>FWPY01000030.1:2400000-3600000 GCA_900174645.1 Sonneratia alba
TGTGCCCGACGAGAAAGACTCATGAACCGAGAGAGGTGGCGCCGACTAGTGTACGAACCGAATGAATGGGGCTGTGGCTGACAGGACAGAGAAGAAGAGAGGTCGTGTAACTGGTCCCGGAGAAAATAGGCTCTGACTGGACCAATGCTGGGACTCTTCTGGAAAAACCATTAAATTCCAACATTCAAGGGAAGAGGGTGGGAGGCAGGAGGAGACCCGATTACTTAGTAGTCAGGTCACCGAATTCAAATGATCTGGTGATCGTTAGAGCATGTATTAGATGCACCGGTAACATGTCTATGGACCGATTGAAGCGTGTTATGCCCCGAACCACTCTGTAATATCACGACCGTATTTTCATCCACACACGGCTGCTTTCACCCGAGTCCACTTCCGATATGACAATTCAGATAACTTGCCCGTTTTATTTTCGCCCAACAATCTTATGCGGTGTCCGATATAGTCTCGCCGACAGGCAAAACTGCATACCATACGCGGCAGAGCAACCCCTGTTTGGTAACGGGGACGCTGTCATCCTTATCCCCATGGCCGACCGGCATCCGAAGCTTCAGTTGGCATCGCAGTGGAAACTTCTCCCCGTCACCAGAAATAAATAAATAAAATTTTTAAAAAGTCAAATTATTAAACATTCCACAGAAGAAAATCCAAGGACGTCAGCTTCTCATTTAACGTTTAACTAAATTTAGAATGATACTGAAGATTTAAATAGCTGTATTTTACACGAAAAAATTAATAAATTAGTTAACAAAGTGAAATGCTGAGAAGGATCTATCCGATTATATTGCTAGATTGTATTGCGTGATGCCCTCAAATTTTTAAATAAGAATTTATTTTAAATTTTAATACATTTTTTATAAAAATATCTTATTTAATTATAATAAATTTAAATTTGCCGTAAATAGATCAATTTTTAGGTGTAAAGTGGTAGGAGAAAAAAATATTTATTTTTGGGGTAAAAATAGGATAAAAGACAAGTCAATGCCGCGTTTTCCCTCGGAGAATTCGCTGGTTCTAAGTAGCCGGAGACGATAAACCCCGAAATTCTCAGTTGCAGCTGACACGTTCTTTTCTCCCTCCTCCTCTCTCTCCCTCCCTCGCTCTGCAATTAGGTCCGCTCTCAACCTCTCGTGACTCGGATGTTTACACTGACGGGAAGGGGTAGAGCTTCTCCGCTTACGTGGGTTTTAGCTGGGCGCCATTCATCTTTTCTTTTACCGGTGGGAGGTCAATTTGATCGTGGAAAGTCCACCGGGGCTATGAGGGTGCTCGACGACTGCTCTGTTTCCTTGCTCTCTTCTTCTTCCTTCGGGATGAAATCGAGATGTCGACGGATTTAATTGATGGAGTGCTCCAAAAAGTGGTCCGTTCAACTACCACCGAGTCGGCTTAATAAAGATGGGTTACAGGAACTCCAGCGCTGTTTACAGGAGCTTGGTTCTGCTGGCCTCCTCTTCTTGGGTCTATCTCTCCGCCCTGTTTTTTCCTCTGTTTCGTGCTTTCCTCAAGCTGTTCTTCAGGTATTCAGTCGTTGGGCAGTTCCATCCTGTTATTGTTTTCAGTCATCGTTAGCTGTTCCTGACTTGTTTTATTACTCTATGTAGGCATGAAGAAGTCGAAGACCCTCCGAGGAGCTCGGTTGAAAACCTGGTATCCCTGAATTCAGGTGGGGTTGCCGTTCGCGAACAAGAGAAGAGCTCCATGGGTCCTGCTTATGTCGAAGCAGAGGAACCAGAGCCTGACGTGGTTGATTTCTCTGTTTCGGGTTCGACGAATGATGAATTAGACGAAGGGGAGTCGCCCAAGTTGGCTCTATCATTCAAGTTTCCAACTTTCGAAGAATTTGCAAGAAAGAATCCAATCAACGACAATTCGAATCTTGATTCATGGGTGGATTTTGCCGATGCAGAAGCTTACGGTTACAGCGATAAAGAATTGTGTTCTGAGCTCAACGGTTGTTCCTCTGATGGAAATTCTGTTCAGAAAGTCGAAGTTTCAACAGAAGAAGTTCCAACCGAACGGCGCGATCACCAGGAGCGAGCAGAGAAAGTGGCTGACCCAGTCATAGAGGACCGTGTTTCTCAGGCAGAGATGTTAAAGGAATTGAAAGGCAATTTGATTTTTGACAGAAATTTCACTAACCAGTTCCAGTTCCAGTTCCGTTTCAAGGTTCTCTCTGAAGCGGACCTCCTCCTGTCAGATTCAGATACGGACTCTATGAGTTCAAGCCATGATTTCTCGATCATGAGCCGCTTGCTCGACTCAAACAGTGATGGGTTCTTGTCCGATGGAGACTTCAAGGGTGATTTCAGATCGAGTCACACTAGAGAACCTGATGAAAACGAGGACTTGAGTGAAGAGCTTAGGGAGCTCGGAGAGTCTGAGAAAGAAACTCCTCACGAAGAGAGCAAGCATAAACAGGAGGAGAAAGAGGTAGAGAACGAGGAAGAAGCACCCGACAGAGACAATAACAGTCCGGAAAGTCCACCCTGTCACGGTTCTGAAAGCATGCCGGATCCAGAGAATGACGACTCCAAGATGGAGGTTGAGTGGGAGCACCAAGACTTAATAGAGCAACTGAGGATGGAGGTCAGGAAGGTCAAGGCCACAGGGCTACCCACCATAGCAGAAGACTCCGAGTCACCTAGGATAATAGATGACCTGAAGCCGTGGAAGATCGAAGAGAAGTTTCACGGGGGAAACCGGATCTTGGAGCTCCACAAGGTATACAAGACCTACCGGGAAAGGATGCGGAAATTCGACATCCTGAACTACCAGAAGATGTATGCTTTAGGTCGGTTCCTTCACTCTTCATCGCCATCGAGCTGTGTTGCCCTTCTTTCTCAACCTTCTTCTGCAGCAATGGCTTCCACTTGACCCTAGAAAGACCATCATAGGCTAGGGATAGGGACCCGCAAGATTTGGTTAGTTGGATCCATGAGAGCTTGGAAAGCATGTGCCTTTGAATTTCAGGTCACACGTCACAGTTCCCATCGAAGTAGTAATTACGTTAGCATTGGTTGGAAAGATTGCCTTCATTACGTGTCCTTCTGTTCAATGCTTCTAACGTTCAGCTGTTCTGCAGGTTTTCTACGACTAAAAGATCCGTTGAAGTCGATTTCCAGCGAGAAATTGTCTGCTCCGTCACCGGCATCCCTTTTAACCCAGACCCTGCGACTGTGTCGGGAAAACAAAAGGTCCGAGGATGACCCGAAGTTGAACTTCGCCAGAGAACTCCACTGTGACCTTGAAACAGTCTATGTAGGCCAACTGTGCCTCTCCTGGGAGTTCCTTCACTGGCAGTACGAGAAGGCACTCGATCTGTGGGAGGCTGATCCGTACAATCTGCGCAGATACAACGAGGTTACCAACGAGTTCCAGCGGCTGCAAGTGATGATGCAGAGATTCCTAGAGAACGAACAGTTTGAGGGGCCCCGGGTGCAGCACTTCGTCAAGACTCGGTGCTCCCAGCGGAATCTGCTTCAGGTCCCAGTTATCCGAGGTGAGCTTGGTCACTGCTTCTTGAAATTGTACAATCATTGGCTTTACATTCTGCTGGGCTCAAAATGATAGGTTTATCGTGGTGCAGAGGACAATGTGAAGATGAAGAAGAAAACTAGAATGGAAGGGAAAGGTGACTTTGGTGTTTCGAGCGATATGCTTGTAGAGATCTTGGAGGAATCCATCAGGATCTTCTGGCGGTTCGTTCGATTGGATAAAGACGCGAACAGGTTGATTCAGAAGGGTCGGAAGTCAGGCCACCCTGAGCTCCAAGATCCTGCAGATTCAGAAATGTTAGCCGAGGTTCAGACAACACTCCAAAAGGTTAGACCAGGAACAAGAGTACTTCCATGATTTCTTATGTATGAATCCTTGCATTTTGCTAATCTCCTGGAAACCTTAAGCTACTAAACAACATCCCGGATTTCATCCTGCGTACGTATACCGTCCTAAGCTAACCCGATCAAATTTGCAGAAAGAGAAGAAGCTGAAGGGGGTTTTAAATGGAGGAAACTGCATCTTGAGGAAGCTCCAGAAGCGCCATCACGATCAGGAAGATGGGTCGCCTTCTGATCAAGTCCTCGCCTTCTTCTCCCAGGTGGATATGAAGCTGGTGAGGAGAGTGCTGAACATGTCGCGGTTATCGACCGAACAGCTAGCCTGGTGCAGCGGCAAACTGGGCAGGATCAATTTTGTCCACCGGAGAATATATGTCGAACCATCCTTCCTGCTTTTCCCTTGTTAGCCAGCATCATTGTCGTACACACACACACACACACGTAGGGCACACATTGTATAGTAAAATTTTGTAGACAGATCTGTTCCCAGATGAGGTAGAAGGTGGAAAACATTCTTTTTCCAAGGTTAGTCAGGTGTACATTTCTCTTAAATTCATCATCTTATTAGCATATTTTATCATGTCATCTAATTTTTTAATTGTTCAATAATAAGAAATGGATTCTATCCATTGAAAAAAAAAATCAAAATCAAGAGGGTCTTAGGATCAAATTTGTCCAAAGGACTGACTCTGAGAAACGGCCCCCATGATTCATGTGACGACCAAATATATATTTGCATATATATATATGTATAAATGCAACACGTTCTATAGATTTTTTCCACGTGCCAAGTTGACAATTGCCAAGGAAGTGTGTCAAATTCACATAAAAATAAAAGAAAAATATATATAGTAGTTTGGTGTAATGATGTTATTTTTAATTTAATAATTAAAATTTTTTAAAATTTACTTTTATTTTCACTTTTTTTTCTCGTTTTCTTTTATTATAATTTAAATTTTATAACTATTATGTAATATAAAAATATAAAAATAAATTCAAAAGAAGGGTGCTAAGAAAGTTTTGAAATTGAGATTTTTTAAGAGGAATAAAATTCCTACTCGTGACTACATATACACTGTAAAATTTCCTTATTATTAATAAATATATATGGGTGAACTACTTTAATTAATTTTTTATATATTCCAAATAAAAAGACAATTATATATAATTATTAAGAATTTGGTACAAGAGAATGTCTTTTGGGTGAGCCGATTTGGGAATATTTTCGGGCCCATCTCCAAAGTCCAAGCGGATGCCCAACTCAAGTAAGGGCTAGTTAATCACGACCGTCCAATCAAAACAAACATCTGGCGTCGGATCTAGGGTTTCAGAGACCCGGTTGCCCTATTACGTTTAACCTCGCCCACCGGTGTTGATCCCCTTCTGTTTTAACATCTTGAGAGCGGGAGGGGATTAGCTCAGGCCTCAGAAGCCCGAAAATGGTGCAGAGGCTCACCTACCGCAAGCGGCACAGCTACGCCACCAGATCCAATCAGCACCGCGTCGTCAAAACTCCCGGTACGTCTCTCATTAGCTCGGCGAGGATTTTCCCGGATTGGACCTTCTGTTGACTCTCACTTGATGTCCAGTTGTCATTCCAACGCTCTATTCTGTGATTCTCAAGTGTTGTATTTGTGTCTGTGAAGGAGGGAAATTGGTCTACCTGAGCACCAAGAAGAGAGCAAGCGGCCCCAAGTGCCCTGTCACCGGGAAGCGGATACAAGGGGTATGTGTAAATTCTTATGTGCTCTTATTTTCTTTGATCTGTACGACTTTGGTTGACTTCAATCTGTTTTATCTTTTATATGTCAAAGTCTAAATCTTTATATCATAATCGGCTTGTTTGTCGGCAAATTGCTGAATTCAGTGAAGATCGTATGCTATCGATGTCGTTGATAATGCTTTTGGCTATAGATTTGGCCAATGCTGGTTAGACTAATTGGAAATTAATAAAATCACTGCCGAGCACATTGGTGTTTGTGATTTGTTTCTAGACATCGGTCAGCTGGAAATTTCTGCCATCTGATGATTGGCTGATATTAGTAGCATTTGTGTATTTATAGACTATAGGTACTGTGAAATTGTAGGATTTTGGTTATATGAGTTTTAATCATTACTCATGATTGTTACCTTATGCTGTCGAAAGTTTGCTGTTATACTTAGCCTATTCCACTCAATGTGAGCTTTTTAAATTAATCGAGTGAATGCCTTTTCTCTGCACGAGGTAGGTTGTGCGCATGTTCCTGTACTTCCAATGTACGTATGTTCTTGTAACATGAAGATACTATTGTTGCGTGAGAATCATTTGGGGTAGCCAGTTTTGGGCCGATAATATTTCACGTTTTCATTGCATGGTTTTGGTTTGTGACTGAATATTGATTTTGAGTTCCTCAATGAATTTTTCTCAGTGATTCTCAAAAAGTACGTTGTCACTGGAAACTGAAGGGCTGAAATACTTCCACATTAAATATTCATGAAAGTCACTTCATTTTGCAGATTCCACATCTTAGACCCGCAGAGTACAAGAGGTCTAGGTTGTCTAGGAACCGCAGGACAGTGAACCGTGCTTATGGTGGAGTATTATCTGGGGGAGCTGTCAGGGAGAGGTAAATTAATTGACTTGATTGTTCCGTTTAAGAAATTGGGATTCGACGGTCGTAACATAGCATCATGAAGCTGAAATCTATGTTATGAAAAAATTGTGTAGGATTATCCGTGCCTTCCTTGTGGAAGAGCAGAAGATTGTCAAGAAGGTCTTGAAGATTCAGAAGGCAAAGGAGAAGGTGGCCTCAAAGAGCTGATTGTGATACTAGTTACATCGAGAATGTTATCTTTGTTAGAGGAAGATACGCCTTAGAAGAAATTTTGGTTTAGTCAACAAATGTGGCTATGAGAGATTCTGGAACTGAATTTGATGAATGTTCTGTCTTCGTTTTAATAATTCCAATTTATTTGCACAATTCTCTTACTATTGGTGATGCATAAAGTATAGGGTCTTTAGTGGATGTACTCGCCTGAAATTGCATTCCGCCTCCTTTGATCATCCTCTGTCCTTTGATCATTAACTCTACGTATTTTCGAAGTCGGGAGAGGTTGAATTGTGAGTGGAAATTCTGCTGGGCCTTCGAACAGCTGTATAGTGCTCAGGATACAACGGAAAGCCTTCCAACTTTGAAGGTGAAGGCACTCAACAGTTCAATTTTCCATGTGAAAATATTGAGGCTCGTGAGAAACTTGCGACAGAAGGCCTTTCTTCTGAAATTTGATCATTGTGGTCTTTTTGGAGATCACACAGCGATGACAGTGTCCTCTGGAGCCTATCTGCCTTCGGCATATGCCTCCATCTGCCATTTCGCTGTTCCTACATGATTGAGTAGCGCCTGTAGGCAAAAATCAATCTCTGGGTTTGATGAGAGTATTCATTCACGGACGCGTGACCACATTTCGACATTAATCTTAGACAATTTCTAGATTAACTACTCAGAGAGAGAGATTCACGCGGTGCATGTCGGGCCCATGACCTGCAAGAAGATGGCTTCAGTCTCTGTCTTCTTCTAGCCCATGAGTGAGAGATTGTCGACGGGCCCGGTCCATTAGGGTTTTCGATGTCTTCATCGCTATAAAGGCGGAATTGTTGCACCTCTGCGTTCACCTGCTGCGTCTTCCCTCGCTTTTTCGGATCGTCAGCAGCTCAGCTGTGACCAGTAGACGCCTACGGCACCATGGTTCACGTCAGCTTCTACCGGAACTGTAAGATTTCTTTTCCTTTGCCCAGTTAGTGGAAGTTTCGTTAACCTGTTCCATGCGCCAGGAGCTGATTGCATCTACTACATCTGCCCCTGATTGATCGTGTTCCTTCATCTCTTCTATTTGCCTCTTTGATGACCTATATCTCGCCTTGATCTGTTTCTCGTTTGAGACTTCTCGAAACATTTGCCTGCTGAGATGATATTTCTGTAGCTTGATCTAAGATACTCCCCGATAGCATAATGCTATAGAGCTGCAGCTGATTTGGCGCTGTAATTCAGAATTGCTGGCTCTTCGCAAATAAATAGGAGCAAATGAGCAGCTCATTTCTGTTGTTTTCCTTTCAACTTCACCGATCAGGGATTTCCATCTAAAACCAGGAGGATACAATAAAGCGTTGATGAATTGCTTGTTGTCTAAATGCACTCTGTAGCATGAGCTACTGCATTATCGGGAAAGAACATGCGGTTCTGAAGTCTCTCGCTTGGGATAGAATATCCCTAGCAAAAGATTGGAAAGTAGATGTCTTTGAAGAATTCTTGAATTCGTGCGGCATGTTTTTCAGCCCAGCTGATTTTTTTCATTAGAGAGAGTTGAACTTGGAATTTGGATCTGAGCTGTGTTTCTACATGGGATTCTATTAGAGTTGTAAATTTGCAGGACTCGGAAAGGATTAACCTTGATGCTCAATAGCGGTTGTTTCATAGTGAATTTACTGATCAAGTTCTTATGTGACTGTTGACTAGATGGGAAGACCTTCAAAAAGCCAAGACGCCCGTATGAGAAGGAGCGGCTGGATGCAGAGCTGAAGCTTGTGGGTGAGTATGGGCTTCGTTGTAAGAGGGAGTTGTGGAGGGTTCAGTATGTTTTGAGCCGAATCCGTAACAATGCTAGACATCTTCTCACCCTCGATGAGAAGAATCCCCGTAGGATCTTTGAGGGGGAAGCCCTTCTCCGCAGGATGAATAGGTATGGGCTTTTGGACGAGAGTCAGAACAAGCTTGATTATGTCCTAGCTCTCACCGTGGAGAACTTCTTGGAGCGCCGGCTTCAGACCCTTGTGTTCAAGTCTGGTATGGCGAAGTCAATCCACCATGCTCGTGTGCTCATCAGGCAGAGGCACATTAGGTAACAATCAAACCTACTTGCCCAGTTATCAATCGCAAATGAATTGATAGTGTTCAAGGCTATTAAGGAGAACTTTTTTTGAGTGGGCATCTTGATTTTTCAGGGTGGGAAGGCAGGTGGTGAACATACCATCTTTCATGGTGAGAGTCGACTCTCAGAAGCATATCGACTTCTCCCTCACGAGTCCATTTGGAGGCGGGCGCCCAGGAAGGGTGAAGAGAAAGAACATGAAGGCAGCTGCAAAGAAGGCTGCTGGCGGAGACGGAGATGAGGAGGACGAGGATTAAACCTAATGCTAGAGATTCATCACCAAGTTCCTATTCTTGGGTTATGATCTCTCGCTGTTGTTCCTAGCCGGATATTTTGTTAGGGTCCTTAGTTGTCTCTTTCTTATTATTTAATTTCCCATCAGTTCAACTTTGAACGTGACTGGTTCTTTGCTCATTATTCAACCTGTTCTCTTCAGTGGCAGCAGAAGCTCTGATCTTTGATGTTCGATTGATACTGTTTTTTGCTTGATCTGTTCAGCTTGTGATTGGCATGCGTGTGCTGTCACGCTAGTCTTTTTCAAGGTGCCACTAGGAAATTTCTTCAATGGTGAGGGTAAACTTCTGATGGTGATACCACCAAACTTTATCGGATCAACCAGTCCACCTGTCTCCGGATCTCAAATCCAAATTCACCAAGTTGCTGCTGCCCACTTGTCATTGATTTTAGCTTGTAGTTATCGCGCACGAGTTCCACATGATACTGTATGTAGAAAAGTCTCAACCATTTGATCTAACAGGTCACAATAGAAACCAGCTTACGTTGTCTAATCCGATCAAAACTTCATTGTCGGGAGTGCCTTTGCAGATGCGACGACTCTTCCACTCGTCCCTGAGCACCTGCCGTAGTTTTCTCAAGCCATTTCCAAGTTCATGTTCCTGGAAGTGTGGTGGTCGGGGCCACGTGCCATGTGGAACTCGATAGGATAAAGCCGTAGAAATCAAAAGAACTGAAAAGATGATCAGATTGGCATCACATCGGATCCGACTTCATATTTTAACCGTCGAACAGTATTACGTGGGGAAAGATGCATTGCTCCCCGAATCTTCCGATTATCTGTGGTTGACCTTATTTGGGTTGTACTGTGACCACAATCAGCGAAGGGAGACGAAGGCGAGGCAGATCTCGGTGGGTGACGTGGCAGGTGACTGGATAGAGGAGTGAAATGGCAGGGGCCCTGGAGAGAGATGGGGGGGCGGGCGCTCGGACGGGTGTCGGTGGGGCCTACTTCCCTTCAATTTCACCACATGTGGCTTTCAAGTCAACACGTGACGGCCTACTTTCTCTCACCGAACCTCCACGTGTCGAATGCCGGAGCCACCCCTGTGATCTTCCCTCTCCCGCCCGTTTCTCCATCCTCACCCCCGCCACGCCAATGAGATAATTCAGAACAGGCCATCACGTAATCTGAACCTTTGAAACGGCATCGTCGGGGCCCCGTCTTTCTTTCATATATGTATATATATATGTATGTATAATTGTTGTATGTAAATAACTCTCCCAACGCAAAACTCATTTTCCACACAACGAAAAACGCGTGTTCACCTTTCTCTCTGTTTTTCTTCTTCGAGCGAAGCGTTTCGGCACTGCTCGAAAAAGGGCCGGCGGGATGGCCGTGAAGGACCGGGTATCGTCCGCTGCGACGGTGGCGGCTGGGGAGACAGACGACCTTGATCAAGGACCTCACCAGAGGAAGCCAGCGGCAGCAGTAAGTGGTAGGCTGGGAGGGGAGTTGGAGACGGATACAGAGAGCGGGGGGTCGTCGATGGAGGACGGGGAGTCGCCCAGGCCGGTCGTTTCCATGTGGCGGTGGAGGAAGGCATCCGCTTCGGGATGCCTTCACAGCCAGGTGTTGAGGGTGATGGAGGAGGACCTGCATCTTGGGGAGGATGTCGTCGTTAATGGCGTAAAAAGCATCGGCTCCCACGCCGATCCACAGATGGCGATCCTGCCCAGACCGACCTTGCCGTGCTCCCCGCTGAGTGGCAGGGGCTCCGCAGGCAAGACGGTACGGTGAGAGTATGAATCCTCAAGGTAATTGGGGTGTTCCCTTTTTTACCTGATATTGAAAAGCAGGTTTCTTTCAGTTTTGGGCCACTAGTTGATATGCCGAAGCAGTTTTCAAATTTACTGCCTTTGACTAATTAGGTTTTGTCTTTTACCATATGATGAGCAGAGGAAGTCCATGACATGTAGGATTTGGAGCAGGGGAAGACCACTAACAATCTACTGAGCCTTTCAGGAATCTCATTCCCTCCCCAGTTCTTAGACCGAGATAGAGAGGAAACCAGTTGTACAGTAAGAGAAGAGTCTTGTTGGGTTATGGAGGAGGCCTCTCCTAATTCCTAATGATCAACTGAGTTGCAACCTTTTGAATTGCCGAGCATCCCGACGGTAAAATCGAATTGGGAAACTGTCTTCTGTGCCGATATCTCTCGTGGTTGGATGGTGAGGGGGCACCAGATATGAACCGAAATCATGATTACGATTCAGGAAAAATGCACGGGCCAGGACAAGCCCTCGGCTGTGAATCTGAACCCGAAGTTGGGCCAGACCTATCCTAATACTGGCCCAATAGAAAGCCCATAGCGGCCCGTTTCTGGTCTAAGGGGCTGACGTCATCTCATCCTACGAGGATTAACTTATTAACTATTGCCCACATGATCAAATAACCGTTGGATTCAGCTATTCGAAAAATCCACATGACCTCGAAGGTGCAATTCAGTGCCTGATCTCCTGCCTCAAGTAAGGCCACCGTAACCAGCATAATGAACCAGTGTAGATCTGATATCCAATCTGAGTATCTAAAAGTTAGTTATTTTGGGTAGATTATATTATTCACTCTAGGAGTTCACTCATAACTCGGCACGACCAGACTCAATTTGAACATGTATACCTCTTAAATTCGGTACACCGTAAAGTGCAATGATGTTTTTTTTCTTCCGTTCCCGGGGGTGAGGTCACGGACTTGACTTCCGGTGGGTTTCGAGTCATCCCACTGAAGGCAGATGTCTGCTTATCTTGGAGTTCAACCCGTCAAACGGTATGAATATGATACCTCTTTCTGCGAGCATTATGATGCCTCTCCTGGTCAACGGTTTACAGTCTCGTCGATTCATCATGTCATGAGCTCCCTCCTCAAGTTTTCCACTCGCACGAGCCGATGAGCATGCCCCTTTTTGCCCATCAATCAATCAAGCAAGATGTCGCATGGAAAACATTTCTCCTCCTCTCTTCGATGTTTCCGACGAGCAGAAGAGACCCGATAAGATTAATCGGAAGCCGTAACTTACAGGGTTAGTATCTATACACCTGTCGACATTTTAAATTACAACGAGATATCGCGTCTATCTCTGGCATTCAATCACATGCTTTTGAATCACAAAGAGTGAACCGTCGGAACGAGTCCTCGCTCCATGAGTGATGAGCTTAAGATCCGTTCCAGAAACCCAGCATAATGAAATCATCTTAAGATTTCAAAAAGTGAAAAGAAGAAGAAGAAGAGAGAATTAATACGAATTTACTTTTCCATTTTTTACATTAGGAGGTGGACATTGTCGTATTCGGATGTTTGATTTGCAGAAAAAGGACAGTCAAAAGGAAGGGACGAGAGCCATTTCTTAAGTTCAAATTAACACAATAATTATGAGGATAAACTAAATCATATGAATCTGCCGCATGCCTCGGGGAAAGGATTGGAGTTGGGGAGCAGAGTCGTTGCTGCCTAATGCCTGTGCTAAGACATCATTAATGGCTTGTCGGCATAACCTAGCCCCGACCATCAGCGTCTGGTTCCATGGCTTTCTTTTTTTGCCTTTTCTTTTTCTGGGCTAACTAATTCACACAGTCTAAAAAGGAATATAAGCAAGGGAAAAATAAAAAGGAAACGAGAGTTTTAGAAATGGAAAACGAATCTCTTAACCTCTTAATTACACGTGGAAGATAACGTCATCGCCCTGAATCGCCATTTCTCGATGGCCCGTGAATTTAATTAGGTGCAATAAATAAGAGACAGATAGTTGAGGATGCTTCCTATTGTTTTAATTAGGAACAGGCCTGAGTTTTGTTTGCGTTAAGACAAGGTGGCACCTAGCAAATCAAAGAGATGGCTGGGCTGTCGGGGACTCCCTAATGGCAATCAAACCAGACATATATAAAGCGGTAGATCTTTCATTGGATGGGGTGTCTTCCATTAGATCTAAGAACCAAAACGTCATCTTTTCTTAATTAATCAACAAAAGTCATCATATCAATCCGATCGGAATCGAACCCATATTAATCAGGTCGTAGAATTTACATGTATAAAGGCTTCTTCTATACACGTACAAGAACTCAAGCGTCCAAGTTTTCCTTGCTGAATTTCGGATGTCGGTCTTCAACTGAAACAAAGAAGAGGGGAGAGGGAGAGGGAGAGAAAGAGAGGAGAAAGTCGAGGATGAATGTACATGCCTCAATTTGGAAAAGCCTTTCCATCTGAAACCGAAAACAAAAGTGGAAAATGGGATCCGTTTTCAGATTTCCCTCTTGTTCATTTCGCTCTCAGCATCCTCTCATCATTATCTTATCTGTTCTCGTAATAACCAATGTGAAATATGAAAAAAATTTCCACTTTCTAAAACCACTGATTTCGAGGGAGCAGTGGGAACGCAAAGTGACCCAGTTATCAAATATTCACTTTGAATATTTGCGGTTTCATTCAATGACATGCACATGCATTGATTAATCATGATAATAAAGAAGAAGATCAACGCTACGATTCCACCCCCCCAAACAAAAAAAATGGAATTGTTGGGGGTTATCAAGGAGCATATAAAACATCAAAGTGTACCACCCAAGACAACGAATCTTGAGGTGATGGATTGCTGGTGGTTGCAGAAACTAAAAGGGGTCGCAGTAATGGCTACTTGCTGAGAGGAAGAAGTAGAGTTCTGGGGTGGGGTGGGGTGGGGTGGGGGGCCTCCCACGGAAAGTCTTCTCCATTTCACGTGGCCCTGCCTTCACGTATTGGCTTTTACATAAATTTTACATATGTGTACGATATTATAATTGATATAATGTATTGTTCTTTTGTCGAAAAAGTATCTCATAATTTCGATGCATGTGCTATGTATACAGTGCGACAGATTAACAGAAGGACGCTTGGCACTTGCACAGACTTCACCGCTTATGCCATCAGACACTAGTTAGATGATGTTTCATGGTAGGCCTTCTGGATACGTAACTGCAGTATCGAGCGGAGACACCAAGACACCATTTTTTGCCCTTAGGTGCATAGCTTATCAAATGCCATCTCACACGGATACACATTTCTACATTGGTCTACCGAATAGGATGTATTCCAAATTTTAGGTGGGCTTCTACGGTCATTTAAGTAGATTTCCGTGTAGAGAAAGATTAAGAATATCCAAAATGACCCTAGCTTACGTATCACTAAGCTAATAATGAATTATCTTCATGTATGATTTCATGGAGATGCATTGTGTTCTTGATTAAAAGTAATTTCATTAGGATTTCAACTCGGGGATACTTCCCATGGTCTGTAAGTTTTTCGACATGAAGTTACTTTATCTTACTGATCGATCGACGTAAGGTTGTTTGACTGCGTCCACTAGTTACATGGTTTTACCCCCACCCAAAAAACAAAACAAATAAAAGGGGGGAAAAAATTAAGGCAAATTGTACCATGCCGGAAGACATGAAACGTGTCATGTCGTTTGTACTATGGTAGTGGCATGTGATCATGGGCTCTGGCAATTGAGGATGGAAGTAGCCCTCGATCGCGACCGTAGTCAGAAACATGACATGAAATATTCAGAATTCACGATCACATGGGAGGGATTCCTTTTCCTTTTTCCATTTTGTCAAGATTGCATGGAAGATTTGTCTATGTCTGCCTTAAGATTGAGCTTAAGTTTTTTGTGGTAGATGGAAGCAATTTTCTAATAATGCGTCACGTGCATCGCGGACAGATTGCTTGCGAGAGGTTGGTCTTTCATCGAACCAAAAATTTTAAGTTAATACATAATATTATACATTCATGATTATTTATAATTAATTTTGTTTAGTTGGGTCCCTTGGACGGTCCCACTTGTTCTCGATCTCCTAAGCTGGTGCTGAGGTCCTCAAACAAGTCGAGCTCCCGACGGAATGACGGTCCTCCGACTTGCCGCAGCAAGGACCCAAGGATTGCAAGACTTCGAATTTGCTTTCCATTTTCTGCGCAGGCCTAGCAATCTTCAGGATCGCCATAGGCCAATGACTGATGCATGTGTATAGTAAAGATAATTTATTGCAGACAGAGGACGTTGGTTATGAACATGTGATAGACATTTAATGTGATGTTGTGTCCTTCTTACATTCCCTTGGACAATTTCCGATTTTTTATGCTCGAAGGTGGTCGTGAATGTGCCCTTTGCTCGAGTTAGTAGGAACCCTTTTCAATGTCCATGGCTGTTTGTTAACAATTGAATAAAGGGTCAATGTCAGGTTTATGCAGCAATTATATATCATAGGCCAGCAAGAAGAACTGTGCCAATATATTTTATATATATTGTGTTCGTGTGTATATGTATGAGCCCGAAGAGAGCATTACTTACTGCACTCGCTTTTTCTTTATAATTTCATCATTCCTCAGAGGACTGAGTCAGCTACCTCTCCACTTTTTGGTCAGTTCATTGCAGCGACCAATCAGCTCATGCCGTGTCATCTCCCCGCCCTGAAGCATAGGAGCCCTGAGACTATTTGTGCCCATCGAGTCCACTGACTTGCTACTGGAAAGCTCAGCTCATCAGAACTGCAAACTTAGTAAATCATATCAATCAGTTAAGTATGTTAAGATCGATTCTACTTTGGCCTATCGCTCGGTGGTATATATCTTCTACGATACAAAAGTGTCGTTTCATAGTATGTATAATGTGATGAATTGAAATATTCCAGGAGAGAAGGGGTTGGCACCGGCACTGGCACTGGCACATGAGAGAAACACGAGTATTTAGGAGGACCCTCCTGCTAACTGAAGAGGAAACAGGCATCTGCAACCCCACTTGAAGTCTAACCCCAATTGGGAACATTGAAGAGATGTCTATGGCGCCTCTCTCTCATCTCTTCAAAGCAAGTGTCCTCTACATATCCAACATCACTTTCTCTATGATATGTATTCTCTCTCTCTCTCTCTCTCTCTCTCTCTCTCTCTGGGGTCTGGTCCATTCCTTTCCTCTTTATAAACTCGCCATCACTTTCTGATATGTCTATGAGGCTTCTGAATCTAAATTATCTATGATCTCTCTTTGGGGATCTGCTGACCGCTCAATCCCGGAGTAGTCTGATTATTCACCACCCTTCCCCTTCTTCAATTCCCTCTCACTTCAGCTGGTTATAGATCTGTTTGTTCCTATTGTTTCCCGATCGCTCGTCCCTTTTTGTGTTCCGTTTATATATTATCTCGATCCTTTTTCCATGTAGCTCGTGTTAGGAGCTACGAGTTATATGGGTTCAAGTTGAGCATCTCAGTGACCTAACTAGACAAATACGTGCCAAGGATGTCAAGCAGAAGGGCAAGGCAGCCCTCTTCATCGGGGTCTTCGAGGATCAGTGATGATCAAATTATTGAGCTCGTCTCCAAGTTGCGCCAGTTTCTTCCCGAGATTCGTGATAATCGACGCTCCAATAAGGTTTGAAGCACCCAAGTATACATACACACTTGTATCTTCAGTCTCATACTCTCCTTAGTTGGCTGATCTCTACTCTCTACAGAACAAATGGAATAGTGAAAGCGTGTACATAAAGTGTATAGAACGCTCTACTGTATATACACACACACATGAGATATTGTTGCAGAGGAAAGCAAATGAACAGCTTGAAAAGGAACTGTCGAACAACGAATATGTAAAATTTGTGACAACTCCATGAAATAAGCAATCTCCATAGTGTAAACAGAAGCCGAAGGGTTTTTTAAGTGATTTGATTTTCTGAAAGCAATTGAGGCAAGTATTATCTTCAGAAAATGAATGCAGCACACGTACATCCATCAGAAAAAAAAACAGTCGTTCACAAGTCATGTCGATGTGCATTTTGCCTTATGAAAAGGCACAGTGAAACCATGCGGGTGGTTTAATAAGACTAGGTAGAATGATAACCAGTAAGTGAAGCATCCACAATTATTCATCGACTTGAATCCATAATCGAGAATGAGACATGATGGTGTTGGTAAATTACGATCTATATATTTACTGGTTTATTGACTATAGTTGTGTAAATCCTGAAGGTACCGGCTTCGAAGGTACTGCAAGAGACGTGCAACTACATAAGGAACCTGCACAGAGAAGTGGACGACCTCAGCGAGCGGCTCTCTCAGCTGCTAGCTACCATTGATGCTGATAGTCCTGAAGCCGCCATTATCAGGAGCTTGATCCTCAATTGATATATAGCTTCCAATTCAGGATAAAAATCCAAGCCCTCTTCCTGATCTTCTATGTATGTTAAGTTGTAGTTTCCTCTTCCTTAGTTAATTCTCGCTTGGGGTTTGGTCGCCAGATCAAGCAAAGCTCCGGGCTTTTGTATTATAAATATTATGTACGAGATGCCCTGCACGGACGCAATCTGTGCAGTACTGAAATTATAATATCGATGTGCAATAAAAATGAATTTGCAGAGCAAGTGATGCTATCTTATGGATGCATGCAGAGAGGACCAATAAATCTTCTTGTGAGCGATGAAAACTCACTTAAGTGAGAGCTTTATCCCCATTATGCTGATACTTGCTCAAATTTGGATTAGTCAAAGTACACTGATCTTATGAATGTCATATGATGATACACACGCTGAAGTACCACAGAAGTTTCGATGAAATGTGTGAATTTACCGAAAGTGTATGACATGAGATATCGAGCAAGTACGACAGCCCAGTTAGCGAGATGATTACTACCAGACTGAGCTGTATTTGGGCTAGGCCCATGACCCAGTTTCTAGCCCGCATCCCATCGAGATGGGCCTACAAAGATGGCCCATTTGCAGACCGGTGGACGCGTTAATAGACATCGATGCTTTCATATGCATGTTCCAACAGTACTTCCCAACCAGCCCTTTTCTTTCCCTTAAATGCTCCTACGAGTTGTCGGGTCCATCTTATAGCTCTCTACGTACGTCGGAGGACAGCTCCCATGTCTACTCAAACGCTCTGGTCACAAATTGAACTCTTGATCAATCGTCGTTTAGCCTGGCACCTTTCGATCTAACGAACAGAGAGTGTACTTAGTGGTCGCTGTCGTGCGTTTGCCTACTACACATGCAGCGTGCCGACTGGAGGAGCGGGAGGACAGCTTAGGAGTGACGGATTATGCGAGTTCCATGAACACATCCTGCGATTGACTTGGCGTCATCATAAGTCTCAGAAATGGGCAAGAAAACCTACCGGCAGGTTGCATAGGAAACCCTCCACTAGGAGAAGAACAAGACCGTGGATGGGCAGCATAGCTCACTGGACGAGTGAATGTGATGATTATCTACGGATAAGCACATCCAATTCTGTGTAACAGAAGCTTTGATGAGACATCGGAACAGCCGATGTTCAGCCTCAGGATAGACAAGTCAACTGAATATGATTGTCAGATTTCCTAGAATGTCACTTAGTAGCTTGCCATTTCCCATTGCCGATAGACCCCAAAAGAATGGACCTGAAAATAATGCAAGAACAGAATATGAGGAGAGATTGTGCCCAAATCTCGGCACAAGTTAGTTGTATCTCATTACTTTCGTCACCTGCTCCACTCTTCCGGCGGGTCTTTGTCTCTTCTAATTGGCATCGTATAGAAACTGCACGGATCTTTTATCCACTTTGTGCAACTAGGAAATCGATCATTCAACGTCCCCCAGATTATTCACTGAGAGTATAACCTTAGGAGAAGTTGTTCATCTGTTGCCATCTTGGTCTTATGGCTTCTTTGGCCCATTCCAGACTGTCACCTTAAGCAACAGATTTAATCAGTAAATTACAGGGCATATTCTAGTTCTTTTACCAATGAATGTTTAGAAGGGACTTGAGTCAAATATAGAGCTGAATCTGGGGGAACAAGGATTGGAGTAAGTTAGGGTAAACTGAGTGAGGAGAGTGAAACTTACCGTATCTGAGGAACATCTGCACTTCGAAAGGAGTTTCTTGGACATTCGGCTATCATCAAATCGTAAGAGGACAGGATGAATAAAATACGATTTTGGTGATTTGATCCTCGTATTTTCTTTCATTCCAGTCAAACATGCTATAAATCTTCATGCTTTAGTAGCTTCATCTAGCGTCGTATTGTTTGGTTCTTAAAAATTTATGAGAAATCTGAGCATCTACCCATAGGGATGATGGTGGGGCTGTGTTCTTTAATCTTCAAGCTCAAATGATTACAGAGAATGATCTATGTCAGTAACAGATCATTGGACCCCAGCAGAGTTCCAAAAGGAAGGCAACAAAGAATATACAGTCCCTTTCGTTAGTGGAGGAATAGGGAGCCTAAGCTTAGTGTTACGGTTACCCAATGAAGGTATTGAATCCCAGAGAAATACGGTTTTTGTGACATTACCTTCTAATCAAATTTAAAGGATTCTAGATTTGATTATCCTCAGTAGAACCCTATATAGTACCTTATATTCTGCTCTCTAAACTCGACACTCCTCACATGTACCCAAGGAATAAGTATTGAATTCCAGTCACCCTGCTTTTTGGCAGGAAAGTTCCCTAAAACCTGAACTTGCAATCTGCATTATTGTATCTCACGAGAGTGGAGACTACTTGAAGGATTGCTTCTCTCTTTCCAAATGCTTTAATTAGGAGTTGTTTTTTTGGGTTGAATTTAAGCAAAAAAATAGCTAGAAAGACGGCACATTGCTTGAATCCTCGCTTCAGTTCAAAACTTCAAATGTATTGCAATGTAGACTCTTGCATGTACAGTAGAAGAAAACTCATACAACAGCATTACAAGCCACAACCGGGATCTTCGCCTCTGGAAATCAAAAACAGCACATGGGGCATCTCACCAGCCCATTCTCATTGCAATCGGGGCATCTCTGAAATCCAAACTGATCACTCTCCTCTTGAACTCCTTTGATGTTATCACCATCACCATTTCCTCCTCCTTGTTCTTCTTCGTCTTCATCATAGTAGATCTTGCAGCTTCCAGAACATGTCTCACAGGGCACGAATCTGACATTCCCACATGCTTTGCACTCCCCGCTGGTTTCATCACCCTCCATCTCGCAACCCTCGAGCTCCTTCTCGAGCCGCCCTTCCTCGTGCAATCTCCGGATCTCCTCTGCCCCGCCGACGTACTTTGTGCCCACGAACACCCTTGGGAGGAGGGCTGATCTGCTGCCCGAGAGGTGTTCTCCCAGAAGTTCCTTCAACTCCTCCTTGAACCCCGAATGCATCGACACATCCCTCTCGTCCACCCGAACTCCAGCCCCCTTCAGGATGAACCTCACGTCACAACAGTCCTCGTAGGTCTTCCTCACTCCGCGGAGGCTTGTAAAGTAGAGCACCACCCTCTCCTTCTGGGTTGATTTGGGTGATTTCTGACCATTTAGAGGATATGGGCGATTCGGGGAGAGCATATCGAGTGACTTCCTGAACGAAGATATCACTTTGGGGTCGAAGTCTGAGACGGCTATCTTGAAATTCTCGTGGATAGGGCTCAGGAGGGCATCAGAGGAGAAGCTCCGGAGATGATTAGGAGATCGGAAGGGGCTGATGTCCTCGAGGCCCCTCATCAGCTCCCGGGCATCGATCATCTCAGGCTCTCCATCGGGCGTCTTGATGGGAGTTTTCGGAATCTTCCCTTCGATCGTTCTCGACCATGTCTTGGCCTCGACTATTCCTTCTAAGAACTGCTCCTTTCCGCTCTTCACATTACACTTCTTCAGATCACATCCGTTCTTGTTCGCAGCAAAATCCACGTCTAAGCAAGGGGTATCGCTCAGAGTCGTCGATAGGTCGAGCTTGAGAGAGCCCAGCGTGGAGGATGTGAGGTCCACCAAGTGGAAACTCTCGCTCTTGGTCTGCTCCAGTTGTTGCTCGACGCGCATCGAGTAGCTCCGACGCCCAGGCGTGTACGGAGCCTTGCAATGCTCGCACCGCTTCTGCTTCGAGCCTGCGCAGCCCATTGAGAGGAACCGGAAACCAAAACAGCTCTAAACGATGAGGTCCTGGAAAACAGATTTTGGATTGTTTTCAGCAAATCGTTTCCCGGGGTTTTAGAAAACGATCACACTATGAAAAAAGAGGGCAGCTTTATGATGGAGACTGGGTAAAGAATAAAATGGCGCCCCTGGATCAGCTGACAGGGAGGAAGACGGAGTAGAGGAAGAAGAATGATGCTCGGTTCATGAACAAGGAAGACTCGAATGGCTCTCCGAGAAACTGATGAGCGCTTGCGCAGAAACTGAAGTAGGATTTAATGAAGGCGATGTTGACAAGGATGCCATAATAAATCAAAGATGTAACAGAAAGAGATGTCAACTGCCCTGCTCCGGACGATTAAAAGCGGAAATGACAATCGAAAGCAGAGCAGAGACGGGTGTGCTCTTGGGGCAAAGTATAAGAGACCCATTTGATTTCTTTGAGGACGGGGAGTGAGCTAAGAATCGAGGGAGCTGACTTTCATGGTTTTTGAGAGTTTAGAGATTCTCCCCTGACAATGAATGATTGCACGGCACCTCGCTCTGCTCTATGCGGAGAACTCAGAAAAGAGAAGAGGCCAATGGGTGATGAGCGGAGCTAGAGGACCGAGACCATCGTCGAATGGCAAATATACACACACACATATGTGTGTGTGTGTGAATGGTATGGTTTGGTGGAGAAGAATGGATCTTTGTTTTTGGACTAAATTGCTAATTTGCTACACTCGAAAAATTATAAATTTCCTTTTTATTTACAATATTTTTAAATAAAATATTAGTTATATTAGTTAATAATAAATGTATTTAATCATTTGTGAAATCCTGACAAATGTTCTCCTCGTAATGGTTGTTAATATGTTAATATGTAAAATGCCAAACGGTTATGCGATATGTCAAATAAAAAATTGATAAATATTAATTTTATTAATTGGTAATAAAATTAAAAATATTAATAAATCCTAAAAATTTTAGTAAATTCTAAGAAAAAAATAAGGAAAAATAGAAAAATGCGTTGATGTTGTGCAATTATCTCATAACAAACTTCCTCGACGTACCAATCAACCACTAAACATATTATAATTTCATTTTATTATAAATTCGTAATAGCAAGTGCACATCGTGCCACGTGTCCACGGGCAAAATAGTGGCCAAATCAGAAGAAGGCATTAAGCCCCCGGCCGGCAGGAAAGAACTTTTCCGCAAATTTAATAATAATAATAATAATTAATTATGATCATTATTATATATAATTATTTTCCGATGGATCTCTGAGCTACAGGCCAAACCAATGATAATTAACCAAAATAATTTAAAATTTAAAGTATATATTCTATAATATTTCAAATCTTTGTGAGGTCGTTTCGCCGTGTCGGTCCCACAGAATTTGACAATTCTTTCAATGTTGATAATCGTGAGCTGGCACGAACTTGGACGAGGCACCACCGGCATCACCATCCATCACGATCCGTTTCGCATTTGCTGGGCATTCCGACGACCCATGCCTCACGAGGTTGAACAGGAAGAAAGCGCCAGGGAAAGCAGTTCCAAGAGGCGACCTCGAGATTGGATGAGGGTGAGTTGAGAATGCCGGCGGCCGAAAGGGATTTTGTCTCTTGATGATCCGGCTCGACTAGGGACTTAGTAAGAGGGACGTGAAAATCGATCTCCAAGATTAATTAGGGTACCGCTGCAGGAGGCCGCTAACTAAGATGGAGCGGAGCACACAGCTCTCGAAGCCGTGGGAATGGAGAACCTGACGAGATCGAGAAATGTAAGATTTACGGCTAAGGACAGAACGCGGCAGAAACCATCTCTCTGCATGGGGATTCGCCCTACCAGGCTACAGCTACTGGCACGCCCATGCATATGCAGCCTCTCCTCCCACCACCCGAGTCCAGGATCCCAAGATTTCCCGATCGAGATCGCGAGATATATCCCTGACATTTTCGTTGTGGCTAAAACTCGTCCAGATATCGACCTGCCCGGCCCACGGAATGATGCAACTTGACATGGAAAAAGAAGGAGAAGGCAGAGTGATAGTCAGGAGATGCAGATGATTAAATGTATGACAATTGTCCGCAAATCTCCTAGACATAGAATTCTCTTACAGCTAAAAGAAAACCCAAAAATAACAATGGGAGGGAGGGAAGGGGAATTATATATGTAATATATACATATATATGTATATGTAATATGATCAAGTTGACTGGGATTATTATCATCATATAGAATAAAGGAGGCCGGAGGAGTTGAATATTGAAGGGAGTTAGTGGCTCCTTGGATGGAATGTCTGTCCCTGGTCTGCCCCCAAAATCTCTTATTCTCTCCTGTTTTTGGGTTTCCACTAACTCTCTTGCCATTCCCTTTTCCTCCTCCATGCCCTCAAATTAGGGATGCTCTCTCTCTCCACCCACACTTCTAATTATACACATATACACACACAGAGTATCTCACTCGTTTCTTTAGAATTTTCTGAGGGAAGGCTCTGCTGCTCTCCCGGCTCCGTTCCAGTTACTGGATTTGTTATGCGTTGGATCATACCATGTACAAGAACCTCTTCTGTGCTCCATGCTGCTGTCGTTGCTTGGCTCTGTAGAATACACGAGCCAGGCATCAAACTTCCCGTGTCTGAAAAATATAAAAGAGAACCTTGGGGAAGAAAGAGGAGAGGCACGTACACCGTCACCTGTTGATTTACGATTTCGGGATTGGACACGGGTGCAACTTCCAATGAACCCAGAGCCTCAGCTTCGGTTTTCGAAATCTCTTTGGGCCTCAATGGTCACCGGACAAGCGGGGGCCCTAAAAGAGCACCTTGGGCCCGTAATGGATCGACAGAACAACATGGCTTTGTGGTGTGACATCTGAATTGGGCCCTCCCAATCAATCAAGTCTTTCAGCCTCAACCTTACAAAAGCAAGAAATCCCCGATTGTATTTGGAGACCGGTGGGCATGAGACGATAGGGGAATTCGGTGAGAGCCAGGCCCGGGATGCGATGATCTCGGGTGAAGATCATTCTTATGACGAACCACACTTCATTCTTAATAAAAAGTACCGTTAAAACGGAACCTGCACATTCATTTCTTTGCGAGAGATCGCCGCAAGACATTTTCAACTCGGCCAATTAATTAATTAAAAGAAAAAACTATGGATCAGAGAGAGCATCGGTATGCCCTGACCACCACAGAGGTTTTCCGATTGGCTTCCCATCCGTACAAAGTAAAGTCCGTAAACCATATATCATCACACACTTTTACGAGCTGCATCGCATCTATCTGAATCTTCGATGAGCCAAGGTTATTGTTAGAGAATAATGTCAAAGGGGGCGACTGAGAGGGGGGGGGAATGGCTGTGTTTCTTGTGGATCATGATGCGGATAGAGTAATCGCATTCTGACGGTCTCGAATTGTTTGAAATTCGATATGGCATTTCCATTGCTAGCTATATGCCTATATAGATACAGCTATCGAGACCTACAGTTGGACTTTGGCTGTACGAAAATGAGCAATGGAGCGTGGCCTCGATATTCGAAATTGGATATGCTTTTTTTTTTTATATATATATACAGCAAAATAAATCATTCGGTGCCATATAAAAATTGAAGAAGAAGAAGAAGAAGAAGAAGAAGAAGACAAGCTTTGAGTTTGGGGAAAAGGAGTGAAAGACCCTGACATTAAAATCTGAAAGTAGGCACAGCGATGTGTGTCCTGCCTGCCTCTATTATGCTTAATTACGTACACCATTAAATGCCACGAAGAATTCGGACTTCACCTCGGCAGATTTTGCATTCGCATGCAGTACTCACTGCAAGTTGTCTTCTCCCTCGTCCTCCCCATCCATTTCCCGGATCGAATTCGTGATTATCACTTCAACTCATATACATACATCATCTAACAAAACGGGAAACGCGAATGGGGAGGATTTACACCTTGCCGCGGCATCACAAAATTTCTACCCCCGACACATGCTAAAACTCGGACAATGAAACGCAATTATATGTAAGTTCTATGACGATTGGCGTTCTCCTTCGATAGAACTCTGAGTCAAAATGAATGTTTTAACTTTTTCCCTTGTGCGCGCCCGAACATAAAGTGTGCTGTGTGTGTATATATATATATATGTATGTATGGGTATTGAAAAGGGCCGTGGAATAAGAAATTGGAAGCACCACCATAGCACAAAAGAAGAGGAGAGGACACAGAGAGAGAGAGAGAGAGAGAGAGAGGAAGCAAGCGCACATGGGAGCAGGAGGGCATGTGGGAGAAGATTCAGAGCACTTTCTCTTCTTTGATAATTTTGGAGGCATGTAAGAGGCATCGTGGGGGGTGGGGGTGGGGCGGGATAACATGCAACTATGGATCATCCCTCCCTCTGATCTTTCGATTTATCTAATTCAGATCCGTGGAGAGTTGACGATCCATCGAGAGATCACTGTATAGGTGTCCTGATATATATATATATATATATAGATGAACATGCCCTGTGATGAGCCTTGCAATATGTGAACGGGGGCATGTGAGAGGCCAGTCTGTTGATGGAGGGCATGGAGGCCAGAAAGAGAGAGTGGGAGAAAATTAGGGCAGCAGTCTGTAGGACCCATGCCCCTACAGACCCAAACCCTATGCCTCCACCGCAAGGTATAAGAAATCGGGGGGGTGCCGGTGGGCCGTCCAATTCCCTTAAACTATGCTTGCACCGCAAAAGTGGACGTAGCAGCTGATTTCCTCTTATATGGACAATGTGACAGATCATTACTTCCCCCCGTCCATATTGATTGACATGGAGAAGCATTTATATACCCAAAAAAGATTGAAACCGAGCGTGATTGAGAAAGAGAATTTAGTATAGTAGTATTGTTCTTTATCTATTCTAAACCCTTTGTTATATTTTATAGTTAGAAAAATATATGTGAGGCTATTTAATGTCATAACAATGTAACACTGGTTGAG
This sequence comes from Sonneratia alba, assembly GCA_900174645.1. Taxonomy (NCBI): domain Eukaryota; kingdom Viridiplantae; phylum Streptophyta; class Magnoliopsida; order Myrtales; family Lythraceae; genus Sonneratia; species Sonneratia alba. The sequence goes on from FWPY01000030.1 coordinate 2,425,888, forward strand.
GTACATCGAACACTAACTTCATGCGGAGTTTTTTGTGTACAAATCTATAGATATATTGTCGTTTGGTCGGGGTTTTTTTTTTATGGCTCGTATGTTTTTCCGATACAGAGTACTAAGAAAAATAAGAAATTAGGATATTTTATTATATTTAATAAATAATATTATATATATTTAGTATTTATACCTATCTATATTGGATAACTACAACGGTTATTATTTTGATATACTCTATAAATATATTTGGAAGATATAACTTTCTAGATTTCTTAGTTATTCTCCACACCTGTATTTTCGTTTTCTATATACTGTAGCGTAAAGTCTAGTGGTTGCCGGACTATTTTGAATTGAATAACAATTTCGAGATCTTACCTCTTTCATTGGATTGTTTCGGTATTCTATAAAATCAACATATCAATTTCCTATCTTTATCAACGAGTTTTGATCCCTTCCAACCCATAACTCTCACCTCCCCTATACCACCCCGCAGGGTTAGATCATACTTGAAAGTCCGGGGCATCTCTCGCGAAACAAGAATAAATGAATAAATTGAAGGAGAAGAATGAAGAGAGAAAATAAGAGGGCCTTCACTTCTAATCAGAAGGGCTGAATTGGAAGAGAAGGAAACAATCGGTGGGTGGAATGTGAAATTGGTGATAGTTGAGGGAGGTCTCTGCAAATTCCAACGTAGTGGGACCGACCGAGCAGTAAACAGCCGCGGCGTGAGACAACAACGTCTCAAATAACATAAAACAATAATAGTAACATATCTATTATAATTTTAAATTCAAGTTTTTTTTCATGGAACAATACTTATAATTTAAATAGTATACTCTCATATGATTTAAATTCGAATTAATGTCCTATTAAAGTTTTAAATATTAAGTGTTTTATATTAAAAAGTAATAATTGCACAGAGAGAGAGAGCAGAGGAGAAAACACAAAGGCAGAAGAAATATATATAGCGCTCCCTGGATGGATGGCTTCATCTCTCTCTCTCTCTCTCTCTCTCTCTCTCTCTCTGTCTCTGGAGATGTTCTGAGAGGGCATTGTTCGGTTGATGATCCATCAAAGAGGAAACAAAAACCTAAAGACATCGCTGTCTGTCAGCTTCAGTTCTGCTCCCTTCTCTCTCCATTTCAGAAACCTGTCACCGTGAATGTGAGAGAAGTCAGACGGGGCTCAGCTCACAGACACATCTCTCTCTCTCTCTCTCGCTCGCTCTCTGCGTATCTGTCTTCTGCTCCGCTTCAAAGTTTGGTCTATAAACCGGCCGATGTTACGTAGCATTACATACAGATAATAAGTGTTCCTACAAATGTATTCGTACAGAATTTTGTTCACGGACATATATATATATATTGATATATGATAAGGGGGAGGACTGAACATCATCCACATAATCATTTCTGAGCTAATCAATCCAATGGCGTTCCCACCGGCAGGAGGAAACTTCATGTTCCAGCTGCACCACCACCACCACCACGAAGATCAATATCATCATCAAGATCACCACCTCCCTTCCAGCTCTCTCACCTCCTCCCTCAGCAACATCCCTTCGCCGCCTTTCCCTGGTATGCCTTCTCTATCTCGGCTATTCTCTCGTTCAAATGTTTCCCTGGATGTGTATCATTAGGAAGAATCAGATACTGATAGTGCACTGCTCAGTGATTCATGAAGAAGACAGCGTCTGCTATATAAGTTCATAAGCGGTGAACAGTTCAGAACTAATTAGTAGTAGCCATTTTTACACGAAAAAGTGCAATACGTTTAATATCAACATTTCCTTGGAAGACTGCCTTGGATTGATTCTAGCATCCAGTTTCGTCACTCCCAGAGGGTCCTGTTTCATCATATTAATTTCGTAGAATTTTTCCGTGCACACCAGGTCACAACGATGTGCCGTACGTGATGAGGAGATCCGCGTCGTTCTCGGGGATCGATCACCACCACCACCACCACCAGAAGTGTGATGAAGGAGGCGGCGGCGGGGAGGATGACCTGTCTGATGACGGCTCCCAGCTCGGGGAGAAGAAGAAGAGGCTGAACCTGGAGCAGGTGAAGGCGCTGGAGAAGAGCTTCGAGCTTGGGAACAAGCTTGATCCGGAGAGGAAGCTGCAGCTCGCGAGGGCGCTGGGCCTCCAGCCGAGGCAGATAGCGATATGGTTCCAGAACAGGCGGGCACGCTGGAAGACCAAGCAACTGGAGAGAGACTACGAGGTGCTGAAGAGGCAGTTCGATGCGCTCAAGGCCGATAACGAGACACTCCAGTCTCAGAATGAGAAACTCCATGGCGAGGTACTACTGATCGATAAATAATTTCGCTCAGAATGCTTGCTTAATCCAATTGCAATTACAGATTTTTACAAAATTTCACTGTCAAACAAACTGTCAATGATCCTAGGCTCCCATCTGGTACGTACGCACTTACCAGTGGCTAAAGTTCGATCAAGCTTGGCTTAATCTGGATAGATTTTGATGAAGAAGATAACATCTATATCCACGGATTTGACCTCGGAATTGTCTGGAGTTTGTAGAACATGCATATGCATATGCATCTCGGCAAATAATTAATAATCCAATATCGGATGAATAAAAATTCATATGGTTGGTATTTAGGTCGATAAATATAAGTCTGATTGTCTACTCGTGGCCAACAATTTTCTCAGAACATGCATGCCAACGTCCAATTTTTACTTTATCTTCCTGTTCACCGTTTAATACGTGTGACATGGTTCTGTAATGTTGCAAGTTGCCCGTGGCATACGTACCGTGTTTTCCCCGAGATCTTGAGTGATCGGTCTTCCTCAATCGTCCGCATTTCTCCCCATAGTGGACAAGGTCTTGCAGCAAAACTTATATTCCTCAGTTTTTCAATATCTTGTTACAGTTGCTGGCCCTCAGGAGGAGGATCACAGCAGCAGCACCTAACTCGAACTGGAGCAACAACAGGAGCTGCGACGACAGCCCAGAGATCAACTTGGATTTTTCGGGGACGTCGGTGATGAGCAGCCCGGTCTCCTCCTCCCACCTAAGCAATTCGAAGCACGCACTGGTTGCACCGGCAAGGCCCCCGAGCCTCCCCCGGCCTGAACTCCACCACAGCATCAGGATCGATCACCCGGCTGTCCAGGAGGATAGCCTGATCTGCAACATGTTCAACGGCGTCGACGACCACCAGAACTTCTGGTCGTGGGGCTCCGCGGCCGAGCAGCAGCAGTTCAACTGATGATCGATTCCGTTTTTTATTTTTTATTTTAATCCTATCTTACTGTCAGTTTCGATTGTTATGCGATGTCCTGTTGTTCTTTTGGCGGTGGGATAGAGGTTATTGTTGGGGGGCTTCGAGTGTATAGATCAACTGCATATCGTCTCTGCTTACCAATTAAATTCAGTTGGGCAGAGAGAATATCGGCCGTAGAATTTATTGTCACTCAGTAATAATAACAATAATAAATGAAAATTATGTGAATTGTTTTATGTCACAATCTGTTCTCCGATTGTGTGACAAAGAAGTTTGAAACTAGATTTCATCGATTGAAATTATTCGACATTTTGTCTCATGGAATAAGATTGTATGTTCAAAATCCCGTGAATGGAGATCTAACCCTATACGAGCTCACTCGATTCGCATCAAATCACCTCTTGTATATTGAATTTTTGGATGTAAATGCTGGATGGTGTGAACATGGAAGAAAATAAGAAAATCTTTGGGAGGGGGAAGAACAAGGTACATGTGACAGTAGTGGGTTCCTGCTCTGGCAGGTAGCATGGGCTGTGGAACAGACAAACAGGACCGTGATTAAAATAGTGGGTTTTAAGCATTGGATAATTATGCGTGCTTGATGCTTTGGAATCATTGAAATCTTAATGTCAATCAATTATAATAAAAAATATATATATTACATTATTATATATAAAGATGTTCTGATGGAGAAGCTTCCTTCCTGCAATGGTGAAAGAAGATGATTGGAGGATGATGACTTGTGAGGCCTTTGTTGGGAACCAGCAAAAGGGTCAAGCAAGCAAAGAAGTTTAACACTGTCATGCCTAAGCACGCAGTACTACGACTCACTATGGGAGCCAAGAAGACAAGCGATTGGGGGGAGAAATAAATAGAAATTGCTAGAAGACTTATTGAGGTCTTCTCGCCTTCCGGCTCCTAGAAATAGAATCAGAGCCCAGCCCGATTCATTCAGGAGGCATGTGGAGCAAAGAACGTTGTCGTTATTATAGTTGTGCCCTCTTACATAAGATTTAAACTCGATATCTCAGGTAACGATACTCATCCACCGTCCTAATCAACCAATCAATAATAGTGATAATGGTGTGAAGACTTTCGAAACGAGAAGGGGGGAGGGAAATAGTTATGGTTGGAGACGCCCACAGAATGCCCGACAAGTCAATAGGAGAGATGAATCGATCAGATCACCATCATCAATAAACTATGAATTTTATTTTTTTAAAAAAATTAAATGAAGTACCCGCAAATGGGAGAAAGTAAACTATGTTTTCTTAGGGTACCGACGATTTAGAAATAAATTACAGAATGAGAACGTAAGAAATTCTACCGATAACGATTGAATTCATAACCGATTGATATATCACGTGAAGGCAATATCTGAAGAGGGGGAGAGGGGAGGAAAAAACCCTAGCTCTCAATGAGAGAAAAAGAAAGTAAACTTTATAATATAATGGAGGGTCAACTACCAAACGTGGTTAAAGCAATTATTGTTTGTTTTTGAGACCATCGAGATGGTGGATTCACTTTTGTATTTTATATGAAAGCAAAAGCTGGCCTTGATTTCTCCCATTGTGTTTTTTCGGTTCTGCTTTCCATAAGATCATGAGCTTGTCAGGCTACAGATATTCCCAGGCAGCCATCTGCATTTCCTAGCGAAGTCACACATGCATCCACTTCACCGATTGAGAAGATCTCACGATACCCACCCCCAAAGAATCTGGAATACTCACTCCTTACAGGTTCACAAATCTCAGTTAGAAAAAGGTAATAACGACCCGGGGGGCGCCCCAATTACTCGTCGATCACCATATCATTCTCGATTGAGAGAATCCGCCTGCTTCTGGGATATGAGGATAGAACTCATCAGAGCTAAGCGTGATGTACATATGCAACAGGACCTGAATCGGTAGAAGAATCGTGTAACATTTGCCGATTACATGGATTTCAAACACGACACATATGGTCTGTTATTTCCCAGTGCAGAGATGATTATTAATTAATACAACAGTGTTCTAAGCCGATCGCACATGGATCATGGAAGATAAGCCAACTAAACGAGAATAAAATAGTGTCTTCAGTTAATTGAATCTAAGCAATGTACATGTTGTTTCAGTTGCAGGAATCGGTACTTAGAGATGGTAACTAACTGCACTATCTAAGCCCCACTAAAAGTGAACTGCTCATGGTCGCATCAGGCTCATGCGAAGCTTATTACCGGATCCTGACCCAAACAAGCCGGTGGATCGGTTCATGTACAGCTCTCGAATATGGTCATTGATTCATTGGTGAGGTGGGAGAGGTTGCAGTAAGGTCTAATGAGATTGTTAGGTGGAGCGGTGAGGGAGATTTTGGGTAGTAAACTGGATGCCTACCGATTGAACTGTCATAGAGGCCGAAACTTTGCACATCAGGGCCTGCAAGGTTGGTGGCTATGGGCCCAATGCCCGTTCAGGAGGTTGAAGATGAGCCAGAGGATAGGCATGGAGGCATATGCGGATGTCGTTGAAGCCGTGGTGGTGGCAGAAACAGGGAGCGGGTGGTTATGTAGGTGGTCATCAGTATCGACATGTCCTCCGCACATCTCTCTGCACCAGAATATGCAACGTCCATGAATTTTTCCGCCCAAGTTCTTTTGCTCATTCTGGTAAAACTAGAACCATTAGACTACTTGTATTTTGCGATTTTCTGAACCATTACTTGGGCCCCAAGACTCTCCTGCATCCTCATCTTTCCGTTCTTCCACATACGTCCTACCTTGGGGGTCTCAGGATCGTTATAGCCTCTGGGAAGATATGAAGCTCGAAATCCAGTCTTAAGACTAAACTCGGGCTTCAGCTCTTCAGTACATGCTGGCATTTCTTCCTTCTCGTCCTGATTGGATCCAACCGGACACATTCCTAGGCTTAAGCACACGGATTCCGGTGGTAATGTCATGTCTGTAAGACTAGTGAACAGTCCATCAGGAATCTCTCATTGGTGGATGTCGAAAAACTGTACTTGGAGAGACCGGTAGTTCTTTTCCATCCGGTTCAATGTTCTCTTCAGCCGCTCATTTTCTTCCCTGGCTTCTTCACCTATTTCGACTTCCGGCACATTTGAGCTCGATCTTCCAAGTTAAATGAGACACTGATTCTGAACTGAGCAAAAGAGGGTTCCAAGCACCTTCCCCTACCAGGAAGAAGGCCGGAAAATCCATGCATATCATATCAATCGTGGCTCCAGATTTCGAATTCAAACTGGAAGACGTATGGTCACATATTCATTCCAACAGACCGGTTTGCATGCAGCCGCTCGATTTTCTCCAAGATCAGGGTATCCGGCGCTCTTCTCTTTGGTCGATGATCTGTTGAGAGAGATCTGCACTGTGCTCACTACTACTGTTCAGAAGACTAGGGTTCCAAGTACCATATCACATTACTACCATCATTGGGCGGCTTGGAAACAGTGAAGTGAATGACAGACTTACTTATCAATCCACTTGGACGAAATGTAGTGGAAAGGACTGCCGGAAGCATCTCAGCAACTTGATCGGGTTTGACCCCGTGGATTAATCACACAGTATATCTTCAACATGCAATCGATACCTCGGAAATTGTTTCGTTTTACCGACAATCATATCACGGTTATCTTCTAGCATAAGATAATAATCCTCAACTGAATGATCTCCCCCGCCGACATACGATCTAATCAGATTTGACTTTTATGTTAAATACAGGATTAGTTTTCTTTTCCCCTTTTTTTTTTTGGGGTTCAAAACGTCGATGCGTTGACATCGACAAGACAACATCAGACTTCTTTTATTGTTGCTGCCGCAAAGACTTCTATACCGAGTTTGATGATGTTTCATTGAACTAGCTAGGTTACAGACGGTCACGCAAAGACATTGTGAACAAAGCAAGAACGAAATTCGGGTCCATTTCGACCATTCTGATTTCAATCATTGCGTGCGCTCCAAAGTCTAAAGGTCGATGAGAAAATGAACCGTACCGTCCTGCAATGCCATATTGCATGATTGTGAAATCTTTTCAGCTTTTGGTGTACTAGTATGAGCATTATTTGAGGCAAATTAGTCATGGTTCAAAATGTCGTAAAGTCAGCGTACTTTGAAGACCCTAGTTCGCTGGATCAACCACTGTGTCATACACAAGAAACCTATTCCTTCATAAAAAATGACTCCAATTGCAGTTACAAAGATATTCAAAATCGAGATCGATCACCTGTATGTTGAAAGGAATTTCAATCGACCAGACCTATGGTCTTGTTAATTATATTATCTATGCTCTTAGAAGTAAAGAAAAGGGAATAGAATCGAGAAATAATAGCCGAGGAACGAAATTGCTCAAAGATGACTGCACCAGAAGCAGATGACCAGAAGACCCAGCTAGCAAGTAAAGACACCTAATTTCTGCAGAGATATATATATATATATATATATATCTTATCTTCTTTCAATTTTCTCTTTCCAACTATCATCCATCAAAATTCTGCTGCATCCATGTGTGATCCGATCAGAGTTAAGTTTCCTCCTTGTACATTAACCGGTAGCCAAATAAGTGCTTGAAATAGGTGATCCTGATTGTGTACGAGAGAGAAACCACTTTAGTTCTATCTCTACCTTGGGGGACTCGAGACAGAAGGTCGAAGCTTTACTTCAATCCGTGCCCAATGGGTTAGAATCCTTAAAACTCTCCGAGGACGAGGAAGAAGCTATCTAACTTACGATCATCGGATTGGATGTTTTGCAGTGACAGGTGAAATGTAAAAAATATTTATCCCAACAATGGAAATTCCTCCATGAAAATAACAACACTACAGCATGTCCTTCTGCCTGCTCTGTCCCTTTGAGGTTATATACAGAAGCTGTCAAAGATTATCTCTGTTTTCTTTTTCCAGAAATTAAAAGGAAGAGCACCAGTTGCCCTCAAATCTCACAGAAGAGGTAGAATAAAAACCCAAAAAATTGAATTCCAAAAGAAGAAGAGCCAAAGACTCGCTGCTACACCGAAATAGCAGCAACCATTGTGTTTATAATGATGGATACAGAGATATGTCATGTTTGACCTATCAGGAATCATCAATTGTCCACAATCACTGGGCCTGTGTACATGGCTCCGACTACAGCAAATTCCTCCGGCCTCTCTCTTTCTTCAAGCCATGCATATCCTTCCCTCTCCTCTTCAGGCGCCGACACTCCCTCCACTGTATTTTTGTTTTTGTAAGACAAAGATCAGTATTTACGAAGAAATGAAAGGTACTAGTGTTAGAGACACACAGAAGATCTGGAAAATGCAAAACTGAACTTTTCTGCTTGATCTCGAGAATCATACAGCTCAGTTTCCATTGTTTTTTAATGGAGGAATAATATATTGAGCACGCACCTGAGATACCAGAGAACGGGTAATCTAAGTAGTAGGTACAATGCCGTCCATCAGGATCAGAGTAAGGTGGGCCAAGGACGTCAAGAACAGCACAGGCTGTCACTGCTGTGAAGCAATGCATGTTCCCCCCATCAGCAGGATAGAGTATGGAGGTGTTGCACGGAGCAGTAAAGTTGGAGTCCACCTTCACCTTTGCTAAACGGGCACCTTGAGGCTCAGCTGCGAGAATGCGAGGAAAACGTCCAAATAATCAATCTTTACTTTTCTCGTGGCATATTAAGCAACTCTAAGAGATATAAAGTTTGTTTGTGGCTGTCATCAAATGAAACTGAATAAGATTCATTCACACCGCATTAAGAAGAAGCATGCTGTTTGCTATATAACTAGTAAAAGACGGAAAATATGATTCCTGAAAATACATTCTGGGAAAGGAATTCCACAGTTTTTCAAAACCTTAGAAGAAAAAAGGCGAGTCATGGTTACTACTTATCCTTGTGGAAGAGTAGAGTAACTCTCCAGCTTCCATTTTTCTTTTCTTACTAACACTGAGGAAAATACCAGAAAAACAGATTGTTAGAATTCCAGTAGTTCTGTTTTTCCAGGGTTCTTAATGAAATCATCTTTTAGCTTAATTTACTATTGATACTACTCCATAGTACACACTTTCTAGAACCGTGTGATTTGTTTGATAGAATATCCCCTATGGAGGAAGAAAAGCTTACCTCGAGCAACAGAAATGCTACTTGGTGCATCAACAACCCAGTCATAAGATTTAATATGCATGGTACCAAATAAGATCTTGCTAAAAACCGTCATCCCTGGGTGATTATGAAGAGGGATAACCCCTGAAGGCGGCAAACAGAAGATCCCCATCTGCAATTTGCGGCCAAAAAGGGAATGTGGTTACATGGACATGCACACCGCATTAGAGGTTTATATATTTAATTCCTGAGTTCAGTCTACAGTATCGCAGGAGGATTTACGTACTGAGAATTTTTCACTCTCATGGAGATGCAGATAAGTAATTGTTGGATATCTTTCAGTCTTTTTCTTCTTAAAATATGACATCTCAGGCCTAAGCTCGAGATCCTCTGGTCTCATTCCATCTGCACGAAACAGTTAAGAAAAGGAAATCAAAAGTGGCCCAGACACTGCCAAGAAAAATGCCTCATTCCAGAAAAGATTAATTACAGGGCAAAAATGCTGCTACATTATATAGGTCATGTCTTCTCCTATCAGTGCACATTGCTCGGTGGACAATGAAAGATCCGATGTGTACGGTGAAGAAACATATTTTATTAGTTTCCGGACAAAGAGTACATGACCTTTAGCTCTGCAAGTTGGCGCAAGAATCTTATATATTACATATATAAAAAGGTGCTGTGACGGACCTATTGAAGAGTCAACAAAGGACCTTTAGGACAAAATCTAACCATGCTTGCGACCTTGATTCTTGAGAACAGAAACTTGAATATGAAAAAGAAGCCACTTGTGGCCCTTTTGCTAAAAGATTCATCAAACTAAAGCCGCACGAAAATTATCAAAACATAAAAGAAAATGGAAATATAAATAATGTTATACAAAACATGTTCTACTTGTTAAGGCTCGTCAATAATATTATAATAAGTATCAAACAGAAATTTCCCCATGGATCGACAATGCAGAGAAATTAAAAAAAAAATCTAGTACATGAATTTTCGATAGGAAAAAAGGATAGAAAAAGTGTCATTGTGGAATTTCAATTTAGAGCTACAAAAGCTGAGACTACGCAAGAAAAGGAACCGGTAATGATCCACTTACTCTAGAATAAGAAATAGGCAAAGATTCCCTCAAAGTAAATGGCAGTCTAATCCGAATTTTTGCTATATAAGATTAAAACATTAGTATGTATTTTGAGGAAATGATCACCAACCCAGAAAGCAAATCGTTCAACCAAACTCAGCAGAACCTTAATCTATGCAACCCCAGAAACAGAGTCTGCCTCTGAGATTCGCCTAATTCATGCTGATGCATTCCTCACAATCACAAGCACTTTCAGTGTGGCTGACTTTGAATTCCAATGAGAGAACAACTACACGATAAATCAACTGTAAGATTAACGGGAACTACAATCCAATTCTCTATTTTAATCAAATTAAATTCACATTTCTTTACCCTCAATCAACCGATCAACTTCAAATGGGAGTGTTAAGCACAGGAAACACAGTGAAGCTAGAATACAACTCATCCATTTTAGCCTGACGAGCGGACTTACCCAAAATTGTCTTTAGCCTTTCAATGTCCTCGGCGGAGGGAATGATATTGGTGTCACTACTGGAGAACACTTCCTTGCAAACGTCGAAAAGTCTCTGAATTGGCAGCATGTTTTTCCTCTGCCTCCGACGGTTTTTCTTGGACGACTTGCTGTTCGTGTTTGCTGTCGTGTCCCTGGACAATTCAGAGAGTCCCTTTCCTTTCCTGCCTGCCACCGTCGTCGTAATCCCCATAAACAGCCCAAGATCCAGCGAACCGATACCAATTCCTACTCAGAAGGTAGCAAGGAATTGCTTTCGCAAGGGAATCCGCTCAAGAACCGAAATTTAGAAGAAACCCGCAAATCGATTGCACCCCTTTTGAATCTCGGGCAAATGGGTACCTCAAAGTGGACCGATCCAGTCCAGAATCCAATCAAATCAAATTGTGGGGAAGGACTTATACCTTCAAGAAACAGGGAAAGAGAGGGGGGCGACTTCCTCTTTCTTTTTTTTTTTTGCGGTTCCCTCTACAATCTCTTTGTCGGGGGAGGAACAGCGCAGGAATCGGAGTAAAACAAGGACAGGGATGTGGGAATCTGCATCTCTGTTGGTACGGTAGCAGGGAAGGAAGGATTTGCGGTGAGGAGCAGGGGCAGGAGGAGGAGAGATTCATAATACGGTTGGTTTTTGTGGGGGTAGAGTAAAAACCAGGGGCCATCGCTTCTCATTTCCAGTGGGCTGTTCCGACAAGCGGATTTTTTATCCGGTCTCTGGTCTTCTTTCCTGCCCTTCCCCCACCCCTCCTCCTTTTTTTCCCCCCCCCCCTTTTTTTTAATTCCTATTTGCCTATTTAGTTATGTATTTGTCTTATTTTATGTTTTTGCCCCTCCATTTTCTTATCTTTCTTTTTCCCACTCTAAACTCTACAGAGACCAATATTTAGCAAAATAATAATAACAACAATAAACTATGAGCCAATATCATGATAAATAGTTCTCATGAAGCATTTTTCTAAAATTTACGTATATTTTTGAATTATTATCCGTAGTAAACCATCGATTGGACGGCTAAAATTCTACTACGATCAGAAATAGAATTTGATCATATGTGATAATTAATATATCATAAAATTTTCCAATTCATAATTATTACATAAATGAAATTTTAATTAACACTTCTTCCCTCCTCGTCACGTTGTCGAATAAATCCATATTTTACAGAACCCGTTCTGGTCTGAACCAATGGGTTTTAATTTCCCAATTCATGACCATTTATTATTACCAAGAGCTAAGTTTGCACGGACGAGTTCCCGTCCAAATACAGCGGATCGTTCATTGCCAGGAAATATCTTACTTTTGAAGCCAAAAAAAAGGCGGTAGGCAGAACAGATTCAGGTGCGGCCCGATCCGAACTTGAACCGGTTCGAGACACCAAGAGATGTTCTAAGTCGAATCCTTTTTACGTCCGTGGTGCTGCTCGAAATGAGACGCCACTTACAAGATAATACGTTAAATCACCTCGACCGTCCGATATAAAATAAAATGTCCTCCTTTTCTGCCCCCACCCCCCGAGGCGGGGAAGTTGCTCTGCAGTAGTATTTCTGATTCATTCCTCGGAGAACTTGCCGCTTGCTTGCCAGGCATGGGCAACACCTGCACAGTATTTATTTATTTATTTTTAAACCTTTTGGCCGTGTTCTGTACACTCATTTTAAACGTGGCATAAAGAATTTCCAACTACAAGAAGATAATTTCGAGTTCTCTCGATAACTACCTAACATGACAAATGCTATATGCGGTATCGTATTTACTTAAAAAATTATTAAAATTTTATTGTCAATAAATAGAATTATTCATAAAAAAAATTCGTATTAATTAAGAGATAATAAGGGAATATGGTGAAATTTATTTTGACGAAAAAATTTTTAGTTTGATTTTGGCTATATTCGCTATGTCTGGATTTTATTTTATTTTATTTGCTCAGTAGGGAATTATTTCACCCTAATTAATTCATGTTTATTACATGAAAATGTAGGAGGGAAAAAAATCCAAGGCACGAGAGGGATCCGGTCATGCAGATGCATCTGCCCAATCTATTTTTAATCTAAATTATTTTAGTATTTATAAAATTTATCGAGCTATAACTAATTCATATTTGAACGGTTCTTATAAAATTAATTCCATACATTTACAATACTTGAACTAAGATATTGTTTAATAGGAAGGGGTATCAAATTATCTCGACTAATATATGTTTCGGGAGCTTGAAATCCATGTCCTTAAGAAAACATTTTTAAAAAAATTGGGGAGTAAACAAGAACAAAATACATACGATAGAATAACACACACAGTTTTGGTTCATAATCCACCCCTCAATTGATTCTTCATTTTTAACTCAAGTTCTATAAATAAATAATTCATGTTGAATTATGTCGATTTATTAGGAGATAAAGTACTCTTTTTTTTTCTAATTTGAGACTCGAACCCAATTTACCATTTAGGTGAAGAGTTATTGAATTATATAAAACTGAATCACGGTTGTCATAAAAATAGTTTTTTTTAACACTCAGTGATGGGGAGCGGGGCTCGTGATCCATTGAACGGTGGAGGTGGAGTCGCCTCGTGTAACGTATTCTCTGTGGTCTAAATCTTAAACAGCACAGATTCCTGTACATATTACTCCAAGTGGGTGGGTGACACATGTCTCGAACCTCAGCAAACGTGTTAGATCTTTTCGAGGATGCCTTTATTTTTTTTTTCTCGACGTTTTAGGGGTGGGGGTCTACGCCGAACATACGTCGGTCGTCGGTCGTGCCCAATTGATTTTTCGGCACCAGATAATGTACATAAGAGGAGAAGAGGCTTATGATTTTCCTTTTCTTGATGAAAAAGAAAAAAGAAAAAAGAAAAAAAAAAGAGGGAGCCCGCTTGACTGTGACCAGCAGGAAGGAAAAGAGGATGAGGAGGAAGAGACCGTTAATTTGTTAACTGTCGGTCCGGGAAGATGGATGACGGAGACGGCTGAGGAAGCTGACAGCTGGAGCTGCGTGGATCCCCGTGGCGGAGGGAGATTGCGCGTGAGCCTAACGGTCGCGCGTGCATGACAACATTTTTGTTTTTGTTTTTTTAAATAATAATAATTATAAAATTAGCAACTGAGACAGGAATCTATGCCCGAGCTTCATCCGGTGCAAGACTCTAATTTTCAGCCAGCACAATATAATTAGCAAAATTTTTTACATTACAACTATTTTTTTATTCATTAGATATATGGTAGTAATATCAATTCTGTTTCGATTTAATTTTATCAAATACCTTTGGTCACATGGCTTGAGATAGAGGGAAATCCAACATCGCGTGGTCCATAGGAATTGTAGCCCGAAACTCTCCGGGTAAGTGGGATTAATCACGTTTGGGTCAGTCGCACTGCAGGGTCTCCAGGAATTCTTCTTCTTCTTCTCACTACTGCAAATATCATCGACATTTTAATTGATAGCTTTAGTAGATATTTTTGCAGCTTGGCGGCGGCGGCGGTGGTGCTAGATATTGTTTGAACTCCACATTTAGTGGCGTCGGTGGTGGCCGCCAGGATAGATCAGCGCCCATGTTTGGTCACCGTCAAGTACGCTGTTTTTCTGTCAAGGTGCTCGTGAGAATCACGTGTGTGCATGTATCTACCGTACGTTAATTCATATATAGACCTAGCAAAGATGGCCCGAAGTGGCCATGGCAGGAGAACAGTATGGCATGTGCTAGGCTTTAAGGCCGTGAGGGATATTAGACCATGTTTACATTGCCCAAAATTTCAAATTATGCAGACTCGAAATTATAAAATAATTATTATAAAAATTAATTAATTATATATAAATAATTATATTTTAATATTTTATTTAAATTAATATAACATGCAGGTTAATTAAACTATATAAAAATTTATTTTAAAATATTAAATTATTTAAAATTATTTTTTATTTAATTTAAGTTGAGCTGGAATAATATAAAATATAAAATACTTGTTCTCAAGTTTGATTTTTTAGCTGAGCAAAATGGTGGATGGTGGCGATACGACTTGAAAATAGAATCATACTTTACTGGTACGATCCAAAATTATGGGCCCACCTAAATTGATAGTTGTATTCCTGCATATGAGAAGATATTTCAGTTTTTTAATCACTTTTCAGTACTGTGTGCATTGAACGGAATCAAATTCAAGTCATGATACATTAAGTTGGTGAATACTAATTTATACCATAATAATACTGGGGTAGTTAGTACATCGTCTGAAAAAAAAAAGCAAAAAAAAAACCCTGAAGAGGATAGATAAGTATCCACATTTGGGCATGCCTGCTGGATCTTGAACTGGGCGCGCACCGTCGTCAAGTACAAGTTTGAAAACGCATAAAGTGCCAAAAAATGGTGATTCGCATTAGTCAAATGCGTAGTGTCAACATGGAAGATCGCCTCGGCATCTCATTGGAGAATCGGATCCGATCAGTTGATTCATGGGTCACATCGTCTTGAGGCAACTGTTAATCGTGAGGAGTTCTTGGTCCAGAAACATCATTTCGAGCTCAAGAACTTAAATTGGCCCCAATATGACGATATAAGAACAAGGGTCGAATAGTGGACTCACTGAGTAGACAAGTTTGAGCAATAAACAAACTCCTGGCGTCTTGGTCCGGAGTCCTTTCGACTAATGCCGGGTGAAGATCCGATACTGACCGATTACGAACTACACGTTGCGGCTTTTACAGACCACACGAATTTTTTGCTTTTCAAGTGGCGGGTGGAACACTACCTACGCGTTGAGGCCTAAATTAGCAAGGAGGCCCAATTTACAGGTAATGATGGGCCTAGAGGCCCATTAGGCCCAAGTGTCCAGCGGGCCGCAAGGAAATGGGGGAGGGGCAATTCGGAGAATTCGTCCTGTTTGCGGAGGCAGGTCTGATCGTGTCGTTTCTTCCCGTTAACGGTACCGAAGAAAGGGACACGAGAGGAGAGGGAGCTCACGGGGAGGAAGATTCTGGCGAAACTCTTGTTCCAAGATCCGTCTCACTCTTCGTTGATCTGCATCCTTCGTCCTTCCTTTTCGAATCTCGAAGGAGAGATTCGACTGGAGATCTGAGTTGCGGTGAAGATGTACGGGTTCGAGGCCCTCACGTTCAACATTCATGGGGGCTACCTGGAGGCGATCGTGAGGGGCCACCGTGCGAGCCTCCTCACTGCCGCAGACTACAACAACCTCTGCCAGTGCGAGACCCTCGACGACATTAAGATGCACCTCTCCGCCACCGAGTACGGCACTTACCTGCAAAACGGTGCGTTCCTGTCGCATTTTCTCTCGTTTTCTGAGCGAAGAGAGCATAGTCGAAATTGATTGAAGTCCTCTTCAAGCTTTGGGTCTGATTGAGCTCGATTTGGGCTTCGGGATATCTGAATTTGATGGAATTGTCAGTTAGGCTGTGATTAAAAAAAAAAGAAGAAGCTTTTTGTGATGTCGGTGAAATGGTACTTCTGATTAGATCAATAGATGTCTTGCGGTTAATGGTGATTGCTATCTTCTGCCTTTTCATCACTCTGGTTGATGTACCATTGCAATTGTTCATTTCAATATCTTGCAGAACCTTCACCGTTGCATACCACCACGATTGTGGAGAAATGCACTCTCAAACTAGTTGATGAGTACAAGAACATGCTCTGCCAAGCTACTGAGCCCCTTTCAACTTTCATGGAGTACATCAGGTAAGTTGACTGCGTCATTTTACCTTTCATTACTGTTCAAAAATTTTCAGTGGGTTTTTTGCCACCACGTTGGTTCACTCTCGATAATAGCTTTGTGCCTAATCCTGCCAATTTTTTGAGCCTGAAGAATCTGGACTGAAGTACATCTGTTATTGGTAGTGGTGTAGTGTTTCTACCGTCAAGTAACCTTGACTTCTCCTAATGTTTTATTGATCTAATTTGAAAATTAATTTCTGTGGAAAAGGACGTGAATGACTTTGAGGAAATGGCTCTATGGGATTTTGGAATATCAGTGTCTCTCTCGTCTCTTGTAGGTATGGGCACATGATAGATAATGTTGTCTTGATCGTTACTGGAACGTTGCATGAGAGGGATGTTCAGGAACTACTGGAGAAATGTCACCCATTGGGCATGTTTGACAGGTTTCCTTACTGCTTTCTTCTTGTTTGAGCAGTGATTCACTTTGATAATGCCCTTCTCATATTTCATCAATGTATTGTCAAACAGTATTGCTACCCTGGCGGTCGCTCAGAACATGCGAGAGCTGTATAGATTGGTGCTTGTGGACACGCCATTGGCTCCCTATTTCTCTGAGTGCATTACCTCTGAGGTACAGACTGGTCCTTCATTGGACTCATTGTAAATGCTTCAATGTTCTTCATTTTCGAATTTGATTTTCTCCTTGTGTTGCATCATCCACTAACATGGTTGGAGCAAGTGGTACCGTGGAATGAGTATAGTGAGCATGTAAAGCAACTTTAATTTGTTTCAGGACCAATTCCAACTTTGCAGAACTAGTCATGCTTTTTATATTACCTTAAATGGCCTTTTGCTTGGTATAACATGTAGTAAGTTAGTTATGATTTCTTCATAAGAATTCTTCGTGATTCAACACGATAATCTGGCATATATTGTCAATGTGATATTACATGCTTGCATTCCTCCGAAGAAGGGAGAGGTTTTGTTGTCTCCTTCAATCACATTATGAGTGGAATAGTTTTGTTAGAAGGATCTTTGATTTTAAAAGGAACCCGGTTCTGTTTTTTGATCTGGGTACCTCTGATGCATATTCCTTTTTCCTTGCAGGATTTGGATGACATGAACATTGAGATCATGAGGAATACACTTTACAAGGCTTATCTCGAGGATTTCTATGGATTTTGTCAGGTGAAGTCTAATTGCATTTTTGCTGGAAAAATCTATTATGATTTTCCTTGGAATGCTTCTAATTGCTACCTAAAATCGAATATGTATGTCCCTTGTTCTGTGCAGAAATTGGGCGGTGCTACTGCAGAGATAATGTCTGACCTTCTTGCCTTTGAGGCTGACAGAAGGGCTGTGAATATCACCATTAACAGGTAAACTGTAAAAACAAAGTGGTTTTTTTTTTTTTTTATATCAAACTTTACTTATCGTAGCTTGCCCCTGGTTCACCTGCTACTAATGCTCTCTACCTTTACAGCATTGGTACTGAGCTCACTAGGGATGACAGGAGGAAGTTGTACTCGAACTTTGGTTTGCTGTAAGATTTGCACTCAACCTGTGTTCACAGTGTAAATCTCTTTCAGATTTCTTTTCCCCCCAACTCTTACGGTTGGTTTTGCATTTGAACAGACACCCCTATGGCCATGAAGAACTTGCTGTTTGTGAGGATATAGATCAGGTATTTCGGTTGAACCCTATCATTGTAATGTTGGACATGTGGAGGCTGCTCCTCAGACTCAGCCTCTATTTTTGTGGAGTCTCATTCCATTACACTTTTGAATCTCTTATAAGATTAAGAAGTGGAAAGAGCAACCGGGGATGTCTCCTAATCCTTTTTTGGACTTACAGGTCCGTGCAGTCATGGAGAAGTATCCTCCATATCAGTCCATTTTCTCGAAGCTATCATATGGAGAGAGTCAGATGCTGGATAAGGCATTTTATGAAGAGGAGGTCAAGAGACTTTGTCTTGCCTTTGAGCAGCAGGTATGCTGCTTCCGTATCTTTTATGCGGCAATGCACCCCCATACTTACACGACGATAGATGTTTTCAATAAAGAGAAGAAGAGTTGGCGACGACACATCTTGACCGCAGTTTTTCCTTTTTACCAACATAGAGACCACTTAACAGCAGGCCCTACATTACCTTCTTTTTGGTTCTTGCAGTTTCATTACGCTGTATTCTTCGCATACATGAGGCTGCGGGAGCAGGAGATTCGGAACCTGATGTGGGTATCCGAATGCGTGGCTCAGAACCAAAAGTCATGTGTCCACGACAGCGTCGTGTTCATATTCTAGTTTGCTTCAATCTCTCTAGAGAAACAAGAGAGCACGCGGCTTCTAAATGCTATTTTCACCTGTAGGATAGCCGTCCTGCTTCCTACCGACTTCCTCTCGGGCCGCAGGAGTTCAGGAGGGAGCGATGAATGTGTTGCTACATAGTTAAATAAGCTGTGTCTATGTTTGAATTGGACTCCATTATCTATCTATACTTACTTGTATGTGGAAGAGAGAAATAACTTCACAATTTCCCTCTTCCAAAAGATGCATATGTCACATGAATCCTAATATTTTCTCCCAATTTAATTTTAATTTCCCGGAAAATCGTGCCTTTTATTTTTTTTTAAAAATTAAATTTAAACTTCCTGAAATTCTCTTTCAAATATTCCAAAATAAAAAATTTAGTCAAGAGAATGTTGTCATAAGCATACCAATTTCTGAGTTTTAGGACATTAAATAAACATATTAATTAAGGCAACGTGTTGTGCACCGTAGGTAATCATTTCTCGAATTAAAATATTTATTTTAATAATTTCACAGTAAACTAGTGTGTGGAATAGCAATACCATTATCCTACCAAAAAAAGGGAAATAGCAATATCATTATGACGTGGCAATGGCTAGTCGGCCCGTTACCGCCGCCGTCCTGCTCCGCCGCATTGAGGCGGCTCAGCTGGAGGAACAGGAGAGATTCGGTGGAGTTTTTCAGAACAGATTTACGCGCTCCTATCCTTTCAGTGCCGTTCCCTAGGCTGTCACCTCGTGTTAATCTTCCTTCTCCGAAGCAAAACTCTCGACTTCGAGGTGATTGAGAATCTGAATCTCATGGAGCCATCCACATCGGGATCGCCATCTCCGTCGACGGGCGACCCCCTCTCTGATCCAGTTGGCGCGGACAAGACGACGATCACAGACCTCGACGTGGACGCACTAGCTCACTGCACCAGCTACCTTAGCTTGCAGGACGTATCAAACATGGCCATGTCCTGCAAGTTCCTCAAACGTGTCGCTTACTCCGACCTCGTTTGGCACCGTCTTTACAGGTCTACCTCCATTCTCTTGTAGATTGGAGATTGCAGTTAGCACTGCAAAGCTCCACTTAGTTCGTAGGGGGAAAGGAGACGACGAAAACTTATAGCCGTCACCTCTCTCTAATTATATTTCTGCATCTCATTTTCCTGTAACACTTTGATTCTCTATCTCCACAGCAAGGAGTTCACTGATGCAGTAGTAATTAAAATTTTACAGGGAGCAGTGGCCACAACAGTTGCCTCCCAGCTTTACATCGGGAGTTCGTGGGGCATATTTGGACAGGATTTCTGCGCTGCAGCAGTTTAAATTTGTTGATCCCTTAGTTGCAGTCTTCCATAGTGAAGCAAAACCTTACCACTATATTTTATTGCACAAGAATTCAATGGTTCTTTCTCAGGTATTATGGTTATGTCATTCCTTCAAGAATTCGTGCTCTCTATATGTCCATCTTCTGGCATTGATATAATAATCTTTTTCATCGAGTAATCCTCCTGTATGGAATTGCTTCAATATTTACAATTGTGATGTTAGGGCTCATTGATACAAGTGATGAACATTGATAACTTCTTGAGTGGGCGGGATTTTGTCGTCTCCCTCAATGATCACAGGGCTAGAGTTACTTGTATGAGGTGATGATACTAGTTTGTGTTTTTTCTGGTCTTTATTGTTAACCCTAAGTAATCACAAATTGCTATTACCAGACGAGTACTTATACGCTCTAGCAGTGAGTTGGTACATACTATTCTAACAGATGGAATTTGATGACTTGTATGCAGAATTTTCCCTTTCAGTGAAACTTCTCTATTTCGGGGTGAAACTCAGAGCAAAGAAAATGCGATTGTGTCCTCGAGCTATGACCATTCAATTCGGCTATGGTGGAAGGTAATAGCAACATTTAAATGTGAAGCTTATATAAATTACTTCCTTAGCCTTCTTCTATCTTTCCTTTCTAGCACTTGAAGCATTTTTCCCCTTTCTACAGTACTCTAATTTTAATTCAGGTAAGGCTTTGTCCTTTGGCCTGTAGTTTCTAGTCGTCAAAGCATCTGAATCTATCATGTTGGTGTTTCTATTTCAGGGGACATGCCAACGGTGCTTCAGAGGTCACACTGGTCCAGTTTTAACACTGTCAGATAAGTTATTGGATGGTGTAAGTATCAAATTGCTGGCAAGTGGAGGGGAAGATGGCACCATCCGCCTTTGGTCACTTGGTTCCAGTGGGAAACGAGGCCAGCGAGCCTTAAAAGCCACATTTTATGGACATGAGAAACCAGTGAAACAAGTTTCAGTTGCTGAGTATGTTTTAGCATCTTAGAGAAGCTAAGCCTTAAAATTTATGTCATTTCTATGGCCGGGAATTAGTAATGTTTTAGCAACAGGCTTTAAAATGAGTTCTGCGGTTCTGTCATAGTAGGTTACTGCCTTATGGGTGGTAGTGGCTCTGGGCTCATTTTCCTATAAAGTGATCTTTGAGACTTGGAATAATAGTGTACTGCTGCTTATTTGTTGTAAATTCGCCTGAAATACATTCGTTGTCACAAGTTGGTTGTTGAATTTCATAATCTGGGCCATGTTCATTGACTGTCATGTAACTTTATATCGGCCAGTTTGTGTGGAAAATACTTGGATAGAGTAATTGCTACATAATTTAAGTGTCCAAATGTTTTACTGTTGCATTTCTCTGGTGCTATGGCGTCCTTGGTCTTCAGCGCTTGGTGTGCTAATGTGTACTTCTTTGCTTCAACTTTCCAGGTATAAGACCTCTCTATTGGTGTCCATTGCCAGAGACTCTAAGGTGCCGTTGCTATGAAATAATTTTATTTTTGAGATAATGTTATGTTGTGGTTGTCCTTTTTCATCTAACCACCTCGATCTGTTTCATTGCTCTGTCCATGTCTATACTTTCTGACCTTGGTCTGTTCTGGTTATAGTAATTGAATAATTAGGTCATGCAACATATTCGTTTTTTTCAGCATGCATGTAAACAGTTAATGGATGTGTACTATATTATCCATCGTTATTGATAACATATTCAGCATTTTTTCCATCAATCTTCTTTATCAATCAAATGATGCTTGTAAAGAGTTATTGACTTGTAGGGAGGATGTATCAGTCATGTGCTTTCCCAAACTAGGTATATGTTTGCTAATATGAGTGGTTTTCATTTGAAATCTGATACAAGAAACCTTGGTTGCAGATACGGGTTTGGGATGCAACCGCTTCTTCTGCTGTTCGTTCATCATGCTGTGTGGGAATGACTTCTGTCCTTGGTGCTCCTGTAAATATGAAGTGCTATGAGTCTCTTGTGTACGTTGCTTCTGGGTCGCACGTTGTTGCAATTGATTTGAGGACAATGCAAAAAGTATCCACCTTAGCAATTTCAAAATCAAGGCTATGCTCATTTGACATTATGCCCTCAAAGTCGTCATTCTGCACGGGTGAGGATGACAGGTGAAGATTTTTCTTATTTCTTGAGCTTTCTTCTTCTTTCTTCCTTTTCTTTCTTCTATGTCTCCATCTAAAATCTTAAGCATTTTTAGATAGCAGCTGTGTTTCCTTTTAATGTCTTTTTCGCTACCTTATTGTTGAAGATTTGTAAACGCTGCAGAGCGATGCTGTGGGACATCAGGAAAAACCAGGCTAGGGCGAAAGCAGACCCTATAGCTGAGTTGGACAGGCATATGGGTCCCGTGGTCCGCCTGCATATGGATTCATATAAGATAGTTACAGGAACTCGAGAAGATGTTAGCGTCAACATCTGGGAAGCTGGCACGGGAAACTTTTCAAACTCTCTGACTACTTGTAGCCCTGACGAGGAAGTGCGTCCTTGTTTCGGATGCTCTGCACTGGCGGTGGATGGGTGCCGAATTGTCACTGCTGCATACGGAGAGGAAGGTGGACCTCTGCGCTTTTGGGACTTCAGAAATGCGAGTTGCCCCGTGTCAGTCCGTGAAGATGAGCCCTCGTCAAAGTTCTGGGGTCCTGAGTCGTCATATTCTGAGTATGCTGACTGAAGTTGGTCAACGTTATATTTTGAGACTCATCACGAGACCATTGCTCATCATCTTTATTTTCCCAATCCTATTACCATTTATATATAGATCGATAACTCATTTACAACCGGGGAAAAAAAAAAAACTGGTGAACGGTGGAATGGATCCTTCCTCTCGCACGTGAAGACGGGCAGGCCCA
This sequence comes from Sonneratia alba, assembly GCA_900174645.1. Lineage (NCBI taxonomy): Eukaryota > Viridiplantae > Streptophyta > Magnoliopsida > Myrtales > Lythraceae > Sonneratia > Sonneratia alba. The sequence continues at coordinate 2,448,967 of FWPY01000030.1, forward strand.
TGATTCTTAAGTTTTGACCGAATATAGCGAAGATCCTTCCCTGACAATGTGATAAGCTGCCTCCGGTGCACCGATCTTTTTCAATGTTAAAAAAAGGACACCAGGGAAACTAAGTTGGGTCTGGCCAGAGGTCATACCGTAAGTTCCTGCCAGTGGGCCGGGCTCAATGTGGGCCCCATATAGGGCAACTGTTGTCCATGTTCTAATGGGCCCGAGAAGCTCCAAGTCCATGGGCCGGTAAATGGGCCCACGTCTGCCAGCTATCCCAACCGTGCATCATCTTCGCGCGCACAATGTCCTTTCTATTAATCTCTGACACTGCCTCTCTCGCGTTTCCCTCCTCGCTCTGCTTTCTTCCTTCACTGTCGAGCTCTCTCTGGACCGTGACGATGACCGACGGCCACCTCTTCAACAATATATCTCTCGGTGGGCGCGGAGGCACCGTGAGTGGTCACTCTGTCACATCGGTCGTTTTTATTCTGAGTTGAGGCTGCTTTTTTTGGTCGTTCTTCTTTGGAATTTCAGCCGGTTGCCGACTGTCCGGGCCTTTTTTGTTCAACCCTAATCTCGAAAGCTGAGCTATTTCCTTTCATGCGTCTTGCTTTCTCCGGTCCACTTTTTCCTTCAAAACATTTTGGGGGCAGTGATAAGTAACTCTTCTTGAATGCGATGTTTCTGTGAATTGACGTATCCGAATTCTAGGATTGGGATCTTTTCTTTTGTCAGTTTCCGGTTCATATCATGCAATTCTCTTCATCTGAATTATGACACATATCTAGTTTTCCCCCTCGCGAGGATTCTTGTTTCTTCTACACTACCAATTTGACAACCCTAACTACTTGCACTTGATGGCACGATAACTTCTCACTGAATGTCTCAAAAGCAGCTTCTTCTTCCGTCTCTCTGCCGGAACTGTTCGAGTTTTCGGTTTGGGTCGACTTCCCCATACACGCACAATGAATGAAATGAAAATTTTCTAGTTTTTCCATGACTGAAATTAAGGCTTGTGGCCATATTTGTCGTAACGGTTGGCATGAACGTCTTGAACTTGTGAATACACGAGGGAATTTTCAGCACTGTTACCACGTTCTCTTGTCTGTTTCTCGGCTGCATCTTATGACTTGGAAGATAAATCATGAATTTCATCCATCAGATGTTGGCCATGATTGCATGCCTGTTATTTAGTTGATACTGTGGCTGGTTCTTTTTTGCTCCATTTTTATTACTCCTTAGTTTCCAAGACAAGTGAGGCTAATTTTTGGAATCTAAGATAGTTCTCTGGTTGTGATTTGTATTACAGAATCCTGGACAACTTAAAATATATTCAGGAGGGATCTTGTGGAAGAAACAAGGAGGTGGTAAAGCAGTTGAGGTTGATAAAGCTGACATACTTGGGGTAACATGGACAAAAGTGCCAAGGACGAACCAACTAGGTGTGAGGATCAAAGATGGGCTGTATTACAAGTTTACTGGTTTTCGTGATCAGGTTCATGCTCTATGATTGTTCCTTCCTATTTTCAGTGATTTTCTTATTTCACTAACCTTGTAATGTGAAAAAATTGATTGGAATTATGATTTTGGCTATGAACTTTCTCAGAGGCTCATGAAGCTGCATTTTTGCCAAGTTACTTGGTATTATAAGTGTGATAGTTTACAATTGTGCCTTTGATCCTGAAAATGTGCCCGCCATTCATTCTCTTTACCCTTCTGGCAGGATGTGGCTAGTTTAAGCAACTTCTTCCGAAACATATGTGGGATTACCCCAGAGGAGAAACAGCTCTCTGTTAGTGGTCGTAGTTGGGGTGAAGTTGATCTGAATGGTTAGTCTATCCCTAGACTCAATAAAAGTAATGTGATCGAGCAAAAATAGTCTTTTTTTTATCAATTGACTGTCTCAGTCATATAATAATGCATGTAATTTGCAGGTAATATGTTGACATTCTTGGTGGGATCAAAACAAGCATTTGAGGTTTCCTTAGCTGATGTCTCACAAATACAGCTTCAGGGTAAAAATGATGTCATGTTGGAGTTTCATGTGGATGATACAACTGGAGCCAATGAGGTTGGTCTGATGTTATTTGTGTTTCAGTTGACTTAGTTAGCGCTGTAGCTTATGTTTACTCTGACACTCTCCTGTAAACTTGTTCATCATAATTGCAGAAAGATTCTTTGATGGAGATAGCATTTCATGTACCTAATTCCAACACCCAGTTTGTTGGTGATGAGAATCTTCCTCCTGCTCAGGTGAGTGTATTTCCTATAACTGCAAGTTCAAGGACATTTGATTATATAGTTATCGGAATTGTAGAGCAATGTCAAATTTTGTGTATTTGCACTAGGTCTTTCGCGACAAAATTATGTCTATGGCAGATGTGGGAGCTGGAGTTGAAGAAGCTGTTGTTACTTTTGAAGGGATTGCAATTCTCACTCCAAGGTTTGGCATATTTCATGTTAAATCGGAAATTCAGGCATTAGCTACTATCATTTATGTTATTTCTGCTTATTAACAAATGTCAAATGCTTTATACAGGGGTCGCTACTGTGTTGAACTTCATCTGTCGTTCTTACGGCTTCAAGGGCAGGCAAATGATTTCAAAATTCAGTATAGCAGTGTTGTTCGTTTGTTTTTGCTACCAAAGGTATTTCTTATAATTATCAGAGACTAATTTTCATTCTTTAGTGGGGTATTTTCTCTTGCTAGTTTGTTTGTAGAAGGGTTCGAATTTTGTTAATCATAATTACATTGAGATTGTATGTGGTGCTGTACTGATTGATGTTCGAAGTCCTTACAAAATAACTACACTTTTCTTGTTCCACTATGGTATATTCTTAAGTGATGTTTCCTTTAATAAATAATCCCATCTTATTATTTTGCACTGTCTATTAATATACCGGTGGTTCTGCTGTATGATTTGTGGATTTCAAACACAAATTATTGTGCAAATGGTTCTGCTCCATTTTTGTGTATTTTGAATATCAAGAGCAGAATTTATTCTTCAGGTGAGTATATGGTAATCAATTAACATTTTTTTAATTTGGTTTTTCAGTCTAACCAACCACATACTTTTGTTGTCATCACTTTGGATCCACCAATTCGTAAAGGGCAAACTTTGTATCCACATATTGTGATGCAGGTATTGCTGAGGCTTTGCTTTGAGACTCTTTTACATTATTTTGAGCTGTTAGTCTGACCAAGATGTTTGGTTGCTTGCTGTCATCAACAGTTTGAAACTGACTATGTAGTCCAAAGCACTTTGTCCATGAATGAAGATCTTTTCAATACCAAATACAAGGACAAGTTGGAGCCATCCTACAAGGTAACATAGAATTCTTGTAGATAGCTGTCAAAGATATCAAGCAAATCATTATGTATATTTAGTTTGAGCATAGCCATCTTCATTTGTTATCACTAGATGGAAAGCTTCAAATAAAATCTCTATGCTAAATTTTTTGTAAAATTTTTGTTTAATGGTTGTTCAGGGACTCATCCATGAAGTTTTCACCACTATATTACGTGGTCTGTCTGGTGCCAAAGTCACTAAACCAGGAAAGTTCCGTGGCTGTCATGATGGTTATGCTGTCAAGTCATCACTTAAAGCTGAAGATGGGATCCTGTATCCACTTGAAAAGAGCTTCTTCTTCCTACCTAAACCTCCTACTCTGATTCTTTATGAGGAGGTATCATTTTTCTATAGAACTTGGAATTCTTCAATTTGATCTCTTTGAAGCTATCATGTGCTTATATTAAATGGTTTTATCTGTTGTCTTCTAATTGATTCAGATTGACTATGTGGAATTTGAGAGGCATGCTGCTGGAGGTTCGAATATGCAATACTTTGATCTTCTTGTGAGACTAAAGAGTGAACAGGAGCATCTATTTCGGTACATACAGAGGAATGAGTATCATAACCTTTTTGATTTTATAAGGTTGGTGGAGTGCATCATATTCGTTGGCTGCTTGTTATTCTTCTCAGCTATTTATAGAGGTTATGGTCTCTGCTTTCAGTGGAAAGGGGTTGAAGATAATGAACTTGGGAGATTTCCAGACCTCTGATGGGGTGGCACGTGTCCTTCAGACTGAGGATGATGATGCTGTTGATCCACATCTCGAGCGCATTAAGAATGAAGCTGGTGGAGATGAGAGTGATGAGGAGGTAAGAATTCACACTTCTGCTTTTTGTTTCCTTTATGATAGTTTTCCTTGAAAATTGACTTAGTTTTTATCCCCTGCAGGATGAAGACTTCGTTGCTGATAAGGATGATGAAGGGTCCCCCACTGACGATTCTGGCGGGGATGGTTCTGATGATAGTGATAGTGGGGATGAGGAGGCAAGCTCCTTTTTCTTGCAAAAATATTTAAGAAAATGTGTGAAAATTGGATCCATTTCATCTCATGAGATATTTATTGTTAGTTGCAGAAACATGCTAGAAAAGAGTCGAGAAAGGAATCTTCATCAATGAAGACAACAGTCAGTAAGAAGAAAATGAAAGTTGGTGATGAAGAAGGTTCAAAGAAGAGAAAACAGAAGAAGAAAAAAGATCCAAATGCACCGAAGAAGGCAATGTCCGGTTACATGTTCTTCTTGCAGAATGAGAGAGAGGTGAATCTCATTCCATGCCTCGACTAATTTAATGTTTAATAATGAATTCAATTCTATGATAATCCTGTTTAGTGGATGCTTGTTGGCGTAAATTTATTCTCTGTGGGCAACAGAAAATGAAGAAGACCAATCCTGGGGTTTCCTTTGCTGATGCCTCGAGAGAGATTGCAGACAAGTGGAGGGGAATGTCGGGTGCGTGTTTGAGCGTCTTTGATATTGCGATGATCCCGCTATTTTTTCAGTTAATAAAGATTCTGATTGATGTCTCAGTTATCGCTCTGCCTGCAAATTGTTTCTTCTTGCAGCTGAAGAGAAAGAACCATATGAAGCAAAAGCTCAAGCTGATAAGAAACGTTACAGAGATCAGCTCAGTGACTACATGAACACACAGCCAATGAAGATGGATTCAGGGAATGACTATGACAGCAACTAGGCTTGACCATGCCAGTAAGACCGGGTCCAGATCTTCCGCAGAAGCTATGGCAGTAGGGTTTCAGTTTAGTCTAGGTAACCTCCTGATGGCGTGATGTCTTTATTCGAGACGGTAATTGAATTGATCCGTCTATATGCTGAATTCTTGTTCCAAGAAAGGAAATTTGAGCTAGCTGTTATCAGTCGAGTGAAGGTGAAAGTTTCCCGTTCTCTGCATCCTAATCTCAGAACTTAGCTCTGCTTCAAACCCCTCAATCACGAGTGAGTTGGTGTAGTGGGTGGGCCAATGGCGGAAGTCAGGGGTGAGGACTGACGATCTCTCTTCGTCGTACACAGAGACAGCATCGACGCGCAGAGAAGAGATACTGTTGTTAATAGAACACGAACAGAAGAATCACCTTCACCCTTCGTAAGTGGCTTTCGTGGCATGCAGAGCACACGGACAGTATCCAAATTGGGGCCAAGACCAGTCAACTAAGGATACTTCGCCGGTAAAACCGGTTCCTGTTTCCGCTAGAGAGAGGAAAAAAAAAACCTTTTGGTCTAATTACGTAGAAAAGGAAGAAATTGCAGTATCGTCTGCCATTTCCCCGCAAATTGGCGGACATATAATTCCAATCCTGTCGATTTTTAACAGCCCGAAATGTGTTCATACATGCAGGTCAAAGGACTTCAAGCGAAGACGAATGGGATGGCATGACGCATGTGCTGAGAGAACATCCCTCTGGAAATTGCACGGGGAAATCACAGAGCAGGAGTACGAAGCATCCTAGAATGCACCATATGCTCTTGTCGGCCAGGCCTTGTTTGATACTATAGTTTTTAAAACCGGTATGGGCCAATCATTTTGATTGGGAACCGACCATTCACCCGATCCAGTTTATAAAATAAATTTAATTACATTATAAATGTGGGGAGCTCCAATTAAACCAGTTGGTTCTTGGTCAAACTGGCGAACCTAATTAAATTAGTATAAAAACTTGTTACTTAAAATTTAAAATAATAAAAATATATTATAATATATTTATATTTATATTTTATGTTAAATTTGTTATTAATACGATCATTATATCAATAATTTTTATTATAAATTATTATTAAGTTATGATATTATATTAATTTATTAATAATATTATACTTTTTATATTATTTATTAAATATACCACTCAATTTATTAAATTTTCGGTCCGTCAAATCTATTAATCCATATCTTGATAACTATCAGTCTAGTCAATTTTAAAAACAAGTTTTACTCTCCGTCCACTGGACAGACTACCGACACCCTTTTGTTGACTTCGACTTGACTTTTACTTGATTATGTGACTACGATGAGAGTCCTTAAGAGAATATGTGTTTATATATATATATATATATATATATGAAGAAGCACTGGATTCTTCGATACAGAAAATATATTCAATGGTCAGCGAACGTTCTACATTGCTATCTATGTACAGCTCCCATTGAATTGATTAAACCCTCCCACTGGCTGGCCTGAAGCGAGTAAGGTTGCTCCATGTCATCCTCGACCGTGCCTCTTGCCAAGCGGAGAGGCTGAGGTTGCACAGCCTTGATTCCCATGGATCTTGTCGATCGGGTCAAGTCTTGGATTATGGCCCCTGTAACTCGACGAGGAACTGTCAGCAATCGGATGGTTCAGGCGGTGACCTGCAATATCAACGAAGCTAGATGATGTCTGAAGACTCCGCATTTGATTAACGAGTCTGAAAGAGGAGACATGTTTCTCGTTCAAAAAGAGAGAATTGACCAATCGGAAAGGGACCCCTTTCGTATGTCAATAGGAAAACGTGCTACACGCGGAGATTTTAAATGAGTGGTCCGGGTGGGTTTAAAATAGATATGAAACCATTTAATCCAATTATGATTTGGTCCACTCACTATAATGGGTTGATCTAGTTATAGATCACATATCAGTAAACCATGAATCGACACAGAACTGTTCATAAGTGGATTGATTTAAAGTTTAATATGGTTTGATATGTGAACCGTTTATATTTTTTTTATATTTTTTTCAAATTATTTAAAAGGAATAATTTTTTATTATTTTAAAATTCCTTAAATTGAACCGTTCACCGTTAATTTATAGGATTTTTGGTAGTTTAGACCGATTTTGCAATGGTCTCGAGCAGGCCTCCAACTAGTTATAGGCTAGTTCTGAATCGATTCAAAGAGAAAATCTACCGAGCCGATTTTGATTCAATGAGCTTATTTTTTTAGTCTCAACCCGTACCCGCTTGTGTAATATCTCTGACTACATATGTGTGTCTATGTATATTAAAATCCAATTTTTAAATCAAGGTGTATATTTAAAAATCCATCTGCGTATTTAATTTATCAGGGTTGATGCGAGAAGATCAACACAGAAGCCAAATGGGAAACGAAGACCAGCTAGTCATCTACTCACCTAGGACCTACCTCTCTGTAGTCAGTACAGTACCAGAGATAGAAAAAAGATTCACGCATGGACTTCCAGGAAATGTGCAGGGGCTGGAGAGGCTGAGGTTCCCATTTTCTTTCTCGCCCTCTCCTTTCATCCTCAGCACAGTTTCCTTCTCCTTATTTTGTTCTGTGACAGTAGAAGGATTGAGCTCTTTCAGCCTGCTGCCATGGAGGGTGAGCCGTCCCAGAGTAACGGTTCAGCTGATCGTGATGAGGGTCGTCCGCACGTCTACCAAGGACGCAAAGCCATGCCCTTCATAATCGGTGAGGCCGAGTCACTTCCTGATTCTCGATTGTCTGTTGCCCAACAGTTTAAATCACTGCCTACGGTGAAACACTGTTGGCACTAGCGATAGTTCATCACTGATGTGCCCGGGGAAACGATGTGTCCCGCAGGAAATGAGACATTTGAGAAGCTGGGAACAACTGGGACACTGTCGAACCTGACACTCTACCTTACATCTGTGTTTAACATGAAGAATGTGACTGCTGCCACTCTCATCAATGTCTTCCACGGAACCTCCAACATGGCACCCTTGCTCGGGGCCTACCTCTCCGACACTTACCTCGGCCGCTTCAAGACTCTCGGCTTCGCCTCCATTTCCTCTCTCCTGGTAAGTACAACTGAAAGCATCTCTTTGCACAAAAAGTAAGTCTTGATGAAGCATCTGGTGGTCATCCCAAAACGTGCTTATGAAATATGAGACCGTCTGTTAAAGGGCCTTACAGTGATAACCCTCACGGCGACATTCTCAGCTCTGCACCCGCCTCAGTGCTCGGCCCATGCCACAGCCTGCCTCCACGCAACAGCCGGTCAGTTGGCCTTCCTCCTAGGGGGATTAGGCCTCCTGGTAATCGGAGCAGGCGGAATCCGCCCTTGCAACTTGGCCTTCGGGGCCGACCAGTTTGATCCCTCCACCGAATCTGGCCGACGGGGAGTCGACGGTTTCTTCAACTGGTACTATTTCACCCTCACCTTTGCGATGATGGTGTCTGCCACCCTCATCGTCTACGTGCAGTCTGTGAGCTGGGCCATTGGGTTCGCCATCCCCACAGGCCTCATGCTCTTGTCCTGTGGCCTCTTGTTCTTGGGCTCGGGAATCTACGTCAAGGTGAGGCCTGAAGGGAGCCCGCTCACGAGCTTAGCCCAGGTGCTAGTTGCTGCAGCTAGGAAGTGGCATCTGAAAGTCCCAGACCAGCCTGAGGTTAGACTTTTCAGCTACATGCCGGAGAAGCCCATTAACTCGAAGCTTCCCCATACTGATCAATTCAGGTAACACAAATTTTGGCAATATCGGTAGTTTTGACCACAGCGACGAGTTAATAAGACTACTTTGTTTCTCTGAATAAAATGGTTCGCATGCTTGCTGCTGTATATCATATTTTAGAGTAAAGCTAATGATGGGTCCTACCTCTCTAGGTTCCTTGACAAGTCTGCAGTCGTAACTCCTGAAGATCGACTTGATATTGATGGCTCGGCCTCAAATTCCTGGAGACTCTGCAGCTTACAGCAAGTGGAAGAAATGAAATGTGTTGTAAGAGTGATTCCGATTTGGGCCTCCGCGATAATCTACCACCTTGCGCATGCACAGAACCACACTTACACGATGTTACAGGCTCTCCAGATGGATCGCCACTTTTCCCGGGGCAGCAGCTTCGAAATACCAGCAGCATCCTATTCCGTGTTCACAAGCCTGAGCATTACAATATGGATTCCCATCTACGACAGGATTCTAGTCCCTGCCCTGAGGATGGTCACCCACAAGGTAGGGTATAAGTCAAGATCTCAAAAATTGAAAATTCTCGAGGCTTTCTGCAGCATGTCTCGTTGAAACCTCTTACGTCGTTTTCCATCGTCAGGAGGGTGGGATCACTGTGCTCCAGAGAACAGGAGTCGGGTTAGTCCTCTCGTTCCTATCGATGATTGTGGCCGGACTTGTCGAGGAAAGGCGGAGGAATGACGCCCTGATGAAACCGACTCTAGGATTTGCCCCCAAAGGTGGAGCAATCTCTTCCACGTCGGGTTTCTGGCTGGTTCCGCAGCTTGCCCTGGGAGGGCTCTCCGAGGCGTTTATTGCAATCGGGCTAGTAGAGTTCTACTACAAGCAGTTTCCTGAGAGCATGAGAAGCATTGCGGGGGCTTTCTCGACCACGGCGACGGCATTGTCAGGCTACTTGAGCGGGTTCCTCGTTTCCATTGTCCGCCACATCACCGTGAGGTCCTCTTCATCAGGGGATTGGTTGCCCGAGGATCTGAACAAGGGGAGATTGGATTACTTCTACTTTCTGATTGCTGCCTTAGGGGTCCTGAATTTCGGCTACTTCTTGGTATGTGCTAGGTGGTACAGGTACAAAGGAGACTCTGATGAGAGAAATGTGGAGTTGGCCTTGGAAGAGTCCGGTGAAACCCGAAAAGCATTCAGCCTGAATTAGTAATAGTAATGTCTTTACACCAGCAAAACATGATCCGTGCTTAGGATGCACAGACCGGCTAGCTTACTAGGACGTCATGTATGGACAGGAGAACTCGGCCGGAAGAAGGTCCCGCTCTCCTGTGTGCCTCCCCCCTAGCTTTCAGCTCCTTAGTAGACAGGAAAGCCCTCTGTTCCTCTTTTTCACCGTCCCATCTTAGCCAGAGGCTCAAAACTCTCTCGGACAAAGTAAACATAAGAAGCCATTTGAGCTCAAAAGACTAATCAATCCATCACAAAGGTGACTGTCACCAGGACGCAAAACAGCATGCTCCAAACTGTCGTGAATATGCCGACCACCGAACCAAGATTAGGCCACACAAGCCCGCTCAGGTTGCGGTCCTATGAACTTATATCTAAGGTGATCTAAGCAACTCATTGATTTTTGGACGATGGCAAGTCGACCCTTTACGTCAATTAATTTTGTTGGAATCCTATACAATGCATATCAATTCGATCCATACGACATAAAAGTCATAGAGGGATTTTAGAAATGCCTCAAGGAGTTAAACTGATGAACTCAAGATCGTTGTGCAGGATCGAATCACGTACACCTGCACCAACACATGAGTCGGCAACGGATTCTCACTACGTATTCGAGCGGGAACCAATCTCGGTCCACAGCACGGGTACCTTCTCTCTCATTCTCTAACGGGAGCCACACGTGAAACCGGACTCACTTTTCTTTTTCTCGAATTACCCCTCAAAATGCTCAGCCAATTCCTCAAGCAAATGGAGGCCGAAATCACACAAAATCACTTGAATACCATTAATTAAAATATCTGTTACACATAAATGCCACGGATTAATGTCTTCAACTCGGGTCAGGTTCATGTTTGGGTTTGGTCGGATTCTACATGGGCGGATCTAATTTCTTACAAATTTCCTCCTGAATATTGTGTATTTTAAACCTTGCAACATCCTCCTTGAAGAATCAAAAATCAAAATCAGTATAGTCTAAGCGTAAGAATCAAATCCATATATATAGATAGCGTCAGAGCGAGCTCTCGGAGATGCTGGTCAAGAAGATGGAGCGGTTAATAGGAGGAGATCGGATGAGTGAGTTGAAAAGGGAAATAGTTAATGAATGAGCTAAAGACCGTATCAAGTATATATATATATATATAGGAGACCTTGGAAATTCTCGTAAGGGCTCAGAAGGTTTGTACTGACCAAGGCTCTGCACATATCGAGCCGACCCCATTGCCATCAACTGCCTCTTACGGCGTTAGGACCCGGCTGTAAAGGAATTGGGTTAATGACCAGTGACCGCCAAGCTCGGTGTTGGACCATCGGTTGCAAAAAAATAAAAATATAAAAAATGCTGCTATGGATCGATAATCAACTCGGGCGAACAACAATCTTGCTATGGGTCAACTCAGGTGATGGCAATGAGACCCTGGCCATCGAGCTGGTTCCTATGACTATGAGTCGATATGCATCGATGCTGGGGTCGGGCAATGCGAGAATGATTCGTGCAAGGTGCCATGGTCACTTCGGCCAGATTATACTTTTGTCATTTTCTTCTCTTTTTCTTAACAAGAATTTTGTTACCAAATCAACAGTCAATTGAAACAATAATTTTTAAAACTGGACCGGGCCGGGAATCGGCATAGGTATGAGTTCATGAGTTTATAGGTCGGACCGGGAGTTTAATGAGTTGAACCGCATATTTAATAAATAATATTAATAATAAATTTATATAATATTTGAATATGATTTATAATAAAAATAATTAATATAACCATTATATTAAATAAAATGTTAATATAAATATAAATATAAATTTAATAAAATAAAATAGGTTCATTACAATATATTTTTTAAAAAAATTTAAGTCAGCCAGTTTTTTTATAGGTTTAATTAAATTCATCGGTCGGATCAAGAACCGACTTATTCAATCGGAATTGACCTCTTTAAATGTGTAATTAAATCTTTTATGGAAATCGGATCGAATGAGTGGTCAGTTTCCTATTGAACCAATCGAACCGATTGACCTAGTCCGATTTTTAAAATTATGATTGAAACTATCTTCGCTCAATCCGACTACCATTTTTGTTTCTCAGACAGACAAGAAAACGACAGCGCAAAAAAAAAAAAAAGACAGGATTCTCTGTTTCTCGAAACAAAACTTTTTTCCCGAAAACAAAGGCACCTGTTCGGGTCTATCAGCCTTTCTATAACTATGGGCCCTGCAAAGGTATATTTTGAACGTTGTCTATGAATATCGAAACATTAAATATGGAAAGTGTCCCTTTTTCTTTTTTCCTGAGAGAGTAAGGCTGCATGCAAGGATACATAAAAGAACAACAAAAAAGTTAGGTCCAATATTTTCAATTAAAAAAATGTATATGTAAAGTATTCTATCGATCTTGTTTTTATTCAGATTTTTCCATCAGTAAAATTCGAGTGATTGAGATTTGAGGAGGAAATCACTTCCGACACGCTTCCAGCCAAGTTTCGTGCAGAGGGAGAGAGGAAATCGACAATGGGATCTGTCATCTCCACTGTCCTCGGGGGATCGGGACCTGCGGGGGATCGTCGGAGACCGCCCACGTCCAGGTGTTCCACTCCTCGGCCGAGTGGCAACTCCACCTCAATTCCGTCAAGGACAACCACCAGCTGGTATGGAGAACCTATGCATTCAAAATACAATTCGATCAGTCTACGTGCGATCCTCAGAAGTTCATTCTTATATGTTGGTGAGGTCTGACACTTTTGTTTCTGGGGCATCCGATCGAGGGAAGATGGTGATCGACTTTGCTGCGTCGTGGTGCGGCCCCTGCAAGGCCATAGAGCCCCACGTTCATACTATGGCCGCCAAGTACACCGATGTCTCCTTCGCCAAGATCGACGTCAACGAATTACCTGTACTTCTGTCAATTACGCACTATCCATCCTCTCCGTGCTCGCTTCCTCCTCCTCCTCCTTCTTCTCCATCATCTGTTGACTTCTTCTCTGCGTCGGTCTTCTGATTAAACCCGTGCTGAAGGGTTCCTGGGTTCCCACCCCCAGATGTACTTTGAGATTCCAATGCCAGCCATCGCTGCCCAGATTTCTCCAACTGTCCTTTTGGCCATGGCAAAATAGCATTCTGGAATTTCAGGAACGAATAGTACAGGGCGAACTTGAGGTATTGTTTTGCATCATTTTTTTTTTTAAATTTTTGGCAGGATGTGGCACAGGAGTTCAGGGTCCAGGCGATGCCGACGTTCGTGCTGGCAAAGGGAGGGAAGGAAGTGGACAGATTGGTGGGAGCCAGAAAGAACAAGCTCGAGAAGAAGATCATCAAGTACCGTGCTGCTTCTTGAGCACCCCCCCACCAAAAACAGTCCCAAGGCTCCAAGCTCGCCAGCTTCTCGTGCTTGTTCAGTCTTTGCCTGGCTTGGTCGTGGACCAATTTGCGCGTGTTTGAGCTTGTCTTTAGTCTTTATTTGCATGGTAATGATGAGAGTCTCGTGACAGTACGTATTTCTTGGAAACCTTTTTGTGCTGTACTCAGTTATGTGCCAAGGAAAGAAATCTCTTGGATCTTGCTGCTTAACAAGAAAGAATTTGGATTGCTTTTACACGATCGAGAAATTTCACCACACAAGTGTCTTAAATATTGCGTACGAGGAGACGGTAAGATTGCCGACACTGCTGTCTTCTTCTCTCATCATAAAGGAGAAATTCATCGCATTTCAAGAAGATTCTTTTGCCATTGTCTGGTTAGAATGCAGGACCACCACCACCACCACGACGTACATTGGGGACTCTTATCACATATTTCTCCTTTTCCAACTCGAAGAATATAGATAGGGAATCATATGGATTAGAAACACTGTTCGAGAAGATTCTTTCTAAGAGAAGGAAGAAGAGAAATCGAATTCCTAATGACTCGTGCCAAAAGTTCTTCTAAGGGCCGACTCGGGGATGTACGTTTTACTTGCATCTAGTACTCTTAGGTGAACCTAAGCCGAAGAGGAAGAGGATTGGGCTACCACTTGGGGCTCTATCTCTTACCTCCACTGGCATTGCCGTACTTATGGAAAGGCCAGAGATTAACCAATCGCTCGAGAACAGCAGCGCTCTTGGAGAAGTAACCCGAGAATCCCTGAGGTGTTGATGGCGGAGGGAAATCCTCAGCTGGCATCGCAAATGGGCGGATCATCCTCTCCATCTTCTCCAGCGTAAGATACGAACCCACTTCTTGCAGCCTCTCTGGCCCCATTATAGGGAGCGTGTGCTCCTGGTGCAGCAAAGCAGCCTCACTGTCGTTCATCTGAAGAAAAACACAGAACGAACAAAAGGGATCATAAATTAGGCGTCACCTTTTTGCATCCTATTAATATATATATATAATGAATATTATTTTTTTTCAAGCTATTTGTGAGGCCCTTAATTGCATTACCTCTAATGGAGATAAATCAGCACCACGGCTAAATGTCATCTCTATCCGGAACCTTTTTGGGTCCTCCAAAGCCACCTGCATCAGATTTTGGCAAATTTCACAATGCAATCCCGGCTCACCATTCGGTTCCATTACCAATAACAATATCATTGTAGGTTCAATTCCATGCTTTGCTTCAGGATCCGTGCTATTGAGGAAAATATACGACAAACTGACAAACCTCTGTATTCTCAAACATTCTCAGTACAATGTAACTCATGTAGTCAAGCTCCCTTGTCTTGTACAAACGCTCCAGAGCACCATGGGAAATGAGGCTGTCCTCTCCCTGAAGGGATTCATCCAGGTTGCAGTACCGGAGAACATTCATCAGGGAATGAATATGGGATTCCTGTAGTCCAAAATCAAGCTGTTATAGATCAAGAGGTTCCAAGTTTTCCGTATGCCAGAATTAAAATCAATATGATACCCCCACAGCGAGCAAAACAGGAAAAAATGCAGTATGAGACACGCAGCTCCTCCACCATGTCTAAGGACTTTTTCTTACTGATTAAAATAAAAAAATTCAGCAACTTTGTGAGAGAAACTCATAAAATTGTAATATATTTCTACAAGTATGTGATTCTGTATAAGTTATGCTGGAACCCAAATGGATACATTGCACATGAAGTAAGATCCTGCAGTAAGATAATTATGAAGCTATCTAAGGTAATCGAATCAGTAAATAATAATGGTAAAGCAACTGGTTGTACACAACACACACAGAAGCAGCAAATTTAAGTCGCACATGGAAAATGCCTGATGTAAGCAGTTAGTTATTGAGATATGATCAATTAAACTTACTGATGTGAAGTATAGCCGAGTCCGAACATGACGGTCTGGAGTCCTGACATTTGCATACCTTGAAGAAGCAACAGAGGAAAGGTAAGACGACTTTATTTGGTGCATGTGAATGCATTTTGAAACAATTGGCTTTATAATTACTTTGGATCCAAACGATATTTGGTTTCTCTATCGTCCTCATCATCCTGATCCAGCCCCTTCTCACCAGTGCTGCCACAACTCCTACATTCTCCATAACACGTGTGATGCTCTTCTGAAGTATCTTTTTCTGCATCATTCAGTTTTGATTGTTGTTCTTGCTTGCTCTTAAGACCTGCAACACAGATTGCCTCTTCACGAGTATTTCGAAGATCGATCAAAATCTTCCCCAACAATCGCCGAGCAATCTGCAGTTAGAAAATGAACAGCCCATTGGCATGTGAAAGACAAGGTAGGAAAACATTGAGAATTCAAAACAAATTTGTTTGCATAAAATACATATTGTGACGTTTGCTTGCTTTCCATACTAGGAGCATGAATACTCATGTCAAATACCTTATATTGTAGAGCTATCATTTGTCAGGTTAACATACAAACATTAATCATTCCTACTCATGCTGAGGCAGCAAGATCCCTACATCAGGCAATTTCACAGACTAACTCAATATCCATGCACTAATTGGACCATCCCTCTGTGCTGGAACTTTTTGGCACTTCCTCACATCACACGTCAGGAAGGATCACCCAGAAGAATTTCCCATTACTTACTGAAGCAATTTCACCTATTCTCATTTTCATGTGCTAGCACAGAGAGTATGTCATTTACAATCAGTTAGTAAAATAGCTAAGCATGATACCAAGTTGAATCGACAAGCAGAGGAAGTCAAGTCCTTACTTTGGAACCAATTTTCAACTTCTGCTTAGGGTTGATACCATACTCATTGGGTATTACACCATCTGCAAGTAGCTGCAACAAGGAAATATAGATGCGAAACCCACTATGAAGTAAATAACAATACTAGCATGGTGTCATTTTTCTCAATCATCTTTCTGGAGTGTGAAGAAAACAAATCCTGAAATCCAAGGATAACTAATCTTTCTTGGCCAAAGGAAGAGAAAGTTCCATTTTTAAGTATACATAGGTTGCAGAAAAAAAAAGATATGAACAAGTAACTAGTACATAAATTGATGAACTGTACTTTCTCTCATGAAGGTCATAGCAGTAATAAAACAACTGATTAATGATGCTTATGTGCATATATACTATATATATGTGTATCCATAGTCATTGTTTTAGTGGATTCAGTTTACCTGAGCAACTTTGAAGAGCTCATCCAGTCCATCAAGATTAAGATGTGCATTATGCAAAAGATCATACCTGTCCAGCAATAAAAGAAGTAAACCTACATGCAGCACTGATGATATGTATATGGAAGTTCTTATATGCCCCCACATGAGTTCTTCTAACCCACATGTTTGATATTGATCCTGGTTACCTGACTGAAATTGTTAATTAACAAATGATACATACTTGGCAGGAACAGAAAAAATGTTCAAGCCAAGATTTGAGATAATCCAGTTCAAATTAATCTAGCTTGTCAAGGCCTTGTGGAGATCTAGTACGGTGAACTAACAAAATATTCTAATTCAAATAGGAAAAACCTGACAGAATATCATTCTGGAAATATTATAACAAAGATAAAGACATTCATGTCAAAGGGAGTTTCAAGTTGGGAAGCATATTACTGCCAGCCTTAAAATCAGATGGGTAGAGTTCTAGTATTTCCACACAATCTCCAGAGAAATTCTGCCATATTCTACTAAATGAACAAAATGGCCCACCGGCCCAATTTTTTTAGTTATACATAAGACATGAGTAGCCAAAAAATACAATGAGCTTTCTGCACAAAAATAGGCAAATCAACATGAGTTCTAAGCAAGAGAAAAACCAGTAAGACAAGTGTGAACTCTATAACCAATTTTTTCTGTTATACATACAACATCTATCAAGTGGCAATGTCTCCATTACTACAGCAAATTAGTGAGACACATATGAACTCTATAACCAAGTTATATGCAGCCAAGTAACTGATAAATAGGGTAGACTGACATACTTGCATGAGTCATAAACATCCGGAATTTGGGTTATGTCAAACCGCCTGCAAGTATTTCCCATTGTCAATTAAATATTATATGGTAGCTATATCATTGCGCAAATGCTTCACATGTATGATCATATCAATTTTCCATTCATCATAAAAAATGAACTCAGCAGCCCATCTAGTTTCAAACTCTTGCATATATGTAAAAATTCTAAAAAAAAAAATTCATATGTCAAAGGAGATAAAAGGCCAACCAAACATCTAAATGACAACAAATGATCAAACATGACAGCAACAATAAAGAAATTAAGACATCAAGAACCAAGTTCAATCATGGAGGGGACTCACTCCTTGCGTTCATTATATAAATCCCTCTCAAGTTTTCTCCAACGTGCAAACATCAATAGAAATCCTTCACAGCCACAAGGTAACCCAGCAGCAATACGATCAACATCGATGTTTGTCTTGCCAAGAGCTTTTGCCTGATCATAAGGAGGAATTACATCATAGACACTTGTCTCCGTGAGTTTCTCATCTTCCTCCATGGCAAGAAGCTTTACTTGTTCAGTCACCTTTTTGGTCAAGTCCATCTGTTCACAAGGCAAATGAAGCAAATGATGACTTGTATAATCCTTTGTTTTGCAAGGCTTCAGAAAATGTTTATTAAATTTCACTAGAGACCTTGTCGACAGTACATTTGATCTCAATTGCTCATTAAATTGGGTTCAATCAACAATGAGATCATAGTTTGCCCAAATGACATGCAGAAGCTAGAGAAGATCTGAAATTTAGACAAGCCGGTTTAACTCTCCTTTTGTATAATCATAAAATAAAACGTGAGAGCCCCACCCCCTATCAATGATAATTGTGGAAATAAGAGAGGACAAAAGAACAAGTGGAAAGGGAAGCCCTTGTAATTAAATTATTTTGGGTTAGTCCCAAATTAGATGAAAATATTCAAGAACTTGCTAGCAAAAGCACTGGAAAGGACAGGATTGAAGCCAATGCCAATAAAAGGTAAATGTACCAATTTGAGTCGAATAAATCATTTAATCATTTCTGCATAAAGCTTGTTGCTACTTCACCTAAGCAGTAGTCAATTCATACTGTCCTAAATTAGACTTACCAATATAGGTAGAAGTTCTGATGCATTATCAGGCAGTCCAGCTCCATCAGCCATCCAGGGACATTTGGAAGGCCCATTGCAGCGGCCTATCTTCCCAGATGAAGTTATTATCTCATTTAACATAGCCTGCAAGGTGGAGAAGATGCTTAAAAACACATTTTGACACAATTATTTTAGCAAAACATCCAGAAAAGGAAACAATTGCTCTCTAGAATGTATGTGCAAGATAACAAGCAATTCAAAGAAACTGGAGACCTTAGCTGCTTCTATCTCAATACTGGCACTGTCAAGTCCATCCAACATAGAGGAATCTTTACTGACAAGGGAAACCTTCAAAAAGACAACTGAGTGAGTCATACACAATTTTCATGGCAGAGTCAAATTCCCTCATTGACAAGTTTGCTAACCAAGATAGGGGTTAATTGCCCTTCCAAATCAAGCAGACCCTTTGCAAATGCGGCTGCAGACATCTACTAACATAAATATTATAAGTTACGACATGAAAAATTGAATCCAATCAAGTTAATCCATTTGACTGCATTGAAAAGCAAAATACTTGTCAAAATGTTCATAATATTGTCTTAGCAAAACTGTACCTGCACTCGACCCTCATCAGAGCTGTAAATCTTCAAATCATGACGATATGTGCTATGCAGGCGAAGCAAGCCAGTACCTTCTCCTGCAATAGTGGATGAAAGTTCATGAGTATCAGCAACTGCACACTGCTAGCTTCAAAAAAAGAAAATGATTCAGGGATGACCTGGATACATATTGTTCCGGAAATATCTACCAAGTTCTTCTGCCTGTTAGTTTGACAAGCTTTGGTTCAATATAGATAATACGTTCAATGTCAAGAGGTCAACATCTCATACTTCCACTCCCAAGAAAGGAAGAAAAACCACTTTGAAGGAACTGAGGTTTGGGTGGCCCTAATATATATACTGATTAAAGAAATATAAATAAGTATGGGTAAATAGAGTAATAGAAACCTGTTTTCTGCCAGCATGTGTAAGAACTCCCCCATATTTAAGAACCATCAGAGCTTCAACAGGTCGTTCTTCTTCCCCTTCACCATTGCTTTTTGGAACTTTGATCCATTTAAGAGGCTTCAATTGAACCTTCCGGTAAATACCTGAAAAATGTCCTCCCTACGTAGAGAATCATAAAAACCACAAGTTGTTTCATCCATAATAGGTCAAGCATCACAAAAGATAATTGATCAAGTCTGGAAAGAATAAGTTAAGCAATCTCCAGTTAGTTCAATATGACATGATGAATCATCACATACAACAACTTTCTGTAGGACATCCTGTCTAATTGATAAGCATACTTAACAATCTAATTGCTTTCCTAAGAAGAAGATCTAAAGTTCATCATCCAAGAAACAATCATAAGTTAATTTCCACTATTGTCCAATAAAAATATTTGAACCTTGCCAGACATTTTTCATAAAAAAAATTGATATCTCGTACACAATGTGCTGAAATAAGCACTTAAATCTCGGAACTGAATTGACAATAAAATTGGGAAAGGCTTTACCATCAATCTAGGCATCAATATAGTTACTAATGTTAAGAATGCTACGGCATGAATGGGAAATATTTAATGATAAAATGATTGTGTCACTAAATATCCTTGACAAAAAGTTATATTTCCTCCTCAAATTTTGAGAAACAAAATTATTTTGTAAATCAACACTAGCTAACAACACAACCTCTTCTAATACTGCTTTGACTTGACGAAGCTTCTCAGCATGTTCTATGTCTTCTGCCTCACTATCGCTTTCACGATCAGATCTAAATAATACAAAATAAATTGTTAGTTCAAAAGAAATTCCTACATTAATTAATATGTATTCACAAATTACTGGAAAATATAGATCACATGACTAGCTGCTATGACATGAAAAATTGTAAATCATAAATATGTCCATGCAAAGTATAGATGAAGTAAAGACTCTTATCTGCTGTGAGCAGTCCAACCAAAGTTCACAGGTTCTACATGAAAGTGAAAATAAACAATAATAAAAAACATTAAAGCAAGACATCCAGCTGGAAGCATATTGAAGAGAGAACACTTAATTCTGGACAAACAGATAGATGGTTCAATTTCAGAGGTTAATACATGGGAAAGGATAATAATCTATGATATAACAAAGCACTTACAGCTTAGAGAAGTGTAAAATAAACGAAATAGAAAACCACTTCAAGCTAGGGGAATTATCAGTTTCTGGCAAACAATTACAGAAAAAGAATTTCTGGCTTGCAAACACCCCATATAAAATGTCTTGGAACTATTGCTACAGTCTTAAAATGCGGATAAATACAACAAGACCACAGCAATATCTGAGAATAATGACGGTATTTGACCTCAGACATGGTCCAATTATTTACCATCTCTGTTAGACATATCCCTGATTGAATTGGGAAACGATAGAAACTGATAAATCAAGAGCCACTTATCCAAGAAGACAACATGTAGTCCAAAAATGAGAGGATATGTACATTGACAAGCTTCCATGGATGGAAATATACCTGGCACGAGGCACAAGGATTCTTGTTGCATCTAATAGATCTTGAAGTTGTACAGCACTTTTAAGCTTTGTCTGTCACAAAGTGAATCAACAAAATTTTCATGTCAATTACCAGTTCAAAGTAAAGATAACTAGGACAATAGATTCATATGTAACACTGTACCTCAGATCTAGGCTTCCCTCCATTATACTTCAACATCAAATTCAGCAGCTTTTCCTCAGTAACTTTAAGCTTTACTTTCTGCTTAGGAGTTCGGTCACCACTGTGCATATTAACCATGACATGAGCAGAGGAAAAGAAGGCCATTCCCAAAATAGGTAAATTAGTGGAACAACTCACTGTCGAATGATAGCAATCACACAACGTAGCTCTTCAGCTTGACCAAAGGACCCAATTATCCCACTTCCTTGACGTGTCAATCCCTCAGAAGGCTGAACTGGTTCATTGATCTTCCAAGGTAGAACTGGTGGAATTGTAGAAGAAAGATGGGGGGCTTTTGCCTCCAGAAACATCTTCCTTAAAACACAAGCAGCATCGTCGTAATATCTGTTCTTAATAAAATAAAGATAATTATAATCTCAACTAGCACAGTTCAGAGAAAACATACATCACAGGAAACCACTGCAGGATTACTATATAGCATTGCAGGATTGTTACCCCCATGCTTGTATAAAATTGCTAATTTCTAGGGAAAAGCTTTAGCCAAAAAATGTTGCAAGGAATCAACAGACATCACGTAAATTAATAATTAGATGAAGCATCAGAAAATGACTAATAAATTGGCAGTTCCAATAATTGCACCATAATAATCATTTGAAACCTGAAATACATAGAAGAATCAACTAGCTTACTTATAAGAGTTTTTCACGAAACTCCAACCATTCACATCACAAACATATGATCGTCCTTCAGAGCGCAAGAGATCAAACCCACACACCTGAAAAAAATTAGTAATTGATTCAGAAATAATTATAGTTTAGAACAGGAAACCAAAAGGTCCTCCAATATCATTTAAAATCAATTGTTCTTAGTGATGCAGTCATAAGTTACAGTGGCATCTTTGAATGAACCACATAAAATATAACCTGAATCTCACTATTCTCAGATACAAGAGACACTCTGCTTTTAATACAATCAATGGAGAAATCTAGAAAAGATAGCTCAGTGAAGGAGATAACAATAGTAACAAGGACCACCATTATCAAGATTCATTCAAAAACCATGAATTTTAGTAACAAAGCATTCCAAAAACAATGAAAGAGGAACAGTGTCTTAGCATTTTGGCAGAGAAGAAAATTCATCAACAGAATTCTGTATGATTAGCACATAACATTTAATGTTCCAGATGATAGAATTCCTCTGACAAATATCATAATAAAGCAAAGTATGCAAGATCATGGCATTGATTTCAAAATTCTTTAAAAGTCAAAATTCTCAATGAAGTCTGTGTGCCATACCAACTGCCTGAAAGCAATGCAAACTTCTCTGGCCATTTGCTTCTCAGCAGGAGTCAGTAGCACTGGATACCTTACCTGTAACGGAATCAACTTTTTCATTACATTTTTCTCAGGGGCTGTACTAAATCTTGAAGTTGCATAACAAGAAAAGGAAAAGCAATAGGAATAGATAAGAGCACAACCTAAATACATGACCAGTTACAAGGACTTGAGCGTGTACTACTTACTTCCTTGCCATCAGGGTTTCTCATGACAACTCCATCTACAACCGGTGATTTCCTAGCCTCAGCATGAGCATATTCAGGACCAACAGTATACACCTACAATGATTGGATTAAATGCTAAGTGTGTTTCTCATTATTCAAAAGCAAATACTGGCATACAGGCAAGAAATCCTAATTTCTGGGAAATCAATTCAACATTTAAAACAATTGAGGATCCATATTGTTGCTTTTAAATCTTTTAACGGAACACATGGACAAGCTTCTCATAATGAGAGACTGGAGAAGAATACATTTGACAACTACATATAAATTAATTGGCTGTAAAGAAATTACTTCCTCATTAGCTCTTGTGAGTCAGTCAAGTTGTCAAAGGAGCAAATAGAGGCATCTATCAACCAATGTCTCATACCACTCAGGTAGTCATCATATAGAGGCCTCAGTTTTCATGAAGTTATGGGCTTATCAAATACTCATTGGGACCCTAAGAAGTCTCATCAAAAAGCAAAAGTAGTTGCACAAGATTCTGGTGAAAGCAATTCATCCTAGCACTTCACAAAAGAACAATCAAATTATCCAGTAATTTATGTATTCAGATGGACAACCTTCACGTCTGTTCCTCCGGTGGGCATGAATTCCTCATATATGTATGAACCTTCACGCCTAACTCTTCTCACCTCTGGATGGAACTCACTTGAGCGATTGCCAACCTAAATTCACATATTAGGCATTTGTTCAATCCAATAGACATGAGTTTTCCAGAGTCAACACAAAATACAGAAAAGAGATGAGATTCACCTTCCTAAATAATTCCTTCATACCACCACCTGCTGAACTTGGATAGTATATCATTATGCTATGATTATCACCTATAACATGCAATAGATGAAAGAGAATGATGAGTTCAGTACATAGGCATCAATATTCAAGTCCAAAGGAATAATTATTTAACAAATCAATCAACATCACTCCACATACCAAATTGAACAGAAATTCGGCTAGAAGATTATTTTACTTGGGAAGGGTTAGAACAAAAGCTAAGGACTGTATTGTCTTAGCACAGAGAAACACTCCACCAAGAACTGACAGAAATGACAACATAAACAAACCAGCTTCAACAAAGATTGGTGGTTGCAAAGTCTTTAAGTTGTGTTACCATCAACGGGCTTCTCCACAAATGGCTTCCAAAATCGATTACCATGAACCTCAACATAGTCTTCTTCCTCAACAAAACAATCCAATTCTTGATTGGGTACTTCTCTATTCACCAAAGCATATCTTGGAACAGCAATTCCAAACATCTCAAGACGCTAAGAATAAATATTTGTCAGAAGGAATCAAAAGGACAAGAGAGCTTACAACTAGAAGAAAGATAAGAGCTTACAATTTTGTGAGCACATTTGACATAAATTGAACCCCCCAAATTATGTGATGCCCGTACTTGACAATTACCTGCTGGATGTACTCCTAAATAATTTTGTAACAATACTCTGGATAGGAAAAAGGATATCTACAATTTCCAAGTTCTAAAATGCACCATTCACTTAAAAGAAATTGATCAGTCTGGAAGCCGATCTAGTGACAATACAAAAACTGAGAACCATTGCCTTAAAAAATTCATTGAAAAAAGATGGTCTGATGAGGCCATCAAGCCATATCTGGAACTTAAGACTGCAAATCTTTCATGTTCAATGATGTTTTTCCTACGTCTTATTGATATCTGATTAAGTATGAAATAAAATTCATCAAATTCATTAACATTAGTTTTTAATACTACAATTTCCTCTTCTGTCATTTACAATGAATGCACTTTGAAGATTTTCAGCATTAATTTCTCTGATATTTTGCTTAGTGGCATATCAGATGATGCTCTCACGATTCATTGTCTGCTCTTCCTCATGTCAGCATAAACAGATGGACAATTTAGAGATGGTAACAAATTGTCGAGAACATTTTAAATGTTTGAATGCCCAATTCTTTGCATTAGGTCCCTTGCTTTAGAGAAGAAAGGATCTGCCCGTATGACTTCTGAACTATGACAACAGTCGAATTAGTTTTTTTTTAAAAATGCATTGACCTAATTCCTTTCTCCCATCTGTTTGCCCAGCTCACCAGAAGCATTCTGGGCATCTCCAAGTTCTCCATGTCTACACATTAGTTATTTTCATAACTCATTTTGTTCATTATGTTACTCAGAATTTCTGCATTGATATTGTCTAATGCCTCAAGAAAAACATGCATTTGCTACCAAGTTTTCTGACTAACCTCATATACTTTCCTTCGATCATGTAGAAGGTGTTGTTGTTCCAATTCATTAACTAGATAGGGCCTGAATGATATGATTCAACAAACAATTGTTACATACATAGTAGTAATATGAGAAGTGGGGCTGCCTTTTTGGTCCTCCTATGTAAGAAGGCAGAACCTGGGGAAAAGGCCACGATAACTTTATTCAAATATGTGACAGTTGATATGTAAGTTCGATGTTACATAAGAGACATGTAAATTAAGAAAATTATTATCTCAGTTAGACTGAGATAAAATATATTTATGTAGTCCGAAATAAAAGGATTAGAGAAGAAGCAGGATCAACAGGTTTCAAAACAACAGGTGCAGTAATCTTTATTAGAAATGAATTTCTAATTCTCTTTCCCTCCTTTATGAAGCAAAAGACTTACTTTCTCAAAGCTGCATAAGCCTCAGCCTTTTCAAGGGGATAGCCACTGGAATAGAACGCAATCAAGCAATCGCACAATGGCCAGCTGGAACATGCAGGTGGTGACAAGTTAGATGTATCAAAGAGTGCATTGGTTTATAAATTTCCAAGACTGCAGGGTATTGCCTCCCATCTGTTTTATCCAGGTTAAATTCAAAACATTTGAAAGATGCTGCTCTGAAAAAAATGAAGCCAGTCAACATTGAGTCCAGGATTGACTACAAGTTATAAAATAATGTAAAAACGTCAAAGGTGCTGCATGTCCACATATGAATATTGTTGCTGTGGACTCGAACATTACTAACAGTTAAAAACATCACTTTTATACCTACCTCTCTACTGGATCTTCAAGAATAACCTTGTCTCCAAATATCACTACCTACAGCGTAAAGAATAGAGATTTATGAGATGGGAAGGCAACATCAATTGGCGAGACCTCAAAGAGACAGTCCTTAGCTATTTCATGATGAGGATGAAGCTTAAAAACGAGATTCCTTGAGAAAATGGTAGACAACTTTCCGTTCAAGGAAAACAGAAGAGAGAAGCAGTGCTATCTAACCAGTCTAACTGAGATGGAATCTAAACGGCATATTCGTTCATGAAAGTTTTAGCATCACGTCGTTAGGACGCTCTTTTCCCGCTCCTTAAACAGACTTCATTCCATCACTTCAAACTCCAGATTCTAGTTACCAGGCAACAGAGAACCATTTCTCATGTTCTTGCGACAGATCTAGCCGCACCATTTTACTTCCAGAAAAGGGAAAAAAGAAAAAACAGACGTAAATGGAATGGTCTTATCAAATAGCCAATCGAGTACCGAGTCTAATCATCTCATCGAGCAACTCGGCCATTCAGACCATAGACAGAAAACCTGACGAAACGAGTAAATCAAAATTCACCTCAAATTCACCAAATGCCCGTAGTCTGTCAAGTATCTGTCCCATTGGAGCAGAAAAAGCCTGCAAAAATAGAGTGAACAAGCCGTTGATTCACTCGAAGAGAGCATTAACTCAAATAAATCTCTTCTTTCTTTTCCGGATCAATATCAACCGAGTGAAGCGATAAGAAACGAAACCTCGGATCCACATTTCACCTTCTTTTCCAGTACGCAGACTCCGATTATTATCTTCCTCTCCATTTCCCTCAACACTCAGAGCAAAACCTCTCGTCTCTCTGCGAAAACCGCTTAGAAGAGAGTCACTGTCAAATCTCTCAGGACGCGCGGTGCAGGAAGAAGCAGAGGATCGAAACAGCGGGAGCCACAGCTGGCGAGCGGGGAGAGAAGATAGCTTCACGGATCATCAAACCGCCCGCGAGAAGCGAAAGTCACGTGGAGGAGGCGGTCCCCCGAAGCAAACGCGGGTCAGAGGGAAAAAGAGAGAGGAATGGAGCTCGCGCTCGGCCGCAGAAGACAATCGGAAAAGGCAGAAAAGACTGAGACGTTAGGCCGAGGCCAATATTTATATGCTGAAGGAATGAATGGAGGCGGCGAGGATGTCCGGATATCATATATTTTTATAAGATTCTGGAATATACAAAATTTCCAGCACATGATCTCTGAGCCCGGTGCATGTGATCCCGGGTTACTTTTATGTGGGTCCCACCTAGTCTTTCCAGAAAGATCCATGCACCGGGATCACGGTAGGGGTCTCCGCAAGGGTATAGGTATGGGTGGAGGAGGCAGCAGAGGACGTAGGGAGGCCCGTACGGATTTTTGGAATCTAATTGTTTTGTGCGGGGTGGGTGGGGCGGTCTTCGGAGCATGGGTTGCTGTCCGTCATTATCTCCGATCCCCGGTATCCATGTGGATCCTGCACTTCCCTTATTTTGTTTATTATATTATATCAGCACTATTCATTAATGATTAATTAATTACTATTTGTTTGTTTAGTGACAATTAGCCAATTGTCTGTCTACTCATAGCTCACTATGGCAATACTCACGCGTGGAACCAAATTAATTTCCCATGGACACTATTAATCCACATTAGAGTTCAAACCTTATAGATAATCGGATTAAACAAGCATATTCTATTCTAGAGACGTAATATCGATAGTTTGGGTTAGTTTAAAACAGGTATGGAATCCTTGGGCCCGATTACAGTTCGGCTCATTAAATATAATGGACCGGTCTAGTTATGAATTACGGTTCATGAAATTATGATCTCGCTCGGAACCGTGCTTAAACGAGTTAGTTCACGTTTCGGCCAGTTTGAATTGTAACATTTTTCCTCTTTTATTTTTTTAATTATTTAAATTGAATAATTTTAAAAATAAAAATAAAATAAAATAAACCATCAAAGAATTGATATTGATTGCATGGTTTTTTGCGGTCCGAGTCAATTTGGTCCAATGTTGGAACAATTTTGAGTTGGTTTTTAGACAATTTTGAGGTGATTCAATAAGAAAATGTGTCTTGTCAGTTTCAGTGCAATGGGCTTACTTCTTGAACTTGACTCATGATCGCCTCTTAACCCAATAAGAGTAATTACATGCCTGTTCAGAGGGTAATTCGGGCCGATTTTGTGTTTTGACCGGTCAATTCTAAGTTAAACCGGCCAGTTGAATGCCTGTATCCTATTCGACAATAATAATGAGCGTCTCCCCGATAGTCAACTGTTCTGGCCATAAAAATAGCCTATCCTACCCAAAAGCGTATGACATATTTGAGCATTAGTTATTCCGAGTAGGTTACACGTGTTCCAACGACATGGGCGGGAGGAATAGAAAACAAATTTAGATACGGTAGCCTTTGTCCAGTGTCCGGTCAGGGCAGTCCAATATTTACACAAATCTGTTCATTTAAAGGAAAACATATCCCTAAAATTGCGTACTGTTTCATTGATTGCCTCACGAATTGGTTATCCAATTCAAGAGAGGGAAAGCCGGAGGATCTCCATTTTTTTTTTCCTGATCGATGCGGATCTCTTGCAAGAGCAGTCGGTCCATCTCGGGAGTGTTCGTCGCATGGATTCGAATTTTCCTGCATCGCTGACGTAGCGATTTTACGAGAGCCACTACTCTTGAGAACTCGGGATCATTAGATTTCCAGATATATGCAGCGATGTCTGGGGGGCTGTTTCTGGCCCAATGTGATCGTACTACTAGGCATCTATCTGGGCAGCGCGTGATTGCTAGGAAGGGCCGAGTTATGCTGACTTGGACCCTCGATCTCAGTAATTTGCTAGTCGATCTCCGATGGATTCGTTTCTTGCTATAATTCATCTGACGGGACGTCTGATCCCTGACTCGAAGCTCAGAATGCCCATGGAGGATTTGGTTCCATTGCACCTATTTCGTCTGCAGTTTTATTCTCATGCCAAGCTTCTACTACTTGGGTCATCTTTTCCTTGAAATATGTCGGTTTAATCTTCAACCAACTTCTCTTGAATTCCACCCATTTTGAAAAGATTTTCTAGAATTTCTTTATGGTTCAGTGAGTTTCCATTCTCATGAGACAAAGATCCTATGGATGTGAGAATACTGACCATGATCAATATCTATGGTAACCATTTATGGTAATGCAATGCCCCCTCCTCGGAAAAGTGAATAGGTTACCAGCTGTGCCGATGGCTAACTGATGATACATCCCTTTCAGATATAAACAAAAACTAAGCCCAGATCCCCAGTCCCTTTTCATCAAATTTCACTGCAGAAGCAATACAGGTGCTAAGCAATCCACCGAAAGGGGCCTGAGGTTCTATCTATCTTTGAGCTGCAACTTCTGCCCTCCATATGGTGTACTACTCTCTCCAACCAGGAGAAAGACCTCCAAAAGAAGAATGAGAGAGAGAGAGCAGAGAATCAGAACAGGACTCTTGGTGTTTGTTTTTCATTCTGGGGGTACCCTGAGGGAGGTAAAGGTCCATGGAATCCTGTCAAAAAATGGAACTTCTGTTTTCATACGCGGAGAGGACTGGAGCGCTATGCCACCTTGCTTACGTGCCACCATGCGTAGGTCTCGTCTTCATATGAATGAGATTGAGGATGTCAAAGGCCTGTCCTTCATTTAAGAAATCGAACAACCGGAGTCAGGTGCCTGACGAGATAAGACCAGGCAATCAGCCCACAATTAATCAACTGGCCAATACACTTGCAGACATTAGTCTATTGATGTTTCTGCATTCGTCATAAGAGCAAAGAGGCGATGAGAAGCTAGCAATGCATGGAAAGAATGCTATGAGTTTGTTCATAGAATCACTTGTTACTTAAAGAGGGGTTGTGCATAGAGCTGGTGACTTTCTTTTTAAATCTTATGCACGTGTTACGGAATCAACAGCCTGCTTCATAATCTCTTCAAGAACATTGTATCAATGACAAAACTTCAATGTGCACCGACTCCTGCAGAGAACAATCACATCACATCACCAATCTTAGACCTCTGCACAAAACTATATATAGCCAAAGGTAGACAACATATAAACATTAAATTTTGGTCAGAAGCAAGCGGCGAGAGAGAGAGGGATGGATCTGCCGAGTAAAATATAGCTTATATAATTTACTTTCTTCTTCATCTTAGTTTTGTCCAGTAGACAGACATCTGGTTAAAATGGACTGATTT
Organism: Sonneratia alba; assembly: GCA_900174645.1. NCBI lineage: Eukaryota > Viridiplantae > Streptophyta > Magnoliopsida > Myrtales > Lythraceae > Sonneratia > Sonneratia alba. The sequence continues at coordinate 2,478,859 of FWPY01000030.1, forward strand.
CTCCTTTCCGTTCACTTTTGAAGCAATCCATGAACTGAAGACCTAATTAACTGTGCACCTCAGCTGGACTGCTACATTTCTGTCAGCTCTCTCCGTTCGGGATCCCCACCCGCCACCAGAATAATGAAGTGGACTCCACCTCATTCTTCAAACATCAGTAGATTTGATTCAATTCCATTATCTCGCAAAAACTTATGAGCTGGTTTAATCCTCTGAAAGAAGCAGCTAGCTAGGGTTTTACTTTCATAAAAGCTCCAGCACAGATCATGACAGCGGACAGGACACTTCAAATGAGCACAGTACATAAAATTTGGATCACGTAATCTCCGAAAACTGCAGAAGTTGTTTGAATTGTGTAAGATCCTAAAGCCACTGAGACCTTATAATGAAACCTGTACGGCACATTGCAGAAAGCCCAGAGAAAAAAAAAAAAAGAACAGAGATCACAGAGAGGGGTACGTAAAAGAGAGGGATATCTACCAATCTTCTTCAAATTCTTTTATGCACCAAGGTTAAATTACTCATAAAAATATAAAATTTTTCAGTATTATAAATTTTTTCATTCATAAATTCAAATTTAATATCTTGTATAACATGAAAATATATTAAATTATCTCAATTTTTAATAAATTTACGATATCTAGTATAGTAAATTTGATGAATACATGTGGCCATTTTGCCTGAGAGGCTCAATGATCGAAGCAGGCCCTAAAAAGACAGATCTTGAAATCGTCAACTTCTCCGAGACACAAAAATCCTGTCGTTTTGTGAGACACTTTCTTTTGTGCTATTCAGAACAGTTCCTGCATGATCAGTAATTTCTTTTTTTAGTTACGATTAACATTAGAACAGCCCCCATCATCAACAATGAAACAAACCCTAGAGCACAGTTCTCGGCTCCAAGCCTAGAAATCAAGCAATCAATGCAACAGGGCAAGAACACATATGAGCAGATTAACATCCTACACGCAACCTTCAATGTCTCATTGACCAGTTGATGAACTTGTTTGCGGGTCTGTGAAAGAGAGATGGAGTTGCAGTTGAATTTATCAGCAGGAAATTTTCGGACAGCGAAAGGAATTGCAAATTGCTCAGATCCGTTAGATTCGACAAACCGATAAGCGAGAAGACAGATCGATTTCGTACCTTCTCCGGGTCAAATTCTTTGCTCCAGACTCTATCGGGGGTGGGGGGGGAAGCGATGGAGTTTTCTCCCTCTCTTGGTGGAAGAAATTAGGTTTTTTCTTTTGTTTTTTTCCCCTCCTCGTGCTACCAGCAACAGGTGAAGCTACCACATGATCTGGTCTTCCCCTTCGAGAAGCCTAAGAAGCTAGCAGGAGAGGCAAGTTAAGATCATGCTGGCAGCTTCAACTGGTAATGGTGCCCGATCCCACATGACGACTGCCCGACTCGCTCCTCCCCTTTCTTTCTCCCCCTCCTTTCCCTTCCTTATAGCCGTAGAGGTCATGACGAGAAGCAAGAGGATAGAGGGGGCTATATATAGATAGATGGAGGGGATCAGAGGCTGATGTGAAGCGGGGAATTTATCGGCTCAGAATCATCACACAGATCATTTCCATTTTCTTCGTAAAATATCGCAGTAAAAAAAAAAGATCGAAAATTAATTTATACTGAATATTATTGTCTACATACACATATGTATACATACATACATACATACAAACATAAAGTGGGGGAAGGGATGAGAGAGAGATGGATCAGTGGTCCCAAAAATTAGCGCAAATTGAATATTGTCACGCCATATTTAGGACAGGTTACTGATTGTTCGTATATAAATTGTAAAGGGAAGTATATGAACTTTTTAACTTTTCCTTCGCATAGGTTATGGCCTTCTCGCAGAAGCAAAAGGTGGGTGGGTGGGTGGGGGGACCTTTTAACATGCATCCATCTCTATCTCCCCCACTCTTACCCACAAACAAAGACAAGTTTTTATAAGCAGGAAATCGCGTACGCGTGAGTATACACATCGTCTGTGACTCTGTGCACTGCTTTTCTTTCATCGGACAAGTCAGCGCGTGCTCGGTAACGCCTCGTGGAGACGAATCTTTTACTGCCCACATATGCAGACGTGCCGTGCCGTTTGTTGCGGCAGACAGGACGACTTGCGTAGTCTTGGTCGGAGGGAGGTCATATGATCATGCATGAGCCAATGTGATCTTTGTGTGTGTGCGTGTGTGTGAACATGAGGTGGGAAGGGAACATGGAGGGGGCCATTATATTGCATGGTCCTCTTGTCTCCATGAATGTATGTGAGGAGGAGCTGTGTGGAGGGAGAGACCTGTTGCCCTTTGGCTCAATGGTGGTGAAGTGCATTTAATTCCAATTCTCGCGTTCCCTCTTTTGGGCCATTTCTCTGTTCAGCTCTGTTGCCTTTTCCTTTGAAAATTTCCCACTTTGTGAATCGTTTTCACCTGCATAAGCATGATATTGGAGGTCAGTAGTTGCACCCACCCTCACTAGCTAGCTAGCTGCTCACTAGAAACATTTGAAAAGGACTGCTTGGATAATGACCCCCTTATATTTATATGACTTGGAAGATTCCACAAGAATTCCATTTATCATTTTTACAAATTTACAGTTGATTAATACAAGCCCACCCCCCCCTTTTTCTTTTTACAATTTTGCTCTTTCTATGATGATTTGGCCTGTGTTGCTCTTGAATAACTTCACAAGAAGAATTGTGTATAATTTGGATTTACCCAAAGTTATTATACTAAATTTTACACCATGGGTTGCTGTTCTTTATTATTGTAAAGTTTTACTATAATATGAGACTATACGAATCGAAATTCTATAAGATATTTGGTAAAATCTTATGAATTGGTGAATTTTTTTTTATTTACTATAATAGACTTTATAACCATACACATCTAAAACATCTCAATATACTTAACAAAGACAATAGTATAATTAAAATGTTTTAATAAAACCATAATGTTACTCATAATCTAACAATATTGAAACTTAATGTTCATAAATACATACATATATATATATATCGGGATAAAAGTTGAGAGGGGTATCTAATTAATTGTGGGGGCCAATAGTTAATTAATTAAGACAACGCCTAAAAGCACTCGGGCATAGGGTCTTAGGTGGTGTCCTAGGGTTTATCATTCATATTCCGAAGCACATGAATGAAATCTGAGCCAGATATGTTCGGGGTGATCATCGACCACTTACCAGTATTATTCACCACCACTGGTCGTCGCGAATCTTTAGTGCGTCATCGACTGACTGTATCGTGTATTACATCAACGATATGCTTCGAGGATTAATCTTTTCCCTCTTTCCTTTTCCTTTCTAGAAACTCTTCGCTGATCGGCATATATATATAGTCAAGTCGATCCTACAGATCTTATCCAACGGAAGATTTGGTGCGATAGAGCTGTTAATGCCAAGTTCTCTTCTCAAAGTTTCTACCTCTCGTAGGGATTCTTCGAATCACCAATTTCAATCCCTGGCAATATGATGTGATTTCTTTATATATAGATATACTGCATCACCACCAAAATACGCAGCAGCCTCCGCCACGAGCAGGAAGAATGTTCTTTTAACTGTACCTACGTCATTATATGAAATAATTGGGTAGGACCCGAAGGGAATATAATATACTCTTACAGAGAAAATAGTAGTGATAATAATAACCAAGAGGGGTTGTTTTCATACCTCTTCACGGTAGTACTAGTCGAATAACAGGAAAATTAATAATTGATTGTTAATCACCTATATAATTATCGTATCATTAATTAAAAACAATTTTATTGGCGATTTCTCAATCTCCACGAAGATTCGAAGGACTAAAAGATACGGGTAGGACCCCAAATTAATCACTGTATCATGTCCACCCCCAATTTCTCTGTTAACCGATCGAAGGTAGTAAATTGATTTTCTCCGTAAAATATCTCAAGATCAGCAAAATAAGATCTACAAGGCGGGTCCCAAATGAAGAAGATTTGCTGCAATAATAAAATCTATAGTCGATTTCCCCGATTAAATGCATTGTATATAATCAATGGCGTTTGATTAAGTATCATTTGCCCCACATGGATTCACACATTATAATATGCGTATAAGCCTCATTAATTAGCACCCTTTGATACACTTACATAGTTAGTACTCATGATCGGGCGAACAATTAAGCTCTCATGGCTCAAAAAATTTTTATATAAAAAAAAAAACTTGAGCAATCACTCTCCCATGTGTCGAGCTTTCTCTTTGCACAATCAATTCTCAGATTAATTAATCTACTGACGATCTGCAAAGATTCGCATATTATCTTTCACCAACATGTTTAACTCCGGAGCAAGTTGCATCTGCGCCGATTTTTTGGAATCAATTACACCCCATGAAATGCAAAAGTCGCTCACACTTTCAAGAACCCTTAAATGCATTCTACTCAAGCACACAGTAATCAGGACATAAGATATCGTATTCTATACGCACAATATATGTATATGTATGTATGTATGTATTCTCTTCCTCGCATCACATTTTATACCTATTAATTGTTGGCCTCATACGGTTAGTTGACACTGCTATCATTATACACACATACTCTGTTTTGTTTTTTTTTTTGTAATAAAGAACTGAAAAACGTTCACGGGATAAGGAGCAGGGAGAGTAATTGCTTTCTGTAGAAGGAAATACAGTAAACAATTCAACTGCCGATCTTACGATCTGGGAAACGGTTAGGGTTTTGAGGAGTAAATGACCGACCTTGTCTGCAAGGGTGTGAGGACTATATATAATTGCAATCCCGGTGCAGGCCCATTCATTTGAGAATCAGTCCCAGTTGATAGATTGAGAAGGACGTGATCCCATGGTAAAAAAAGAAGAAGCCTGGTTAATTGGCCGGCACTTTTCTTTACCTACTTCGATCTTCTTGTGACGAGTGACCTTGTGCATCTTGCTCGATCTTCGTAGTTCTGAAACGTAAAGCACGGCGATTACGAGGAGGGGGGGATCGTGGGAGCTAGGTGAGCTAGGTCGAAGTACAGTCCTGGAAGCTACCGCTATAAAGAGGATAGGAGGAGACTCGACTTTAGCGTCCCGAAAATGATTCTAAACTCAAAGGTTGATGGGATCGTCCTTCGCATGATGAAATCATGATATCAAAGTGGCATAAAATCTTTGTGGTGGGACAGCTGAGGAAAACATGATACCCTTGTGATGCCATTGTCCCTTCCTTAATGATCCCACCCTTCCTTCCTCCCCAGCAGATACATATTCACGTGCACTTTCATTTTTTTCTCCCGGGGCAGTCGGATTTCATGTGGGTGCGCTTCTTACCATCCGATACAAATAAGAGTGACAATGGTCGGACTGTTCGATTTTAGAGGAAACAAAGTTCTTCTGTTATTCAAGCTTGAGCTTCATGGAACAGATAGTCTTGTGAGCCTTTGGACATGGTAATTTGTGCTTTGACAACTGCGGAAGTGCTGAGCCACTCACATATATTCGGTAGTTTGAATCGATTTATCATCCATAGCAAAGTATATGACCCACATCTATATTCATACAGGTACATGCAGTTTCTCTGCAGAAGAGATCAGGCGCCCATCAGGGATGGACTCCGTTTGCTTTCGATAAGATTAGGTCCGGTGGCACGCGCTTTGACTGGGTCGTAAGCCATCTCCACGAACCGGCAGCTCACAGAACCCGAGAAATACCCTACCAGATAAGGGCTCTCTCGTGGGAAGAAAGGTCCACAGCATTGGGTCCCTATAGGAAGCTACAGAGCCATAGGTTTTACATAATATATATGTAAAGAAAATTAACAAACAAAAGAAGGAAAGATGAAATAGAAAGCTAAGCTACCCATACAGCTGAGACAGAGATTGTTGAGGGGGAGAGGCATGCAAGTAGTAGTGCAGAGGAGGGGACTAGAGTGGTCCAGTACTATCATCACATATATATATATATATATAAGCAGCTGCAATGCAATATTTTGGACAAATCTCTGCAGCTCTGTGAGCTGTCACTGCTCAGGAAACATTCAATCTCTCTCTCTCTCTCTCTCTCTCTCTCTCTCTCTCTCTCCATCCGAGTGTGATACCAAATGTATGTGGGAGTGAGTTTCATAATAAGATCAAACACAGAACGCAGCTCCACCACTGATCACAAAGAAGGCAGCCCTTTCTTTAATTAGCCTCTCCCTTCTCTCTGTTGTTTTAGGATTTAAATGATAGTTAGGGGACCACAACTGGTTTGATGTTTCTCTTTATCACTTTTAAGTAATCTTAAATTTATACTGGAAAAACTTTTAACCTTTATATATAAAGTCAAGTCAGCTCGAACTTGTATTAATTAGGGTTTTTCAGGAGCCGAAGAGGGAGGGGAGGAGGAGGACAAGCAACAAATTGGCTTCCTCCATCTCATCCAGCGAAATCCCACTCCTGTGCTCCCCAACCTGCGCTTATCCGCTCATCTTAATCTTTCAGATAAATTCATGAATTGCTAGAGGTTACTTTTGCTTATCCATTACAGATCAGATCTCCTGCATATCCGGTTCACCTTCGAATTTAATTCCCATTTACCATTCCATCTTACTGTGGCATACCGCATGTGGACAGTAAACAGAACATCATATGATAGATCTTCGCAAGATTTGATGCAGAGCATATATAAGATGCACTGCTGCAGACAGATTACGGAAAATTACTCCAGAAGTCCAGATCAAGGCTCGCTTTGGAAGGAATATGCACTAAACTATGGCTCTTTTTGGTTTTTTTTTTTTTGTTTAATCAGGTCAGCGGTCCCTTTTGTATACTCTCAGTTTCAAATGAGTATTCACAAGCCCACGTTCTATGGATCAGAATCAAACAACAGTGGGAGTTCATGAGCTATAATAATAGAATTACCCAGCTCCGAGCTTAGTGGGCTGGCGGGCCCAGAAAGCAATTCGTATGCCCAGCTGCTGGTTCTACACAGTGAATAACACCTCAGCTGGTAACTCACATCTCCCACCGAACGCAGAGTCTATTATATGTTTATTTTGAAGCTTTCTTCCATACGTAGTGAGCAATATGATTATCCTGTGTAGCATTACTTTGCTACCAACTGCTTCACAGTTGCATGACAAGCAAAGAGAACTATTAGACAAGGCAAGTATAACTCGAATGTGTATTATTCCATATGACATCATACCACAAAGTTCTGTAAAGCCTCAGTCTTCAACGAAATAGTCAGGCCAAAGCCCAACAAAAGGGCTGCAAAGTTGTCGAGATACGGACATACGATACCACAGGTTAAAGCAACAGAAGGCCCTATTAATAATTAAGGCCATGCAATGGGAGCAGTGAGCTCAGTAATGCGAGGACCAATTCGCAGCACTTCCAACTCTAGGCATGCCGCTGGTCTCCTTCTTCGATTCTGAGTCCACTTTGAAGTTAGCTCCACACACTTCGCCCGAGCTGTCAACCCTTGGCACTGGCTTCAATTCATTAAGGGGGTGCTCATAACTCCTCAGCCCTCCAGAAGTGGTAAAGAAGCACCCTAAGGTAATAGTAGAATAGGAGAGCTTAGTCCAGTCTTCATCTTCTTCTTGACATAGAAACAAACTCGGAAACAGACCACAAAATGATGTGCACCAAGTAGTGACGTGTAAGTCCTAACTTAAGGTTAAAAAAACTGATTCCTCAAAACTGCTCTGGGTAACGCAAACACTAAATACCTCCAGATTATCCGTATTGACACTGCATAGAATCCTCTCTTATTGAGGAATCTAACTTTTTTTTGTTAAGATCCAATTATCCACCTAAAACTAGCGCTGACAGAGAATTACGTTCCATTATAACACCAGTAGTATTGACCGTGGGAGCTCTGGATTGGATTACCTTTAGGAAATGGAGCAAAAGATTTCCCACAGCCCTTCTTCACGACCTCCACATCATCAGAGAGGACAAGATTGCCTTCAGAGTCACTTCCCCAATAGAAAGGAACACTCCCATCGGCATCCTGTGCAAAAACAGAAAGCGGATGAGGCCTCTACAAAAGCTGCTGCTAATAAGGAAATCACAATTATTCTTAGTCAAAGCATCGACTGCAAGATTATTCTACTTACAGCAGCCAGAAAAGTGGTTTTAGCAGAGCTGTCATAAAGGATGAAAGCAAATTTCCCATTCAGGTCTCTCACAACCTGGTCAGCAGGGTAAGGGCCGCGGTCTCTTAGAGTCCTATAGGCCTCAATGACAATGATCACCTCGTTCGCTGTCTTGTTCAGTCCATATTGCTGCTTCAGAAGAGCAACATTCTCGATGTGCCCTTGAAACAAGCAGAAGATGTCGTCCACGACCGCAAATAATCTATGAGAAGGCAACATAAAGGACAAAAATTTACAGCTACAGACAGAGGCAGATTGTTTGAGAAATAACTAAAGAACACAAACAGGCCAAAATAATAACGGGCAACATTGACAAGATGATAATAATGGAATAAAAATTCAACCCAGAGAGAGAGAGAGAGCTCAAGATTTCAATCATGGGCAACCAAATAATCAGCGATCTTAGAAGCACTTTCTAGCACAGTGTCGAACAATAAGAATCATCATCATCGGTAACATTAACAACATCTACCAAATAAACAGGCAACCAGGATCCACACATATACGATCTGCAGAAACAAGGAAGAAGGGGCTCAAACCAACTACAGAGACCTCTCTCTCTCTTTAATACCGGAAATAATGCGCTTGTCAAGAACAGATCAAGAATGAAGCAACGCAAAGGGGAGGAAAAAATAGCAAATTGAGGCGCTGTAGAGGAAGCGAGAGTAACCTGGGGAGGAGGGGGTTCTGGCGATCCAGAGAGTAGGCCAGCAGGCCGGCAGAACCGAGGTTTACGGTGACGGAGCCAGGGTGTATGGAGGCGAAGTGATCGCCGAGGCAGCCGTCCTTCAGGGCGGAGACCGCCTCGGTGTGCGGGCTCTGCAGCGCATCTGGGGCCTTCCCCACGGCCTTGTCGAACACAGCCAACATTCTTGTAGGAAATGAATCGACCACCGGATAGATTGACCGCAGAGAGAGAGAGAGAGAGAGAGAGAGAGAGAGAGATTTCTGTATGCTGCGGGGACGGAGAGGCAAGAAAAAATGGTTCTTCAAGAGGTGTCGTGTCGGTCAATTATAGGCTTTTGGTGCGCCCTCCTACTTTTACTGGTTCCCCATATTGCCCCTGCCTCTTGTAAAAAATTTCCCTAGACGTTTCCTCATCTCACTGCACATTAGTTCCTGCACAGGTGAAGGTGGGAACTGGAGACCAATGAACTTTGTGTAGCACTTTGCACATTAATTCTGCCTTTCCTATGTGCATTACATGTAATTTCTCATCATTCTTAGATTGTCCACATTAGTGCGATTCTTTTACATGGGTGTACTCGGACTAGGTCTCATTCACATAATGATCCGATTTAATGAATTATTTGATTCAATTCCACCGACTAAAAATGCCTTGTCGTGGTTCCAGAAATTAAGCATTTTAGTATTTTGAAGATAAATATTCTCTCATTTCGAAAGTGGCATAAAACAACTATGATATCATTCCATCCTGCTATGTGAAAAATACATTGCTTTATAATAATAGCAAACTAGCAATTTCAGCTGACGGAGCCTTTGATTCTGAGCCGTTGGATTCCAGTACGTGCCCACAGCTTATCCAGACAGCCGCTGTGACGTGGCATCCAGGCATTAAAAATCCACCTCGGACACGGGGCAAGAATAATTATAACATATTTTTTAAAGGGGAAAAAATCTTTACTTGTATCAGAAGGCAACGAAAATAGGTAATGTGAAATTATATAAACTAAAACGGAGGGCGACGGGAGCGCACATCAGTGATTCCTGGCGGTGCTGGGCTGACCGTTGACCCTGCCCAGAGGTACGAAGTCAGTGCAATTTTCACACTTTTTTTAAAAAAATGAACCGGAGCGAAGTTGAAGATGATGAGTGCATTAATCTGCCCCAGACATCATGTGAACTAACAGAGATGATACTGACGGAGGGAGCTGAAGAAAGCACGTATCTGGTTTTGATCTCCAAAGCGTAGGGAAATCGGTTTCAAGTCGCATTCATGGTCGGCTTTAAACACAGGGAGGTTGCAGATTCGTTCCTGGTTGGCGCGCACGGTCGCGGAGCCACCTGCACACACGGCCGAGATTAGGGTGAAGAAAAAAGAGATTAATCTGACCAAATTAATCGATAAATGATGGACTTGGTATGTACGAAATACCAGCGGTTTATGAAAGCTTAGAGGCCTAGAACGACAGATCAGTACCCTTTGGAAGTCTCATGGCCACCCAAGTCAGAGAGGCCCAAAGCCCAGTTCGATGTGATCCTCTTATGCCCTCTAGCCTGCCTGTGTAACAAAACCATATCAACCCTATTCAGAACCCCAATTGATGTTGGCTGCGAGCTCCATCGAACTCAAGTGATAGATGAGATTCACCCAACAATGAACCTTCTTTACTCACGAGACAATATATGGATGTTGAGACCTTGATCTCTCTCGGCTCTAGTGAACCTGCCGGCAAAACCTTCCAGAAGTCTCGACCGCATTCAAGGTGGAAAATTAGCGTGTCACGATTCCTAAGAGAGTTAGGTGGAAGTGTCTGGTAACGTCCTGGTCCCATTCTTTGAAAGTAGAGGACACAGCCCACACCACGGATGAAAATAGAGGACACGGTTGTCCTGTTCCCTCAGCGGGCGATGGAATTCGGGTCCACGTCTCCCTCTTCATAATGTGTGGACGAGTGAACCTCTTCAGCCCTACAAGACGTGGAACCAAAATTAGCCACCAAAGCTTTCTCCGGCCTCCCGCCCTATTATAAGTACCCCCCCGGTCCTTCACCCAGCTCGCAGTGCCTTCTCCTGAGCAGGATCTGACTAACTTGATCGACGCCCGTGCAGTACACCATATCCTTCTAGAGCCCTGCATTATCAACTCGGTATCGATCTCGAGTGCTGAAAGTTAAAGGTCTAAGGTTAGATAGACAAGTGCATAAGTAGAGATGGCGGCTGCGACTGGTGTCCAGATGCTCTTGGCAAACTCCGTGGTGACGGTAACGTTCTCTGGTAGAGGCGATGTGAGGCAGTTGTTCATTGCACGGAGTTTTACTCCCAGCTCTGGCCGCAGCAGTGCCGCCTTGAAGTTGAGGTGCATGGCTGAGGTTGGTGTCCTACTTAGAGCATAGATCTGAGCTGTCTTTCATTACTATGTGATTTTTTTTTAGACCATGAACAAATCCATGATCGAGTAACTCATCTGCACGCTTCGTATGATGCATTCCTCTGGTCGATCCACTTAAATCTCAGATGACTATGTGCTAAGTGGGTCATGAATTACCCATATCGGTCAATGGAGTTCATTCTATGATTCTAATCTGCAGGATGGGAATCAGGGAACCAAGCCGGAGCCAACTGCCTCGGAATCAAAGCCCGCTCCATCAACCAAGCCTAATCCTCCCCCATCATTGAAGCCTAAGGTACGTCGCATCACACCCTCCAGCCACTAGATCAATCGTCCGGGATGAGCCGCGTCTGTAAATGCAATGCATGCTCATCACTTTACACTGCTGATTCCATCAGGCGAGCACGAAGTTCTCCGACTTGTTCGCGTTCAGCGGCCCAGCTCCCGAAAGGATCAACGGCAGGCTAGCAATGATTGGGTTCGTGGCAGCGCTGGCAATGGAGCTGTCGAACGGCCAGGATCTGTTCGAGCAGATAACTCAGGGTGGCGGGATCGCGTGGTTTGCCGGGACGAGTCTCGTGCTTTCCGTGGCTTCCCTGATCCCGCTTTTCAGGGGTGTGCGGGTGGAGGACGAGTCGGGAGGCTTAATGAACGCCGACGCCGAGCTGTGGAACGGGAGGCTGGCAATGTTGGGGCTCGTGGCGCTGGCCTTCACCGAGTACGTGAAGGGTGGGTCTCTTGTCTAGATCGTTACATGTATTGATGGATCATCGACGTTGTGACACCAATTATGTATGAAATAAACAAGTGATATTATTTTACCGATTGTATAAGTTTTTATTCGAGAGAATTTTCTCATTCTCGATGGCCAACAGACCAAGAATGTATTTTTGTAATAGGCAAACATAAGCTAATAGAAATGAAACCCACAAAACAATCCCTCAAACTGTGAATTCGAATTCCAAGCTAGCATCAACGATTTTATAGTGTATTCCTTTGACAGAATGAATAAATTCAGGGACTAATTTGACGGTGGGCGAATGATTCGGGGATTAAAATGACAATTTCGCGCACAAAAATTGTCCCTCTTCTCTTTCTCAGCATCCCTCTGATCCTGTTTGGTATGCATCTTTGACTTAGACATTACCCGCACGCAAGCGCCACCACCATCTCTGCCTCTCTGCCCACCAAAATGCATCAATTTTCTCAGAGATGGGCATGTGAGTGAGTGGATGGATTATGCATCCACATATTTAGAGATCGTCCTCTACACCTCTCCGTCCACAGCGCACGTAGACCATCGCAGTCACTGCTCTTCCGACCAGCAGTAGCTCCTGTGTAGCCCTCCCTCCCTCGGCGGCGATGGGCTTACCGCGCCACCGCCGCCGCAACGTTCCTCCTCGCCACTCAGCTCTTTCTCTTGCTTTCTGCATCTACCGCCATTTCCCTCCCCCAGTTCGGTAATTATTTCCTGTACTGTGTTCTACTCCACTCTCCTAAATGGGTTTTCCATAATGAATTCCGCGTGTAGGAGCTGTCAAATTCTCTTTCATCTCAAGATGAGTCCTTTGGATTCTTCGCAGACTCGTCCCGCAAAGCAGCAGCGAGGCGAGGAATTATACGTGGCGGGACTAGGATTGAAAAACTCTTGGAGGAAGGGGATCATGTACCGACCCACTGCGTCGGGCTCTTAGAGGGCTAAGTGCGGGGGTGGTGCTTCCCTTGCAGGCCGGTGCACGTCCATGTCCGGATTTCATCGTGCCGCTCGATTACTAACCCGAGGCATGGCGATGCAAGTGCGGCAGCAAATTATTCATGCCATGAACCAGATCAATTGGACCAACCGAACTTGAAGAAGAAGAAGAAGACGAGGAAGAGGAAGAAGCTCACTCCTTTGTTTTCTTTCCTTGACGGGCCATTCTACCCGTGCTTGTGGGACTGATCATTACTGGCCTTATTCAATGAAATGATGACGTTGCGAACGTAAGTTTTGGCAGTGCTGGAAGGAGAAGAGGCTGGCAGGCAGGCAATCGAAGGTAGTTTTCGTTCTGGTCCGTCCTTTGTCTTGTAAAAGGGTTTTTATGACTCCTAGGATCAACCTTTAATTGTTATTCTAATAGAAGGCACTTCTAGTTCTAGGGCTGCATACAAAAATGGATAAGTTTGTAAATCATCAGAATATATCGTGTTTTTGATTGAGAAAATTAATCTCTCTTTTATAACATGAGCCTTTATATTATGTTTCTCGTGCATTTCTGCTGTGCCGTTCAAGATTTTCCATCCAAGTCCTGGGAATCCATCCCTTGGCCATGCATCAGTGAGTTATAAGCTTAAGACTCAATTCTCGGGTCGACATAAAAATGGCCAAGTTCCCAGGGCTGTATTATTAGCTAGATCACGAGAAGAGATATATATGCGCCCTCAAATACCGTTTGTCTACTAGTCACCCTCTATGCCGACATTGATGAACCAAATTTCCTAATGGTAACCACTGGCCACTCTGAATATGCTCTACGAGCTTGGAGAAGGAGAGAACAGATTCAGACGACATCTTTGGCTTTTCTTCCCTTTTTTTCTGATTTTGTTATGTATTTTTCATTATTATTAATAGAAGACTCATAATTTAGAATGAGATATGGAAAATGGGAAATGAGTAAAAGGGCAATCGTCACTGAATTCAACAACAACAAAAATCAATACCAAAGAGGTTTTGTCGGTGGATTATTCTGCTTAAATGAACATCAGGAAAAGTCCTTGTCTTAAACAACCCGTGGGGGAGAGCTCAGGCGTCGAAGCGGAACTCGATGGTCTCCAACTCTACCGGAGCAATCCCTGGGTTGTCCCTCACGGCGGTCAGGTCCATGCTATCACCGTCCAGGAAGGCTCTCAGAAAAGCCACCGATATCCCACCACAGAATTTCCTCATGGGCTCCCTGGACGGGCCGTTCTTGCACATGCAGTAGGACAACCGTCCTCTCAACCCGCCGGTGTCGTCGTCAAGCATGTCCATGTGGCCGTAGTCCTTGGGGACGAAGTGGCACACCGGTGGCTTGGACTCGTTGTAGAATTCCCTGTGGTTCACTCCCTTGGGAGCGCACGGGCACATCAGCAGGCACTTCCGGTCCTCTCCGAGCCCCGAACCAATCACCTGTAATAGTGGAACGAGTAAGTCCCGAGAATGACACGAAAGAGACTCAAAACTGAACTCCGACCATTATACCATGATAGGCATGTTAATTTCGAAAGAGCTCGGTTTGTAGGTGAGAACTGGTGGTGGGGATTGGCACGATTTGCACAACCCGTCCACCGGGTCAATCCCGATGAGGGCCTTGAAAGAGACGGTCATGGTGATGGAGGCCTTCCGCAAGGCCACGGCAAAGGCTGTCTTGCCGCCTCTGCTGTGGCCGGAGAGGGCCAACTTGGACATGTCCGGGCTGACTTTTGGTGGAAGGACCGCTGCAAGGCCTTTCGGCAGCCAGTTCGCGACTTCTGCCGTCGATGTGATGTCTTCCGTGCAGTTTTGGCATCTTATTACATACAGCTGTCAATTTGTCATGGATTACTAAGGAAGAGTACAAGTCCAAAGGCAGTAAAATTGATTCCTTTCGTGTGAATTCTCAAGACATTAAGTGAAGATTTCCCGGAATAACCATCGCAAAACTGATCCAGAAGCTTAAACCGATCGAGCAAAAGAGGTTCATAATAACATGGAGTCATGGAGTACCTGGGGCGCGACGACTATGAAGCCATGAGATGCAATGTGCTCGAGAAGCTGAGAATAGAAAGAGTTAGCGAGAAGATAACCGTGGAGGAGTACAAGAACTGGGAACTCTCCTTCATCCTTCGGGGAGTATATCAGGAGAGGCTTCGGAGGAGAAACAGAGGGATTGCCCGTGGAGTCTACAGTCGTATGAGTCGTCGGGTACTTCCCGAGCTCGAATAGAGCAGAGGAAGAGGAAGACATGATATCAATGGCAACAGTTAACTGTATACGATGATGCCCTCTTCTGCTGGTAAAAGAACGACGAAGGTCTGCTCACACGATATATCCGATGAGAAACGTGGCCCAATGGGACCTGATCAGAGGACCCGAATCAAAGCTCGAATGCCGTGTGTAAAATCCCGAAAGACTAGTGTGTACCAGCTGATCTTAGACCTTGTTTCTGCTGTTCTTCGCTGGATGATTGGCTTAGAACGAAGGTTAGGTCGAAATGAGAGATTCTCATGTTAGTCTACCGACAAGTACAGGGACTCAGATTCAATGGCTATCACAGAAAAGGAGAATTCAATTATAAAAATCCCTTTGTAATGATAGTCCGATATGATACGGGTGGCTGAGAAACCGCCACACCGGGAATTACCACGGCACCATCGCCTTCACCGTGAATAGAACACAGTAAAACAGCCATGGTCAGTAATGTTGCGGCATCGACGTGGTCCGCAGCTCGTGCACAAGATGACACCTAACATGTGAAATGACTGCTGTGTAATATTGTCTGTTTCGTCCGGGGAATAAATCATGACAATGCTGATTGTGATAAACAGTATTTGAAATTCACGTGTTTTTTCAGTTTTAAGAGAACCGGCTTGGAAAAATCGGGCATAGAGATGTTGAATAGGCGGTTTGGGACGGGTCACAACGGGTATGGAACTGCTTGGCTCCGTTATAGGTCATTATTCAGTAAAATATGAGCTAATCCAAAATCGTTTCTAAGATGTTTGATTCATGATTGGGGTGGTTTTCAACCGTCACCATTTCCTTTTTTATTTTTTTATTTTTAAATTAAACGGTTAGGACTTGATCGTTAATTTACATAATTTTGATAGTTCAGGTAAGTTTTACGATTGTTTTGGATTGATCCAACAAGAAGATGCGTTAGGCATGTGTCTATTCAGCGGGTTTATTTCTTGAATTTGATATGTAATCGTCTCTCCATCCAATAACAGTAATTACATTCCACGCCTATTTGGAGTGATTTGGGTTAATGGCAGGTTTGACAAGCCAGTTTTAAGGAAACTGGTCTATTAAACATCTCTAGTCGAGTCTCCAATATAAAAAAAAAAAATTGATGGCGTACAATCACCCAATTTTTATTCTTATAAGTAATTATTTATTTAATTTCTCACTACAAATTTAAAATAAATTTAATCCGCCCAAGTTAACCTACTTAAATGCATTTTACATTACAAATTTTCTAATAGAAATATATTTAATTATATAATTTTAACACACCGCTTTCAATTTCTCTTCCTTCATAAAATATCAAGAATATTTATTATTTAGTTTAATAAAAGGATCACAACCAAAAGAATTAAGTGAGTAATTTTTTTCTTCTAAATAATTTTGATATAATATTTTATCCTTAAAAAATTAGAAAAAAAAATTAAATCCGAGAAATTGATGACAAACTCATCCAGTCTCAACCATCTACAGCCCTATGAATTGGACTGTGATTCATTATTGGTCAGTAATGATTTGATCCCCTAGACTGCGTAACCCAGTAGGGATATGCAACTTTTCGTCTCTTGGTATAATGATTGAGCAGTCCCAAGATACAACATCGCAGATTGGTAACTAACTTTGCTATATCGAGAGGATCAACGTTTCTTACGCGCATTTCGCCTCATCCGTTTCTGTGTGTTCATTTCATGCGACACCGTTGACAAGTTCTCATCCTTTGCCATAGTTCCACCCCCACCTTCTCCGAAGTGTATTCATGTACACATGTGTCATACTCCATTGCCGTGCTCCGATGCGTTTGCCGCTTCTCCGACTTCAAATCCTCCGTCTAGAACTTCCTTTGGAGACGGTAGAGATGAGTCTCGGGACGCCCTCAGCCCATACATCGTGTTCTCTTTGGTCCGTGTGCTCGTATTCTTCTGCACGCTGTATGAATGTCTTCCGCCCGGCGTACCACTGGTTCTCCCTGCCCTCCGCGCCGGCATGTCCTTTATCGCCTCTAAGAACACGCCTCCAAAGTCCAAACTCCAGACAGGTTGAAAAACAAGGAGGGGGAAAAGAGACGAAATGAAGAAGTTTTTGATCTTATCCTGAGCAATGTAGAGAGAGCTGTAGAGGGAGAGTGGCTTCTGCGGACCGCTTTCAGTGGTGGAAAGGCCCTCATCCTCTCGTTCTGTTCTGTACTCATACTGAAGAGAGACAAAATCAATCCATCAATCACTCAGTCGTTTTTATTTTTTGATGTTGGTGCTAGCAAAATGTCTCTGCTCTTCTATTGGAACAGGTATATATGGATTGATTTAAAGGTACTGTGTCGGAAAACAAAGGGTTGCCAGATTCATCCCCTAGGGGTAAACAAATACTATCATCCGGTGCGGATTGCCTGCAGTGTCTCAATTCCAGCAATCATCGGCAGAGAAAACATGTGAATGCTACACGTCCAATTGATCCGGATAACGTTTTGAATTGAAACAGGCCACGACTTCTTGTGGGAAAACAAAATCATAAATGGGCTTCAAATAGCTCTCTAATGCTTATCCAGGAAATGACAGGCTGATAAGTACACGCACCAGACAGGAAACTAAACCAGCCAAAGCAAGAAAATGTAGCCTTGGTAGTCCGTGATCGCAATTTGACGGTATAGGCGCTGAAGCTCGAAATGCAAGACAGGTTTTGCAATTTAACCTGATGTTGACTATGGCATTGGCACCAAACGCTTTACATGGGATGAAAGTGAACAAGCTACAGAGTTGTGGTGTTTTCACCTCTTATGGATGCACTTGAAAAGCTCCCAAGACCTAGCAAGTAGTTGGAGGCTGCAGATCCCTGCTCTGTGGGCTCGCTGCTGTATTGCTGCCGTTAGAGCTACAATCAACAGCACGTAAGGAGTTTGTACCCAATCTGAATCTAACCGTGAGTGCACATTGCCCTCCAAACACCAAGAAATAGCATCAAGAGGTCGGCCATGGAGAACATGTTTTCTTGACTGAGCTTCCTGTCAAGAGATAAAGGTCAAGCTAGTATAATTTCCTCTCTCATGAATGAAATTTCACTGAATCACTGAGATTGATTGTGGGAAGTATAACAGCAGCAGAGGACTGTGCAGTTTTCGGCAACGAAATTAGATTTGGCATCTCAGAGTAGAATATGAACTTCCGAAGTAGAGCAGCAGGGAACTTTGTCAGCAGGGAAAAAGAAATCCAAAGGAAATGAAGAGCCGAATCCAACTTCACCTTTTGCAGTTAGAGAAATGCCACGGTTCTTGCCATTTTCTGCGACATTAGGAGACACATTGAATCTACTTGATGACGATATTCTAAGGCGTGAGCAAAAATCAATTCTAGTAGCCATCTTGAATTCATAGAGAAAGAAATCGTACTAGATAAGTGAAATTCCTGTTCATAGGAAAACTCGGAGCGAGCTTCTTCTTGACATCTAAAGAACGACAACACTGACTTCAGTTAAACCACTCGCATCGTTTGAAGCATGGGCATGGGGCAGACATAAACACCAAGGATATGTAACACACACACAGTTGTACCAAAACTGTCAGGTCCTGTTGCAGAACACCACCACAATCCACCCAAAGACAGGCTGCAGAGGCTAAAAGAAGAGATTAAGAAAAGGAACCTTACAACAAACTTTACTTTTGAAAGTAGATAGTTTAGTGATTGAGGCTCTTTTCTTCTCGATAACGATCAAGGTAAGACTCATTGACTGCATGAGGTTTCTCTTGTAGAGGGGAATTGCCTTCCACACGAGTGTAACCGAATGAGCCCGCAGAATATAGGAGAAAAATCAACAACGTAGTATTAGACCGTTAGAGAAAGCACAGTTGCCTTTCTCACAAGTGTTTTGTCATAAGGTCGAAAACCGCCCAGAACAGCTATACTAACCTCCCAAGCCATCATGATGTGATCAGCATGCAGCTTCCTACTTCCTAGGATAGCTAATTATAGATAATATGATCATCTCAATCACTGCCCTCGGCTTCATTAGCTTGGCATGGTCAACTAAGAGATCCGAAAACTAGAATCGCAAACGTTCAAGGTATTTGTGACTCACGGTTGGGAATAACACAAGGCAGAAACTTGAGATTCTGATCTCACTTTCAACCTGTCTCACACGCACACTCACACTCACAAGAGAGACCGCTGCCATTGCAACGTTTGCAAATCCCTTTCCATATTCCAGTACTCCTAAGACACCAGCACCGCTTTTTGGCAGGTTGGGACCTCCAGTATCGGTCTGAGAGTTCGACTCTACTGTCAGGCCAACAAAGGCTCAAGTGCTTTCTGAAGCCACCGGACTGGCCTTTGTAGCAGGTTGGGACCTCTCAACTCGGAGCAGCAAGAGCCCAAATAACATCCCTGACATTTTCTTCTCTGTTATTCATCTGAAAGAAATTCTCTGCCCCCTGACGATGCTGACGGGGAGCTGAGAATCTAAAATTCAATGAATCCCCTTTGAATTATGAAGACAATAATCAAGAGGGAACTTATCCAGTTCATTTTTCTTGCGCTCCAAAAATACAAGATTTTGGCTCTGGGAGAAGGGAAAACACAGGGTGAGCTTTTCTGAATTGGCAAGCAAAATGAGCTTCTGAATGCTCTTTCCACTAATGATTCTGGATCATAAACTGAATGTTATTAGTGCAGAAAACGAAAATGACGCTGTTGGATAGCACATTCTGCAACGATCCTGAAAAAAAAATTGATTTTCCACAAAAGCCTGATAGTTATCTTAGCCTAACCAAGATTTCACTTCGTCTGTAGTGTAGTTTAGGCGGTAGTCTATCAGGCTATCGTCTCCTTCAACTTTCCTCCAATAGCAGCATTCGTGGATCATCCGATAAAATCTCTTTTCTTGTTCTTACAGATTGATTTTGTTGAGTTATAACCGTGAGTTGGGAAATAGTCGAATACGTCTAAGACCACTCTCAGCCTCTTCAATGGATCTCCATGGTAGGGCTCGATCAATTTTCCACTCGCTACTGCAAAAAATTGCCCTCTTTTCGCCGAAGTTTAGCCAAACGGGCCAATATTCCTTACGGAAATGGAAAGCGAGACGCAAATCAGAAAATCCAGTAATGTTTGGGTTTGATGCCTTACTATAACAACCAAAACTATAGTCTACGCTGGAAAAAACGTCTACATACAACCCTCACAAGCTAATCCGACGGTCTAGCATCAGCAAGCAATCCTAACCCAGCGACTGAAAGGACTAATTGAAACTAAATCGGTGTCCTGCAACAAGGGCAATGCGGATGATCGGCAATCCATGGAAGAAGACACTCCAAATGGTACTTGTGGGAGCATGAGAGATCCATCACACGCTGCCCACCTCCCCGGAAATCGTCCAAACAAACGGCACAGACTTTTCGATCCGACTTATGTAACCTGTTGAATCCCAAGTTCCATGTCCTCCCGAGGAATGTTCTTGACCCCGTCTTCCCTCCTCCTCTGTTCTTGTTCCCTCCATCCCCACTCTGTTGCTGATGATGAACATTGCGCATCCTGTAATTTATGTCGTCGATAAAGTTTAGATTTTGAAAGCTAGGGAGAGAGAGAGAGAGAGAGAGAGAGGACTGGCTTAAACCAATTCAATATCATTGGACCGATAAGGTTTCAATTTTTTCCTGAAAGACGTAAAAAATAGTAAGACCTTGAAGATGGATGGAGGTAGCCGAGCTTTTGCTCCAGCCTCTGGCGGGCCATCAGAGCGGTCTTGTCCATAGAGCTCGTCGCTGCCAGCGGCTCTGTCCGCCCCCTGAAGTACTCGCGGCCGCTGCCTAGGTGGTCTTCTTGGCGGGGTGGAAGCGATCTCCTCTTGGCCACCCCAACCCCAGGCAACATCCCCGCCATTTTCTACTCCTTTCACTATGAGAAAATGCCTCCGCCGCCGCCTCTGCCTCTTTCCGACGATGTCGAGGGGATGTTAGTCTCTAGCCTCAGAACGGATGAATATTCAATAAGAGTGAAATTTCCTGCCAATTTTCCTAACTCTCCAAAGTAGAGTTGGCCTCTTTACGAAAGGGAAAGACCCCGGGAAGCTTCCTTACCCGAAAATGGCTGTTTCTGAGAATCTTCATAGCTTGGAATTTTCAGTTTCTTTGGAGCAGCCGATCTCGTCTTGTCCATTGCATGGCTCCTTGGCCCATTAACCTCACTATGATATTAATGGGCTTTAGATTTGACAACTGGTACTGCGTACCTTTCTTTTGGAAATTTATGTACTTCTAATCCAAAACTATACACTTTTACGTATACCCATTCAATTTCTGAAACTCATATAAAGAAATATCTACACCACATAATCTTCGTAAATCTGGGTCAATCAGAGTTCGGAGGAGAAGGGTTGTTGAAGGTTAGTTAATTTAGTAGGGGAAGTTCTCCTCCATTATTGATTATCAAGTATATTATGAGTGTCAGAATCATTTATCTGTTGCTTAGTGGCCTGCTGTATTATAATGCATATTGACATCGGACAGACAACAAACACCTAAAGTTTTTGCTTTTTTTTTTTTTTTAAGTGATGTCTCTATCTCTATCTCCGTCTCCGTTCCCCTCCTTGAAGTCGACAGCCTCCTCCACAAGAAGTGACTTGATAATCTTATGATTATCATCTACTGTAAAATCTTCTACTAATAATAGATTATTCAGTGATCAAAGCCAAGATTAAGGTTGACAGATTAAGAGAAAGGACAAGTTTTTTTTTCTTTTTTCATCCTTTATCTGCATTTTCTGGCCCTTAACTATCGAAGGACTCCTAATTTAACGACCTCCTGGAGTTGCCCTACAGACTACTGTCCAGAAAGTTACATATCGTGCTCAGCTCCAATTGGGTGAATTCCTAATGGTCTCTTCTTGGATGATGTGGCCATGGAAGTCTGTTTCTTAGTACTGGATTCTTTATTATGCGGCTGTGTCTTCTTCTTAATGAGCCTCTCCTTCATTCTGTTGTCTCCATCGCATAAACAGCATCTCACTACGCGCAGGGGACGTGGAGGGTGGCTTCTTTCCTCGATCCCGCCTAGCTTGTCCCTTGTAGAACTGCGACGACAACGAGTACTCGAACAGACGGTACAATTGGAGATGGAAGGATTCATGTCGCTACTATGGACTAGGTAAAGAAGTGAAGTATATTGAGATTTTGCGATAAAGAAAGTAAGAGTACAGGGAAAGATGTCATCTTTACAGTGACATTGTGCGTGGGATTATAGCACAAGCAGGACAAACGACGGATCTGGTCCCTTTCCTTATTTGTGAACTTCAATTCCTCCCAATTTTCGGTCATTAAAAGCTTGCCAATTTAAAGGAATATAAACAAGATCTGAAAGGATGACCCTAAAATCAACTATGTCATGATACACATGGAATCAGTTAATGAACAGTAGAAGAGGCGGATCCCAAGAGGCAGAAGATGGCGGCAGGGAAGTGGGGCACGTGTGTAACCTGCTGGTGGGGTCTTCGTCTTCCTTCCTAGTTGAGTTTGTGATTAAAATACTTCCATGGCTCCAGCTGTGCATCTCCCAAGTGGACTTCCCCTCTCCTTCCCCAATCTCTCAACTGATTTGAGTATTTTACACTGGTCCAGCATGCTCTTGACCCCTTTTCACATGGCCCTCTGATCCACTTCTACGCATTTACCCATTTAATCCTTATCCCCTCCCATTAAAATTCATCAATAAGTGCTTTTACTTTGACCAGCAGGAACTGGATCTCTTTGTATCCGTAAGACTGATCTATACAACATATTTTAGATGTAATGGCTGGATGAGTTCTTAGAAGGAATACATGGAATATCACAATGGCTGGATGTTGGATGCAAATCCAATGGCATATCTTTACTAGAGATTTAATCACAAGATATGTTTAGAAGCTCATCCAGACTGCATATCTTAACTATTGAACAATAGGTGAGAGAACCTAAAAGAAGTCAAAGGGAGGCAAGGAATCTCTGGCATCTCAGAGAGAGAGAGAGAGAGAGAGAGAGAGAGAGAGAGAGATCAGTGCAGAGAGTGGCTTACCTTGGCAGCTTAGTTATGAAACAGGGAGAAAGAGAGGACAGGGAATGGTAAGAGATGATGCTGTCAAGACCAGAATATAAGGATTAGACAGAGTGGAGCCTTTGTGTTGTGTTATAATAAGAAAGACAAAGTCCATTCAATGTCCATGTACTTTCTGTCTACTGCTCCTCAACAGCTATACAGCGAAGCTGAGAGATGAGATTCATTGAACCAATCATTTCTTGATATCAATGGTACTCTAGAGGAAGGCTTTGACAGGAGAGGAAAAGATGGGGAAACCGGGAAAATGGCTCAGGAACTTCTTGGTTGGGAAGAAAGACAAGGTCAAGGACAAGGAGAAGAGCAAGCAGTCCTCTCCGTCGGCAGAGAACCCAACAACTCCGGTTCCGTTTGCACCGACCACCCCGAAGGAGAAGCGGAGGTGGAGCTTCCGGCGGTCCTCTGCCACTTCAGTTGCCCATAAGGACTCGAGCTCGACCTTGGAGATGACGCCAGGCTCTTCCTCAGTCTCGGCTCTGCATGGGACAATGGAGACTGAAAGCGAGCAGAGGAGGCACGCACTGGCGGTGGCTGCAGCCACAGCGGATGCAGCAGCCGCAGCGGCTCAGGCAGCTGCAGCCATAATCCAGTTGGCGACTGGGGCTGGCCCAAGGGTTAATCCAGTCGAGGAGGCTGCTGCTACTAGAATCCAGTCTGTCTACCGGTCTTATCTGGTAATTTCACATCTAATGGTCTAGTTTTTTTTCTCTCGGAAAATATAATGCTCTAGTTGCATCCAAGATGTGGAATTTTGTTATATGATCTAGCTACGATAGTCCAATCATAAGAAATATTTCTCCGAAATCTGAATCATGCTTGAAGCAAAGTGGTCCATTTCCACTGTCATTTTCAGGCAAGGAAAGCGCTGCGGGCACTGAGAGGACTGGTGAAGCTGCAAGCACTGGTGAGGGGTCACCTTGTGAGAAGACAGGCAGATGCTACCCTCCGGTGTATGCAGGTCCTGGCGACGGTCCAAGCTCGAGCTCGGATCCAAAGGCTCCAAATGTCGGAAGAATCGAGATCTGTCAATCCCAGACCTTCCACCCATAGGAGATCCACTCAGGATGATCGATTCAGACACATCAATCACGTAAATCCGTTGTCTCCTCTTTCTTCTTAGCCATCTAAATGCACCCGAATGGAAAAAAAAAAAAGGGTCGAATCTTCATATATCATGGTAACAGGATGAACTCCGAAAACCAAGCAACTAATCTGTAAGTTTAAACTGATGCGAGATCGTTTTTCAATTGTTAGGAGGTGGACAAGGGAGCAGAGGAGAACATAAAGATTGTTGAAATGGACATCGGTGAACCGAGGACACCGAGTACAAAGAGCCGAAGCAGCTATTCCAACTACCACCCGCAGCCGGATCGAGCCAATCACAGGTTCTCAGCATTCGCGACACAAGAAACCAGCCAGATCTCTCCGGCCCCATCAGCTCTCACAGAAATAAGCCCGAGGACCTGCAGCGGCCACTTCGAGGAATACAGCTCTCTCTGGACAGCCCAGAGCAGCCCCCAGTGCTTCTCCGCCACAACCAAGATCGACACTTCTCGTGTCCCCTTCTCCTTCCCCAAGTCGGAGCGTGCCGTATCCATCTCCGATGACTACCCACTCTACCCGAATTACATGGCCAATACGGAGTCGTCAAGGGCCAAGGCCCGATCGCAGAGCGCACCAAAGCAGAGGCCGGAGTACTTCGAGAGGCAGCCGAGCGTGAGGAGGAGGGCCTCCATGGAGGGAAGGAACTTCCCCCGGGCCGTGAGGATGCAACGGTCGTCCTCCCACTTGGGATCCGCCGCCGCACAGAACTACCATTACCCGTGGTCAGTGAAGCTCGACAAATCGTCCATGTCGCTCAAGGAAAGTGAGTGCGGTTCCACCAGCACGGTGCTCACGAACACAAGCTATTGCAGATCACTCTCGTACGAGGTGAGTATGGTCGCTGGCTGATATTTTGGTTCACATAAGAAGTGAAAGAAACTAACAAGCTCCCGTCTCTCTTGTCTAATGCATCAATGCAGACTCGCGGGAATAGGTACCAGAAGGGCCTTCCTCCTCCTCCTCCTCATCAGGCTGTTTGAGTTCTTGCTCGGGCTGTCAACAGGGAGCAATCGGAGAGCTAAAGTTAGCAGTTCGGATTCAGTTGGAACTCGGGAAGCGCTTCTCAAGACGCTGATGGTGTGGTCCAGGAAGATCGAAATCCTTCCATTAGTGTAACATTTGGGAATTCAAAGTCGATTCAGACCCAAACGTAGATTTCATGTGTATTGATGTTAATCCATTCTTCACCAGAAATGTTTGTCTTAAGTGATGTTTTACCCTCTATTTTGTTTCAAGGGCCGATCTTATTCTATAACAGGGCAACGACTAAGGTTTTCCACTGAACTTCGAGGTATCATAAGAACTGTGACAAGTACTCACATAAGAGATATGGAAGTCCACGAGAATCTCTTCCGAGCCACGCTGTCAAGGAAACGGACTTGTGTTGAGACTAAATAATAAGGCATGCCTAGGAAGTCGGTTCCTAAGAAGCGGTTCTAGGGATAACGGGTCGTTTGCTAGTTTAATTCAAGTTGAAAGAGTTTGGGCCCGATAAAATATGGGCTTTTTGGGCTCAATAGGCCCAATAATTTACTTGAAGAGGCCCATATATGATTGGACAATGATACCCTTGGTGTATGGCCCAAATCACAACTTCACAGGACTACAGCGGCCCGAGCCGTATATTGAGCTAGCTCCACGTCGATAGTTAGGGTTTCTCTGGTGTGCGAGGGTTTGCTCAGGGCCGTCTGCTCCCTTTGAGAACAACACTCTCTGCTCTGAGAGGAAACCCTCTTCTCCTCCAACCATGGCCGTTGGGTACTTTCCCTCTCACTCTTTACAGCTAATTACGTCCTCTGTGTGGATTTATTTCGTCGAATTGAGTTCTGATATTCTTTGTTGTAATGGTGCAGTAAGAACAAGAGGATCTCCAAGGGAAAGAAGGGAGGGAAGAAGAAGGCGTGAGTTTCTGTTTGCGCTCTTGATGGGATGGATCTGAACCATCGGATATTGTTTCCATATTGCTAATATTCCGTTGGCATCTTTCTATAGCTCTGTTTTTTATGGGGTGCTTCTGAATTGTTCTATAGAGCTGATCCCTTCGCTAAGAAGGATTGGTACGACATCAAGGCTCCATCAGTCTTCTCCGTGAAGAATGTGGGCAAAACTCTTGTTACTCGTACTCAGGGTACCAAGGTATCTACTGTATAATTTTCGACCTTTCAGGTGCCGGATCCAGGTGTCCAGTGTTAGCTCCTGTAAAGTCTCTGCCTTTAGACTTTAGCGTTACTGTAAATCAATTGCCCCCACTCCCTTGCTTTTAGTGGGTGCCGAAAGATATGTTGAGCTAAATGACCAAAGATTCCATTTTAGTTTCATAAAAGATTGTAGTATCATATTAAGGATTAGCCGCTTTATTGTCATTTTGGATATATGATCACTGATCCACTTCTTTTTATGTATGTTCATCTTTATTCATCCTCAACCGCTAATATATTTGGACATGAACATAAAAAGTATATGTGGTTTCTGTCTATTCATGAACTGATATCGACAGCTATGAATCTTTCAGATCGCGTCTGATGGACTCAAACATCGAGTATTTGAGATATCGTTGGCTGACCTCCAGGGTGATGAAGACCATGCCTACAGGAAGATTCGTCTCAGAGCTGAAGATGTTCAGGGAAGAAACGTATTGACAAATTTCTGGGTAAGTTGTCTTTTGTAGTCTACCTCTGTTCCTGGACTTTTCATATGTGATTTAGGTGGTTAACCTGTAAGTCTTTCTGTTCTGGAACATTTAGGGTATGGATTTTACCACCGATAAGTTAAGGTCCTTGGTGAGAAAGTGGCAAACTCTGATTGAAGCACATGTTGATGTCAAGACAACTGACAATTACACTCTGAGAATTTTCTGCATTGGGTTCACTAAGAGACGCCCGAACCAGGTCAAGAGGACCTGCTATGCTCAATCCAGTCAGATCAGACAGGTGATTTAGTGGACACCATATCTTGCTGTAGTTATCTAATCAGATTACCTTGGGGATTCTTTTTGTTTTAGGGGGATGGCTGATGTCCCAGCTATCTAATGTTGGAAGCATGTATACTACTTTTCTTTTCCAGATTCGTCGAAAGATGAGGGAAATCATGGTCAACCAGGCTACCTCATGTGATCTGAAGGAATTGGTTCGAAAGTTTATCCCTGAGATGATTGGCAAGGAGATTGAGAAGGCAACCAGTGGCATCTATCCACTGCAGAATGTGTTTATCAGGAAAGTGAAAATCTTGAAGGCTCCTAAATTCGATCTCGGAAAGCTTATGGAGGCATGTACCTCTCTAACTCTGATTAGATTTTATTGACTAAGATAACCTTGGTGGGAATTTGATCTTCTTTTTTGTATCTTGATTGTGACATTGTGTGTCTACTATAATACCTTCCCTTGTGGATTTGTGGCATATAGGTTCATGGTGACTACTCGGAAGATGTAGGTGTGAAGGTGGAAAGGCCTGCTGAGGAGACCATGGATGAGGGAGCTACCGAAGTCATTGGAGCCTAAGGGGCAAGTGTTTTTGGTTTTCTTAGCTTTTGATGATTTTGTTCGGTTTTTTCTCTTTGGAGGATTTTCCTAGTCACAAACCTGATAGAATACATTTGCTAGCCAAGAGATATCATGCCTGCGGTTTGTTGGATTATAATGCCATGTTTTGTTCTCTATTTAAGCAGTTGTCTAGTTTTCCCCATTGGTTTTCTCGAACACTGGAGTTTCTTTCCTCCCTTATACGTTCAAATAAAAGTATTGCGGACAACATTGTCTTTGCATGTATGTAATGTTATCAACAGCACTCCATAGAAGTTGCTCGATTACTATCCTTGCATCATGCACATGAGATTGAATTCTTCTGCTACTATTACTGGCGAAGAAAATTGACTTGGACAATTGACTTAGAATGGATGAAAGCCTCCTGGGTATCAATCAACTAGACATCATGTCTAAACCCAACCAATTCTCATGCCACTTTGATAATTGGCAGCTTCCAAATTCGAACACTCAGAAGATGGGCTTTTCAATCCGTGCGATGCAGTGGATGCAATAAACAGCAGAGCTCATTGCTATATTGATGCATGCATTGAAGCAAGCACTGTTTTAACTACCATGGGAAGATCCGGTCCAGATTGAGCCACAGGTTCTTTTTTCATTTAGCTATCGGATCTCATCATGCCCGGATCCGAGTTGCCTGTACCACATCTGGGGGATTACTCAGCTTTGCTTGATAGTCTCACTCAGCAAGTCTCAGTGAAAGCCTGCTGATCCTGTGAATAGTGGACTTAGCCGCTTTGAGATAATAACAGAACAGGTCATTATATAAGAGAACATGATAAAACCTTAGCCTTATTTTACAGATACACCGCTTAACACATCTCCGTTAAAAAAATGTTCTTATGCTGCAAAACTAAAAGCGACCAATAAATGATTCCCGCCTGAAGATCGCGGTCCTCTATCTAATGCTGGGGAGTGAGAGAAGGAAAAGATGGGATAGACTGTAGGATCAATCTCCGGCCGCTCCTCAAGCTCGGGGAGGAACCGAACTCTCTGTGAGGGGGAGATACTCTCTTGCGGTTGGGAGAGGCCGTTTTTATGTTCGCACTCGGTGTTGTGCTGCCTCTTAGGATTTCAGGCATTTCATCGTCGGCGCTCAGCTGTGGAGGCTTCTCAAACTTGGGTGGTGGAGGCGGTAGAAACTCGGCCTTTCCTAGTTTCTGGGTGCCGTTCAATACACTTGAGCAACCGATTGTGGTCAGGAATGATGATCGAGGCTTGCAATTTGATGGAGGTACTGCCATCTGAAGTAGCGGCCTGCTCAACGTAAGTTTCATTTACGAATCAGTGACAGGGAATTTGTATGGTAAAATACTATAGTGACTTATTTCCAGTGAGCATTTACCCGGAAAGCCCAGACGGTGTGCTGGGAAGAGCAGCAGGGTGAACCTGCTCCGTGCTTCTCAGTTTCTCAGTTTTCAGTGGAATCACATCGAGTCCAGTTTTTACACATTTTTCTGCTTCTTCCTCTTCAGCTTCACAATCTGCCCTTCCTACTGGAACTGATCCTGGATTTCAGAGAACAGTAGTCAGGGATAAGGGCCATTCTCATGAGCACGAGAGGAGGACAGGACGAGTCTATGTGAAAACAAACATGAATAACTCTAACTTACCATCTTTTGTACCAAATGCATTCTTACAACCTTCGCATCGGCAGTTGATTGAGCATCCGACCCCGCCCTTCCAAAACAGAAGCAGTCCTTTATTGCTAGAGAAGTTTTAAATTAATTAAATTGCAGAGAGACAACCAAGGTAGAGGGAAAAACCTGGTAACATTCACAGTATTTCTTCAAGCAGCTAGACTTCTTGCAGTTACATCCTCTTTTATGCCTCGCTGAAGCTGGCGTTTTCATGGACTCGTCCTGCAATGGAGGAGGAAAAACCAGTCTTGACGTTAGAAGACTGCCTTGGAAAGGTTGCCAAGATGAAGACATTGCTAGATTTCTTACCCTGACCTCGTTAACAGAATCAGAACCTCTGATTACTTTAGGAGCAAATGCTAATGGGTTTCGTGACTCAATCTGTTTCCTAGTTGCAAGAACAGTATCTTCATGAATGGGCTTGTTAAAGCAGTCTTGGCAAGCACACGGCTCGATGCAGTAGACACCAGCAGCGAAGCATTCGCAGTAACTACAGCAAAATAGTCAAAATTTCAAAGTTAATTCCCAAGACATGAGATTCAAGTCAAAGTCTGCCACCAATATTCCTTAGTCTTTCAGCCAAAGAAAAGTAAAAAAATATACATTGCGTGGCTGGCAATTGATATTTCAAGGGGATGTAAGAACTCACAGCTTCAGACATTTTGATTTCTTGCAGTTACACCGCTTGCAGGCCTCATCTTCTCCACCATGCTCAACTCTACGCCTGCAGATCAAACACTCATCCTGTCAATAAAAGAAAGGGAAAGAGAAAGGGAGTCTATGGCAAAGAGGGATTTGGTTTCTAACAGCACATGCCTCTTCTTTCGGGGGCTATTCGGGTTCAGTTCATCAGGAAGCACTAGTGCTTGAGAAATATCTTCCACAAAAATGTTCCCACTTTCATCTGCTTCTTTCTCAGAAGCATTTGAAATCACAGGTTGAGGAAGCAATTCTTGACAGGTCACATTCGACACTTGAGTTTCAGAGAACGAACTATCATGATTTGTGGCATTATAGTCCTTTGCTGGAGCCAGAGAATTCAAATGTAGACCAATCCCAGGTAAAATGCGCATTGAAGATTCACCTCCTCTCTCCTTATTCACAGAAGTGAGCATAAGATTCTTTGAGGCAATCCTGTCTTCAGGATGAGATAATGAGGATGGATTAGAACTGTCAGGCAAGCTTTTGTGGTAATGAGCCCCCACCATCTCAAAATCTAGGCAGCGCCTTCTCATACCACGTTGCAAATTTGAGAGAGGCTGAGAACAAAATGGAAGGGAACCATTTGTTAGGTTGAGATATCAAGTTAAGATAATGATAGTAAATAAAACAAACATTGTTGATTAAGCAATAGAGCAAGACCATAATACCAACTGAAATCAGTCTTCTGACTGCAATTTATGCTACAGGATTGGGTTGATGTTGTGAGTTATGTTCGTTACAGACTGACACGAGATATTTCACAAATTTTAGCCAAAATGCAAATTGTCTTCAAAATGGCTTAATTATGCTGGCTTTGAGCTAAACTAGGATTAGGTTCACAATACTATATGCGGTAATAAAGAGCCTACGATTGGAAAATGTTTGGTAGTGTTATGTCAAGTGCTGTACCTTCATCTCTGCAAAGGGACAATGGGGTGCTGCCTCATTGTTCAAACTGTCACAAGGGTAGATCCCCATGCTTTCTAAGTCATGGCTTCCAAGATCCTCCTGAGTATGCTCAATTTCTACACTCTCAGAAGCATCTCCCACTTCAGGGTGCTCACCTGAAGCAACTTGGAACAAGAGTTGCATTTTCTGTAACTCAGTGATATTATTTTGAAGAAAACTTGAGGAAAGAGAAGCATCTAATCCCGTTTCAAGACCCGGCGACTTCTGAATAATCCCTCTGAAGGCCTCAGCATCATTCGGAGAACTGAAGATGAGTAAGTCGGCAGTATCCTGGACCAAGCTCTCCCAGTCACATACAGGCCCTGTTTGCTTATTCCCAAGATCTGCTTCACCTTCAGGTTGATCGAAATCATGGGCCCTTTGAAGGCTCATCTCCTCGTTGGCACCAAAGTCTGGGCTACCACATTCATAATTTAAGGTGTGTGGCAGTTCAAAAGCAAACTCATTATGTTCACTGAGCTGCTCAACAGAAGTTGATACAATGGAAATTCCAGCATCAAAGTTCTCAGAAAGCTCTGCCTTGGCCCCTTCATTGGTACTCACTCTTTCGACATCTTTGGAAAGATTTTTCAGTTTAGATGAATCCAAGTTCTGATGCCTGTGGAGAACGGATTCAGGATGCAATAAAGTTCATCACTTGCATGATCAAATAAAGAAATCCCATCTTTCTTTTACCTTCTAAGGAACCCTGATTCCTTGAGAGAGCTGACATGCGGAGAAGTGAAAATAGAGTGAAGAGATGCAAAGGTAAGAGAGCTGAACGTCTGAGCAATGTGGATGGACTTGACGGGTCTGATGGGAGATAGATTGTTGATGTAGTTAAATACCGGCGAATCCTGCAACCAACGAAGAACAAAACTGGATATTGGTCAGACAAATAACTAGCTTGACAAGAGCAGAATCAGGTGTTTGGCTTTAAAAGACGATGATTAGGAAATCAAGGAACTCATAATCCGTTTCTTGCCCAGCAAACATTCAGATCGTGAAGATTTAATTCCATAAGCTATTATTAATCAAACAGCAAGTCCCATTACAAACAACCATAAATACAGAGTACAGAGTAATGTAATAGAATCAAGCCCGACTTCGTCACAAAAATAGGCATAAATCTGGTCCCTACAAGACGAGAAGAATGAAATTCAGCCAGATCAACTCAATCCAGTTGCAGCTGATAGAAAAATGTCAGCTTCAACTTTTCTGAGGACATACTTCAGAGTTGAAAGAGCATTGAAAATTTGGATAGAGCTACTTGTCTCTGTTTGGGCTGACTTACAGAACCCAGAGGCTTAACTGGTACAGTGATGAGATAATCCGAAGAAGAGCAAGATCGCTGAACTGCAATTTTCAAAACTAAGCTTAAACGCGAGATCTAGTTAGGGTAGTGTCGTAGAAATTTCACACTAGGATAGTCGGTCTCCAAGAAAGTAGAACTTCCACCTCGTAACTTGTACTAATGATCGAAACAAAACCAAATTCTCCTCCAACGGTTTATGATAAACACGGAGAGAATATATCAAGAACATGCAGATAATAAATTATGAACATGCAGGGAAATACAAAAATAAGAAATTTCTCTTGCTGACTGTCCCTCTAGAGTGAAGATGACAATTGAGTGCTAACCAAGAAGGTGACAATTAAGCAAAAGAAGATCCAAATCTCACTTCGAAATCAAGGGCAGCCCAGTCTGGAAGCAAATCAAGGACACTCACTGAAAAAACAGGATTTCTTGAAAGGCAGAAATACGCGCTTAAATAACATCATCTTTTACTCCGAACACAAACGCACCGGAAAAAAAAAAAAGAATTCCAAATAAAGAACAGTTACTTCTTAGTGAGGGTAAATTAGGGCGATCCTCCAAGAGAACAAACACAAAAAAATTTCTTCAAAATGAGAAATTTGAGCTTCCTTAAGGTACCCTTCACTGTGAAAGTCCCAACAGTGATTCAACAAAATACAGAGAATGAACCCTCTCCTCATATGATTGGGAAATTGCAGCAAGAAGGGCAATCAAGGAACAGATCGGGGAATGAACTTGTTACCTCAAATTTAGAGATGGGAGTGGAGGATGAGGCAATCTGGGTCCTATCTGGAGTTTCCATTTCCATGGAAGAAGCTCATCCACGTCTCTCTTCGCCTCTGATAGTCTCTCTTCACTTCATATCCCTCACCCTCGAGAAAAATGGAATGCAAAAAGCCAAATGAGGAAGGGGCAAGACAGACAAAGAGGAAGACGATAGACTTTCAAGAAGGGAGCGGGAAAACTTGTGGAGATTTTCTCGTAGGGACAAGCCCCTTTTATGGACCCGACTGGACCCTACCTTTTGATGCCCCCACAACCACAAGACTACAACACTGCACTACACTGCCCCCAGCTGTTTTCCTTCCTCCATTATTTGTAATTTCCTCTCTCCTGCAACAGTCCCTTCGTTTCCCAGTGACTTTATAAGAGAAATAATTTATATAAAAAATAAATAAATAAATTTCTTTCCTCTCAGCTTCCCCTCTCTGGAATCTGTAACTGCAGATGGTGGGAGTTTTAATTTTCTTGCCCAGAAAAGAACCGAGCAAAGTAATACGAGTAAAGTAATGCTTACCGTTTCTCACTGTTCTGTCCTATTTTTATTATTCATGGTAACGTACCCAGTCAGTTGTCTCTGATTCTCGTTAAGAAAAAAAAATGTACATTGTAACTGTAAATTGCAGAGGGAAGAAAAGGTTAAAATATTTCCTCATTGATTGTCGAATCAGTTACTCTCATTCACGACACTCCGCAGACCGCAAACAGCACTCTTCTTCGGCTGTATGGAAGGAAGGAGCTTCATTCTTCCTTCCGAGATTCGGATGAGGACTCCTTGGCTGCCGCCATGTCAAACTAGTCCTATCAGGTGACTGGGATCTCGTTACTGCTCGGACCTCGAAGCATAACCGCGGTAGAAAGATCTTTCTGACTGACTAGCTACAATAACACGAACAATGACAAGGCCTCACGGACGCTCTTTTTCTTTTTTGGAGGAGGAGGAGGAGATCAGCATGCGACGCAAAAAATTCAATGAATCAATCCTTCCCACCATCGGATGATTTAAGACAGGACATGTCTTGCCCGTGAATCTTCTCGGGTGAAGAGCAACCACCTCCCCCGACCCTCACCGTCACAGGAATTAAATTTCATGTTCGGTCCACGGGACGGGACTACGCAAATCAATGCGAGAAGGAGAGTCAGAGCAGTACATCTCTCCTGGAAAAATCGAATCAATATCTTTGCGGTATGCCTGTACAAGCAATAGACGGTGCAAGGCGCTACAATCTCGATCCTCGAATGTGTGCTTTATATTTAAATGGAGCACGGTAAAGCTATGGGATTAATTCCACATCATCATCATCATCTAAAGTGTATATAGAGCGATCCTCCTCTTGGTCGTAATCTCAAAAGTCTGAAAAATAGTGAGTACGTGAGGGTGAAGATTGGTATCAAATAATTGGAGGAAGCGTACGTAGAAAAAGGAAGAAATGTGCGGAAGAACTTACGGTTCAGTTGGAAACTTCCTCCAAATACCCAAAAAGAAAAAAGAAAAAAAAAAGGCAACGAGAGAAAAGGGCAAAAAATCATTGTAACAAATATGTCAATTCAATCCCCAATTTGAATTAATCATATACATATGTATATATATATATTAAAATTTTACATCTCAGATAATTTGGATTAAAAATATATTTATATTTATTTAATAACTCTTGTGAACAAACAGGTAACCTGCTCACTTGCCGATGGGACCCACCAGTGTCATGTGACTCCACGTCACCGTAGGATTTCCCAGCACCATCATGCCGTCACCTACGACCTCTCAATTGGCGCGCAAAGGTTTTCGAAAGGAGAGCGCTCCACTAAACTATTGTGCGTGCAGTCCACGAAGGAAGACGGTGCACCTTCACGTTATGAGCTATACCTGGGAGGCCGAACCTAGGACTGGATGATTACGGTCTTGATGTTGCTGATTTGGACGGACAGCTTCACGATGTGTCCGCTGCACCCTCGCACACCTTATCGTTGCTCCTCGGAACCGCGAGGGAAGCCGAGAGCCACGACAGCGCAGGGTTGGTTGAGTGGCTTACATCAGATGGGGGCCCACCCGGGATCTACCCCGAATTAATGGGGTCCTCGCCGTCTTCATGATAATCAGGCAAGGAGCAGAAAATTAACGCCTTCCCTCTCGCAGAAGTCACTTCGGTTTACTTTGTCAGACATTTCACATTGTCCCACGTCGAAGTTGGGAAAGCCACTGCAAAGAAGCCGATGAAGTATAGCTACCGAGACGCTACAGACCTCTCAATTTGGTCGGAAGAGATACAGTTAACTCGAATGTGCTTTTCCATTGGATATTTATGTTAAGAATTTTATGTATTTATTTTTTTATATTCCATTTTTAAAATTTTAAAAATAATTCTATCTGTTATATATATTTTATTTTATAATATATCTTAATAATAATTTAAATGATACGTTACGTGATTGTTATCTATTAGCATAACATAATGATATAGTAATAAATTGCTAACATAATATGTTTACATAATAAAATTTAATTGACACAGTATAATGATATAACAAAAAATTTCGCCAAGGTAGAACAACGGAGTATGCTACAAATCTCTCATTTTGGTCTAAACGGACATAATTAATTTACTCGTACATTTTCTTAAAAAGAAAATCATGCACAAAAATTTTTTATATTTAAATATAATTTTTTTATTCTTATATGTTTTATTTTATAAGATATTTAAATTCTAATTCTAATAATCACTGATATGACTATTATATACTGATGTGACATAATGATATGACAATAAATTACTAATATAACATGCGATGTAACAAAATTTAACTAACATGGCATGATAATACGACAAAAAATTTTATTGATGTGTTATATCACATGATATCGTTAAATATTATACAGCTAATCATTAAAATTATTATTTAAATATATTATAAATTTAAATACATAAAATTAAAATAATTATTTTAAAATATATAAAATTTAAGTGTATAAAATAATAAATATATAAAAATTTTACTATAATTCCATATTTTTCCTTTTTCTTTTTAATTCTTTAGTTATGATCAACGGAGATGCAGTACTTCTGTTGGTACTTGGGTAATATTTCATTCTCTAACGATAGACGTCTGCATTACCTCCTTCATTCACACACAGTGGATAGGGATCCAAGAGGGCCATCACAAAAGCGTGGGGGCAACTTGTCCATTGATTTGTATATAGAAGGGCGTCCCTACCTAGTCCCTAAAGTCACGACACGACTCGACGATGCCCCACCTTTTAATATTGGCCATCCCCGGTCCGATCTGTCCCTCTCGACACTTTGGGAATATGCCATTCAACAATGACTTGGTGGGTCACTGGTACACAAAATTATCGCTTTGGATCTATTTAACCATGTGCCTGTAACAGTGCGCGAAACGTAAATTATGAGTCGGCCTATACATATATTAATTTTCTTTCCCAAAAATCAACTTAGGATGGTTTGGGTTTGATGTCTCTCTTCTCCAAGATCCCATATTCGAGGTTAATCAACGAATAAAATCTATTATTATCAAATCAGCAATATAATTTATTCCATTTTGATTCAAAAAATAACATTTTATGCGAAACCATTATCATGTAATTGTCTATTATTCCATGCGGTTACCTTTGGCAAGTGCCACTTTAATCTCCGTGTCCCTTGGTGCTGCTGTTCTTGTTGTTAATGGGTCTACAAAGAGCCGAAAAAGGTAAGATCTTGAGGGTCAGATCTTGGACTCAGACCCAGGAAGGATTTTCCTTGAAGACCATGAAGAGCAACTTCGACCGAAACTTGCCAAATTTTTCTCTATGAATTGATTATTCTATTACCTCTTTTTTTTTTTCTTTAGGGTTTGATCGATTTTGTATTAAACTAATTTCTTGCATAAATTTACTTGAGTGATCTTAATTTTATTTGGGTAAACTATATCACACGCGCTAGAGCGCACTGTACATGAATGCCATCGGGAACACACACACACACACACACATATATATATATATATCAAGAGATTATATAGTTGGCAAGATGAGATGATATGCTCTGGGCCAATCTGAATTGCTTTTCCACGGAGAACATTTTTTTTCACGGATCGGAGCACGACCAACTTCTCAGTATTGTCAAATATTATTACTTTGCTCAGACAGGGTTCATATGCATATACATTTTTGGTGGGGTGCTGTTGTTCCTTCTGTCTTGCATAGTGTTATGTCTTTTACTGGACTGACTTTGATTGAGGTGAGACGATAAACAGAAGAGGATGTCTCCAGTTAATTTTCTTCCTACCTATATGCATCATAAACGGCTATCTTTCTCGGAGGTTGGATTTGAAGAAGTATAATTTACACCATGCATTAGCATTAGTGGGTTGATTTGGATAATACAATATTTTTTTCTCTTCTGTAAGGTCACATATTTTAGTAGTATAACTGTAGAAAACTTATGATAAAAAAGGGTTTTTAACCTTTTGTTGATTGAGTCAATTCAATCTAAATTTGGATTAAACCACGCTATTATAGTTTTCTAAATACTATTGTATAAACGGAAAGAGAAGAACGATATTGGAATCATGAATTCAATCTTTACATAGTCGTACATATAAGACTAATTTAGAGCATGGAATGTACTGAGAAGGCTAATTAGCTCAGTCAATATTATACGACTGAACGTGACATGATTGATTGATGTATGATATATGGTATATACACATTGATTCATGCCTTGAGGCAATTAGTAAGTTGGATTCCCAAAAGGGTTTCAGCAAAATGCACAATGCGTACACATTCTGTTTCCAAGTCGATACCAAGGACAAGCTGCCAATGCTACGGCTACGACAAAGACCCGAGAGGAGAATTTTTTAAATCCGCGGTTCATATTAGCCAATCAGTAATTACAAGTAATTGCTGATCGATTTTTCACCACGATAACAGTGCATGCATGCATGGTGATGTGTGGTGGCATATCTTGTTTTGCTCCTCCTAGTGTTGCTAAACGGACGGACTTGTGCTTGTTTTGGAGAGTTCTATCTGTTGTTTTGGTGATGAGACTTTGCAATCTACTTGTCGACAATCGGATGAGGACATCTTCTGCACATCCACACACACACACACACTATGCTTCATTGGATGCCGACAATTTGTCTAGGTAATGTACGTAGCTCACTCAATTCTTGTCCCGCATTATATTTAGTTGACATTAGTCCTACATTATAAGTTTAAATGCCGGCGCGATTCTTGGATAATCTCTTACTAATCATCTATCATAGTTGAGAAAGGCATCTAGTGTACGTAGCCATATAGAGTTTGGCCTTGATAGGAAATCAAGTGCTCGATTGATTAGTGTAATTCTTGAATCCCTTTTACATTTTTTTATTACTCAATAGCTTAGAAATATAACTTGATATTGCTGTATTGTTTTCAATTTTAAATTAAGAGATATTAAATTTGATTCTTATAAGTTGAACTCTTTATCATATTTATAATTGTAATATCTACTTCTAAATTCATTGATATCTCTTACAATTAAATAAAAAGGACCCCCTCCATGAACGGTAAAAAGGGGATAATCGTCCAAGTTGTCTTGTTTGAATTGTAGCAGGTATATCTTGATGTGAAATTACAAAGAATTAATGGAGAGCATCGATGTCAAAAGTAAACTACAAGTGGAAGAGTTGGTTGCGTGAGTAGGAGGGGACAAGTGTAAAACGATGAAGCGTTGAACTTGGAAAGTAGTCAGCCCCCCCTCCTCGACTCCCAATGATGGGTATGGTATTAGGTTTACCCCCCATGTGCTTCGGAGGACGATTATGGTCCCCATCTCGTTGATACTTTTGACTTTATAATGTTGGGGACGTTTGGTTTCTTGATTTTACCCCCAAAATTTGGAATCGACATCGGCTTCAATATTCGGCTATTTCCCCAAGTAGCTTGCCGGGTGTGTGAGTTTCTCGAGGAAGGCAGCTCACGGGTCCCTAAAAACTTGAGAAAATACTCTGAAAAGATCTCATTAAGAGGAATTGGAACTAGGAACTAGGAACTCGGAACTCCTGGTTGAGAATAGCATAAGGCTTATGTGTATGCTATAAGAGATTGATTCATCCGTCTACGGAGGATACAAGCCTTAATCATCTTGTGTGTGAGACTAACATGGAGTTATATATAGCACACAAATTACGGTGAGAAGCCGTTTCAGGTCATCAAAAGCGGGGAGTTGTTTTGGTGGGCTGAGGCCACTAGGTGCTTAGGGCATTGTCACTGTGTTCAATAACAGAGGAAGTCTTACCCATCTGGTCTCGGATTGAGACCTGACAAGTAGACATCGAGTCATTAACCTCTTAACTGCAAATCGATGGAGAATGTCCGTGCACTGAACCCTTTCGCTCACATGATTTGCCCTTTTTTCTAGTGGAGATTTTATTTAATTACTTATTTTACAATGTTAAACTGGGAGGGAGAGAACTAACGTGTGGTGGAGGCCAGACCCATGTGTGTTGGGCATTGATGGTCAAATGGCCCTTCTCCGTGGGCCTGCTAGTGCTAGGCCTGCGTAATGATCAAATTGCGAGCCTTCATTTATTTATTTGTTTATCTAGTAGACAGCATCATATGTATGTAAACATAACTATGATATTAATCTTTCTCGGCATTACACCCATGTTGTCTTTGCGCTGGTGAGAGGCATTTTCGAGCCTGGGAACTTAGAAATCACGGAATAACAAGGAGTTCATATCATACCGGACCAACTCGGTATGGAGGCCTCCACCACCGGGGTCGGGGACTCGAGAGGGGGATGGCCATGATCCTGCCAAATCGGGTCAGATCTAGTAGAGCTCTCAACCTCTTCTTCCAAGTTGGTTATTGACTTTTGATTCACAGAATCTCCAACCCGAGATTACCCGACGCTGTCTGTCTGTCTGTCGGTCCTAGTGCTCTAGCGGGGTGCCCGGAAAAGTGGAAGAAGTCATATGCAAGTTCGGGTTTTATGAATAAATGATACGTATTAATATAGTTTTAATATTTATTGATTTGACTTAAGATCGAATCTAAATTAGCGAGACAGCTTAAGTACCCCTTAACGATACTATTGCGTTAGAAGTTCTTGGTGCTTCCTGAGGCAAAAAGATGGCGATAGCCACTCAACTCTGTACACTTCCATCGCCCCCGCCGGCCTCGGCCCTCCCGGAGCCTCCCACTCGCCTCCACCAACACGAACAGCCGACCGCCACCAAGAACTCGACTCCAGCAATCGGGTCGCTGAAGAATTGCAAGACGCTGAATGAAATCTCACAGGTACACTGCTACATCACAAAGGCGGGCCTTTCCGGCAGCTCCTCTGCCGTCACTAATCTCCTCTCCGCATGTGCTGAATTGGCGACTCCCGGGAGCTTGGAGTATGCCCGGAAAGTGTTTGAGCAGTACGTTGAAGAGGAGGGTGTTGATAGCGGTTCCTTGTTTGCGTACAACTCGTTAATTAGAGGGTATTCTCGGGTAGGTCTGAGTCAGAAT
Organism: Sonneratia alba; assembly: GCA_900174645.1. NCBI lineage: Eukaryota > Viridiplantae > Streptophyta > Magnoliopsida > Myrtales > Lythraceae > Sonneratia > Sonneratia alba. The sequence continues at coordinate 2,519,621 of FWPY01000030.1, forward strand.
GCGATCTCGGTCCATGTTCAGATGGTGGAGAATGGCCTTGGACCTGATAAGTATACTTTCCCATTCGTGTTAAGTGCTTGCACGAAGATGAATGGTTTCCGGGAAGGTTTGCAGGTTCATGGAGCTGCAATGAAGTTGGGTTTAGACGGGGATATGTACGTGCAGAATTCTCTAGTACATTTCTATTTTGAGTGCGGGGACGTGGCCGGTGGTCAGAAGGTGTTTGACAGAATGCCTGAGCGAAATGTAGTGTCCTGGACTAGTTTGATTTGTGGATATGCGAGGAGGGAAAATCCAAGGGAAGCTGTTTCACTCTTCTTTGATATGGTGGATTCAGGTATCATGCCAAATTCTGTTACAATGGTGTGCGTGATTTCTGCATGCTCAAAGTTGCAGGATCTCTCACTTGGGGAGAGGATCTGTGCTTATATGAATGACTTGGGTGTGAAGCTCAACACTCATATGGTGAATGCCATTGTAGATATGTACATGAAATGTGGAGCTTTTGGTACTGCAAAGCGTATTTTGGATGAATGTGAAGAGAGGAGCTTGGTTCTATATAACACTGCCATGTCAAACTATGTCCATGAAGGGATGGCAAGAGAAGCAATTGATACATTGAGAGAAATGCTTTTTGGGGAGGGTCCAAGGCCTGATAGAGTTACATTGTTATCCGCAATCTCGGCCTGTGCACGTTTGGATGAGCTTGTTCTAGGAAAATCATGCCATGCTTATGCTTTGAGGAGTGGACTGGACGGGTGGGAAAGTATTTTGAATGCAATGATTGACATGTACATGAAGTGTGGAGAAACAGGACTAGCTTGTAAAGTTTTCGAGAGGATGCCAAACAGAACTACGGTCTCGTGGAACTCATTAATTGCAGGTTACATCAAGAACAGTGATTTGGAGTCAGCACGGGAAATTTTCCAAGTGATGCCCGAGAGAGACCTCGTCAGTTGGAACACTATAATCGGCGCCTTGGTGCAGGAGAGTTCATTTGAGGAAGCGATAGAGCTGTTCCGAACAATGCAGAGGGAGGGAATAAGACCTGATAGAGTTACTTTGGTGAGTGTTGCATCTGCTTGCGGGTATTTAGGAGCCCTTGGTCTTGCAAAGTGGGTGTACCGATACATAAGAGAGAATGAAATTCACTGTGATATGAAACTTTCTACAGCCATGGTCGATATGTTTGGCAGGTGTGGAGATCCACAGAGTGCAATGCTCGTGTTCAAGAAGATGAAGGAAAGGGATGTCTCAGCATGGACAGCTGCAATCGGTGCTATGGCAATGGAAGGAAATGGTCAAAGGGCAATGGAGCTTTTCAGGGAAATGATTGCTGAGGGAGTGAAGCCCGACCAAGTACTATTTGTTGGGATCCTCACTGCTCTTAGCCATGCAGGGATGGTGGAAGAAGGATGGAGCATCTTCAATTCTATGGAGGAAACCTATGGAATCTCTCCCTCGACCGTTCACTATGGGTGCATGGTTGATTTGCTGGGCCGAGCTGGGCTGCTGGAACAAGCACTAGATTTCATTAAGGGCATGCAGTCTGAGCCCAATGACGTGATCTGGGCTGCTCTTCTGTCGGCATGTCGTAAATACAATAACCTTGAGATGGCATCATATGCTGCTGAGAGGATGAACAAACTTAATCCTGATAAGACCGGGATCCCTGTTCTTCTCTCGAATATATATGCATCAGAAGGAAAATGGTCCGATGTTGCAAAGGTGAGGCTTCACATGAAGGAGAAGGGGATCCAGAAAATGCCAGGGTCAAGCTCAGTTGAGGTCAATGGTAGGATTTACGAGTTTACATCAGGAGATGAATTTCACCTGGAGATGAAACATATTACAGGGATGCTTGATGAGATCAACTGCAGGCTCAGGGACGCTGGTCATGTCCCTGACCTACAGACTGTTCTGCTCGACGTGGATGAGCAGGATAAAGAGGTACTCCTCAGCAGGCACAGTGAGAAACTTGCCATTGCTTACGGGCTTGTAAGCACGGGTCATAAGATGCCGATTCGTGTAGTAAAGAATCTCCGTATGTGCTCTGATTGTCATGCATTTGCTAAGTTAGTAACAGCAATATATGATCGCGAAATCATTGTAAGGGATAATAACAGGTTTCATTTTTTCAGGCAGGGGTTGTGTTCCTGTCGGGATTATTGGTGAATAAATGAGCAATTCTTGATTTTCCTACTTATTGCCTACATGGTCTTACAGTCATTAAGCCGTTTTTGAAAATTCTCAGCCTGCACGGAGCAAATACGTCTTCTCAGATTAAACTAGTTCTATTCCACCGGATTCAAGCCTTTTCAGAGTAAATTTCCAGCAAAACAAAATCAGCATGAGGTTGGAGCTTGGCACAGAGGATCAAGTAGCATCGGTTAGGCAAGATGCTGATGAACAGGCCATAAGTATTCTGCTGGCATTCTGATGCGAGCCAAATGTTATGAACTCTTGAGCCTTCATTTCACATTGGATTAGCAGAAGATCATAAGGATCAAAGATCATTATTTGTAATGTACATGAACGTTGCATCCAATAAAAATTCAGCTGAGGATTAAAAAAAAAAGAAAAACCTAAGATTTTGAGAAGTGACTTACAGAGAGAAACAAGACAGAAGAACAGATTATCAGTTGTTGTATACCTTGTTTTGACCGCCTTGAAACAGAGAAATGAACAGAAAAGGGAATCGGTAAACATGATAACTCAAAGGCAATCATCGAAGATGCAGTCGAACTTCTCTGGATAATTGAGAAATCGAGCTCCTCCGCGACAATAACTTCCTAGGGCTCAGCTTCTGCCAGCCTAGTCTTTCTAAGAATTCCTCAATCAACCTAATCATTTTAAATGAAGGAACATAAGATGATCACAACGTATTAAATTGATACATCAAATATACCAAGAGGACTGATGAGTACTTACATGCTACAGATTGCCCTCTGTGATGCAGCCATGTCTCGGTCAGGAAAAGCATCCTCCAGTCGGTAACTCAACCACACATACAAATCGAGGACCTTGATTAAAAGAAAAACAGAGGCAAGGTAGAAAATTCAGCAGTAAATCCATCGGGAAGAATAATAAGAGTGCCCTCACTTTTCAGTATATTTCAAAGATATTCAGCTCTAATTATTGGAAGATTGCAGTATGATCTTGGTCTACAAAATCTGTCAAGGCTAAAGTCATAACCAAGAATTTGTCTGATCCCCAAGACAAACAAAAAGAATCTGCTTCATAAGCCATATCTCCACTACAAAATTCCCCCAGTTATTGAATATCTGCTTGCTTCTACTGGAACACAACAAAAGTATAGATGATTGAACTTCTCCGACATATTTCGTAGAGTACTCATCAACATTAGTCAAAAGTTTCACCTTGTGAACTGATTCAAGCTCCTTCATTTCTGTATGAGTTTTTGGAACCTGCAGAGTCCCTGGTGTAAAGATTTCTCGAAGATGAACAATTCCCCTCTCAGCGTAATTCTGAGCAAACTGGTCATGTACAAAGGTATAATCTTAGCTTCACCATTTGTGAAGATTAAGTCGAAGTACTTTAAGAAGATAGAAGCATGATCTTGCCTGTGTAAGACCTTGAGAAAGAATCTCATCATCCATCTCTGTTGGGCTGCAGAACAAGAATTACTAGTATCAGCAAGCAGAATAATCCAGCCTCAACATATCACAAATAAAAACATGGTTGATGCATTAAAAATGGGCATTCCATTTTTTCAGGGACAGTAAAATGGTCTAGGATCCATGAAAGTAATTGTAGACACAATTTCACGATTCACAAACTTTGAGATTAACAAAAAAAAGCGGGTGAAAAACTTATTGAACATGTAATATTACCTCATACAGAAGAGATACTTATCGTGCAAACTAAGTGGCAGCTGATCGAGAACAGCAGCTATTTTCTGATTGAGAGTTACAAAAGAAATTGGTTTCAATATAAATCTAAATGAAAGACTACATAGTGAAATTATTTTCAATGAACTACCAGAACATACCAGCAGATTATTACAATCAGTGATAAAGTAATTATCAGATAACTTTGCATTCTCCACAAAATACTCCTGTTAGAGAAGGGTAGGGTAAGAACATGAAAAAAATTTGGACCAAAAAATGAAAACAAACAAATAAAATGAGATGTACCATAATCTGCTGAAGACCATGTCCTGGGTGCAAATGCGAATACATGAACAAGAGGTCAAATGTAGGAAATAGCCCAGCACACTTTTGACAGAGGGATTTATGAATTAGTACAAAACTATAGTCAGCAGGAATTACATTCTTTTTGTATGGGGTTCAAAAAGTAAGGCAAAAGCATATCATACAGTTACCTCCAGAATTGGAGATGGGGCATTTATTGAAGAATGGAGCAATGGCAGATCATCTGCATGTATGCATGTCACTTCACCGACAGGATATTTTGAACCATACCTACCTGCCCTCCCTAAAGTAAATATTGAACCAAAAACATATTACTGCTAGAAAGAAGGTAACAGCCTAATGAAGTGACAAATTTATTAATTTCTTGGTGACCTGCAATTTGTTTAACCTCACGTACAGTAAGCTCTCGCATCTCAATGCCATCGAACTTCTTCATGGTCGAAAATATAATTCTGGAGATATTCAAATTAAGACCCATCCCAATGGCATCACTTGAGACTAGAACGTCAAATTCACTGTTCACATCATTGAACATTGTTGCCTGCAGTCCTAAAGGACATTTAAATTGGTCAATCTAGAGGAGTGGGGAGTGCAAGAGAGAGAGGGAGAGAGAGTAAGAACAAGACCATTTATGAAATAGAAGCCAAGCACTACTTTTTTAGGCCAAGTAAACAAAGTATTATTAAAGTTACCAAGGTAGAGCATTGGGCATGTACCTGTCTTGTTCGAGTCTCTGGTGGCAGTGAACCATAAACTACAGAGCAAAGGTGCTTCCCATTATTTTCAATATATCTCTAAAATCAGTAGGTAAAACAAACTAAGTTAGTTTTCACCAGAAGATACTTCGCCACAAAGAAAGAAGAAGAACCAAATAGGTGTCTGCAGACTCAAGATTGCAAATCGACAAGAGAAAATATAAACATAATGAAATTCAGACCTTTAATTTGTAGATTTCATAGCGTGAGAAGCTGACAATGCAATCCCCTGTTCTTATGTTTTTAAAAGGTCCAAGAGGAACCTTTAAGGGGACTAGAGGTGAAAGCCTCTCATAATATTGTACCTAAAACATAATAGAGAAGCCTTTAGTAAAATAATAACACAAAATTCCCAATGAATTAGTAACTTCCCAGCGATAAAATTCAACAGATCTATCACTTTCATGGTAAGAGGAAAAGAAAAATGCTTCCTGACAAAGACTGTCATACCTCAACAACATCACCAGTCACTTTCAGCATTTCTTGAACTAGAGGAACTGCTGCTGCGTCTCCACAGAGATGAAGTTCATCAGCAGCTAATCCTAGCAGAGCTCTTGTGAATGAATATCCCCGTGTCATACATCCAAGCATCTGCAAGAATCATATGACAAATCCATAGGAGAAATGACTAACCCCATTACCATGGAATGAAATGAAAATCAGTATATCTGGGACTTCTGTAAAGTTATTTGTAAAGTTCTGTCATATGAAAATTTTAAGTAATGCAATTACATTCATTAAAAAAAATCACTACATCTCTGGAGCAGACTGTTTCCTTTAATTTGATTATCCCCTTCAACATGATGGAATGACATGTGAATGAAACAGAGTGACATTACATTTGGTAATTGATTGGACAAAAGGTAAAATATATTGTAATTGTATACTCATTCTGTTTTCAGTTATTGAATGTGCCAAGAGTAATCCTTTTTTTTTTTTTTAATTTATGCATTTCAAATAAGAAATTACACACTACTTGATAACTTGTGCCTAGAAGGGAAAGAAAATGAAACTAGAAAGGCTTCACATGCCTGTATTTCATCGATCACAGCACAATGGTACTCTGAGGTTACATCGGCCATCTCCACTGTTACAGACTTGTGTTTTGCACCTTCGACTTCCTCCCTCTCTTGTCCTGTAATCAAATCACAAGGAACTTTCGCCTTGTTCAAGCGTTTGGCCACCTCCCATGCCAACAACCTTAAAGGCCCACAATATATCCCTATGGAATGACATAAGAGGTGCAGATGGATAACCCAAAATCCAAGTAAAAATGGATCAGCAAAAAACATTTTGGATTGCTGAAAGAGAAAAATGAAATACCAGAAGAGCTCAACTGAAGTTGCTTTAGAGCACCGTGTGTCTTGCCACTGTTTGTAGGACCCACATGGAGTACAACTTTGCGATTTTTCCTTCGTGCAGTTGGATACCATTTATGAGGACAACTGAATAGATTAACATAAATGTAAAAAGTTTGGACACAAAATCGCAAGTCTGCCTCTTCTTAGAAAAGTAAAAGCTGATATTCTTTTCAATTGAATTTATCCCATGAATCATCATCAAATGAAGCCATATGTCAAGATAAGCCGCACACAGCTTACGTTAAGTCTGTGATGTCAAATTTGTTAGTGCCACTGGTGCTTGTATGCTGCCTTACAGTATCAAATACCCTATTCAGACATCCAATCTTCAATTCCAGCTGCAACCAAGAGGGCTCCGTATTGCCAGCTAGCATATAAGGGAGGTATAACTTGAGCAACGAGCAGAACAACAAAAAGATTACATACAACTTATCCTGAATTTACCGAGCAACTAGATCGTACCATCACCAAAATATATCAAGCATTGCCATAACTATGTCATATAACATGTCAATCTTATTAAAGACAAACTACAAATCTCTCTAGATTAGCTGGATCCCAACTCAATGAATCTTGAGATGCCATAAATTTGCCGCAACATCATGGGCACCTTAACAATATATATCAATACATTTCAATACTCATCCACAGGTCATGGTACTTTATCCTCCAATGGTTAACAAGATTATGCTTCCACAAGCAGCACTACTTTCTTGCTGGGGCAGATTAATAAAAATCCTGCGGCAAATGAAACTTCTTGCCTTTCTCCACAATACATTATCTTAACAAATATTCTCAGCTACTTCTTGCCCGACAGAGATGAACACCACAGAATGCAAAAAGCTCATGTAATTACCTCAGTAAGTTTTAATTTAGACATGCTTCTTTCAGAATCTGAGAGAATGGAAGAAAAAGAAAAGGGAAAAACTGATCGTACTTGCATAGAAACAGCATGAATAACTCTTATTGTGCATTATGATCTCTATTACTGTACATCTATAAAATGATTCCACTCTCATTAAAAAAAAAAACTCCATCAGCAAGAAGTTGGAGGGCATACTTTATCTCCCTTTGGCTCTAATTTCTCAGCTATTAAATAATAGTTCCAGGGAAAATGATCAGATAAGGGATTGGAATAGTTAAAGCACAAACCAGGTAAAATGCTTGAGACTGCAGGAGACAGGACTCTTCGTCTAAACAACAAAGAAGCCATTTTTCAAACTTTCTGGGATTGCCCAGTTGGTGATGAATTGGCAGTGCTCTCTCAGAGAAGCATCGACAGCGATCAGCAAGGCGTCAATAAAAAATTCACTACATATCCAATTCAGGTTGAAGCATTAATGGAGCCGACCAAGGAACCACTGGGTTAGAGATACTCGGAGCAGCGAAAGTCATGTGCTTTCTTTGGTTTAGCTTCCAACGCTCATCTTGGTGCGGGTTGACCGCGGAGGTGGAAGTACAGCAACCGCTGGAAGAGGAGGGCGCTCAGAGAAACAAGGGTTTGTCGGTAACAGTGGTGGGCAGTCGAGAGCGAGTTAATGGACCCCAATCGACGGCCCATTGGCTGGTCCTCGTAGAACGGAAATAGCGTGGGCTTCGGCCCTTTCTTGGCAAACGGAGGTTTCGGCGGCAGGAAGCTGCTCAATGATGCCATTGGAGACGCTCCACAATTCTACCTCATCATATCGATCTTCAAAACATGATTATTGAAGTTTATTGAAATAATCTAATCGGTTCTTTCTCACCATAATATTGTGAGTCGATGGTTGGAGGAATCGTTGAAGTTTATTACACGATCATGGAGACGTTTTGTCAAAGGAAATTCTCTTATTTTCAAGCTCACAATACACGCAGTACAAAACGTCTCATACTTTTTTATTCAGGTCAATAGTCATCTGACGAGGCTCAGATCTTAGAGTTGGATTCCAAAAAGAGCATTACGAAGATAATACCCCACGGTCAAATGAAAAACTAACACCATTTACCAGGAAGACCACAGCTGGGTCGATTTCAACTGGCTTGAAGATCACTGCGGAGAAGACGAAACTTCAGGACACCTCTCAACTTTCCCTTCAGGAATACATATTCCGGCATCAGCCACTCCCGCTCGAACCCGGCCTTCTCAAGGACTCTGATGGATCCCGCATTCTCTGCACCAACAAAAGCCTCGAGCCTCTTTAGCTCCGGCCACTCTTTGAATATGACCGAGACGACCATATTGACGGCCTTCGTCACAATCCCTTTCCCCCAGTACCTAAACGCCAGTTCATAACCAAGTTCCGCCGCTGACTGGGACTCATTTGGACTCACCCTTATGGCCCCGACGGGGCGGTCATCGACGCAGATCGCACGGTACCGAGGGTGAGGAATCACCGCGTTGACGATGAAGCTCAGGCAGTCGTCTCGGCTCTTGAAGGTGTCCCACCTGCAGAAACGGCTGACTCTGTCGTCCATGGCCCATTCCATGAAAGCATCCACGTCTGACAGATCGAACAGTCGGAGAGAGATATCAGCCGGCGACTGGTCTTTCCGATCTAGTTCTGTGCAAGGAAAAGGTTCCTCCTTGGATTCCTCCATTGATACACTGCCTTAGACGCTGAGAAACGGACGTGAAGTTCACATCAGGAGGAAGACATAGACTGCAGATCAAGCAAAAATATAGTTGACCGACTTGAATACCCTCCTTTTAAGCCCACGACCAGCTTGCTAACTAATTCGACGTCACTTCCTACTTTCACACTCAAGCGGTACATTGGATTTATTTTGTTTCCTTACTCTCTAATCTTTTCTTACTAATACATACACACACACACACACACACATATGTATATATCATTTTATCCACATAATTAACGATGATTAAGTATAATTTTATGCTTGTTGTACTTATTTTTGCATTCATAATATTGTTCTAATCTACATTGTTCTTATCACGTAACTTTTTTTTTTGGATCGGTAAATGTTCATCTTTTCCATGTTAGTTTCAAGGAGGGCTGGAGAGCATTTCTCAGAAAAACGGAGTTCAGATCTAGCAGTCCTTTTCCCGTATCTACACAGACTGTGGGCAGAAGAATTGAAGGTTCCGGGAATCCAGTAACATTCAGAAACATCAGAAGATACAGCCAGCTGCTTAACGTCTGCATGGATGGCTGTCTTGCATACCCATGGTGGAATTCGATCTTGTTGTATCGCGAGGGCTATGTCCTGGGCGTCCGAGAGGATGATTACTGTTCTCCAGTTCCTAGCCGTGGCAATCTTCACTGCCAACGAGATGGCCCGAGCCTCTGCTTGTGCGGGGTGAAGCCGAGACCTCGTTGAAGAACCAAGACAGCAGTGTCCTTCCATGGGAGGTTGCAAGTCCTGCATGAAGTCGCAGAATCAGCTTTCAATGCTGCATCAGTATGAATGAGTAATATGGATCGCTGAGGAAAAAAAATGTGCTCAGAGTGATCTTTTTCGTGTTAGGCTCACATTTACTTTAGATAAAATAAGTATATGATTTCACCACAGGAAAAAAAAGGGGGGGGGGGGGGAACACATCGTAGGCGTTAGACAAACCAGTTCTTGGGAGTTTTTCTTGGACTCTTCAGCATAGAGATAGCATCCTCACCACGCAGAATCGGTGTTACGGCCATAGGCTATGAGCCGGAACGATGCGTACCGCAGGTCATACCTCGGGACTGCGGGAGCACATACGTGCTTATGCGGGGCACGTGAAGAGAAGGTTTGTGGTGAGGAGGCTAAGCTGGACAGGAGACTTGCTCGAGCAACCAAGTGGAGTGGTGCAGAGCAAGGACTTGGTGGACTGAAGGCAAGTGCCATGGCCTTGGGGTCGATGCTGGTCGACCAACGCAAGGTGGATGATTGCTAGACAGCCTAGGAACGCTAAGGCATGAGCGAAGAGTGATCGAGAGGCGCTTGATTACTTCATGCCAGAGACGATCGAAGGAGCCATGTGTTGCTGGTCGGCGACAGTGCACGGTGGACGAGTGGAGATGCAGACACGCAAGTGAAGTCTCGATCATGCGGGACCCGATGATCGAGTGTGTGGAGCGCGACTACTCACAGAAGGTGCACGGGATGCTGTGGAGCGCAGGATCGGTGCTCACGGGATAAGGATCGCTGACACCAACATGGAAAGGTTCGATTGTTTCCATATGCGGAGCAGTTGGTGATCAATCAGGAACCAAGTGGGGCGCAGGTGTCCAGGTGCGTCCGAGAAGCTGTCCAGGTGCGGCTGAGAGCTGTCCAGGTGGGACGAACATGGTCAAGATGAAGATCATGTGATAGCAAACAATCGGGAAAAGTTTCATAGGAATATGGCAATCAATCTGTTATGGAAACAATCCTAGAGGGATTGGACAGATTGGAAACCTGATGAAGCGAATCAAGGGATTCGAATATATCAGTTGCCATATCGGGTTTGCTAGGCTCCTCTATATAAAGGGGGTCAGTCTCATTCAAGACACAACAACCAGGAGGGAACAACCACAAAGGTCTCAAGACGTCTCAGAGAAGAGAGTCCAGGAGAGCAGCTAGAGAAGGCTGGGAAACACGAGGGAGAGCGAGAGAGGCAGGGCATAGAGTTGCTACTGCAAGTTGTAGCTCAGCAGCAAGTGGAGAGCGAGTCCCGTCTACCCTTGTAATGTCGAAGTGTGTCGGGTTAGGGTGTGTCAAGTGAGGAGTGTAAGCGGCGCAGAGGTCGTGAGGCATATACTCGACAGGCTAAGTGAGTTTGCTCTTGTAAAGGGTTTTTCATACTTGTACAATTGTAAATACAAGTGGAGTTTTCTCTTTGTATATTGCTCGTGTTCGTTTCCTTGTGGTGTGGTCGTGTGCCAGGTGACATCAAACCTCGGTTGTGAGCGAGGGCTGGTTGGCAGGCGGAGCTGTCAACGCCTAGCGGGGTGCGGAAAAATTTGTGGTCCGCATCGGCCCCGTGACAGTTGGTATTAGAGCGCCGGTTGGTACAGGACGAGAGCTGGTTGGTCCGTGACAAGTTGGTACCAAAACTTGTTTGTCCGTGACAAGTTGGTGTCGGAGCCAAGGTTCGTGATTGTGGTATCAGAACACAGTGGTTCGTGACAAGTGGTACCGGAGCCACGTTCGTGCTAGTTGGTACGAGTTGAAGGTCTGGTAACGCCTAGGAGGAGCCTAGCGGTATTAGAGCAAGGTTGACTGTGAAGAAGGTACTGCCTAGCTGGTCGTGAAAAGGGTGCCAGGAGTCTAGGTTGGGAGAACCTAGAGGTATCCAAGTGAAGCTGGTGGCCACAACAGCACAACCTGTAGCAACCGTGTGGACCCGATCGATGGAGGTGATGCGAGAGCGTGTGCAGGCCCTTGAGGGTCAAATGGTGGATGTCACAACCAGGACTCCTTCAATTGACAGAATGGGGGAGCGGATTTCTGCCCTCGAAGACAACGTGGGCGAAGGCGATGATCTCGGCAGGACGCTGACAGACATCGTGAAGGCATTGCGACGAGAGCTCGATGCCTTGAAGGACGACATGGTGTTGGTCAAGCGACAGTTGGCCACACAAACCGCGAGTGGGTCGGCAGGTGAGACTCGTGGGAAGATGAAGATCCCCGAGCCAAAGTCGTTTGATGGTTCTCGGAGTTCCAAGGAGTTGGAGAACTTCCTTTGGGACATGGAGAATTACTTTGTCGCTGCAAAGGTTCCAGACTCGGAGAAGGTAATGATCACAACTATGTATTTGGCTAGTGATGCTAAGTTGTGGTGGAGAACTCGTGTCCAGGATGCGATCAGTGCCGGACGATCCAGGATTGAGACATGGGAGGCCTTGAAGCGGGAACTTAAGGAGCAGTTCTTACCAAGCAACAGTTCATGGGTTGCTCGGGACACGTTGGCCAAGCTGAAGCACGATGGCTCTGTGAGAGAGTACGTGAAGAACTTCAGTTCCCTGATGCTGGATGTCACTGACATGTTCGAGACGGACAAGTTGTATACCTTCCTGAAGGGCCTACAGCCGTGGGTACAACTCGAGTTGAGAAGGCAGGGCATGAGGGATTTACCCGCTGCCTTGACTGCAGCAGATGCGCTGGTGGATTTGCATTCTGCTCAGCAGGAGGACGGATCCAAGGGGCAGGACAAGGTGCAGGAGAAGAAGTCAAGAGCGAAAGGCAAGTATGGTCAACCGGCCAGGACTGAAGAGGACAAGGGAAAGGTGGTCAAGGGTGGGCTAAGGAAGGACTCCCAAACTCGCCAAGGATGCTTCATTTGTGATGGTCCTCACCGTGCGAGAGAGTGCCCGAGGAAGAAGAATGGAATGGGTACAAGTCGACGGCAGGAGGAATCTGATGAAGAGCCGACTGAGAGGGCGGCGACACTTCAGTTGCTGAGTGCACTACGGACCGAACGCCAAGGAGATCGCTACGACTTGATGCACATGAATGCTGTGATAAACGGCATTGAGGTGGCAGCATTGGTAGATACCGGTGCCACAAGCGTGTTTGTCTCTGAGCGGATGGTGGCAAAATTGGGGTTGCAGGTGCAACGGTGCCCAAACAGTGTGAAGGCGGTGAATTCTCGGAGCCAGCAGATGAGAGGCATGGCAAGAGATGTGCCAATCCAAGTCGGAGAGTGGGAAGGCAAGCTGGATGTGATGGTCGTAGAGCTGGATGACTATGACGTGATTCTTGGTAATAATTTCTTTGTCAAAGCTTTTGTTACCATTATGCCTTGTATAGGGGGATGCTTGATAGGAGATCCCAAACAACCGAGCTTTGTGCGAGGAATCAAGCCGGACGGTAGCAGCAAAGGCAAGAAGACCGAGAGTAGAACAGCCTTGCCGGTGGCTGTGAAGGATCAGCGGAGGCGAAGATCCAGATCCAGCATGCGCGATGAAGCCCTGTTGATGAGGGCGTCAACTTCCTCGGGCGGGGGAGGTTTGTTACGGCCATAAGCTATGAGCCGGAACGATGCGTACCGCAGGTCATACCTCGGGACTGCGGGAGCGCATACGTGCTTATGCGGGGCACGTGAAGAGAAGGTTTGTGGTGAGGAGGCTAAGCTGGACAGGAGACTTGCTCGAGCAACCAAGTGGAGTGGTGCAGAGCAAGGACTTGGTGGACTGAAGACAAGTGCCATGGCCTTGGGGTCGATGCTGGTCGACCAACGCAAGGTGGATGATCGCTAGACAGCCTAGGAACGCTAAGGCATGAGCGAAGAGTGATCGAGAGGCGCTTGATCACTTCATGCCAGGGACGATCGAAGGAGCCATGTGTTGCTGGTCGGCGACAGTGCACGGTGGACGAATGGAGATGCAGACACGCAAGTGAAGTCTCGATCATGCGGGACCCGATGATCGAGTGCGTGGAGCGCGACTACTCACAGAAGGTGCACGGGATGCTGTGGAGCGCAGGATCGGTGCTCACGGGATAAGGATCGCTGACACCAACATGGAAAGGTTCGATTGTTTCCATATGCGGAGCAGCTGGTGATCAATCAGGAACCAAGTGGGGCGCAGGTGTCCAAGTGCGTCCGAGAAGCTGTCCAGGTGCGGCTGAGAGCTGTCCAGGTGGGACGAACATGGTCAAGATGAAGATCATGTGATAGCAAACAATCGGGGAAAGTTTCCTAGGAATATGGCAATCAATCTGTTATGGAAACAATCCTAGAGGGATAGGACAGATTGGAAACCTGATGAAGCGAATCAAGGGATTCGAATATATCAGTTGCCATATCGGGTTTGCTAGGCTCCTCTATATAAAGGGGGTCAGTCTCATTCAAGACACAACAACCAGGAGGGAACAACCACAAAAGTCTCAAGACGTCTCAGAGAAGAGAGTCCATGAGAGCAGCTAGAGAAGGCTGGGAAACACGAGGGAGAGCGAGAGAGGCAGGGCATAGAGTTGCTACTGCAAGTTGTAGCTCAGCAGCAAGTGGGGAGCGAGTCCCGCCTACCCTTGTAACGCCGAAGTGTGTCGGGTTAGGGTGTGTCGAGTGAGGAGTGTAAGCGGCGCAGAGGTCGTGAGGCATATACTCGACAGGCTGAGTGAGTTTGCTCTTGTAAAAGGTTTTTCATACTTGTACAATTGTAAATACAAGTGGAGTTTTCCCTTTGTATATTGCTCGTGTTCGTTTCCTTGTGGTGTGGTCGTGTGCCAGGTGACATCAAACCTCGGTTGTGAGCGAGGGCTAGTTGGCAGGTGGAGCTGTCAACGCCTAGCGGGGTGCGGAAAAATTTGTGGTCCGCATCGGCCCCGTGACAATCGGACTGAACGGGAGAAGCCCAGGATAGTTGTTCATTGCTGGCCCAATCCAATGCACCGATCGAAGTCTTGATGGGATTCACGGCGTGGAAGAGGACCATTCACGGACAATCCTTTTCCATTTGCAGGTGCTGTTGATTTCCTCAGTCCTCTGCTTGCCTTAACTGGCCACATTTGCCATTTTGCAAACGCTGTTCTGCAGGGGTCTCAAGTAACATAAATATATCTGCCTCCCTACCTACTACTAGCTGGCTGAGCCATGTATGGGATGGGATCGAATGAAGAAAATGAAAAACTCGAAGGAAAACGAGCTCCTCCAACGACCCAAGTCCAACAACAGGGTACGAAAAAAAAATGCACAATTCAATGCTCATACCGTCCCAAAGCTTTTCTGTTTTCCATTGTCACGACATTAAATGTCTGGTTGGGTTGTGCTCCATGGTCCCTCCCTCCCTCTGCATGGAGCCTCATCAGCCGTCTCCATCACAGATGGCGTCGACGCAATCAATTGCCAAGTCTACGTGGCCCCATTCGTGGTGGGTATTTTCCTTCGAAATGATTATGCCACCTGTGGGGCTCCTTCCACGTTTCCCTACTGTTTTTTTTCCCCTATGAAAAAATTCTTGGAAGTTTATGAGGCGAGGGGATTCATGTAAGTTGTTTATCTTTTATTAATTAATATAATTATTTAAAATATCGAATGATCCAGTCACCCAACTGTGATTTCGACATTCATGCTGTCAATTTGAAGGGACACATGGCAACACCAAGAAAAAGTAAATTAACATGAACGCGACCCAGCATTATTTTTTTGAAAAACCACAAAATATGTTAAAATTATATTTTTTCTTTATTGGGAAAATCTCAGTCGTACCAAAATTTTACCAATAATAATAATAATAATAATAATAAAGCATCAACCCATTTTAATCCTCCTATATTGATAAAATTGATAATCATGCATAATACTAACTTGTGAGTAAAAAAAATTTAAAAGAAGCTAAAATTTAAATATACGTAAATGATTATTAATCCACTATTTCACATGCACCACATAGCGAGTGGGATCCTAACCTCTAATTAAAAAAAATATACAGAAATGCGTGATTAATCGAATGGTGCCAATAATAAATTCAAACCCATCAATTATTAAAGAAAAGAAAAAAAATAATGCGTTAACAAGTAGTCTGTCATGTTGGGTGTATGCATGTATATACACACACATGTATATATATATATATATATGGCACGGGCATATTTCTGAGAAGATTCGAGTCTGTCAATTAGGATTGGTAGTCGTATTTTATAATTAAAATATGAACCGATTGGGTCTAAAACCAGTCTTTGATCATTTTTTTTCAATTGAAAAAACAATATTTTCATTTACAAATTAGTTTTAAATTCATGTATTAAAAGGGAAATATAATTGTTGGGAAGGGTGGGCCCCGGTGGTGGCGGGGACCGGGAATCAACAGTCAATAACTCGAGTTCGGTGGGGCCCAGACGGAAGGGAATGATTATGATGATGTACAGCTCCGACAACAGCACGGTCCCGTGAACCCCCCCACTCAGTCCTCAACCCAGTCATCGGTCAGTACTCCCTCCCCCACCCCCTCCGGCTCCGGTAACAGCTCCCCCGTTCGGTGGGCGTGGGTCCCAGTTCCTTAACGTCACGATAGATCCGACTTGGTCGCTTCCAGCCAAACTCACTCACTCACGGCGTTTGCAGTTTACCCATCGTCATCAATTCAGCCCATCCCAGTTCCAATTCATTTCCTCGTGAAATCATCGTTCCCGTGGAAGTTTCGGAATCACTTTTGGTGGACATAAAAGGAGATCGGTACATCGAGAACGTTCCCACCATCCGATCCACCGACTCTGGGAGTTACTTTTATGTTTATTCATATGCACACTGTATTGGCATAATTTCGGTTCCACTTATTATACCGTATTATCGATTGGTGGGAGGTCCCACGGACCGACGACAGGACCCGCCGTATGTTGGACCACCTGAACGATGGATGGATGTATGGCAATAATAGTGCTTGGAGGACTCCTCCCCCCGCGGCAGTACAACTTGTAAGCTAGCCTGAGCCCAAGCTCTAATCCGTCCCAAGAGCCGACCAAGTCGTGGCTCCACTTCTCTAGTCTTCTATGCATTTTACGGATCAGAAGTGGGCCAGTACCGTCTCTTTAATCGACTGATCTAAACCGGTGTAATATTTTTACACCCCCACTCAATGTCATCTGTGTGCAATGTACGTGCTCAAATAATAATTACACACCATAAATAAATATTTTTAAAATCCTAAAAAAAATTAAAATCCAAATATAATAAAAATGTAAAATCCTGTCAATTCTTAAAAGAATATTAAAAAAAACTTTTTAAAACCCAGAGGGTGTATATGGTTTTAAAAATTCAAATCAATCCCATTAGACAAATATTTGATCTCATACTAAGGTTATAGGTTAGACTATACTTAGCCTCATATATCTTAAGTTAATGAATAGATACCTATAATTTAAATAACGTAAATACTATTTTTTAAGGTTAGAATTAGGATTGAATTTTCACAAAATTAACTACAAGTAAAATTAGCAAAATAAGAAATACAGGAGCTAAAAGTTTTTTAAAATCTAAAAAACAAAAAAATATAGATCCTAAAAAATATAAAATTTTAAAATATGACATTGATTGTTTTTAAAATTAAATTATAAATTAAATACTTAAGAATGTAAATTAATTCATTAAATAGTCATTTCATTGTGTATAGCGAGTAATAATTGCTTGGCGTAAGATTTAGATTAGAAAATTTCCAATAATAATAAAACTAATAGAGAAATAAATGTGGTACTTGAATGGACTTTATTTACCAATCTAGAAACCTCCTTTGCCCCCTCCCTCCTGAGGAGTGGTTTCTCTTCCACTCGTTCATTGCTTGCCCACTGATTCCATTATAGCCTTTTAGATCCTGAAAGTTCTTCACTTAACCCACCACTACCTCTACTTCACTCACTCCCTCCTCTCCATTTCAGTGGCGTTTCATCCAGGCTAGACCGTCTGTGAAACGCTCAATGAACTGAAAAGCAGTTGATAGGAAGCACTGATCGTCCCCTTGTTGGGTACCCTTTTTTGGCCTGTGGGTCTTGTCTGGTTCTTCTAGGGTTGAACCTTCTCCGTGACGATTAACTGGCACCCATTTTTCCTCGTCTGTTCTCTGCAAAACCTGGAGATTTTTGGTGTCGAGACAGATGATTGAAAGCTCTGAGCTTTAGGGATATCTCGTTTTCTTTGTCTGATCTTTCACGGAAATGGAGGCCACAAGTGTTATGGTGGAGAGCGGTGGAAGGATGGGTCGGATCTCCGTGGAATCCTTTCTGGCCGAACATGGCTGCTTTTATTTTTTATTTTTTCTGATGAACTGAGCTCTCAAACACTTTCATCCCTCAGCCTCTGACACAAAACTTGGGGAGAGAGAGAGTGAGAGAGATTAAAAATCGATCCCCTTTGTTATGTATTGGAGCATAAGGTGGATCTCGGTCATATCAGAGTGGAATCAACTTGGAATCTTTGGCTATTTATGGCTCTAGACCAGATCTTTTCAGGTACACACTCTCCATCTCACCGTCGGACGGTAGTCTCTTTTGCGATATTTCCAATGATAGGATTGCATCTCCGTGATGGATTGATGGATTTATCGTTTGCAGTTGATTGATTGCTTCGAGCGAAAGATCGGAATACCCGATTCATGAAAGCTCCGATGGCGGCAGAGTACGGCCCTCTAACCTCTCCGGCAGAGAAACCCAGAAGGCTCAATTCATCTTTATTCAGCTTGCCGAGGTTATTCACAGCCTTGAATCCATCGCCGAATACTGAACCGGTTATTAGCCCGACCTCCATTCTCGATTCCAAGCCATTCTCCGGGTTAAAGACCTCATTTTGGTCCGAGGCGAGCACTCCCAGGACCCCGGAGCCCGAGAAGAAAACGGTGGTCATTGGTAGTCTTGGGCTAGTCGAAGTCCTCAAGGATGATGAACTGAATGACTCAAAGCCCTCCAAAATGGTTCTGTTCGGTTCTCAGCTCAGAATTCAAGTCCCATCCCAACCTCCTCCTGCTCTCGCCCCTGCTCTAGATTGCCCGAGATCCCCTTCCGACTTCGGGATCAAAACTCGAAACTCCCAGACACTATCACCGTCCCCTCTGAAGCAATCCGCGATCAGCCCTCCCAACGTGGCCGCCAATTCTCCTCGACCTCTCTTGGCCAGTGAGATCACCGAGATGGAGCTGTCTGAGGACTATACCTGCGTGATCTCGTATGGACCAAATCCGAAGACTGTTCACATATTTGGTGATTGCATTGTGGAGAGCTGCTGTGGCGAGGATGGTTTCTCTCCTGCATCGCTGAGCGACAATGGGTTCTCGGCTGATGATCACTTCAGTTCCCCTTCGACACCATCAGAGTGCTTCCTTAGCTTCTGTCAAACCTGCAAGAAAAACCTTGGACCTGGAAGTGACATTTACATTTATAGGTCAGTTCATTTTCTCTGATAGCCTCGACGGTGTCTTTACTTGGAACTGTGTTATCTGCATTCTGCAGAGTATTTCCTTCTGCCAGGTATAAGGATTCTGAATCCCATTTCTTGCAGGGGGGAGATGGCATTCTGCAGCGCTGAATGCCGGTACCAGGAGATGCTGCTGGAAGAGAGGCTTGGAAAGATCAGCCCTCGATGAACTCCTCTCCTCCTCCAAGTTCCCGATAAACTATTACTATGGATTCCGAACTTTCTCCATCTTATTCTACTATTTCAAAACCGATCTTAAGGCATGCGCTCGACAATCCAAGTGAAAGAAAGAACCTTCCCTGTTCAAAATTATTGCAGAGGTAGAAGGTGCACCCCTCTCGCATATCCAGTTGTATCCCAGCTCCCTGTAGTGCTGTCATGGTACCTTTATTTATTAATGAAGATATAGGAGCCATTTTGCAGTCTCTTTTACGCATTACGTTTCATTCCAAGGTGAACATCTTATTAAAGCAATGAACTTTGACACACACATGCTCCAAATTGCCGCATAAAACATACCTAAGAATACCGATATGAACTGAACATGTCATCAACGATCAGTTTCCTGAATCGTTTGGTAGGGTTCTTGGACCGCTCTTGACTGATCCATACATTACATAAGTTAGATACTGCAACATTATTCACTGATCGTCGCAAAAACGAAGATCCTTCTATCTATTAACCACAAGGTTACTGTCGACTGATAACTCCAGGAGGAAAGACACTACCGTTAAAAAGGTCCTTTTTTTTCTAACAGTAGTTTTTAACACTACTTAAAAGGTCATAATCATATCATGTACAGTATGAGGTAAATGGAATCCAAGTCCCCAGGTTTCAATTGCCCCACCTCTTGTTGTTGCCGTAATATGAACTTTTCAGGGGAAGGAAATTGATTTATTTCGTGTCCAATAGTTATGTCGATGAAGTGATTAAAACTTACGGGTTATGAGGTTGAATTGTTTGGTATAGTTTTTTTTTGTAATAGTGTGAAGTTATGGTATTGCCATTGCTGTCGTTATCACAGCACAGAGAGAGAGAGAGAGATAGGAAGTTGATGGCTCTGACCCTGCAGCAGCAGAGCAGGTCTGGCGGTTGATGATTGATTCCACCTTTTCCGAGAAGACGACGAAGAAGAGGACGCCCTTTATTGGGATATATAAATATTATTATTAAAGAATTTATCCATCCATCTAACTATCCACAGTGGATTTACTTATCGACCCGATCGCCGAAAATTATTTTTTCAAACCAATTTTGTCATGATTTTTTTTATTAGGAGATGGAAATAATGGAGAAATATATGAAAGGTCCAAAATAATTGCCTGTCCGTGCTTTTTTTTTTTTTTCTGTCTGGTCGTCAAATCATCGTTTGAGGACTCCATTTGGTCTCGGGTGGGCCATGGCGGTCAACCTGACACGTGGCTGTCCCACCGATCGCCCACGTGTTGGCTCCTCTCTCCGTTACGGTGGAACGGGTCTCACCTGAAGGGGGCTTAATTGGGAGTTCGTGAAATCATAATTTTCGACTTCACGACATTTATCCTTTTTATTTTTTATTTTCATTGGGGGATAATAAGCAGCAGCAGTTAGATGGGCCGGATGAAGGCCCAATGGGCCGTTCGCATGAAAAATTGGGTGAGCGGCCCATGTACACCGCCGGATAAATTGAATGCCCCGCTCCAGCAGCTACACGTCTCTCTCTCTCTCTCTCCCCCTTCCGGCCTCCCTCCGAACGTCTGTGCAAGTGTGGGGGAAGGAGAAGGGCGTCGATACGTATTTGTTCCTTGATCGATGGAGCACTCAGTCAATCTTCGCTCCCATACATTCGAGGTCTGCCGAAACACTGATTGATCACTCTGTGTGTACGTGTGTGATTGTGTGTTGGTGTGTTTGATCGCTCTCTGTCCATACATTTGTTGACGATGCAGGAAGGAGAAGAAGAGCTTAGCTTTGACGAGCTCGCCTCGAACCTCTCCAATTACAAGGATCAACTCCAGCAGGTACCCTACCTACCGCATCTTGTCCTTTTCCTATAACCTTCTTCCTCAGTTCATTCGTGGAATTGAGTCGCTATTGTGGAAATACCTGATTAGGCCGCTTTTCTTTTTACTCTCCGTCGGAGTTGATTCTTCCTACCTATTGGATTCTCTCGGCGTCGATTAGGGATGGATTAGGAATTTCATCCGAATTAGGGTTTTGAGGGGAAATGAATTTTGAGTCGCTGTTTTGTATTTGGCGGTGAGAATTAGGCTCCGGGCATTTTTTTTTCCTGCAAGTACATTTGTATTTGTCTTGTGGTTTCTTTGAATTTGTCTCTGTGTGTGCATTTCTTGACGAGGATTGAACCCGTGTGTGGGGCATTCAAATTCACTGCGTTGTTTTGCTCCCGTTCAGACTAAGTAGTAGTTGCTTCGTCAGTAGGCCCACTTAGGTTAGGGCAAGAAGCGAAACTACTAGAAATCTTTCTTTATCTTCATGGATAAAAGCTTTCCATTGGACCTCCTAGCCCTCTAAGGCTTCACGACATATGGGTTCCTCAGAGTTCCACCAATCGTGAACAAGAACCTTAAAGCTTGACCTATCAAATGAATTGGACCTTTTGCTCTTGGAGTAAGAAAGGTATGTCTGTTTGTGCACTCTCCATATGCCTGTTAGTTGTCCCGGTGGAATTATTTAACATATTAGGGAGTTGTTTCAGTCTATGCTGATTCAACAAGTGATAATGTTCATCAGATGATCACTTCTCTAGAATTCTTGCATAGATGTGTAGCAAAGTAAGTATAGATCTTCAAAAGCACATAAAAGTGGTAAGTATAGATCTTCAAAAGCACATAAAAGTGGATACATGATACATTTTGCTTCTCTTTCTCTTCCCTGATTTGAGATGTTTAAGCTGAGGTTCCAAGTTCGACTTTTCAAAATGATTGAGCCTTTGTAGTATGACCACCAGGCTTCATGGACAGTGCGTGTTGATGTTTCTGGTATGTACGTAGTTGCTTTAAAAAAGAACTTCTAACAGCTGTAGGACATAATGAGATTTCTGCATAAGATGTCAGTGCAAGTGCCAGTGAATCTGTTAGTTTATCCCAAACTTGGTCTGGGGAACAACAAAATGGTGTATCTCTTATTACCTTACAGCTTTTGCTTCGTATCTGAGGTTAAAACCTACATCAAAATGCATGGAAGTATGTGCTAGAAAGTTTTAATATTCTTTCACCATTTTGTGTACAAGCAAAATGATGGGGAGGAAAGATATATGAAAACAGGTTTCAATTTAGTTTTCATTTTGGGTGGAAGAGTGTTGCTATCTATTTTTCCCTGTTACAAATAGCAGCAGTCTTTCCTTTTTATGTGGTTCTGTTTGCCATGCTTGAATTCTTTAATTGACCTATCAGTTAGTACTTTATTTTACTTTATGTGTAAGATTTTCTAGATAAAATTGGGTTGTAGAATTTTTTTTCATAAACACGATGTATATCTACACATTTTTCTCTACTCAATTAAATAGACAACAATTAACAAGCTATTTTGTTTCTCATGAAAATCTTCTCTCTGCCATGAGGTGAAAATCTTTACTAATCATCGTGAGAAGTTACCCATCAGGTCCAAAGTTTGCTATTCTAACGTCAAAACAAGTAACTATTCCATCATATTTTCCTCATCCAAGTGTAATAGTCTGGCCTAGCTTAACTTTTTCTTATAGGTGTACTGCAAACCATGGCCACGACAGTTTGATGAGGGTTGGCTTTTTATTAATGAACAGTTAGTAGCTTCTTGTTCTTTGTACAAAATCAATAATCTGATGTAGTCGCTCTCCTTGAATTAGCTGGTAGTTACATCGTTTGCACCCTATATTCTCTACTAGATGAGGTGCATTGATAAATCATAACTTGTTACAATTGCGTGTTTGACTTCCTCTTACACCAAGCTTTCTTCCGATATATATTTATAATGGTAGTACATTTAGTTATGCATTTACATAAGAATTTCTATGATAGAAGGTGGATCCTGATAATGGAAGTGCAATTTAAGAAAGTAATGCTTTGCTAGAAGCATAACCTGTGGCAGAAGTAACAAAATAGCCCTTAAGCGAAGGACTGTGCAAGCTGCCTGTGTTAAGTTCCAGCCAAAGACATTGCCAGTGATGCTTTGCATCGAACCTGATGATCAACCTGAGGCACATGGCTAAGAATGTACATGTTGTTGGAGACATGCATTTGCTGTTGTTACATGATTCTGTCATGAGGTTTAGTTTGACCTCATAACAGAGTATCATCCATGCATCATGCAGGTTGGATTCTTTTCAGGGAGAGTGTGACAACATATTCAATTCTCCTGATGATCCGAATGGAAAAGTTGGGGTAACCAGGAGCGGGAAAAGCCTGACAGAGCTCTAGAAGAAGAAGAAACACATCCATCTCAAGGGTTCCTATATTGACATAGGTGACGTTTGAGGTTTCTCTCCCTTTGTTTCCTCTTTTTCTCCTCCTTTTTTGGTTCTCTCCACTGTCATTTTCCCCTTTTTTTATTGTTATTGTTTTTTCCCCTCTTTCCTTGGAGAACTCTAGAAATGTTTTCTTAGACGATTTGCCACTGGCTTTGATTTTCTGGTCCTAAGATGTATTGTCTGCAGCTCAAAACTTTGATGGTCCGGTGAAGGTTGATTCTTGACTAGGTGAAGTCTGACTGGGCCAGTTGTGATCTGATGTATGTTCGGGTGCATATTTTTTAGGATGCTCTATGTGGTGATCAGCTTGAGCTTGGTAACGGGCCGAACTGGAGCCCTATCACCGGTAATTCTGCCTGCAATAGAGTAGGCCTAGCTTAGCTGAATATGGGCCTAAGTATGTGGTGGAAGCATAGTTTTTAAAACCGGACCGGGCCAGGAACCGGTGTAGGTATGGGTTCATGGGTTCATGGGTCGGACCAGGGGTTCAATGGGTTGAACCGCATGTTTAATAAATAATATTACTAATAAATTTACATAATATCATAATTTAAATATAATTTATAACAAAATTATTAATATAACAATTATATTAAACAAAAGTTTAATATAAAATGTAAATATAAGTTTAGTAAAATTAAATAGGTACATTACAATGGGTTTTTGTTTTTATTTTAATTTTAAGTCGGCCGGTTTTCTCATGGGTTCAATTGGGTTCACCGGTCGGACCGGGAACCGGCTGGTTCAATCGGATTTTTTCTCTTTTAATGTGTAATTGGATTTTTTGAATGAACCGGACCGGGTGAGTGGCTGGTTCGCAGTCGAACCGGTCGTCCGGTCCGGTTTTAAAAACTATGGGTGGAAGGTACTCGAACGCCCTACACTTGAACGGACCTTAGCCTGTCTACAAGCCTTAACTTTTGTAGTGCTTCTTCTAAATTGTTATTGAGCTTTAAATGTAGTTGAGCTACTTCTCAGTCTATGAGCCTTAAATATAGTAGATCTGCTTCTTAATTGTAGGGTTGGGGTTATAGTTTTTAAAATCAGACCGGGCCGGGAACCGGTCAAGGTATGGGTTTATGGGTTGGACTGGAGGTTTAATGGGTCGAATCGTATGTTTAATAAATTATATTAATAATGTAATATTACTAATAAATTGATATAATATTATAATTTAATTATAATTTATAATAAAAATTATTAATATGATCATTATATTAGTCTTAAATTCAATATAAAATATAAATATAAGTTTAATAAAATAAAATAAATACGTTATAATAATTTTTTTATTTTTATTTTTAATTTTAAGTTTTTTCACAGGTTTAATTAGGTTTACTGGTTTGATTGGAAACCGGTCGGTTCAATAGGATTTGATCTAATTTAAAGTGTAATTGGAGTATTTATGAGAACCGGATTGGGTGAGTGGTTGGTTCCCAGTTGAACCGGTTGAACCGGCCAGTCCGGTCCGGTTTTCAAAACAATGGTTGGGATGATCAATAGCCTGATGAGCCTAATTCATTTTGTTGGTCATGGATCTGCGGTTACTTCTCTTTTACTGCGTTGGTCCTAGGGGTGACGAGCCTAGCCCGTTTGTCAAAATGAAGGGGCTTATGTTGTGGGGCATGTCTTGATGTGCCTATCATGGTGGGCCAGATCGATGGGCCTATCCTGTTGGGCTCGTCCTATTAGTCATAGCATGCTGGGCCTATAGTACTGGGCCCTGCCTGGTGGGCCGTCTCAGTGGGCCATCTCTGTTTTGGCCCATCGTATTGTGCCTGCATGTTAGGCATAATCAATAGCCTGATGAGCCTAATTCATTTTGTTGGGCAGGGGCCTGGGGCTTGCCGAGATTGGCATATCTATTATGTGTTTATAGTGGGGTTATCTTTAACTGCGTTAGTCCTGGGGGATGGCCTGGCCTGATTGGTCCATAGTATCGAGCCTTGCCCGATTGGTAAAAATTAATGGGCTCATACTGTTGGGCTTGGGAATACCGTTTGGGCATGTTTTTGATGTGCCTATCCAAGTGGGCCAGCTCGACGGTTTTGTCCTGTTGGGCTCGGCCTATTGGTTTTAGTACGTTGAGCCTATCGTTGTGGGCCAATCGTGTTGCGGCCTTTGTGGTGGGCCGTAGCAGTAGGCCCTTTTTACTGGGGCCTGTATGTGGGGCCCGTAGTGTTGGGCCATATTAGCCAGCCTTTCGTATCGGTCCCAGCCCAATGGGCCTATCGTATCGGCCTGGTGTGTCATTTTGTTGGGTCCTTTAACGGGCTGTTGTAGTGGGCGCTTTTCTGGGTGATACCATCCCGTGGGCTTCGATTGCTCATGGAGATGTTGCCTTTGGGCTCGGTTTCGTTTGTGTTGCTCGGTCGGCCTGGTCCATGTTTCTATCCTGGAGGGCTGCCCAATCGCCCGATGCTGTTGAGCCTAGCCTGATGACCTTATCCGGTTGGGTCTATTGTTTCGAGCGTAGTTGAATGGGCCTATTTCTGTGGAGTGACTGTTTTTTGTTATCTCCGCAAGATGGATTTGTTTCTCAAACGACTTTTCCATCATCATGTTGATGCCGACAGATCGGTCGGTTAGTTACACTGAAAAACTGATAGACGTAACTTCTATTTGGTGAAAGTCATTTTACGTAAATAATTGTGACAACTCTAGATGCTCCTAGTGAATGCTTGCCTGGATGCCCTTATTGGGTGAAGTGTTCACGCCCACACTGAAAAACAGCTGTTATCAAGAGGAAGCATGTTGTCAAATCACTGGAATAATGTAGGAATGTAATTCTGCATGTATGTATCACATTTACAAGAATCGAATATGTACAATCCATCATCTCGTTCAGAAAACAAGACTCTCATACAGGTGCTCTGCTGGTCTTAATGCTTTCATGTTCACATGTTTAAATTAACATGCTGGGTTGATCTCTTGTTTCTATCATGGGATTTTGCATGGTTTGCATATCTTCTGTAGATTTTCTAGTCAAACTGTAAAATCAACGCTATTAAGAGATGACAACTCCTCCTATAGACCTTTCAGATTAAGTCGGGATACTTGAAATTCAGATATCTCTGATTAACTAGTTTTCGCACGATCTTTCTTGCTCCAAGAACTCCCAACGCCTAGTGAAGAGTGAAATCATTCATTAAGATAGATAAGTAAGAAAGCCTCGGGAAAAAAAAAAAACTAGGGCACCACAAAGATCCATGAATTATGGTTTGTCAATGATAGGTCAACATAGTAATTAAAAATCGACATACAGCACGTGACTTTACAATGTTTGCTCTTCTTTTCCCAAAAAACTGTGATGAGTTTCGATCCATAAGTGAATGACACACTGTAGGCATGAAATGGTTAGGGTTAACTTTGGCCAGATGTGCAAAGCATACACCCCTTAATTGTTCCTAAACATATTTGAACAGAGACCATATGTATGTTCCTAAAAGGATGTAATATGATGGAATATTGTTGAACATTGAAAAAGCAATATAATGCCCAAATCCCCCCTACCTATCATAAATAAGGTTTTTCCTCGTTGAAAATATCATCGAGGTGCTTCTCCATTTGTTCGTAACCTTGATAGCACATGTTAGTCAGTGTATGTTACCATTTTTCTTTTTGTTTCATGGAGTGGAATCCTAGCTCGACTAACAATTATATTCAGCGTGATGCAACTTGATAATTTATCAGCTCACCTATAACAGATGCTTCAACAAGATGCTAGGCTCGGTATTTTTGGGCTCCTGAAATCATGGGGACACGAAACCAATAAGCAAACAATCAGGACATAAGAGAATTACACCAAAAAAAAAAATGGCGGCTATAAAGCTTAGTGTGAATGTGATGTACGAGAGAGAAATCAGAAAGTGCAGCAGATGGATGCAAAATCATGCGGTGAAGCTAGAGTTTTTAAAAGGATAATGACAATGAGAAAACATAATAGAACTGGGAACGAATACGTAATACGTCAAGAGCGAAAGAATACGCTTGAAGACCTGCTGCTCCTTGACTAGCAATGGTTCTCTTTTCAATATTGGCAGCTCTACTCTCCATTTCTCGGAAAATGATCTAAGTAATAGACCCACGAGGGAATAAATTTTAAAAAGAAAAAAAATGTATCCTTACCTCCGCAATTTTTTTTCCAGATATGGAGCATCTTGATTGCCTTTTCAATTGTACGGCATGTGCTTCGAGAGGCTTCTTTTCTCTCTCTCAGATATATGACTTAGTTGTCCCTCCAAAAAATTCGCTCTCTCCTCAGATGAAAGCTGAGAAAGAATCGGATTTCTTTCAGAGAGGTTAGCTTCACTTTGGAGTTTAAATTAGGCAAAAAAACTCCAGCAGAAGTACTCGAGAGATTACAGAAGCAGAGTGAAAGCACTACAAGATGAAAAAATGGAGCATCAAACAATATATTTCCCGACTTTATTTGAAAAGTCCCTCTAATTGAAAAACTATAAATGCTTTAGCAATTAAATATTGCCACAGAAAATATGTTTCAAGCAAACGCAAATGATGCAAGTAACTAGCTATAATTCGGGAAGGTAAATATATTTTCCATAATCTTGGGATTCATTTTATGAATTTCTAAAAGGGCCTTCACTACATGCTAAGCATATATAGCATCCGCCGCATTACTTCAGTAGATTGCAGGAAAAAAAAGAGATTGCACCTCTAGTTGTATGATTGTATCTGCCTTTTTAAGCAGTCCTTAAAAATCATTGATTTCCATCGAGAAATGCTCCTGCAGTGGTAGGCTCACATCCTTCTGCTGCACCCAGGCCTTGTTCTGTGTATAGAAATGTTCCCTGAATCTCGTCCTCTCTGCCTTGCGAGATTACCAAAAGATTAGATCATATGGTAACTAGAGATTCACCATCTCAAATTGCACAATCACGTAAGAACTAAACCTCAAATTATCTAAAAACAAACAAACAAACATAAAAAGAACTAAACCTCCTCAGAATTAAGAATCCAATGCAAACCCATAATTAGCGTAGTATTATTACCTTACAGCTTTTTGATATGCAACGCAACCCACCACTTCCAAAAGATGTAACTCTTTTCTATCTAGTCTTCTTTCCAATTTAACTCCTATAAAGAAATTTAAACTCCAAGCATCACAAATAGCAAAGGAACGAAAATATGGCATCTTTGGTTTTAGATAGCATCTTCTAGAAACTAACGTGAGAGAAAAAAAAAAGGTAATAAACATCAAATAAGTTTGAAAAGAAAAACTGAAGAGATACATGGTTGAGAACAGACTACAAATATTGTTTTGGCGACCCACCCTTCTTTGAATAAGTTATCATTTAATCCTTCCATTTAGACCGGTAATGAAGAGCTGGCGTTCTGCACTGCTCAAGGCGCTAAACAAACTCTGATTTAGCCCTGTATAATAGCCAGCGTATATACTGCATAAACCATAATCCACTAAACTTAAGAAGAAAACGGATGAGAGGAAACAAGCTGCAAGCTACTGGTTAGGGATCGCAACATACAGCTTGATTAAAGGTTTTGTCGAACTTGATCTCAATGCCCCAGACGATGTGAAAGCTTAAAACTAGATGATTGTTCAAGTGGCTTTCAAATTCAATGTGAAGTCAGCATTCATATCTAATTGATATCATAACTGATCACATCCTCTTCCATCACTTTTCAAGTCAACTGTGAGCTTCCCACAGGTTTCACCGATCTAACCTCGGCCACTCCTGTGCTTGGCCACCAGAAAAAAACAGATTGATTAACCAAGCGATATTCGATTTGATCGACTCAAAGGAACGGGCTGACCAGATCAACACCCTCCTGATACAGAAAAATGCAAAATCAAGTGTTGTACCTCGAAATTCATCAGTAGCAGATGCTAGCAAAACTGACGATATATTATTAGAATAGAATCTGTCCCCAATCAAGCGAGCGCGCGCGCCCGCGCGCGAGAGAGAGAGAGAGAGAAGCTGTCCCGATCATTACCCTAATTAACTAGCTCGACGTAGATCGTTGGCGAGGAAGAAAATCAAGTACCATCTGGTGGCACCGGTTGGTGGGAAGCAAGTGGTTGGAAGGTTGGTCGGTTATGTCGCACAGGTCCCCGTAGATGAAAATCCGCCGTTGCGAATCGACAGTGGAGCCCTCCTCCACACTCCACAGCCTTCTAGTCGATCCATATCCTTGCTCGCAGAATCATTTCCGGGATTCAAAAGCTACGAACTCCTCCTTCTCGATACCCTAACCACTTCTTCTTCCATCGTCTCAGTTTCGATCTCCTCTGCGTCTATATATATTGCCGCCCAACAGCTTATTTTGAAATTGAAAGTGGGGAGGAGGAACTCAAACGAACCGTGTAACCGCTGCAACCGTCTGAATAATATAATTTAAATAAAAAATAAAAAATCGCATAAAATAATTATTATACAAATATGTTTGCTCTACTGGAATCACAGTGACTCCTCTCTGGTTGTCTCGTCAATAATTTGTGTGGAATTTTTCATTTCACTGCAGAACACTGGATGCGGGTATGTTGTGAAAAGTGCGGTCAAGGCCGGTTTAAAATGGGTTTGAAATCATTTGACTATGTTGCGATTCAGCCTGTTTGCTTAACGAGTCGGTCCGGTTACGGGTCATAATTCAAATAAATATGAACCGGTTCGGAACTGTTTCTAAACGGACATATTAACGGTTTATGTTAGTTTTGCCCATAAAACGTCCATCTTTTTAATTTTTTAAAATTAAAAAATTCTCAGATATTGCAACTGTAATCCAATCCGTTTAACAAAGATCTTTCAAATAATTTGGTCATCCCAGATACTAACAAATGATACATGTTTCTGGGTTCTATGGCTGTTGACCAACTCCATGGTCAGTCATGGAGCATATTTGGATCCCTTCAATCCTTATGTTGGGTTTCTCTGGCTTCCGAGAGATATCATGGCCGCCTATTTCAGTTGCTACCTTGCGGGTTCTCAGGACGGTGCAATTAGGTCCCTAGGATTGTTTATTCCACTGGAATTTACTCTTTTGGATGTTTTGTAATGCTTTTGTTTGGACGGGCACCCATTGTAGC
This sequence comes from Sonneratia alba, assembly GCA_900174645.1. Taxonomy (NCBI): domain Eukaryota; kingdom Viridiplantae; phylum Streptophyta; class Magnoliopsida; order Myrtales; family Lythraceae; genus Sonneratia; species Sonneratia alba. The sequence continues at coordinate 2,550,218 of FWPY01000030.1, forward strand.
AAGTCTTTGCTCATCTTCACCTCAGATAACAACCGATGATCAGTTGCAAGAAGGGACAAACTCTCTCCTTTTGCAAGCTCAGGCTTCCTCGTGACTTCAAAGGAGAATATTCTTTAGTTGTGGGTTGCTGTAAAGCATCCCAGTATGCTGCTTCTCCCCACCCCTGTTCATTTTCCTCTAGCAGGCAGCTTCACAGTTGGACTCGGTGACGTTTTACATTATATAAGGCTTCTCAGCTATTCGCCTTGCCGCTGATTCATCTTCTCTGGATACGCTTCCCATTATGACATCTTTTGGAGATCAACAATATATAGCTCATGCTAGAATTTCTTTGACAAGTGACAAAGTTGTCGCCTGTTCTTTTGCATTGCTTTCTTAAGAAAGTTCCTCGGCAGGATAGATCTTTGCTGTGATGACAACCATAACAGGCTCAGCCCTTAGGATGACACAGAGTACGTATTCGGACTATATTCTGCAGACACTACACCTACTTCGGACGGTGAAGTTATTTTCAACTCGGTTTTGTCCTATTCCTTGGCTCAGGTTCTCCTCGTGACCGGCTTAAACAGACGGTTCTGTATAATCGATGAATGGATTTCGACTGGGGATAGTCCGTTCATCACGGGGTTTCTGAGTCAGGTGATTATTAACTCGTCGACATTAGACTTGCACGGATCGAGAAATATCTCTGCCATTGAGACTCGCGCGGTGCAGTTGGTATCGATTAATATTGACAGGCTTTCCATTGATCGGTCTTGATGGGCTGATCTCCCCCCCTCTTCGAATTCCGTTTGCAGCCATTGATGCTTAAAAGAGAACTAAGATGGTCCCTGAATCCCGACCCTCTCAGCGGGACTACTTATTCATCAATGGAGCTGCTCCAGTTCCGCCCCTGTATTTCTAATTCCCCTCCGAAACTATCACCATAGAAAATTACGATACAAGTATAAAAAACTTGTATTGTTTGTATTGCTCTACCGGCGATAATTAATTGGAAGCTGTGCTGTTCGTTTCTCGTTGATTGACGTGGGACAGATCATCTAACATTGTCTCCCACATTGTTCTCCTTCAATCGAATAGAAGACCAGGGTCTCGTACAATCTACGAGTCTGTGGTGTCTCATGCGTCCATAGCGAGATATTTCGTGGGCGGGCTCCCCGTTCAATTTGACGGTGTACGCTGCACCCGGGGTAGGCACTATGTGGAATGGCCGCCAACTAAGCTGAATGGCCTTGAGCCACCCGGCCGCGCCACCCACGTGGTGGGCCTTCTGGACCCCTTACCCGGTTGTCTTGTCATAAAAAAAAAGTTGATGAACCTATATGTATTAACCCAAAAAAAGCCAAAAAATAATAAATATATTAATGAATAAGTAAATTTGACCTAACGACACTGCTGGTTGCGGGTATTCAATGACCTTACGCTGATAGGCTAACCGAATTCACAAAGACGATCAGATCAGGTGTTCTGTGTAGCTTCCTGGCCAGTCCACGACCCTGTCTGCCCTCTGCACGGTTTGGATTCCTCGTGGAGTCTTTCGAGGCATACTCGCAACAGTCGTCGTTAATACAGATGCAATGTTACACTCGTCGACAATAGAATGCATTTTTAACCAATATTGTTCTAATTAATGACGTCCCCAATCCGATCTTCGATGGCCCCAAGCTCGAAACAAAAACCCAGCTAGCTGCTGTCTCCTCCTCCTCAGTTCAGTTAGCGAAAAAGATTGTACAACTGAAAAAGGACCGATCTGATCCAATATTAATTAATTCATTGTCAGTATCAACGGTCGGCTCCCACTTGTAATTGCCATGATCTGCCATGGCTTTCATCCTCTCAGTGATTGCATAACAACTTGCACCCACTCCATGCATCTATCTCTCGATCCATATCGAATATTTCTATCCGACTAGATCGTCATGAAGTACAAATAAGCTGGACGAGCCTCTCCCGGTTAATTAAAACATGGGTTTAGACCTCACGGGTTGAATGAGGGCGGTAGGTGCTCGAGGTTTTCTTATGGAATTGGATGTCGGTAACAGAATAACCGATCAAAATGTGTTGTTGATCAGCCTACATCGACAAAACGAACGATCCCCTCACCAGAAGATCATCTCGATCTCTACATGCGTTGCACACGGACTTCCCTAACTCAAGATCGTCCTCCCTAGAATCTGACCTGCTGATAGCTCTCTCCAGAGATACTCAGATGTTGAACTGCCATGGTTCATACTTATCAATGCGGAGATGGACTTCCTGTCGATAAATATCTCAACCAAAGGGCAATTTCATCGTCGATGTGGAGATAATTAATTGCTAGCAACTTGCAGAGTATTGATCGGAACAATGAAGAGAACATCTGTGTGGATGAAGTTTTGGATGAGGAGGAGAAGAATTGATAGGTTAGTTGAAGTGAGTTCAACAGTGTGCACGTGGGTGAGCCCATGTGACGTTGCATGTATTATAATATAATTAACCAAACCACCTGTATAGTATATACGTGCCAACAGCCTTGTGATCTTTTCTCTCTCTTTTTTATTTTTATTTTTATTGTCCAATTTCCCCAAAAAAATCCTATCTCTAACTTTTTTTTCTAAATATTTTGATTTTCAAAAACTTATTAAATCTCAATTAATCTAGATTTATTTTGAACTAATTCATTGATAAATGAAACTCTTCATATAGTTTCCTATATTTAGATAACTTGAATTCAATACTTTACCTAGAAGGAGGAACCATGCATTGAACCAGATCGAACCATAATATTTATTCATATCTTTGCCCTTTTTGGTGTTTGGCGTTGTCCAATTAATTAATTTTCTATATATGGAATTGCATTGCATTCATGTACATGCTCAATAGAAGAAGAAAAATGCAGGAGCAGGACCCATGTGAACAATCATTGACCCACTTTCTTCAGAAATTGGATTTACATGCACTCAAATTGCTCATGATAGTAGCCAAGTATTAGAAGATTGTTTTTCAAGAATAATTGATAAGGAAGAAGAGTAATTATTTAGGAAAAGGAAAAGATACGTGCGGCTGTCCTAAAACCCTAATCAGACAAGATATTATAGGAAAGAGGCCAAGTTCATGTTCGTTTAGTGTGAACTAATTCACCTAATTATGCCTAATTTGATGCTGACAGATTAGTGTACTGAGCTCGAGTAACCAGATTAAGCGGAATGACCTGCCGGGAAGAGATTCGATCTCTTCGCATATAAGCACCGGAAATCTACCTGGGACATGTAGGGAGCTGCACACCGATGGTCACACATCTCCATGTCCTTAGACATGGTTTTATGAGGGGCTTCCCATCAATCTAACATCCCAAGTTGAGAGTAATGAACCCCCACATCTGCAGGTCATACTTGCAATCTCTTCATCTGTGGACCTCATCAAGTACGTAGTCCTAATAATTAATGATTGATGGGAAGTAAACAGATAGCTTTGTTAAAGAACACAAGTCTTGAATATCCCAAATGGTCTACGAATCTGATGCTGATGCCCTATCCACGTTAAATTTTGCGTCCCAGTTTCAATTCTTGGGGTCTCGACGTGTATCTCTAGATTTAAGACGGTGGGATTTTGCCTTGTGGGCGTGCCCGGGCCCGGCACCCAGTTGCTGAATTAGAAACGATCGACTCCTGAAATACAGTATAACCAATATGAGACTGTTGGTTACTGGTCCAAATCAGAAAGTAAGAAATCATGCCAGGAGAGACATCAATTCTGGAAAACCATTCAAGATTCCAATTGAGCTTACACATGACCAAACGAGCAAATTGGTCCAAATAGTCTACCCGATCCATCGGAGTGCATCTGCAGACAAAAATGGCCATCTGCAATTGATTTTTAATCTTGCTTAGCTGGGAGACAAAACACTTGAATCACGCTACAACAGCAATGGCTTCAAGTGGTAGAGTTACTGTTCCACATGGAATTGTAGGGCAATAGCATTATCGAGTCGGGATTGAATTTAATTAATTCGGCTGAGTCTAATCAATAGTCCACATCGGAGTTAGGTCTGTGTTTTAGCTTATGAACAGTTTGAAACAGGAGATTAGATCTTTCCTGTATATCAATCATCTGATTCACATCATTAACTTGTGATATGCAAACCCACCAAACATATATATATTTCCCCATATATATATGTATGACTCCATTTGCATATTCATCAACATATATAGTAGGTATTTAAATTAAAGATCATCGAAGACATTTATCTTTATTTCTATCTAGATATTTTGGCTTAAAAAATCATGGATTTGTAGGCCACCCCCCACCCACCATCTAGGTCTATAAGAACAAACTTCAATAATGGGCATGATGCAGTCATTATTGCATGCTATCATGTCTCTAGTAATCGCAATTCATTAGACCTCGATATTAAACATCGAGTAGTAGTAACATAATTACTTGATGCTTTTTTTTTTTAACTACGATACAACTAGTTGGTTATTACGATATTTCACTTAGAGAGTTAATTCAATCTTTTACCGTTAAGTTCTTCCATTATGTTCAAACTCATGACTCTCCATAATTGAAAGTGTTCAAATTACGTAGCATCACATTTAATTGAAAGTGTTGGTCATAGGAGTTTCGAAGTATCTTGGGCCTTGAACAACGTCAAAGGGAGAAGTGCTTTTGGTACCATATACAACTTACCCTCCACGGTATTTATCTACCTGGTGTGGAGAGGAGAGGACGAAATTCCAGGGTCTTCAAGAACAGAGCTTCCCCTCATTTGTAGGATATGATCTTTGATTGCGTAAAGCTAAGGAATAAGGATTGCGTCCCTCCCTCATTTGTCAGCTAAGCTAGCATTATAATGCAATCTCGACCTGAGTGCTGGCTGCTTATGGGACTGTGGGTTTGTTTCTCTTATACACGTGAGTGCATACTTTCGTACATTTTGTGCATATTTTGATCATCAATGGAATCTTAATTCTCCAAAAAAAAAAAAAAACCGAATCCAAGGGAGTGACGGCGACCCGTGTCTCCCTAATTTACTAAATCCGCCCATGGGAATAGTTGGATTTGGATTATGCACCAAACGCTATGGTTCCCCCGACTTTTTTTTTTTCTTTGTCGCCTTGTGAGAAATCCCGTGGTCTGCCGATGCTGTATATACATCTAAAGACCATTGTTGCTCTTGGTGGTCACCGGAAATCATGCATTTGGCCCACGTATACAGTACAGCAGTGGCTCAGATGCACGTAGTTCATCAATCGACAGAAATGGTCCTACTATGTTTTACTACTGTTGCCCGTCTCGGGAGACCTTTTGAACGGATCAGATGTGGAGCTACGTACGTAGATTTCGTGTATAGATTATCGCGTTCTATCCGGCACGGCAAGTGAGGAGCCTGTTCAGTGGGGTAAAATTCATAATGTAAAAAAAAAAAAAAACATTGACTAGCAGTGCTGCCCATCAATCATGCCTCTAATATCGTAGACCTAATTAAATATTATAATAGTAATAATACTCTGAAAATCAACCCAATAAATCAAAGTCAATCCACCTAAAAACAAAAACCCTAGTTTAATGCAAGCTCTCACTTTAGTGAATTATTGAGCCAAGAAAAAGATGGAGCCCCTTCATCATCATCTAGTAGTTGTATTATCAACTTAAAATTAAAATATATTAGACTTGATCCATTCTTAGGGCAAAAAAGAAATATGCAACATGTTTATTCACAATCAATTGCACAATGGCGAAGCCATGGCATAGAGGAAATCACACACCAAAAAAATAATTAAATAAATACAAATATTTAATCTCTTATGCTTTTTAAATGCCACTAGAGAGCGACCGGGACCCCCTTGTCCCATTTTCCGCAGCCTAGAACATGGAAGAAATTATGGCACCTTCCTTCCTCAACACTACATTTCTCTATTCTATCTAATGTCCCAGTCGTCCCTGCTACATGGCATGACCCGGCTCTAGTCGCTGGGGGGGACACAGCTGGCTAAATCAGTACATGTAACTGAAGAATAGACACACCACTTGACCAGTTCTTTCGGTTCCAGGGGGATTCCGTGGAAGACTCTCCGTGTGTACAGTCGTAGTTTCTCCCCGAATACTACCATTGCTGGCCTCCTATCTCTCTCATTATCTGTCTATGGTGCATTTCCAACCATAAGACCAACACGTTTCCATTATAGAACCGACACCACTTGGCCTTTGTAGGGATACAGACAATCTCATGTGAGGAACCACAACAAGAGAGTGGGTATATTAATTAACTCCATGATCATACTGTTGCTCTCTTCCTCATCCCAAGTCCATCTATATATAAAACCCACCTCACAATCCATGGCCACTCTTACAGGACCATATTTACTCCACTTTCACTTCCCATCCATCCTCAACCCTCGAGAGGAAGGAACAGGAAAAGGTAAAGAAGAGGACATATACATATACTTACATATATATATATATATGGAGATTGAATTGATGAAGTGTGAGTGCTGTGGGCTGAAGGAGGAGTGCACCCAGGACTACATCAGCGAGGTGAAGGCCAAGTTCGAAGGGAAATGGCTCTGCGGGCTCTGCTCGGCGGCCGTGGGGGATGAAGTCAGCCGAGGGATGAAGCCATTCGGGTCGTTGGAAGAGGCTGTCATGGCTCACATGTCCTTCTGCAGGAAGTGCAAATCCAGTCCTGCTTTCCGGGTGGCCGATGGGATGAGGCAGATGCTCCGGAGGCGATCTGGCAACCTATCCTCCCCTTCTTCACCATCTCCAAGCTTGAAGAAGTACTCGAGATCCTCGAGCAGCTCATCCCAAGTCGGCGACGAACCCTCCATTTCCATCTGCTGAACCATCGAGAAGATGCATCTCGAGACCGGACGCGGTGCTGGTGTACTGCAATCACGGGACAATACACATGGGGCCCGCTAATGTGATTGTGACGGTAATGAATTAATGATGAGACTGGATCCAGGCGAGACTTTACCACGAGAGAACGTACTAATCCAAGATGATGCTAATAATCTGTGTAGGCCTCTAATGGGATAGAGAAGAGGTTGGATTGGTTTCTTCTTGTTGTTGTACAGAGGGCGGATATGTTTCTTCAGAATCAACGGAGCCTACAGAAGGAACTTGTGGGCTTGCCTTTAGTTTTCCTTTCCAGTTTCAATATTGTCTGCCTCTTCATCGACTTTGTTTCCCTTTGGTTCAGTAGATTTGGTCCAATCCCCTAAGAACACAAAGTAAAATACTATCAATAATATATATATATATTATTTATAAAATTTAAACTCAAACTTTCATTAAAAAAAAGATGTATCGAACACATTCCTTAAGCAAAAAGTATTGCACTTCTCTAGATTTTATTTACACTCATCATGTTGCTCTTCTATGAAGTTTCTTATGGAACTTTTGTAATCCACTCCACTCAAAATATAGTTACTTTCTTATATATTTCTAAGAAAAATGGACTGTTTGTTATTTACTCATTACTTTATATTTGGTTAAATCGATTTGATAAAAGGTAAATCCCTCTCGATTATAAATATTTTCCTATTTTCACAAGAATTTTGACTGAAATTCTATTTAAAGAGAAAAAAAAGCATGCTTTTGAGTCATCTAAAACCTTGGTAATACATTTTCATCTAATGTGATGGACTAAAATAATGGACGTTGCATTATGTAACTATCGCATCAAGTGAAAGAATTTGCGTATAAGTGGGTGAGGAGGGGAAGAAAAGGGTAAGAGTTACTCCCTCCAGGGCAAGGAGACTCCTTGGCATGCAATCTCTCTCTCTCTCTTATTTTTCCTTCTCTTTTAGAAACCATGACATGGGGGGTCTGCAATTGTCTGAAGCAATTTGATGTCTTCCTACGCCCACTACAACCAAAGTCCTCTTTTGAACAGGAGTGCAAGGTTAAGGTAATTGTCTTGGGCCTTAATGATCTGTGGGGTTACTCGGGGCATAATCATTGAAAATCGGTATTACTCAGGCACGTCGTTATCCTTGTTATTGGTTTGGCTGTCGCATAATCCATCGGATCGTTTCTTGACAAGATCATGTCACTCGATTCTGATACCCCTTTCGGCATAATTTGGCAGATGGGATCTCAGATGCTTTTGGTATGTAATAATGTAAGTGAATGCTCTGTTGTGTGATTGATGTACACCGGATTCACGTTTATCATCTGGGTGGTCGACTTTCGCCTTGTAGCTAGCTAGACTTTTCTGCAGTACCAGATGTTTAACGGACATCGGTCTCGTAAAATCCCCACACGGGTGCCCCCGAGACGGAATGGAAGATGAAGATGGGCCAGGAGAAGCATATATATGTGCAGACACACAAACTCGTTCAAAGAATTACAGTTATATGGTATCCTTGACTATGTCATGGAACGCAAAGGCTCTCAGTTGTCAAGTGCAGTAAATATCACAACACCAACTGAAATCAGAACAGTTTTCCATGTGATTAGCTTAGATCCAGCATCGGATTCACTTCAGGTCAACGTTGATAACACCGCAGCTTATTGAATTGGATTCTCAGTATGACAGTGATTGATAAAATCTTTGCACTCGTCGTCCTTACGAATCAAAAACCCCCCCTGGGACTCTCTCTTCCGGTAGATGCGGCAATTCTTGCTGGGCCGTGGCTAACGGGCCGGCTCTTCGTGCCATTGGAAGTTCGGGATGACCCGGCCCGACCCAATATGGGGCTGGCCATTTTTAGCCTGCTACGTGGCGGACCCCCCTGCACCAACTTGTCCCGAGCGGCCACCTCATAGAACTCAACCTGCCACGTCTGAGCCTCCTTTGATCCCCCGACTATCCTCCCAGCGCCACGTGTCCCGCATCCCATAAATAAAGCTTCTAGACACACAGCCCTCGACTATCCATATATGCCAAGCAGTTAAACTCGAGTAAGATAATCATATCGATCACTTTGCCCCCGGAAAAAAATGAGCCAGGAACAGCCAACGCGGCCCCTGCAGCAGCAGCAGGGCCAGGGGGACGTAGGACTGTCTGAGGAGCAGCAGCCCATCAAGTACGGTGACGTCTTCAACGTGTCTGGGGACCTCGCCTCGAGACCAGTGGCACCCCTCGACGTGGCCATGATGCAGTCCTCCGAAAACACCATCCTGGGGCATGCTCCTGCAGGCGAAGCACCTGCTGCCGTGAGCTCAGCTGCGGCTTGGAATGAGAGGGCCAGGCCGGTGGGCCCCGGGGCTGCCACAGACATAGCAGCAAGGGAGGGAGCCATCGTCACGGGGACGGACGTCCCTGGCGGCCTTTTAGTCACAGAACAAATTGGTGGACAAGTAAATATCTCTCTCACGAATTCTTAAGCTGCTGCAATTTGTTTCCATCAATCATACCATGTTTGTTGACGACCATTTGCTTTTTCTCCAGGTGGTTGGACAGCATGTAGAAGCTAAAGCGACGCAAGGAGGAACCTGGACCGGCTCACCGGAGCAGAATGCTGTAACCATTGGCGCTGCACTTGAAGCAGCAGCTCAGTCTGCCGGAGGCAAACCTGTGAGTCGGAGCGACGCTGCAGGCATTCAGGCGGCCGAGCACATAGCCACTGGCGGCAACACCGTAATCCCAGGAGGCCTGGCCGCTACTGCTCAATGCGCTGCCGCTTATAATGAGTCGACTCTGAGGAATGAGGATAAGATCAAGCTCTCCCAAGTCCTATCGGTAAATTAATGCTTCCGTTATCACTTATAAAATTTCATCTCGATTCTGTTTGTCGTCATAGTTATGTGTATATGCGATGAATCTATATTGAACGTGACAGGGTGCAAGTGGGAAGTTGCCAGCTGACAAGGTGGTGACTCAGCAGGACGCACTGGAGATTGAAAATGCCGAGAAGTGGAACAGCCGTAACATGGAGACACAGCTCGGCGGTGTTGCTGCTTCGATGGTGGCAGCTGCTCGGTTCAATGAAAACCTGAAACCATGATGCACTGTGCGTTTGTGTACTGTGAGAGGATGGAGTGTAAATATACTATGCGGTATGTGTAGGAATGAGGTGTGTCGACGATAAGTTAGCCAGTCAGCTGTTGTTATGATAAGTTGTCCGTTCTGTTCTCAAGTATGAGGGGCTGCGTTGTTGAAAATGTATCCTCCATGTTTATGGAAAAAGGAGGGTTTTTTCTTGACGATTATCGACATCTTACAGTGTCCATTGTATGTCAGATTCCAGATTTAATTGAACTTTCTTTATAATATATGCCGTGTGGTATCATCTGTGCCATAAATGGGGTCTACGACTCTATGGGCATCCAAGATATTAGATATCATGCTGCTCTTGCCTAGGTCTCCGACGAGGTCCTCGCAGCTGCTGCCAGTGTGGAGAGACGAGCAGAAAAGAGTTTCCGGAAATTTTAGCTAATAACCATGATCAATGTGACATTTTCCTCAAGAGTTTGTTCAGGCAAAGAGATTCTGACGAAAAGCAGAGGAGCAACGTGCAACTGACGCATGGCATCCGGCCTCTCGGTCAATGGATGAATGCAGCTCTCCCGACTTCCCAAGAACTGTGTGCGCATTGGCTCTGATCATTGCCGTATGCCGTACTGCCGGAGATGTTGTTCCCCATCCCTCCCGAGCCTTTGAAATCCCTTCCTTCGCTTCATCTTCCACGTCACGGCATAGACCACGGGGATGATTCCTGTGCAACAATCCATTTGACTCCCTGCTCTCTGGGCTGCTGCCCTGTTATTGGAGCCGTTTGTGGGGGCGGGCGTTCAATAGTAAAGGCGGGAAGGTTGGTTTGAAGCTAAACTGTTTTTCATAAGTCAAACGGAAAACAAACCAGGAAAAGCATCATTTTCCAGGAGGGTAGGGTGGACAACGTTTTGGAAAGTTAAAAACAAGAATGTTCGATTATGGCTACGAACTTTTCACCACAAATTATCAGTCGAAACCTAAACTCGTGTTGCAGGAGGAGTTGTGTGGCAACTATTGATAATAGGATAGTCAATTGACCGATTATCTGTTTCTTGTTTGACAGTCATAATGAAGGTTCTCCCCATTTATTGTTGGAGAAAATCTACCAGCCGACGGCTGACATAAGCAAATGTTTCATGGAAAATAAGGTCCATGTTCGCTCTATTAGGATCACTAGGCATCAAGAAGAAATCCATAGATTTATCAAGACTCATGCTGACCATTCCTGCAAAATAGGATCACCGACAGATATACCTGTAGCCGAATACAAGAAAGTCCCTGGTGGCACCAAACTGCACTTCTAAGGGAAACAGATGATGAACATGTGGTGTTTTGCATTCTTCCGCAATAGAGGTATGCCTGTCAACCGGAAGAGAAACCCGGTCTGAGCTTTGAAACTCTAAGTGAACAAACACCCAATCCTGAAACCTGCTACTACCACCAAAATCCCGGTCAAATTTGTTCACAGCGCTTAGCAATATAGTAATATTTACAGTCCTGGGGAATTCAGCCCTGACTTGAAAATGTCTAAACTAGAGCCAATCCTATACCATGTTACTTACGTCATACAAGACCCTCCTCAAGTGAACGATCGACTGCAACATTAATCTAGAGGAGAAAACCCAACTCAGAATCACAGTCAGCTGTAGAGTCACCAATAATGAACTTGTCCCGCTCTCCTCATAAATACACTTTGTTTCAGCGCTGATGAGCCACGTCATCTCCCTAATCCACAGTAAAGACAGGATGAGACGTTGAAGAAATCTCCTTAATACCTTAAGGAATGCCATCTTGTCATGCGAAGATGGGGTAGAAGGCTGCATTACTGCTAGTTTATCCTGTCTGCATCACCACTCTCACTATCAGTTGAAGAAGGAATATTGCATTCAGCATCATAACATGCGGCTGACTTGTTCCCCAGTTCAGTGTCTTGTGCAGGAAACATGCCACCACCAGCGGGCTCATCTGATTTGCTTCCCTCACCATGACTGACCTTGCAGTTAGAATCAGAATTAACAAATACCGTATCCTCAGCTGCTTTGTCCTCCTTCAGAGCCTGTCCCAATTTCTCTTCCATCTCCAGAGCACTGTGACTTGCATCTGATAGAGGTACACACACGATTGTACTCAGGACATCATTCGATTTAACAATCTCCTTAGATTTCTCTATGGAAATTCCTTTTAGAGAAGGTGAAGATTGAATACTGGAGACTTCAACCACCATCTTGGAGGCATCATTAATGTCACCATTCTCGATCAGCTTAGCACTAACTTCAGTAGGTGGGTCTGAAACCTCCTCATCAACCTCCGGCGAACTGTCACCAGAAACAGATGGAGCATCTCCAGTCAGTTTAATTTCAGATTCAGCAGATTTGACAGCCAACTCAGTCGAGATATGAACTTTTCCTTCATCTGAAGAACCATTAACAACATTACTATCATTTGAGGAACCTCCTGAGGAGTTACTATCACAATCCACATCCTCTGCTTTATCATCCATCTCTTGCATTGGTCCAGTTGATAAATCACCATCAGATTTTTCCGACACAAGGGGGTTGCCAGCAGTTTCCTTGCCTTCTTCATTTTGCATTGCTGCTGCACCTGGAGAAAAAGTTAACAACAACATCGATTAAATAGTTGTAGATCCAAAAAGTAGCAAAGGAATGATGAATCAACTACTTTAACCTGAAAAAAGAGCTGCAGTCCCCTCGCTCTCGGTAGTTTCTTGCTCAAAAAGAAGCTTCTGCAACATATTTAGGCCAGGAAATACCAGCATATTCAAGGACCTCATTTCCTGTTTCAGGGACTCCGCAGCAGGAGTAAAGCCAAAAATGGCATTCCATGTATTCATAAGTTCAGAAATAGCAGGGATAACCAGCTTTTCAATTTTAAGGGACCGCAGCACCTATAATTAAGGAGATAAAAGTATATCTCAGAGTGGAAAGGTAGGAAAAGTGGAATTGAATTTCCCAAAAAAATAAAGCATGAAATAATGTATCCAACGACATGCAATAACTCAATATTGGAGTTCTTGTAGCTTACGGATTCAATGGCAGAGAAGAGCCGACGGCACATCCCTTTTTGCCTATAAATATGCCGGGTCCCAATGAAGGGCATCTCTGCCAACTGAGCCCCATGGAACCTGAAGAATTATTATGTAGAGCATAAATGCATGTCCATGTAGGCATTGATTATCAATACTTTTGACTTTTCTACTTTGATTTAGCAAAGACAACTTTTCCAATTTTTAGTTTATCTTGTCTCAGCTAATTAAACATCCGTCCTAGTGTTTTAATGGCAGTACATAATTAAGTGAAACATCTGTCCAATTTTTCCAGTACCTCTTATTCTTACTTTCTGCTTTAATACGTTTTCATTTACAAAACAGACACCACAACTTCACTGCCACATGAATTATGATAAACTAAGAGAGATGGTACCTGAGAGATGCAGCAGAGATGATCTCATCATCCCCTTCCAGAATAACAGTGTAAAATCCACCATAGTTAATCCGACTAAAGTTTGATCTATTAAAACAATAAGAGAAGCAGTTAGAAAAGAATTAAATGTGTTTAGGAGCAAAACTCAACACCGGAGACTGGGTGATCTAGTTATTACCCGCAGTTATAGAGAACATTACGTATCATATTGATTCCAGTCCTCCTGTCAATAATGGGCAAGAAACACTCATCCATGACGCTAAGTGCAACAGCAAGCTTAGAATTGCATTCCACCATTTGAGGAAGCTGTTGGGAAGATAAATCTGAACCTGGATCTATCCTGCGAATAAGGGACCAAGAAAATCCTTCCTCTAATTCATGTTTTAACCCAAGGTACTTCTGTAGATGATCTAATAGCTGTAAAATAATAATAAGTGTGCGTTAATCAAAGGGGCCGCATATTTACTATCTGAATAGTATGGAGAATAACAAGAGTCAATTCTAGAGGAAGAACAAAAGGACAATAATAGATTAGATAAATTGGGAAAATAAAGAATGGAGAATAAAGATGATTACCTCTTTGCATTTCTGACTGCAAAATGAATGATCTGTTGTGAAAGAGTCAACAGCAAGAATATCAATATCCTTGATGCATGATTTGTGAACTGTCAAAAGACAAGAAAATAAACAGTTAACAATTTAAAAAGATCCTCAGATGGAGAGCATTGCACTACTCTTAGATGAAGGATAAAGATCATTACATCTTCTCTCACAGAGGTTACAAGAGAGAAGTTCACTGACAATCACAGGATGGCTCTGAGGATCATGATGCTCACTGGCTACTCCACAATATCTGCACGTGCAATTTGGGCAATGCCAATCTCCCTGGGGAAGCATCTGCAATAATTGACGAGTTGAGATATTAGAGCCAGGAAACAAATTGCGGCAAAACAAGAGTGGAGATTTCCTTTGTCATAATTTTCAACATACAGTATAGTGAATCATAATTCTCCATAGAATTTAAATCTTAGAATTCTCCTTGTGGGTGTAATCATTAGGTCAAACCAACTTAATTAAGGAGGATCATATAGTAAGACAATTTTTAGCATTTAATACCTCAATTTATGTCAGCCATGGTCTTTAAACTCGTGCCACATCTACAATAATCAAGGTATATATTAATAAATACAACCGGTATTACTTTCCTGCAGCAAGCTTTTCTTTCCCTTTGAGTCTTCCACACAAAAACATTTGATTTTTCAGGGTGACCACCTCATTTAATCTTTCCACAGTAAGTTCAATTGAAGCTCTAAATATACACCCAGTCTCATTCAGACTTAACTATAGCCCAACCAATAAGACACAGTGTGGAAGCAATCCAAATCACAATGATCTACTAAAAAATAAAAGAAAGATTAATCTTACCTTAATATTTAAGCAGCTCTGGTGAAAAGTTGACGGGCAGCCATCACAACATATCAAGTTTCCACCATCTCCACAAATGCCACAAGTATCATCATTTGGATCATCACCATCAACATCTACCCTGTGGAAGCCCACGTGGTCAGATTCTTCCAGTCTATTCCATGCATCTTTCTGACACTGCAAGAGCGAAACACCAGAATCCAGATATATGTTTTGAAATGGCTGTCTTAGTTTGCTACCAGCATGGAGCTCAAACTTTGAGATTGTGATGATGTTGCTGCAACAACCACAGTGAATTCCATCTCTCGTAATCCACCCTTGCAGAAGTACCTGAGTTTTTCTTTGATTCATATACTGCACTTTTTGGCTTAACTCGACTACCCCAGAATCAATTAGCCAGGAAAGGAGGGTTCTCTTTCCAGTGTATGAGACAAAAGTATCACTTTCTGAATTTGAGCCCTTGTCAGAACTGCGTATCAGTAGGGTACATCTACCCAATTTTCTGCTTTCCCTTCGCTGTGGAAACACATTGGAAGAGGACGCTTCTGCAAATTTCTTCTGCAACCCTGTCAAACCACTGTTAGCAATTTTTCCCCTGCATGATTTTGCCTTTCGCTTCATGAGGGAGCTTAGTTTTTCTTCTGTACTATCACTTTGCATGCTCTCCACATCCTCTTTTACATAAGAAGTTTTCTTCCTTGCAGCTCCTCTGGCATTCTTGCTCTCAGTGCCCGTGCTCTGCCTCTTCAGTTCTTTCTCCATTTTGCTTTGAGTTTTTCTTGTTAATTGACTGAGGATCTCATCCGAAACTATAAATGCCAAACGGTCTCCTCCATTCTCCTCAGCCTCGCTATCAAGTTGCTTTTGAAGAGCATCATAGGCCTTGATTATGGACCAGTAAGAGATCCCTGAAGGACTAATATAAACTGCGTCAAGATAGTCTCTGTTCCTTCTAGGTTTATAATCTATCTCCCAACCTGCAGATAGGAGCATGCTCCTTATATGTTCACGCAATTTCTGCTTTTCTGTACCACTGCCATGCTTAACTCCAGTGCCTGATGCAAGAACCTTGGCCTTAGGAGTTCTCTCACTTTGCAAGCCTCCTTTCATGGAAGGATCATGAGCTTCCACTTTCTGGGATTTCTGCTTCAGAGACGCATTAATGTCATCTAAATCCCCATCTGCAGATTTACTTATCTCAGAAGCTGGCCCCTCTCCATCTATCCTAGAAATAGAAGCCCTTTTCTTTTTTGCCCTTGAAGAATATACTATGACATTCTTCCTGACAGTTTCAGATCTCTGCTTCAGCAACAAGTTAGTATCCCCCAAATTTTCTTCAAAAGAATCATTCGTATCTGTATGCACAGATTTCTCCCTATTCAGTTGATTTTTCTCTGTTCCTGAAGATGCACTGTGCTTCTCCGACCTGCATTTGTTGGTAGAAGAGGGCAAAACAACTGCACTTTCATTAGCCATGCCTTCACAGCTGGAGCCTTCCCTATTATCATCACTCTTCCACTGATCATAATCACTTGAAGACCCACCTGGTTTCTTCTTGTTTTCCACATGTACCTTCAGAACACCATTTTTCCTCTGGACCCAAATCGGCTTATCTGAATTATTCGTGAGTTTCTCTCTCTTGGCAGACGGAGGCATCCTTCCAACATACCGCTTCTGCTTACTGCATAAGCTATTGGCTTTGTCAAAATACACGTTTTTTCTACTTACAACAGTCGCATGCCTACTTGAACCAGACTGACACTCCATTCTACTGTCCCTCCTAGCTAAAGACAGTGACACTGGGGATCTTTTTCCGATCCCACCATTATCACATCGCCTCCTCAACATCATCTCCCAATCAATCCCATCATACTCGTTAAAGTCAAACACATCCAGTCTATTCCTCTTCTTCTCCTCCCCATCACCATTCCAGCTAGTTAACTCGCTGCCTTCAGCAACGTGCTTCCCGGGAACAGTCAAACCATTACAGACACGAATGGTCTCTGCAGCAACTCCCCTGTGGGACAGCGGGGGCAAGGGCGGATCTTCCTCACTCAACTCAGAGTCTCTAACTGCCACTCTCGGCCTCTTCCCCTCATTCTTGACAGCAGAACCCTTCCTAGACCCAGAAGCACAAACACCACTCAATGCGCCCCTTTTCTTCCTCACAACCAAACAGCCCGAAGAGTTCCTCTTCTTCACTGCAATCCCAGACCGGCCACCGCTTCTCAAATTCTCCTCCATGGGCATTGGATTAAGGCCTAAACTTTCAAATTCATCTCACTCCCACTTCCAAGAACCCGGATAATCCCTCCCGATCAAAAACCTGAATCGACCATCAGCGGATCTGAGGCGAAAACGATCCAAAGCGCCACGAAATTCAGGCAGCCACCAGAATTCTCCGCACTAGAGCAGCTAAAAGATTGACCTTTCGGCAAGCTTACCGCGTTTGACCATCTGGGTGCAACCGTTTCACGCCAACAGGTGGCACACAGGAAGAGACCGATGTGGGGAGACACAGAGAGAGACAGAGAGAGAGAAAGAGAGAGAGCAAGAGAGGAAGAGGAGAAGGCGGAGGGTTCCGAAGAGAGTCTCTTCTGATTTTTAAAGCTTTCCTCTTTTATGTCCGGTTTTTGTTTCTTCACCCCCCACTGTTCCAGTCCTTCACCAGGGAGATCACCTGCCCTGCTCTCCACTCCCCAAACCAAATCTCGATTTCTTTTTTCCATTACTTCTTTTGACATCCAGTAACGAAGGGGAATCTGATCAGTTATATTTTGAGTCTGATTGATTGATTTCATGTGAAAATTTATGGATAATTTTTAATTAATTAAGGATGTGATAATTGTATTAGAAATATGATTTTTTATGTAAATTTTTTGTGTTGATGTGATTTTCTAGGATAAAATGATGATTGTACATACCTTAAGCGACTTAGAATTGTGTTTGTGTTCCACTTATCATATAGTTGCAATCGAGCGGCTTCTGGGCTGAATGGGCGAGTGCTGCCAGGCTTGCTTTGAAGCGAGTAGACATCAGTGGAGGAAGGAACAGCCTAAGTTCTCTGGTTTGTCTTGGTCGGAATTCAGACACTGCGTGAAATTTATTGAACCCATCTTGTCCGTGGCGTCAAGTTCGATTTTTGTTCTAAATTTTCTTTACCAATACTAATGAGTTTCTAGAAAGTCTGAGAACTGGAACAAATCGGTTCTTGTTCTTAACCATCAACTGTGCTTCGTCAGAGTGCTACCTTCGACGTTCCATGGTCAAGAAGTATATAAACAGCCGCTTGGAGTGAAGGTCTAATAGCATTATAGTTTCCATGTTACCCGCACTCCCACAGATTGCACCTCTCCGATATTTCCAAAGCAGTCTTCCCTTCGATGACTGATCCGCTAGCTCTCTGAATCTCTGAATAGGCATGGAATTTTCAACTATCACGCTCCTCTGGGGCGGTACCTGGTGGTTTTCAAGCTTTCTTTTATGATGAACCTTCAGCCTCAATATAATTAATATTATTGTAAGGATCTATTTCATGGGGGCTAATGCTGTTGAATTCATAGAATCTCCAGTTTGTATGCCTCCATATTGTCCACGTAAGGAAGTCAGACTTGTTAGATTATTTCCAGGTGAACAGTGTAACGAATCTACTTCTCACTACCTACCAAGTAAACTACTCCACGGCAGTTTGACCTTAAAATATGGAACGAGTGACTAGTCATTGAGTTGTGGATTAAGCAAACCATTTTTTTCTTACATTTGTATATCGGAAAGGTAATTGCATTTTCAAGCAATTAATATGGGATTTGTCAAGGTCTAAGGTCAATTGTGACTACTAAATGTCCGTAGTAATTTCAGTTGCATCACCAGTGGGAATGAGATAGCAACTGAAATTCAACAATGCAGATCTTCTATTTTAGTTTTTGGCCCAGAACAGCAATTGAAATCCAGTATTGTCCGTTTAGTGTTTGGTTTTTGTTGGTCCTTCTGTTATGCTGATCCTCGGATCTTGTTTGTCATTTAAATACCTGCAAACGTTCATTACTTTGCCTTTGCAGAAGTGGTTTCTCTATGCAGATGATGAAACTGAGAGACAGCTGTTGACAAGTGGATTTCAATCTCTAGAAGTGTTGAGAGTAATTATAGCCCTCTAATCTACTGGATTCAGCATCCACCTTAGTTGTATCAGGCAATTTTTCTCTTCTTACAGAAACAATGTCTGGAAAGGCCATCAATCTGTTTCATTCTCCCGTGGAACTTCCTTGGGAAACCCGCCTATCCTATGTTTCAGGGCCGGCTCTGAACTAAAGCAAGCAACAACGGCTTCTGTTTAATGTTGCTCGCAATCACTTACTCGTCTCCAATGAATCTAATTTCTTGTCTATGATACTCCGATGTTGTTATGCCATTTTCTGGGAACCCTTAGGATTGTTAGGAAGAAATGGAAATCGTGTAGGTTGTCTCTTTCACCATCTGTTTCAGTCAGTTTCTCAAGATGATGGAGTGAATAGGAAGATATTAACAGCCACCTCAACTGCTGATACAGAGTATGCAACAATAAACAGCCCAATGGCACTGCTGAATTACCGCTCAGACTTATCATCTCTTTTGAATTAGGGTAGGCAATTGAGCTGAAACATAAGAAAGGAACTAGAGAGCTGTGCAGTGGAAAGGAAGAGATGGAAAAAACCAAAAACTCATCGAAATGATGACAGAATTATGTAATAAACAGCTTATGTACATGTCCATCGGCCTTTAATATCTGCAGGCTCTATCTCTGTTGCTGCAAGCTTCAGCGTTTGGGTTGCATTGTTGTGTTTGACTCCACCAGAATTGACCAGAGGACATGAACATCCTTGTAGGGGCAGGATTTTACATCCTCGTACAAAATGTATAGTCCTCTTCCTGCAGTAACAGATCCTCTTAGATTTATGGATGATCAGAGGGAATTGTGGAAACTCTTGATGGGAATTCCACAGGAAAGAAGCAGTTGTTCTTTAAAAGCCAAAACTCTTGATGGGAATTGTGGACCTGTGAAGAGATCGTATGCTATTTCTTTTGCAAGAGTTTGCTGGAATTAGCTGCTAAATCTGTCTGGTCAAATTGTTTTACAGCATTTAAGGAAGGGAGAAAGCAGGACACGAAGAAATGACATGAGACTTGCAGTGATGAATTTGTTGCAAATTATCTTCAGTTTCCGAAACAGGTGAAGTGAAGAATGAATCAGAAAGAGGGAGATTAAAATGCATTACTCTTCTTTGGAGCCGAATGGAGGCGGAACCTTAGTTTCTTCAATGGAGAGAAGAGGGATTGCAGCCACCTCATTTACCAGCGGTTTATGCTGCTCATCTATGCAATGCAGCACAGAAGAAAAGTGCAAATAGAGAGAGAGAGAGAGAGATGAATTTTCTTAGACAGTGGTGGAGGCTTATATATCACTCCCTAGAAAAGAACACATGGTAAGGACATTCCCTTGAAGTGCAATCATGCACAAATAACACATTTGTCTTGTGGGCGTTGCAATGTCCATGTCATAATTACCCCAACATTTTTTCTTGCGCTGGAAGAGAACCCATTAATAGGTGCCACTTCGCAGTTCCGACTATAGCATGTTCCAAGAGCAATAGATTCTGTTCATTTCCCTTATTGTGGAACACGCGAGGCTTACATGGGGGAAAAAGAGACTATTATATCCGAAAACTTAGGAGGAGTCGACTTGACACTCTGTTTCATTTATCTTTCATATGCAGTAATTTCTCTCCTTCTCATGAGATGGCCATTTTTGGCATCCGCACTCAGCAGCGGGGCTTTCATCTCTCTTGCCTTTTATTGGGTCAACTCGTGTGTCCTAAGGAAGTACACGACATCCTAATCGACTTCTCAAGTAATCCTTATGCAGGAGTTTGCCTCTCGTTGGTCCATTTGTGTTGTCCCTTTGGGCGCCTTTAAAGTTTGACTTGCCAAAAATTAAGGTGGTCGAGTCAGATTTGGATCATTAGACTACTCATCACATGAACCCAATCCCTTTGGGTTAATCAGACTGCTTCCAGAGTTGCTCAAGAAATAGACCGCATCCAACTATTTTGTCAAGAATCTAAAAGACATGTATGCACTGCTATTAGGAAGTAACATGTCTCTCTGGGGCAAGAAGAGAGACTTAAAAAAAAAAAAGGTTACACATCCATGGCGTTGAAAATCCATCACAAAAGCCTAACTCGGACCCTTCACCCAGTTGGTTTAGGAATTCCAATTCCTTACATTGACACGCTGTTAGGAATTCCCTTCCCAGTGAGCCCTCCAACTCTGGAGTAATCAGATGTGTTTGGATACAACAATGTATAAGGCACATTAACTGGCCCTTTCCTGTTCCTCCACCGCCTGTCCTCGTTCCTCTCCAGGATCTTCCTCTCAATCTCGACCAGCCTCTTGCTGAACCTCCCAAATGCCTTCCTCGGCTCATCATCCTTGGTCCAGTCCTCAGAGTCCTCTCTCTGCCCCAGGTAGATCTCATCACTTGAATGCCTCGATAGTATCTCTATCAGGGAGACTCCCAGGAGTGTCTGGAGCTGGGCAGTGATTGTATTGAGGAACACCTTCTCCGGATGCTGCTCAAGCTCCTTGTACTCGGGCGTGCCGGGCTCAGGCATGAATTTCCGGCTCACTGTCGGTCGGTTCGGGAGGTAACCTGCATAAGGGTACTGACCGAAGTTTATGGCTGCATGGAAGGCGGAGGCAATCCAGATGATTGTAGTGCAGGATTGGATGAGTTCTTCTTGTGATTTCATCTTGGGCCACCATGGTTCGTGCCTCTTGTCCTCGTGGCCCACATCCCGGATCTCCGCCCACCATGATTGCAGTTCAGAGTCTCTTAGGATTAGATCATCTGTTGGGTAGTAGAAGGAGCAGTACTCTCCCACCCAACTCTTGATTGCATACCAAATCTCGAGACCGTCCACAGCATAAGGGTAGTCATCAATCACAAGTCTAATGCCGTGGGGAGAACTTGAATCGAGTACCGCCATACCCCTGAACATAAGCATCACATACTAGCAATGTGAAAACAGCTTTCCCAGTTTGTTTAATCCAGGGAATAAGATCATAATGAACACTTGGTATCCATCCATCTTCTGCATATAAATTGATTACCTCTTTAGCAGATCAGCAGGAAGTGCCTGCTCAGTGAAAACCCAGTTCTTGTAAACAACTGCAGACATCTCCATAGCATATTTCATGGGATAAACAGTCCTCTCAAGTATTCCACCGGCATTTATGAGGATCTGACGAGCCAAGGCATTGATGTACATTGTATCACGGAGGTGCGGATGCACAAGCTTATATATGGGATGGAGGACACTCAACTGTCGATGAGTGGCAATCACAAAAGGCTCGATTACAGCATGAGCGTTCAGCCTGCAAATGAAAAAGGAAAGAAAATTAACAACAAAAAGCATTGCTACTTGCCATCCGTTCATGGATTTGAGACTGCTTAAACCGTGCATTGCTTTCATTATCTTCCTGTGAGCTCATGAGCATATATTCTGTTTTCAGGCCCACAAAACCACATATTATCAGACAGTTCTGAACATGTGATTCTTTTTCCCTTTTGTTTTCTCAATGTTACCGGAAGGTCATACCAGTGGCTTATGAGCTGGTGGAACCCAGAATCATTCACTGCTACATAAGCTTTTGCAAGTTGCCAAATGGAGCCCTCAATGCCCTTCTCAGCCGGCGTAAAGACACTGCTTACACATCCGTGGAGGTCTCCTTGTGGATGAGGCAGGCTCAGCTCTATTGCTATTGGCTTCAGAGTTCCATCACGTTGAAGAAAAAGGAGAGTTCTTGTGGCATATGTTTTTGTGGTCGTTGAATTTATACGCCGTAAATATGGCATTAATGTGTCGTGGTGGTCAAGTATGAACATTCTATTGCTGTCAATCGCCTGCTCACATAATAAATAGAATAAGAATTGACCTTTATATTAAGTTCAAGGGTCAGAAGTTTGATTAATGAACTTTGTGAGTGAGTACTTCATCTATAGAAAGCCCATCCATGCTCATCTCGATGTGCTGTTCTCGAATGTAACTGTGTTGGTTCCCATAGACTCGAGGTAAAAGCTTACTTCTCGGAGGAAATTTCTGCATAACCACAGGAATTAATGAAAAGGAACCGGGGAAAGTTCTGAAATTCGAACCAATGTCTAGATTTAAATTTTATTTACTTTGAGGCGGCGGATAACGACTGGATTTACTCCAGCAAGCATTTCTCTTGCGAACTCTTCATCCGTTCTCCATGCAGACTTATCTTCTGCAAAGACAATCATCCATCAGAAAGCCTAATGAGGCAGAGGGAATTAGCTGGACTTCGAGCACAATTGCAGGTAATCCAACATATTCTTGAAAGAAGGAAAGTGCCTGTCCTGATTTTATAGAAACGAATCAACTAATGAAAGCAGTGGCTTCAAAAGATTCTTTTACCTTTGATCACATCGGGCATCGGAAACTTGAGGAATTGTTCACCATCACTGCGGACAAGTTCCTTTATCATCGCCCAAGGTATTCGTTCCTTGACTTTTCTGAGTAATGTTACCTTCGGAAGCTTGATGCCCCCTTCATATATTCTGTGCACTTCTTCGAAAGAGTTGAACTCATTACACAAAGATGCAATCCCCGGGAGCGTAATTTGGGCTATGAATTTTAGAGTGTAGGCCAGGTACTCAGAGAACTTTATGCGGGTGAATTGCTCATCTCTAGGAACGTAGAAGTCTAGGCTCAGCAGGGGCAATCTACTCTCTGATTTTGGATCTGCTAGCACGATTACAGATGGACATGAGGGTAGTAAATCAGAGGAAAATGCAAAATTTTCTTGGCATATACAGTTGAAGGAATCTAACCAGTTTTTGTCGGTTTACGACCAGTCCTCCCTCTCCGAGGATAAGGGTACTCCTTAGACCCTCCTAGAACCGGGCGTGCATAATCTGGACCTTTGTCAGGTAAGCCGAGATTGTTGTAGCAATCATAGTCGTAAATTCGGTCCCACTCCTTGAGTTCTCCTGTCCTGTCTCCTCGTAAGTCTACAAGTTCGTCTTCCCTGTACTTTCGTAATGGTTCCGGTGTCTGGCAGGGAAGATACGCCTGACAGAAGAAGGAAAACAGTCAGCTGTTAATAGCTGAATGTCTGGCACAAGAATGAAGTTCCCTGCTCATCGGAGTTTGGATTCTTATACCAAACTAAGCATGGGCATTTGCCCAATAACAATACTGATCTTCCCGGCATCAGAAATCGGAGATTTTGACGAATAAGCATCAGAATTCTCTTTCAGCAAGAACAGATTTCCTCCCACTAAAGTGGGCTCATCACCACCTTTGGCCCTCAATTTGCTATTCACCACACTACAACTTAATGGCCAAGCTCAGTAAAAGGTTACCTTGTTCGAGAAGAAAACTCGATAGTGCTTGTAGCGATGTGTTGGGTAGACCCAGGAATTGCAGATAAACTTCACAGTCCCATGCCCCGGAACACCTTCCAACGTTAGCGTCCTGAGGTAGAACTGACCGTGATGGTGGTTCTTTATTACAAAAGCCCCAGGGACTCCCAAGGACTCGTCCCAGTCGAAGGTGACCGGAAACTCGGCCTCTCCTCCTTTCAGTGAGGTCACTGTCGCAATCCACTTCTCCAGGTATGCCTCCTTTCCCAGCTTCCCTCTCATCCCATTACCTGAAAATTTGGGACATCGTCTAACTTAAAAGACAACAACATCGTCATCGCCAAATTGCCTCTAAAAGTAAGGCCACTTTAAGATTTCCTGCTCTAGTTTCTTTTTATCATATCTAATTGATCATACAATCATCATTTTATTTATTTATTTATTTATTGGCATGACTCAAATATAAGACGCTTGTTGTGATGCTAACTATCTCGACAGCTGCGTGTTGGAAAGTTTCCTGTTTTATCTAAAACTAAGTCATTGAAGCTTCCAAGGCATTAAGACCAGCCCGTGAGAAGTTTAAGTTTGGGAATTTGAAGAAGCAAACTCAATTGACAGGGCGAGAGAGACACAAGAATCCTCCCCGTGGAAACATGTATGTAACCTGCAAATTAACAACAGTGATTTCGACATATTTGTCATGCTCTGGCCAACACATGAATGAACCAACTCCCCCTGGAGCCCACTTCCTGATAACCTTAACATGTTACAAGAAATGTTCCACGAAATTTCTCCGGAGAAATCCGGGCTGTGACCGTACTCTCATGACCTTGGAAGGCCAGCCTGAACTGAATCATCCTAGAGGACTACAGTCAAAACAGACAAAAACCATGTGGTAAAAAGATTTGTTCTTCAAGTTCATACAGGTTCTGTGAAAAGACAAATTACCCCACTATATTTCAGTACAGATCCATACTGCAGCTGGTCTCCTAACAGTAAAAAGAAGATAACGGTCTTTTCGCCGTAAAATGGATTCGAGATTCAGTGGGAACATAAGAGATTGTTACCTGGGTCTGGGCGGTTCTCGCTGATGAGCTGCAGGGAAACTCCCTTCCCAAGCAGCTCATCGATTCGGTCAAGCAGTGAGGCCCTGAAGTCATTAACATCCAACACATTCTTCTTCATCAACCTCACTTTCCCTCTGATCTTCGTCATCTTCTTCTTCATCATCTCCTCCTCACCACAGACACTCACTCCTGCTCCATCTTCTTCCCGGTCCGATCCCTTCCCCATGCTA
The DNA here is from genome assembly GCA_900174645.1 of Sonneratia alba. Taxonomy (NCBI): domain Eukaryota; kingdom Viridiplantae; phylum Streptophyta; class Magnoliopsida; order Myrtales; family Lythraceae; genus Sonneratia; species Sonneratia alba. Next base: position 2,575,732 of record FWPY01000030.1, read on the forward strand.
TTCGTCTTGTTCATGAAGAACAGAACCCCCATAGCTCTCTGCAACATCTGAGAACCTGGACAGAAGCACATCAGGGACTGAACTCTGACCGGCCGGTTCCGTTGAACCGCCAGATGGGTTTAGTTTTAGGAGGCAGAGGAGAAGGGAGGTGAGTTAATATGGGTGTTGGGCAATCAATGAGCGTCCTTTTCCTGATCTCGATGGAGCCCCTTTCCCCGGGGGTTGTGTGTTTAAGTAGATCTCATAATTCACATTCACTATTGATGACAATAAGAAATGCGAAGACTTTTGTGGGGCTCTGGCCTGTCTGTCAGAGATTTCACAGCTTCTCGTCTCTTTATTTTAACCGTCTCTCTGTAATCCATTGAATAATCAGAGGATCTGATTCCATTTCCACCCACCACGGGAACCGTCCCACAGTCCATTAAGTGCGTCCATGGTCTTTGGGCATCAAATTTACAGCGCTGGCTGCATAGCTGACATTGATAATGTAATCGATGACTAAGATAAGAACTTGATGATGGTGGACATCACGACCATATGACAAGGAATTTGCAAGACGGCACGGTTGAAATCTCACGTCAACTTTCATCCCAAGTAAATCTCTTCGAGTTCTATGCATGCGGACCCAATGTACACGACAAAGTTTATAAGTCTTTCTTTGTACACGAAGGAGTTCCCATGTGTATTGTGCTCCGGGACGACTTTTAACGGACCATGGAACGCCAGAAACACACGATCGAGCATATCCCCATGACGATCTTTTCTTGTCTGCAATGAAAGGAATAAAGACATGCTAAAGACGTCCGCACATCGACCGAAAGACATCTCCTCCCTTTTTCACGGCCTCGTGGAAAACTAGGAGAGGGAAAACTGGAAAACGGATTGAAAGGTGAGAAATAAAAAGGGAAATTCTCCAAAAAAAAAAGAAAAGAAAAGAAAAGAGCATTATTCTTTACTTGTAGTCGGATTTGTCGGAAATCATAAAATTTATAAGAAAAATACAGTATGGAAGATTAATTTTAATTACCGTTCGTATGAGAAAAAATGAAGAAGAAGAAGAACAACAACAACAATTGGAAATTAATAAGTATGGAAATTTTGGCCATTATTGAATATTTTCTGAAGTTCCCACTTGTCTCTCTCGACCAATAAGAATAATGACAGCTGGCTGGATTTCACTGGTTAGTGTCACTGAATAAGGAGGTATCTATCGTGTGGTGGCGCAGACGACGGAGATCGGAGAAGTGTTCCCCTTCTTCGTGCCGTCTCGGCCCACCTAACATATCTGGGCCCTCACCCTTGGCCCAATGGAAAAGCCCAATTCAAATTTCAATGGGAGCCGTGTCCCCGTGGGCCGAGTTTTCGGGTCAAAACATGACAATAAAACAAGGGTATATATATATATATATATACACTCATATGCATAATTGCATATTGCCACTCAGTTTTGTCAATCACAGTGAGTTGGTTTAGTACTTCTTTCATTGAATTTTATGGATAGAAAATTTTGCACAAAATAAAATTACCTAAGGATTAAATAGAGATATTAAATATACTAGTTTATTTTAGAATTGACCCATCAAAATTCGAAGTCGGCCCATAATATCTTTCATTGGATTTAGGGATGCTTAAGAAATAAGCATGTTAAACCGAAATTACCCGAGCACATTTTCTAATTAAATCTGCCCAAAACCATTATAAAACGATTTGAATAGCAAAAAAATCATGCAAATAACAGTTAAAGTTTGTTAATTAATATAAAATTTAAAAAATTCATTTCAAATAATTTAAAAGAATTAAAAAAAATTAAATTATCACTATCTATGATTTAAATCGGTTCACTTATAAATAAGTTCAAATCGGTTCATATTTTATTGAACTGTGACTATTGAGTTAGCCCATTAGACTTAATACGTTGATCTATCCAAAACTAGCTGGGACTGCCAATTCAACATGTCTAGAGGCGACATCTTCATCTCATTCGATGCTAGTTGGAGATAGAACAGAAATATGAGAAATTAATGGAAATAATTCCCATTTAATTTTTTTCCCTTCTTTCATTCTTCATGGGTCTGTTTAATCTAATAAAGAACATGCTGATAGTTGGTTCAGATATTTGCACGTGTATGTTCAACGGCCAAGAGTTTGGTATCTTGTAATTTATTCAAACTTGGGGATCTAACTATCCATGGAGACCGGTGCACGGAGATAAAATTGGTAGGACCACCCAAGACGACGAGTTCCTTCATGTCCAATGTTCGAAATAAATTGGGACATGGAATTAGATTTTATTTTATTTTATTTTGCGTAGAAATGTGGTCCGTGTTGATTTCTCCTGCCAAATTTCATAAATAATGAAAATGCTGATTTCTCCGTAGATGAACAGTGTTGATTTCTATACACATGAATTTTGCGGCCCCATAAATAGCAATTATCAAGTCAAAATTAAGGGTTAGTTTGAATGGTAAGTAGTTTGGTACCATTTAAGGAGATCTTAAATTTAAGATTTCGCATACACAAATATTCTTTGAGAATCTCACTCGTTATGCTAGGTGAAAGACAAACAGGTTATATTTGTGTTTGGATAGTATGACAAGGAAAAAAAAAAGAATAGAAGGAAATATAAACACTATTTTGGAATTTTTTTTCAAATTTTGTCTGTTGTGTTTCGACTCGGCGTGTTTGCTTGTTGCCATAGTTGGAAGGTAACGCAGGCGAGAGAGCCTACGGGGCAGATCTTCCTCCCTCATGCGAGAGCGACTCCCTAGCTCTTGCCTCAGTCTCCGCCTTTCTTGGGGTCTCCCGACAAACCCAAAGACCAATTGCCCGTCCTTGATCCTTTTCCATTCATACGAGTGCTGCCAATCGATCTCTTCTTGTTAGTGAGTGCCCACATCGTGACTTCACAGCCAGATCCCCCAGGTGCTTTTGTGGGTTCCCGGGAATCGGAAGAAAGGGTGTTCTGATCAGGGCATGGAAGCATAGATGGGGTCCGGAAAAGGAGCAACTTCCTCTTCTTCTCCTCGGCGGATGGATGCTTCCATCTCAGGCGAGTTTGCTGGCAACGCTTCTCTTTTAGGATTTCTGAGATGTTAGCTTGTTCAGCTGATTCAAACTCATGTTTTACTTTCATGGATTGGTTGAAAATCTGGAGCCTTTTTTTTAATTTTTATTAACAGCTGGCGTCTTGGGATGGAAATCCTACGCTGAAGCTCAAATTGCAAGTGCGTCTATATAGGATAATAATCATATCGTGAAAAGATAATCTTTTCGAAGTTTGATTGAGGGACTTGGTCCAAAAAAATGTTTGATCGAGCCTCGAGGGAAGATTCTATGCTTCCACTATTCTGTTAGTGGTTTCGTATTGTGATGCTATATATATATATATATATATATATCTCAAATGCTCAGAAGTTCTAACTTTTTGGAATATAACATTACAAAGATTGGAAATTAATATGATGGACTTGCATGCAAGGATAATGGATGCAAATGAATCGTGGTGCTTTGTATCTGCACCCTTTTTTTTTGGCATTGCACTTTATTGGAACTAAGTTTGCAGCTGTATATTATATCTGTTGAGTAACTAGAAAGTGAGAGTCCTGTTTAATGAAAAAGATCTTAAAAATGAAAATATAACGAAAGAAACATGACCTAGATGGTTCAATGATGCAAAAATAACTCATTATGTAGACTGAAAAGGTGGGATTTGATTGGGCAATCGCTTACTTATAATTGAATTAGGCAAAAGGGTTCATACAATTGAGACGCTGTATATGCCTATAAAATTGTTGCCCTTTTTGCAGGACTCCGCCAGAAGCACCGACAGGATCTTGAACATTTGACCCTGACAACCCAGCCTTTCAAAACATTGAAGTTCTTCACTCTTGCTGTTGTTCAATATCTTAGGCAGACAATATCTTATATTCTAGCAAAAGGTGGTTACCTTATGCTTTTCAGCTCTTTGACTATGACTATTGGGATCTTGCTCGTAACATTCGATGGCCCCCATGAAAAGGTAATCTTTCCTTTAGGATTGTTGTACTGTTTTCTCCCATCATGATCTTTCTCTTGTTTTGTTTGTAATGTTAGTTTCATATTTCTGCATATTATATTTGGTGATTGATGATATAATATTTTGCTACAACATGTTGGGGAGATCTTGAATTATGTGCGATATGGAATGTGGTGGATAGCTCTTGGAGTTGCATCTTCCATTGGTCTTGGTAAATTCTCTTACAATTTATAAAAGTGTACCTCTAAGATTTTAACATCCAAGTAAAATAATGTTGTATTCAAGCTGCATACTAGGATCCAGCTCTGTGTTGCAGTTGCCTCATATTAGTGAAAGAGTGAAACTGCTTTAGAAGTTTAGATAGACAGCTAGAGGTATGTAATCTTTTTATTCTATCTTATGAGACCCCTTTTCTCAGGATCAGGCTTGCACACTTTTGTCCTTTATTTGGGCCCACATATTGCTTTCTTCACAATCAAGGCGATGCAGTGTGGTAGGGTCGATCTAAAGAGTGCTCCATACGATACAATACAATTGGAAAGAGGCCCGTCATGGCTTGACAAGGACTGCTCCGAGTTTGGGCCACCAATATTCAAGGTAGCGGATGGACTTAGAGTTCCTCTGAGCAGCATTCTGCCCCAGGTCCAAATTGAGGCTGTTCTCTGGGGACTTGGCACTGCTCTTGGGGAGCTTCCTCCGTATTTTATTTCAAGGGCAGGTATAATGACTTTGCAGTGAGGTTTGCCCTTGATTATAATTATTCTAGAAATCAATTCAATGGGGGAAGCTTGCCGGCTTTATGTAATTGGTCTTCAATCAATCTCGTGTGTTTTAGCTTATCTTTATGTTGTGAGTCAACTCCTGAGGGATGGGAGATCATTTTGGAGTGGCCTACATGCTGATAATTTCTTTTATATCATATTTGTATCCTGTTTATTCAGCCATGTAAAGAACTACATGCGAAACTATGATCTCTCATGGCAATAATCTAGTATTTGAACATTAAAAAATGTAGAAAGATGATGTAACTTCTATCTCCAAGCTATACAGATAGTACATATGGGGTGCATTACAAAGAAAAAGTTTCTCCTCTCATCTCCATAGAGTTTAATAGTTGACTTTGGCTGTTGAGCAAATAAATTGGTTGCCTTATTTCAAAATGGAGATCTTTTAAAGACAATGATATATTTTTGTTCTCTTTTCTTAATCAAGAATTTAGTAGTTAAGTTCTTACTAAAAATTGTGATTACTTAAAAACTGCAGCAAGGTTGACTGGAGGCACATTGGATGTGGAAGAACTGGATGGTTCATCTAGCAAAGATAGTGGAGTCATAGCTCATTACATTACAGAAATTAAGCGCTGGCTCTTGACACATTCTCAGCATTTGAACTTCTTCACTATTTTAGTGCTTGCCTCGGTTAGTTTATTCTTTTTCTGCAATTTTGTTTTTTCTTCTGGTTGTGCTTGCTGCTTTGTGATCCTTGAGTATATAATATCTAAGAGGAAAACTTATACCATGGTATTGCAAAATGTATTGCAGGTACATTCCATTTTCTGACATTTTCATGTCTAATTTTTAAGTTCCATACTGATATCATATGATATGTCTGTTAATATATTGATTTACCAGTTAGTTTACAAGTGTCCATATTTTTTTTCTTTGGAATATTCAATCATCTTTATTTTTTATGGACTTGTCCGTGAATAGAAAGTAATGCGATTATTTCAATTCCCCATTTATTATCCCTATATTTAAAAAAAAAAAGAGTGTCACATAGAATTTATGAAAGGATCAATGCTGTTACTTGATCATACTTTCTCTTTCAGGTGCCAAATCCGCTATTTGACCTTGCTGGCATTGTGTGTGGCCAATTCGGGATCCCATTCTGGAAGTTCTTCCTTGCTACTTTGATTGGGAAAGCAATTATTAAGACTCACATTCAGGTCTGCTTGTGTTCTAATTGTCTGTTCATGTTTCCTTTTAAGTACACGGTTTACAGACGATGGATAAGTCCATGGTTTCTGCTTAATGTATTTTTTATGAGCCTATCTGATGGAGATTCTATACGGGACGTGGCCCTGAAAAGGATTCCTTCCAGCCAGTTAAACATGGGACCACAAATTTAATTAATAGAAATTAATGAGTATGATTGGCATAGAAGGCATCTTTTAAGATGTGTCCAGGTTAAAATTTTCTCTTGGTGCTGATCTCCATGAGAGTTGCATTAACAAGGCTGATTACTCTAATTCCATAAACAGTTGTTGTGAGATCTTGCATCAACTAAAATGGTTGCAATCAGTTCAAATATAGGGTCCTCATGTTCTGATTTGTTATTTTGTTGATGATGATAGACAGTCTTCATCATTTCTGTTTGCAATAACCAACTGCTGAATTGGATGGAGAATGAGCTGGTTTGGTTGCTAAGCTCAATCCCTGGTCTTTCCTCTATCTTGCCCCAACTCATCACCAAACTTCATGCTGTTAGAGATAAGTATCTCACAGCTTCTCCTCCAGTTCCCTCAAATATCAAGGTATTAAATCTGTTATGCTATTTCTTAGTATCTAAGGTGTATTTAGTCGTTTTACTTTCTCAATGCACTCAGCTTATTATTTATGCTACTATTAGATGTAGGGTGAAATAAGTTAAATTTATGTAGATGACTTAACGTGAGAATTGATGTAAAAATTTGTAAACTCCTAAGCAACTCTCCAGCTTGCTGAATTATTCTACTTTGATGAAAAATTGATTGAATATATAGTGTGTGTGTGTGAGAGAGAGAGAGAATGAGAGAGAGTGGAGCAGGAAAGAAAAACATTGACTGGTTAAATTGTAAATGGGTAAGTTCAGAATATCAGGAGAGACACGAGGTTCCTGAGGCTTTATATTTTCATAGATTATATAAGAGCACAAACATGTGAAGTTAAATTCAGATCAGATTCCTGTGTTGCCTACCGTGCAAATAATTTCTTCCTGGACAGGTGAAGAAATGGGATTTCTCTTTCACATCGATATGGAACACAATTGTGTGGCTCATGCTGATCAACTTCTTCATCAAGATTGTGACCTCAACTGCACAAATGTATCTCAAGGAACGGCAGGAAAAAGAGCAAGATTCCTTGACTAACAGATTATCTTCTTCGGTAAATACAGACTGAGTCCTCTGCTGAAGTTTATTGGTAAGATTGATGACTCTAGACATGTCCCTTTTTTTCTTCCTCTTCTCTCCTGTTATGAGTAGTCAATAAAAAAAAAATGGAATAGCGATGAGTCTGGTCACAGAGACAAATTTGTTCCCCAGAAGTTACTTTTGTGGATCCAAGATTTTTTAGGAGAATGTATAGTAGGAGAAGCTGCAGATTTTACTTGGGTCCTGCTCAGTTTCTGGGGGAAATCATTGTTTCGGGCAGTTTTTTTAGCCCAGTTCAAGTTTCAACAGAATCTTTGGTCTCAACATTCTTTGTTAATGCAAGACAAGTTTACCCGCTTAAATCCTTGTGTTTCAAGTTTTCCGCATTACTTCTGTCCTGCAGCATCAGACACAGCAGGGTCCTGTCTTTTCCTGTTTACTTGAAGCATATCAATTTGCTACCATATGCATCGGAATGCATTGAACTATTCTGGATAACAAATTATAGGCATTGATCAATCAATATCCTCTTAGAATTGGCACAGGGTTGCTGTTCTGTTTTTGTGGTACTTTCATAAAGTTGTCTATACATTTTTTTTCTCCTGAACAACCCTTCAGCTTCTATCTATACGCATCAGATCGGTATTACTTATGATATCGATCCATTTGTCTTCTCCATCTCGTAATGCCCATTCTCATGAGCTCGTTTTCCTTTTCTCTTTCATTTTTTTAATGATTTTGTGTTTTAGAATTAATAGTTACCACCTCTCAATCGTTCGAAATGGACGAGACATGCTCGAGAGACAGCATCAAATCATAGCTATAAACAACTATCGATAGACTTGTACAATGTTATTGAGCTGTCTGCTGCTTCTCAGAAGCTGTCCAAATCTCCCCGGAAGCTTTTTGTATTCTCTATTATGGAAAAATAAATAAATAAAAGCTAGATCTACCCCTAGCCGGTTACTCTTATGGCAATATCACCTGCAGTTTCATCTACCATCAGCCATTCTCGTTCTTCTATGCCAAATCGAACATCCCCAGTAGAGGTCGAAACATCGTCTTGCCTGCGCTCTAGAAGATCTCTGTGGTACTAGTCCTCGTACCACATCCAGGTGTGCCATTTCTATAGCAGGGATCTTCCGTTGTCTCGGCCCCGGCCTCTCGAGTTCAAGATGACGGCCTCCCCATCCACAGAACTACCGAACTTCAAACTAGCAAATGCCCAAGTGGAGCTGAGGGCATGTTGGCATATATTTATTTCCCTCCGAAAGATTACGAAGTTAGTGGTTTTCACATGTGGAAGATATTAGCCTCATGCGAGCACATGCCTCAGACTCCTTTGATTTCATTTCCTTTTGTCATAATTACCCACTGACCTAAAAGAGCCAGCCAAAAGACACATCTGTACGGCATTTGACTCATTTTCCTTGTTTTCCCTATTGCTAACGAGGTGGAAAACCTTTTTCGGAATCCAAATGATGACGAGAATTAAATTTAGAATCCGTTAATTTCATATATATATATATATATATATATAAAAGATAATGTTATTATATCTATTCTCTAGAAAAGAATATCTAAGTTATCTTTAAACCATAGTCTTAAAAATGAATCAGGCTGGTCGGTTCGATCGGGAACCGGTCACTCACTTGGTTCGATTTTTAGATTTAATCTATTTGTAACTAAAATGCAGTCAACTCCGATTGAATCGGTGAAAAAATCGGTTTACTTAAATTTTAAAAATAAAAATAAAAATATATTATAGTGTACTTATTTTATTTTATAAATTTATATTTATATTTTATATTGAGTTTAAGGTTGATATAATGATCATACCATAAATTTTTGTTATGGATTATTGTCAACTTATGATATTATATCAATTTATCTGTAATATTATATTATTAATATTATTTATTAAATATACGGTTCGACTTATAAACTTATGAACTCGTACCTTGACTGATTCTAAATTCAGTTCAATTTTAAAAAATTATGGTTTAAACTTCCAAATTCTAAGCTAGGGAGAGAGAGAGGCCTGGATTTATGCACCCATGTCTCCAATTCCTTGCCCCCACTTTCTTTCTCCACTGAGTCTAAATTACTCCCCAAAAAACAAAAAAAAAAAGCTCTTGCGATTTATCAAAACACATAAGAGAAATGGAAAATCTTCAAAGAAAGAGCAAATGGATGAACTTTCTTTCTTTCTTTCTTTCCCTTTTTTTTTTTTTTGGCTACAGAAGTGTGGCAGTTGAGCAGTTGTAGCTTCTCCCAAGCGAGATCCACAAGGGCACCCAGTCAACACATACCAATTAAGACAACATGGGTTTTTGTTTTTTTTTTTATTTTTATTTACATAGAAAATTGCCATTAAATAAATAGGAAAAAGAGGAGAGGGTTTCCTTCTTCTTCTTTTTTGTCTTTTTAGTTACCAAGGTGCCCATGTGCTGTTCCCACATTGTAAACACCACTTGAACATTACCCATCATATAATAGTTGTATTAGAAGATTATTTACCCAAAAAAATATACTGTCAGAAAATTGGTTAATTGTAATTAATGAAATAATCCCATCCATTCATGACACATCAGATTAACCTCCTCCATCCATCCCTCTATAAGATCAAAAACTAGTAGTATTCTTCCCTCCCCGCTCTCAAGACACTTCCTGACGTCTCATGTTGATGCTCCCTCCCTAGGCCCCGAACTCGAGCACCGTAATGGTCTCTTTGGAAACTCTCCAGATGCCGGATGCCAGGCCGGTTGATCCGTCCTCGAGCCCACGGATCTCGTTCTCGGCAGACTTCCTCGACGAGTCAGACTTCATCTCGATCAGCCCGGGTGGGACACTTGACGAGGAGGAGGAGGAGGAGGAGACTGGCCCTGGCAGGGAGAAGCCCCGGATTCTGGACCATAACTTCGAGTTCTTGTCGGACCTTGCGGGCGGCCACGCCACCATGTTAACGGCGGAAGAGCTCTTCTCCGAGGGGAAGCTCCTCCCCTTTTGGGCGATGCAGCAAGCTGAGAAGCTCACTAGGATCAACCTCAAATCAGGCGAGGAGGGAGGAGAAGGTGTACCAGTGGAAGGAGGAGAAGGAGGAAGAGAGGATGTGGGAAGGACTGATAAAGAGCCACCGGCACTGGCGCCAACGAGGGCAATCAACTGGTCGTTCCTTGACGATGACCCGTCGCCAAGGCCGCCCAACTGCACGGTCCTGTGGAAGGAGCTGCTGCGGCTGAAGAAGCACCGGAGACCGAACCACTCGTCATCCCTATCGCCTTCTTCCTCGTCGTCCTCGACCTCGTCCTCGTCCAGCTCAATGGCTGACGCCGCCGCAATGGATGAGAAGAAGAAGGAGAAGAAGAAGAAGAAAAAGACAACCATGAAGGATGGCGATGCTGGGCTTGCGGAGAAGAATGATAACAGCAATGATAATGACACAACAAGCCATATGAAGAGGATACAGAAGGGGCTCGAGAGGACAAGATCGGGAAGCATTAGGATCCGACCGATGGTGAACGTCCCGATCTGCACGCCGGTGAGCTGGACAGGAAGCGGAGGCGTTAGAACTGCTCTGCCTCCATTGTTTCCCCTCAAGAAGGGCCGAGCGTAGAACTTGTTCACTTGCTTTACGTCATCTTTTCCAACTTCCCTCCCTCGTAATTTTCTACTGTTTCTGTTCATGCTTGGATCTTGTTTTCCCTTTTTAAGACAAGAGTTGGTAATGGAAAATCCAGCGATGTAAATGCTGAGTTTCATTTATTTCATGGGATTCAGGAAAAATTATTGATTTCCTTTGCCATTCCCCTTTCTTGTAATCACAGTTTGAATCCGAACTCCCTCCGAGTTGGCGATTTTCCAGCTTACCGTAACCAGGAAAACGTTTTTCATCTTGAGGAACTGTTCTCTAGGATGGGGAGACAACTGAAGTTCCATGTGTTTCTGTTTCTGTATTATAATATTCCAATAATTCTTAGAGGCAACAAAGCGAGCAGCGCATCTCAAGGATCTGCAATCTATAAAATATAGGAAACAGCTCCTTGCGAATTTGTCTTTAAGAATGGCAGTTTGAAAGCTTTCCTCACAAAATACAGGAAACAGCTTCTTGCAAATTTGTACGAGCCTGTGTCAGTATTGGGAAGAGAGGATAAGTGGCACACGGTGTCGTGGGCGAGAATCGAATCTCAAACCTCCAGGTCCCAAGTTAAGAATGATATCACTGCATTGGACCATCTTTTTTCAGCTATCCTTGTTATTCTAGAAATTATTTTAGCGAGACATCAAACATAATGTTTGTCAATGGGTTTGGAGCATATTGTCCCATAGAATCTCATACAAGAAATGGCAGGCTGTTTATTTCCAGACACCATGTGACTGTGATCCATCTGTTATTGATGAATTTTACAGTGCAATGTCCTAGTGATCTCTTCACATGTGCTGGACAAGAAGACAGGGACAACCTGTTCCCGGTTCAGATTCGACAGGAAAAGAAGTAGCAGGGCAGCTCCATCCTCCTATCCAATGGCTGATATGGTTGGAACACCATGCTTAAGTGACTTCCTTAAACCTGATGGCAGAAATAACCAGTTGATGAGAAAGTAGCCCGACTTTTTTCGCCGAACTGAAGGTTCATACCTGGATTCCCAGAATTAAAAAAAAAATGCTGTTGACTTGACTGGTCAAATTGCTGTCCTGCAAGAATCTGATAGACATGTGCAGATGGTGTGCTGAGTACCCTAAGACAGCACGTTCGTAAGCCGCCCTTCGGTTGCACATTAAAAGATTGGGAAATAGTAATCTGTGCCTGGAGTGTGCTGTCATTTGATGGCTCTGTCAGGGATCTGACAAAACTTTTATGCATTCGTTTGCAAATGAAATGAGATGAACGAATAGATGAATCCAAAGAATGCGCACTCTATGCAAGTCAGCTGAGTTCTGAACTTAAGATGACTCGCAACTCCTGCAAGCTGTTGATTGATGTTCCTGAGTTTCTGCTGGAATAATTCCGTCAAAGTGACTGTAGTTTTGATGCCCTCAAAGTACACTAAAGTTGCAGAAACAAAATAAAAGGAACTTCAGTGAAGCAAACATTCAAGAGGAAATGATTTAGGGAAAGAAATCGGGACATCTTCATCGCCTACGACAAACGAGCATCTGTATGGATTGCTTGCTTGGCCTGCTGTTCTTTGGTTATGCAGTTCCTTTTATCTTTTCAAGTGTCATTGTTATCGCTCGGATCAGATCGCTGATAGGGGGAGCTATCCCTCGTCTGGTTAAAATACTAAACTCTCCTGATATTCCCCTGCGAGTACTCACTGACTTTTGCACTCGGGAGGTTGGCATGGGACCATAGGTCACCGTTTTATTTTACTACTTCTGTTGATTTATGTACTTTGGTGTCTCTGCAGCAGATGCTGCATTCACCATTTACGGACTCTTCGATCTGGAGAACTTGACTAATCAGTACCTGAGTGATCTCTCGTGAAGCGTCCACAGCAACAGAGATCGCGATGAGATTTTCGTTCGTCATTGTTGGATAATATCGGTAGACTTGTCATATAGGTAGTGATCAGATGTTGCTAACGGGCAACATATCGCCGAGGTATGCATCGTTGATACGATATTCCTCTCAAGTCTTGCCATTCGACTGTAGTTGCAACAGATTCTGGATCCATGGTTGATTAGGTGGCAGACAAGCTTCGGTTGTTATAGACCAAGTCGAGAACTGAGGTCATAGAGGATTAGAGATAATCAATGGTTGTGATTGCAACATGTTGTTTCCGGGTAAAGGAAAGACCAGTCAAAGTAGACTTGCATACTACAGCCAACTACGTACGGAATCAGTTTAGTGCCAACAGTAGCCCACAGAGGAGATTCTGGGAGCCAAGAGACTCATTTCACTCCGTGTAGTATCATCCAATGAATGGATGAAAGAATTGTAGCCCTCGAGGACTGTTTCTTACATTCAGCTCCCTATCTAACTTACCTAATCGTCCCCTCGCTTCCTAATTTCTAGCTGATCTTCTACACAGCACATTCTGAGCCGCTGATGACACGATTTAATCTATATTTTCTTCCTAAGAACAGAAGTCATAGGAGAGGTTACTCTCTGGCAATTCAGAAACCTCTGAAAGGTCAAAGAACGAATCATGAGGTTGAGGAGTGTGGAATCCAATTCAGAGGCTGAAAAATCGATTAGAAACTTCAAATGGGAGAAATGCAATCAGCTCTACCCGTTCCCCCTTCCACCGGAGCCCTGCCCTTTGGAATCTGATGAAGTTGTCTGAGAAGCATAGCTTGATCTCTTCTTCTTGTGGGTCTTCCACGTCAAGATCTGCCCATTCCAACCCACCTCCTTCAAACTGTTGGACTCGGGTTCCTTGATTTGCTCTAACTTTAGTCTCTTCGGGCTGTGAACATAGGCATATTCTTCATCCGCACCTTCACCACATAGCGAAACATTCTTGTAACCAACTCCACCAATCTCATCGCTCTCTGAAGGGACTGGATCTTTCCTCCTCCCCTTAACCGAGAATTTCAGAATTGCTCCTTTAACTTCATTTCTCGGCTCCGTTATTCCACCATTGCTAACCGTTTCACTGCCTTTCTGGACCAAGACCTTGGATTCCTCTTCTCCATTATCATTTCCTGATTCTGATGCCACATTCAAGCTACTTCCCAATTCATTGCTCTCGGAGAGAGGGGCATCTTTTTTCTTTCCTTTTACCTTAAGATTCGAGATATCCACCCCATTTTCTACTGCCCTCATCCACTGTAGATCACTCAATGTATCAGCATAAACAACCTCCCTTCTTTTTCTTTTTCCAGTGATTCCACTGATATCAAAACCTTTGGGCTTGCTCGCCTTTGAATCTGGTGTGGAGTAAGCCCATTCAGGCACTTCATGATCTTCTGTAAGGCGTGACCTGTAGTTTTCCTTCTGTCTTCTCTCCTCATCCATCTTTTCGAACAGCCAGAACTCTTCATCTGATCGGGCAGCCAAACGATTGATTTCTCTCTCACTCGGGACATCAGTGCCCAATGAACTAGTGCCTTTTCGCATGATCTCTTCCAACAACTCTCTTCGGTCCCGAGCTGCATGAGTCAAATTGGATATTGAATAACAAGACAGTTATACAAACGAATATGTGCATAAATATTGTTTAAATTCAATTAAGTTCTTCGCCATTTTAATCTTTCTGTGTATAGAGATGCATGTATATTCATTATGTCCTCAATATAAGTCCTCCATCGAAAGTACACAGAAATGCATTACTCCGTGTTTTCTGCTGGAGAATAGGATAACCTCATCACCACACAAACCCAACCCCGCCACCCACCCCCCCAAACTTCAAAAATTTCCACCCTTTGCCCTATAGAAACAGGAGAAAAAGGTTGGGGGTGGGAATGCATCTTCCTACAATCACAAGATATTTTATCATTACCATGTCTAGTCAATTGCAATCCAATGTGTTCTTTCCTTCATTTCCACCATTAATCAAAGGATGGAAAGGAATAGAATTGATGAGCAAACATGCATACGCCATTGCAAGAGCAACCTCTGACAGGATATGTAGCATCATTATATATCTCAAATTGGGTCGACAAAGCAAACTATTCCATGTATTATCATAATAAGAATGTTTACGAGGAAAACAGACCTGTGGAAGTTGTATTGAAGAGTCCAGCTTGAATGACCTTGGCATCGATACCCATCTTCTGCTTCGCACGTTCCAATATGACCTCTTCAATAGACCCAACACTGACCAACACAAAGACCTTGACTTCCTTCTTCTGCCCAATCCGGTGGGCCCGATCCTCTGCCTGCTGATCCATTTGTGGATTCCAATCACTATCAAAAATTATAACAGTATCTGCTGTCTGCAAATTCAAGCCGAGCCCACCAGCACGAGTGCTCAGAAGAAACATGAAGTAAGGTGAATCAGGAGCATTAAACTGATTGAGCAAGCGTCCTCTTTCCTCAGTTTTAGTTGAACCATCAAGCCTGAGATACTTGAAATCGTGGAGTTGAAGATAAATTTCAAGAATATCCATGAGACGGGTCATCTGAGAGAATAGAAGGACCCTGTGCCCAGCCCTGCGGAGCTTGGGAAGCAGGCGATCAAGCAGCTCAAACTTTCCCGATGCTCGGACAATCTCATCCTTGCGCCACATGTTGTACTCTCCAACAAAGAGGTAAGGGTGGTTACAGCACTTCCTCAGTTGCATAGTCAAGTTCTGCAGGCTCTTCGACTTTCCAGATCCTGCAGTGATTTTGAAAGTTCTAGTCAAAATAGAACTTCCAGCAGGAATTATCTAACTGAACTACTTACCAAAACTCTCTCTCTCTCTCTCTCTCTCTAAGTTCAAGGGGAAATATAAATGAACACCATAATTGTAATCTGAAGTTGCTCAAATGCTTAAAAAAGACAAAATTGAGGGCATCAGCTGCTGAAGATTCTTACAGATCATAAATGAAACACAAGATTGAATATATTGCCTAATGTTTTAAATGGCCAAAATCAATGAATTACTTCCAAATATAACATTCACACGTTTCCTATTATTAATAACCTTGTTAATATAGCCAATTGTTTTATGTGATAAAGGCAATGAATTGCTTCCAAATATAACATTCACAGAATTTAATTCTTTGTAAAATTTTTAATGAAAAGTTATTGCAAAAGAGTTGAAGTTGCATGCCTGGTGATCAGATCATATCAATGTTAGACAGCACAAGAGCCCCTAGACTGCCAAATCACTTGATTATGATGACTTGTACTGGAGATAGAGAGAACAAAATCACACATGCACACGTGTCCAGACAAACAGACACTACACATACACAAACGCTCACACAGAAAGGAACATATCCGTAGGAGAAGTATCTACATACCAGTATCAAGCCCAACTCGGCCCTCATCTGTAACTTGTTGGTAATATACTTTCTGCCATGCTGACATGTCACATTTTAGTATTACCTGGGATTTTCCAGGAAGGTACTTTTCCACTTCATCTTTCTTCCTTCTCAAAATGAATGGCCTTATAACCTGAAAGGGGCGCAGTACTGTTCAGAAACTAAAAGATGATAGAAACCAAGAAATTGACAATGAATACACCCTTCACCTACATGGTGCAAACGATTAATAATAAGCAGTTCTTCTTCATCAGTAAGGGAAACATCACCCCTATCTGCAAAAGGTGCATTAAACCACTCCTCGAAATTCTGAGATGAATTGAAAATACTTGGAAGAAGAAAATTAAGCAGTGACCACAACTCCTGCAGACTGTTCTGAATTGGGGTTCCTGTCAACAAAAGTCTCCGCTGACAATGATAGCTGCATCAATGAGGTAGGCATGGTAAGTCCCCAAATATACAGCAAGCATATCAATTCATTTCGCAAAAAGTACATAGTCAAAGGGGGGAAAATGCCTGATTATCAATCAATGGGTTCCATGGTATTGTAAAAGTTATATGAGCAACAGTCAAATGATCGTTCTTTTACAATTGGAAAATGTTGGTCATGGGAGTTGCATATCATTATAAGAACCTGTGCAGTAATAACAAAGTGATACAACCAAGCTATAACATGTACAAAATCACCATACCCAGAGGCAAGAGTCTGCACAAGAGAGCACCCACTGTTCTTTAACCGATGCCCTTCATCAACAATCATATATTGCCACTGAATTTTCTTCAAGAATGATTTATCTCTCATGATAAGACTGTAATGAGTGATCAAAACGTTGAACCTTCCACTCACAGATACCTCATCCCTCAATGCCTTCCTCTCATCAAGACGTCCATCATAAAGTACTGCACCAATGCTGAACAGAGAAGAAACTCATAAGCATCTCAGTGATATGTTTTTTTTTTTTTTGGAGCATATGTATCTCTGATAGAGAAAGTCTACAGGAAAGAGGTTGCACACCTGGGAGCCCAAGTAGTGAATTCATTCATCCAATTTGGTAGCACAGCCTTGGGAGCTATTATCAAATAGGGTCCAGTCACACCCTTGTTTTCCATGAGATAAGCAATAAGTGAGATGGTTTGTATTGTTTTTCCCAATCCCATCTCATCAGCTAAAATTCCATTTAGGTTGTTATTAAACAAAGAGACCATCCACTGAAGCCCTTCTAATTGGTATGGTCTTAATTCTCCTCCTTGAAGAATGGATGGCTGCTCAGTTACCTGCAGAATTCAAAAGGAATAAGGTGATCAGTAGTAGTCAAAGTGCAGACATTAAACCCTGGTATATACTTTGAGATAAAGATAAATCAGTACATAAAAAACTCCAAATTTCCACAAATGCAAACCAAGTGTTGCAGAGATTATGTTTTACCTTCTCTTGAATGGCATGAATAGCAGAGTTGTACTGCCTTTGACCTTCCAGTAAATCACTTGAATCATCATTGCGATCTGAATCAGTGATATCCGCCTCTTCTTCAGGCTCAAAATCCCCAGGGGTCCCACTACTAGAGGCATCTAATTCTGCTTCTGAATCTTTCAGAGACTCTAGGGCATCAGAATATCCAGCAACCTTTTGACGCTGAACTGCAGCTCCTAAGTTAACGAGAAGCTTGTTCGTTTCTTCAAGAAGCATTGTTAATCGCTCATTCTTACTCTCTTTAACCATTCTCATGTATGCTTCCTGATCATCAGCTTTAAGGGCCTGGAATCTTAACTTCTCAGCCCTCGTAGCCCGTTGCCTTTGCCTCGCATGCCATGCCTATCAAAGGTATGGGAACTCTTAAGAATATTCTTGCCTACACTACAAGGTATGCCTTTTTATTTTCTCAAAGCTAGTCAACTTTCTGATGTTCGGATTGTTACAAAAGAGAATTGTATATATGAAAGAGGAGGATAAATGAAATAGAAAGATGAATACCTGGACCCCGTCATTCCTTTGCTTTCGGCGTTTCCAAGTAGCTTGATTTTGTAAATGGAATTCACGGACTGCATTAAGAATTTCTGCAAAGAATTTCCTTTTTCTAGTCTCTACAATATTCTTTTCCTCCTCCTCTAGCCTTGAGAGCCTCTGAAAAGTCATTGCTACCACATTAGCATCCTGTAAAATTCCCAAGACAACCTCTCCGTCCATGCTATCAAATATATATTTAGTCTGAAAACCTAGAACTGTAACCATGACTGCTTGATAAGCCAAAAGATTCACAGGCACAATGAACTAAAACTTTGGAAAAATCAACAGAAGTAGCTATGAAGTTGTGAAAATGATAGTCCCAGTTCTCTACCATGTTAGACGAAATTAAATGTTCCATAGCAAAGTTTTCTTAGTGTTTCCTTTTGACTACATGTAGCAAAGAAGTGATACAAGGGGGAAAACAAAGTAACAAGTAACCTCGGCATCTCGTTTCTTCCTAAACTGATCATCAGCTTCTGTAGCAAAAGCATCTCCAACCCCATAATGGGCCCGACATAATCGCATCTTTCCCCAGTCAAATAACTGATTATCAGGATGAGAACAATTTGAGCGAAGCCAGTACTCTGCACTCACACGATGACGAACATTTTTTTGCAACTCTGCTAACTGCCAAAGAGATAAAAAAAAATGCTCAGAGATTCTGCAACTGATCAGGAATAACACATGTTAAATTCTCTACTATCATCCACAGAGATATGGTTGATCTATTATGCATCTCAAATGAAATATATATATATGCAAACTAGTAAAACAAGACTTCTCAAAATAAGCTAACAGATAAGTTTACCTTGAGTCCATAGAGTTCAAGTAAGCACTTGGTCTGTAGGTCTTCCCCTCTACTTGAAGGTAATTCTGATGTTAAAAAAAATAAAGTTAGAATAGCCAAAAAAAATAGACAAGTAAAGGCACGGAGAGCCCAGAATACTGATCCATCTGTCCAAGTGCATTTACACTAAAATGCAGACAAACTCCTTTCTTGAAAGTTGAGAAATTAACATAATCTATAGCTCGCAGTGAATGATACTATATAGTTTGTTGGTCTATCATAAGTGAGAGCCAAAGATACACAATCATCAAACTCCTGAATCTCTCTTGTATAAGGTCAAACGGTGGTCATCGTGGCACGTGATAGAGTTTGGCAAGAATATAACCTTCAAGTTCACTGATGCGATGCTGAACTTTGCCATGCAGACGCTCTTGTTGAGACTCTGCCAATTTAAATCCGGAGCTGCAGTTTGGCCAGTCTCTTGAGAGTGCATCCTCAAACTCTGCCAGGAGGTCTCGTCCAGTAGATTTCCCATGCTCAATCTACATCAAAAGCATATCACTCAGAAATTCAACATCTTAGAGTGAAGGTACATTATGACAGCAAGATCAATCTTGCTCCCCACAAAAACTGAGGGAGAGCAATCCATGTCCATACAATCCAACCAACAACAGAAGACCACAGCAGGTATTGAACTCCAAAGACTCACCAGGAAATGAAGTAAAAATGAGAAAGACATGCAAATAATAAAAAAAACCCCAGAAATTCAAGAGAGTTCAAGAAGCTTAAGTCAAATGCCAGAGAAAGATTACTCGAGAGACCAGAACAAGATCTAAAATTTACGACAATCGCTCACCACAACCCCAGGGAAAGTCAGCGTAAAACCAAAAGGAGCTGTCAGATTTAACAAAAGCTACGGAACAAAGAAGGCTGAAACTAGAGAGAAAGTACTCCAATCACACCAAAATCCTCGTATGAATTCATAGAGAGGAGCAACAAGAACGATCTCGCTGACAGAAGCTCTACCCTGAATGCGTCGAAGCTCCTCCGCATTTCAGAGACGAATGAAAAATTAACGTTTGAAACTACTATCCCAACTCCCTGAGGCAAACATTAACCTAAAGCGCCAAAGTTTACAGCAAAAAGCAAACAACATCCCCCCTGGAATCAATAACAATCTCCCGCCCAAAACAAAGCAAAAGAGCATACACTCACCCATCGAGGACTGACCAAACCCTCCTCAGATCCGCCGCCACCGACCTCACCACCGCCAGGAGGAGCAGCAGCAGCATCGCCGTAGATAGAGGAGACCGCGTCAAAGAGGTCGGGAGGCAGGGGGAGGTTCCTCGAGACGAGGCCAAGGGCGCAGATCAGGGACTTCGCCTCCTGGGCCCGCTGTCCGCTGTCGAGGGGAGGAGGCTCGACGGGGTCCCGCGGATGGGGGAGGTGGCTCGTCTCGAACTGGGCCACCATGGAGCGCGCGAAATCGTACAACCGTTGGCGGGGGCGGCCTTTTAACTGTTATTTAAAAAGGAATTTGAGCGGAAAATTAAAGAAATTTCAGGCCGAAAAATTAAAACTTTGTTGTGTTGGGGTTGGGTCTTCGCGAAAACCCTCTCTCTCCGCGCCTCACAGCGTCTGCCCTCTTCCTATACAACATCTCCGTTTTTGTGCTTAGAGATGAGATTAGGGCACGAAATGACCATCCTGTCCCTCTGCATCTTTCGATATGACCAGAACACCCTTCGCTCTCCCTCTTCCCTGGATTATTTATCAATAAAATATAGTTCCCTCCTTCTTCTTCTTCTTCTTCTTCTTCTTCTTCTTCTTTATGGAGTTGTCCGCGTGGCACTTTGTTGCACGACACAATGACAATTCTTGCTGTACATGTCTGAATTACCAAAAATTACGTGCGAGGAGGAAGAGAAAAAAACCAAAGTCTGTGTCGGTGGATCGGAGAGATAAGCCTAACATTCTCAAAACGGAAAGTCCTAAACTCCAAATTGGGACCTTTATGAAGGATTACCGAGCCAGCAACAGACGAGGGTAGGTGCGGTATTTCGAGCAGATAGCGCTGAATTTTCAGATCGGACCGGTTGACTCCATGATTGTTTCATGGTCTCCGTCTCAGCAAATTCATCAAAATATTCTTCCATTGATCCACGCGAAATTACAGAGCACCGAAACTGAGCTGGATCATTTTTGAACTGGGGAGTTGGCAAAGGGGCCGCGCGAGCCTAACGCAGGCCCCAGCGGCCACAAATTAAGACGTGGGCTCCGCCACTCGGGCCGACTCTACGCCGGCACCCCGTTCACCAGCCTAGCCCATGGGCCTCCTTGTTCTCCCACTGAGCCCATGTCCCTCCTTTCATATCCCAATCCCTCGCAGCCCATCACTGAAGCTGCCCGGCGTGGGAAGATTCTCTCTCTCTCTCTCTCTCTCTCTCTCTCTCTTCACTTACGACGACTAATGACGATATTGATTGCATGGTCGTGACTTGATGAGCGTAGCTTCGTTGCATGGACATTACGTAAGACTGCTGTTGTCCTGTTCCGGCCTTCTCGAGTCCAGGGTCAATTAGAGGGATAATAATTGGCAATAATGGCTGAAAAAAAAAGGGCAGCAAATATTTTATCAATTATAATAATTTTAAAAAAATGTTAAAAAAACAGATATAATGATACCAAGAGAGAGAGAAAGAGAGAGAGAAAGAGAGAGAGAGAGAGAGAGACGTGCCGTTAAAGAAAAAAGCGACCTCCCCTGGGAGCTTGGCGCCTGGCGGGTGCTTTTCCCTCTTGCATTGCTCACGTTTGCCGACGGCGTGATTCTGCCCCCCTTTCTCACCACACAAGGCACGTACCGAGAACTCGGACCTAGAAACTCCATCCAACGGTCAATTCTCAACATGAATTCCGTCGAATTGATTTGATGAGGAAACTGGACAAAAATTTATTCTAGGATCGGACTTTGTCGATACTTTCACGAACTGAATTTTATTTAAGATAAAGAAATCGGTACAATCTCGGATATTTCATACCAGTTTTAACATTTCCGTACTATTTTATATACGTGTCGGATAACTTAAAGAGGAAAGAGGAGCATGTCCGATAACATTGAAAATAAAAGGGGGAAAAAAACTTAGAGGTCAACGCGGGGGCGGAGCAGTGGGCCGCGGGGAGGGTATTCTCGTCATCCTACTTCATCCAAATAATTACGATTTTCTTCGTCCAATTTCAATTTAATTGACTGAATTTAATAATATATATATTTTTTAATTATTGGTCGTCACACTGCTGTCCGTATAACTGCAGGCACCGCCGCCGCCGCCACTGGGGTGGGTCTTGATTTGACGAAAGTGCCCTCGCATGAATTAAAATTTCTGGCCTCTGACCCCTCGCCCCCGTAAGTAAGCCGTAGGGATGCGACTACGCGCTTGGACGAAACGAGGGGCCAAAGGAAATCGCGCTTATCCTTAGATTCACATATTATGTCCGGTCCGTCCATTCCCGACAATGCAATATAATGCCCTTATAAATAATTATTTTTTTCAATTATAGCTAATATTTTCAGTTTGAAAAGCATCAGAAAAAAATGAAAAATCTGATTATAAAAGTAAACAGCACATATTTTATATTGAATATAAGGGAGTGCATCAAATTTATTTTCTAAAAACTAGTATTTATAGCTATTACTATCTTCCTCATTGATGAACGGGATTGGTTGGCCATCCGATATATAATCCTCCGATTAAATTGACTAATTAAATGATAAGATTCACTAAATTCTGAATTATAATCGAAAGAATAATCTTAGAAATCGAGGCAAATGGCAGTAAGGGCAGAGATGGAATTTACTATGTGAGCCTCTAGTTTCGCTTTCATCTGATAGTCCATCCGGTCAACATTTCGGTCTTCATTTTCTTTTCCCCATTTTGTCCCTAATTTGACCCAAACATATTGATGTTACTATCACGTTATTTTCAATGGTTAAAAGGCCGTTAAAAGATCCTACGCGACATCTGACGTAAATAATTGAATATTGAGGTCATTATGATGAAAAAAATTGATATGAATTAAATTATTAGTTATATCAAATATTATTGATAAATTTGTAAATTTACTCAAATTTTTTAGATGATTATACATCCCAGTCACTCGGTTTATTACCAATTAAATTACCATAATAAATTGATAACAATTTTATAAATTTGTCATTATTTTATTATTACATGTAAGATTAAATCATTAAGGGGATGATGAAAAATAATAAAACTAAGAATATTTAAAACCTTTTTTTATCCCAAATGGGAAAGACCACTTTAATTTGTTGTTCTCCTAGCAATTTCGACCACTTTCCACATGTCGGAACCTTAAATTGTAATATTTTATACTAATATGATGAGGAAAATGGGTGAATTTATTTTAATTTATGACAATTATTTGCACAATTAATATTAATTTATTCATTTCTTGTAATTTTTTTAGTCCTCTCTCGATAAGATCAAACGAGGAAGATTTTCTGCTCTCTCACACTACAAATGCTCGCCTTCCCTTCTCCCTCTCCGTCAATGCTCAAGCTCGTTCCTTTCACCCCGGCATGCCTTTCATCACCCTTCAGTCTCCTCCAAAAGAACCCAGCAAATCTTCTCAATTGTCCCCCAGGATCTCAGACATCCATCCAACCAAGAGAAACAGAGTCCCCGCTCTCTCTCTCTCTCTCTCTCTGATACAGAGCTATGTCCACAGTTATGCTCCAGAGTCGAACGCAGCATTCTGCAGAATCCCAGTTCGTGGAACCACTCAATGTGAGGCTCAAGTTCCCCGCAGAACCCACACCAGAATTTGCAGAATTCAGCCAAAAGGCCGAATCTTTCCCTGTAATGGGTGTTTCGAACTTCTCGGAAGATCCAGATCATCCCTCCACTCGTCGCGGCCCAGGACCGTCGGAAAGCTCTTATTGTCCTCCTCCTCCTCCCTCGTCGTCCTCTTCCTGTTCCTCGTCGGTGCTGAGCGAGATCAGCTTGGGGCTCTGCACCGAGAACCTCGGGAATGAGACGGGCTGCATGGACACTGAGGAGACCAATCTCCTCTCCTCCATTCCTTATCCACCGAGATCCGATCAAGCCAGTAGTTCAGCGAGACGTTTCACGGAGAAGAAGAGAGCCAGCCCGAGGACCTTCCCGCCTCCTTTGACGACGATCATCCGGAGCGAGTCGATTCACTTCCGGCCCCGCCGCGAAGATGGGCGTCTAGTAATTGAAGCCGTCAGGATCCCGCCGGCTTACGGCAGCCTCCAAGCCGTGAGAAGCCACGGGCGACTCCGGCTGCGCTTCCTGGAGGAGACGGCCCCAGCCTCTGATCCCGAGCATTTCGACTGTCAAGAGGGAGCCCTGGAAGAAGGGTTTGAGGGAGAATGTCTGTGCAGAGAAGAGGAGGAGGAGGTGGTGGTGGAAGACGGAGAAGAATGTGCTCATGGCTGGGGAGGGGACGCGGATGAGAAGAACGAAAACTTTGGGGGTAGAATGGAGGGTGTAGAAACGTTTGCGAGAACAGGGGGAAGGTGCACGGAAGGTGGTAATGCCAAGAGCAAGAGTGGATCTTTGGATTGGGGCCCCTACTTGGTGGCCACATCTTGAATAATTGACCCTTCATTCAGTTCGGAGTCCTTTCCCCCTTGGATAAATTTTGAGATGGATATTGATTACTATATATGATCGGAATTGACTTCAGCAGGGAAATTTAAGGCCGCAGCATAATCGATTTTCCTGCCGTTTATCTAGAATGTACGGACGGTGGGTCTAATGTCTGCTCCAGATCTTCTTGGCCGGCTTGCCCTTTTCTATCCTTCTCCGAGACATTGTCGTTCTGGTATCGTTTCGTACAGTGCATCTCCTCTGAAGAATAATGTCACTCGGGCAGGAGGAGTTGGTGCATTTTGCATGCAACTTGTTGCCGCTCCTCTCTTTTAGTCGGTAAAGTGATCTTCTCGCTGGCCGGCCAGCCAGCCGTCCCAATAAATGAGAGATCTTAATTAGCCCATCCATTGATGGAGTTCTATTTCCATGATTGAATATGTCGCACTAAGAAGTTGGAGGGCAGTTTCCGTAAGTGAAACTTTTCGTATCAATTTTCTGTTATAAATTCGTACCGAAGAGAGAGAGGGAGAGAATATTCCGCCTTTCCAACGATGGGGGACCCTTTTTTAGCCTTTGAGTGATCAGCAGAAGGCTCGACCTTTTCCTTGCCATAGAAAAGAGAGCAATCAATCGTTCTTTGCCCGGGAAGGCCCCATGCATCCATGTCCAATTTAAGCATTTAACCCATATCCACTCACCCCCTACGGACCGTTCAAATTTCTATAAAAAGGCAGCCATTCTTCGTGCCTAAGTTATGGTTTCCTTTTCTGCGAATGGTAATGTTGGTGGCGGCCGCGGTGGTGGTGGTGGGGGGCTAGGCATTCTAAAAGAGAGAACAAAAGGCACAAAAGTAATTCACAACTCTATGGAGTGGACCCAAAACTCATGCATGGCTGCAGTTAAAGAAACCATAATGTGATGCTATATATAGCTCGTATGACATTTCGGTTCTGCTAGCTGTTATTTCACGGTGCATGACACATCGTAACGGTCGGATGATATTATAAAACGAACCCAATCCCCGGTAAGAAAATACCCCAAGGGGCTTCATTTCATCTCCAAGAGCAAGGAAAAGGCAAGGGACAAGGTTGGAGTATGGTGGCTGTTCCTATTGAAAGACCCAAAAAATTTTCTTATGGACGGACACGGAAGGGGGAAGAGAGTGCTACCCTCACCTGGGTATTTGCATCATTCTCCTCTGGCCATCGCAGGACAGCTGCAAGCATCCCCCATCGAGAGAGACCACACAGAGAACGTGGATCTGAACCCATACGAAAGCTCGTGAAATTCCTGCGTGTGATGAATGATCGATCGGGACTCGATCAAAAGGGGGGATGGCCTGCATCCGATGACCCTTTGATGCATGTCGAGAGCGAATTAATATCGAGATGTGCGCGGTAATATCTTCGCTTCAGCAATGAATGACTCCTGCACTGTACGCAGACCTGTTCGTGCTTGCTGATCAAGTATCCTGTACACGAAGAGAACATGCCAACTGTAAAAGTTTCAACTCTTGTCCGGTTGAACCTGGATCAGTCAGAACGAACCTATTTGACCTTCTGAGTGCCGGGTCGATAGGCCCATCTCATGCCTAATTTGCGGCCCAAATGTCTTAGGGTTTTAGCCCAATTGATTCAGTGAATCATCGATCCGGCCCAAACTGTACTTTGGACCGGTTTGGTTCAACTCTCCGGTCGTACTTGTACTGGAATTCTCGCGCGTGAGCTGTCCACTTGCTTTTACATAACGCCGAAGAAATGTGAAAATCGTGGTTTTGGTTTTGTGCTAGTAAGCATAAAATTGGTGTTTTTTCTTGAAAGCCAACTGATGACCAAGTAACCAAGGGCTTAGGCCGAGTGGTAAGGAGTTCGGTGCTGCTTAAGCGTATGCAGACATTCCCCTTGGGAGCATCACCCGCCATGCCAGGTATGTAACTCGAGGTAACCAACGGATTAGTCAAGTATGATTAGTTGAAAAATGTCGTCTCACCGCTGATAGAATCTACTTGGATACTGTGATCGGTAACAAAAAAAACTGATAACCAAGTAAAACTCTTTTAAGATAAATTTTTATTATTTATAAGATTTAAATTTTAGAATTTTTTTAATATAAACTAATATTAAATTATCTCGACCAATAAATTATATTATTTTCTCTTATAATATCGATAGATCAAGTCACCATGGTTCGGACCAAGTGAAACTTTCTAACAGAATGTTGATAAATCTTTTTAATATGGATCAGTGGAGATTTAAAAAAAAAAAACCTAATCATGAGATTCCACTGATCTAGGGCCAGAAGGAGCACGATCATTACAACAAACGAAGAGTTGTTTGGCCCTCGATCTTTGTCTGTCGGACAAAGACCTGTGAAAATGCTAAAGTGATATCACAATTCAAGTGCAGTGCAGTGCAGTGCGTGCCATGGCAAACACAAACGTGTAAAAATCAAATTGCGAGCTTTCGAGGAAGAGCAGGAAATACTAGACCGAAAAAATGGCAACTGATTCCAGTTCTTTTCTTGTCCCAGTCGGGTGTCGTTCTCTTGCTAAGGGCTGCCCCACTCCCGCACGTTTCCGACTTCCAAGAAGATGCATTGCTGTTCTGCACTCCCACTCCCCCTTGAACCGTTTCCTCATCTTTAGATTCATCAGCTGCTTCTTCCTCTAGGCTTCACGTCACGGGAACTCAATAATTCAGCAGACCCATCTCCCATTTTCTTGATCATTCATCTTCTGCCTCCTCTGTTCGAGAGCAAACCCGCTGTTCATCGTTCGTCCATGGCGTTTGATCTGGAGTCCCTGTCGGAGGCCACTTCGGGAGCCATCGGAGCCCTTGTCAGCTCGACTGTGCTCTACCCACTCGACACTTGCAAGACCAAGTACCAGGCGGAGATTCGAACCGGCCATCAGCAGAAGTACAGGTGACCTGTCTACCGTCTTCTGGGGTCTTGTTTACTTCGGCTATTTGTCTGATCTATCATCTCAAAATCCAAACTTTTGCCTTGAACTCCGATGCGATTGAGCTTGAGGGTGTTGTATTTTCGTTATTTGGCTTTCTTGTGATTAATTCCGTGATTGTTAATAAAAAATTATCCATAATTGGGTAGTCGGAACACTGCTCCTGTTGGATATTATAAGATTACAGCGATATAGAAACGTACTTTTCTTGTACTGCTCATATCGTACTGAAGAATCCTGCTGGACGTGTCTTATTTCCGAAACGTTTACATAAGCGGATCTGAACTTTGTTCTTGTCATAACCAGAGGATGTCGAGATCTATCTTGGTCACTCGCCGTGTAAGCTTGACTCCGCGTTCTTGTTATTGCAGAAATATTTCGGATGTACTCTGGGAAGCGATTTCTACCCGACAAGTTCTTTCGTTGTACCAGGGGCTCGGTACGAAGAATCTGCAATCTTTTATCTCGCAGTTCGTCTACTTCTATGGCTACAGCTTCTTTAAGAGGCTGTATTTGGAGAAAAGTGGGAAGAAAACTATTGGGACAAGGGCGAACTTGGTCATAGCAGCTGCAGCTGGCGCTTTTAATGTCATAGTAACAATGGTAATTGATTAGTTAGGCATGCTTCTGGCAGGCCATGTCAAAATTTAACATGTATTCTTAGTGACCACTACTGTTTTCTCCGGAATCTGCTGCTGTCAATCCTCTAGGCCAGGCTTGTTGTCTTAAATCTGTAAATCTCTTATTCAGATAGTTCTGTCGAGATGAGATGGTGACTACTAATCTGACGATCGTTGTACAGCCGTTGGACACAGCGTCTTCGAAGATGCAAACGAGCGAGTTCGGTAAATCCAAAGGGCTATGGAGGACACTCTCAGAAGGCACGTTGGGTGAGGCATTCGATGGTCTAGGAATCTCTCTGCTCCTTACCATAAACCCATCTATTCAGGTATTTCACCTCTTTCGTTTGTAGAAAACCCCTGCCTGCCATCTTCTGATATACAACACGTGAACAATTCGTTAGCGCTACTTGTGAATGAGGTTGAATGGTGGAAATGATTGATACCGGCCCCTTTTCAAAGCGTTTTGCCTTCACTATAATTGGAATCAATTGTGCTTGCTAATATGGGACCTTGGTTTTCCCAACAGTATACGGTGTTTGATCAGCTCAAGCAGAGAATGCTGGAGGCAAAGCAAAGTAGTGGAGTAAAAGGTACGACATCGTCACCAGAAGCTCTATCTGCCTTTTCCGCATTCGTCTTGGGTGCGGTCTCCAAATGCGTAGCTACCTGCCTCACTTACCCTGCTATCAGGTGGGTTGGAGCTTAATATATCTATCTTCTCAAGCATGAAGATTGATCTGATTCCTGTTAATGCAGAACTGTCTCATTTGGAAGTAAATTGCTCCGAGTTTTGACAATACATCTTTATGCAAAGGTGCAAGGTAGCGATCCAGGCTGCGGAGTCGGGAGAAGATGAGACGAAGGAGCCTCAGAAAATTCGAAGGACAGTCTCGGGAGCGCTTTATTCCATTTGGAAAAGAGAAGGCTTGCCAGGCTTCTTCAAAGGGCTGCAGGCCCAGATCCTGAAGACTGTCCTGAGCTCGGCTCTGCTGCTGATGGTTAAGGAGAAGATCACAAGGACCACATGGGTCTTAATGCTCGCTCTCAGAAAGTACCTACTCATCAACCGCATCAGATTGAAGAACGCCTGATCGGTATGAGTCTGCACATCGGTGTCTTGTATAATGGACTAGCCCGCCCCTGAGTGGCTGCTGGAACTTGGAAGAACCATGTCAGATATTCATGAACACAATCTGAAGTGTTTCAAGCTCTGACAAGGGAAAATTAGATTTTCGCAGGAGAATGCCTTTTATGGGTTTTTTTTTTCCCTACATCAAGTTTGTTGTAATCCATTCGAGGAAGATGCCTGATGATTTCAATAGGATATTCAATAAGAGGCTGCAGGTCAGGGAACATATTGGACACTCTTCCTGACCGGAAGGGAAGTAAGTGTCGTCTATTATATATATTATTACATTGTCTGCTGAATCAAAGTTGGAAGCAAAATCAACTACATTAACATTTGGAAACATTTGATAGATAGATGACAAGAGAAGATCATTAGCTAATGAAAAAGAAATTGAGGGATTGCAAAAAGATGGGATCCTCAGTAATATGTATGTATTGAAGCAAATAATCGATCACTCAATCTTCTGGTTTTCATCATCTTAAATGTAATGTGAAAGTAGAGTTTTAACTAACTACAACAGGAAGATAAATAATGCCATATCGGTACAAGGTCCTTATCTGGGCTGCATCAATGGGCAGTGCAAAGGAATGAACCCCAGACCGGATGCATAAAGAACAAGATTCGGACCATCTTCTTGTATAGACTAGTTCCCTGTATAGGCACTGCAATTCAGTTTAAAGCAAAAGGAGAGAACCCACGAGCAGAAAGAACTGGCGAAAATTGAAGCGTATTTGAGAGCTTAGGCTGGCAGTACTGTCTGAGGTAGCAGGTGCATAACCTCCCTCAGACGTGTTTGTGGTCAGAATAACAACAATCCAGTCGTTCTCTGAACCAATCCCGATTCCTGTGTACTTGGTGTCGTTGAGATTCCCCGAGTATAGAGATGACTGGGTGTAGTTACTGAGGACAAGGCTAGGAACCAGGTTGGGAACACAAGCTGGCATAATTGATCCGTCCCTAGTGGTGGACACGTTTAGATGGCATTTCTCTAATAGGGTTGGGTAGTTTGGGAACTGATTCTCTGTGCCTGGAATGGTGTTGGCCCCTGTAGTATTAGTACAAGATTGATCCTTAAATTGGTCGGCCAGTTCCTTTGCAAGGCACTCCGCATTCGCATTCTTTGAAAGGATTGTCAGGTTCAATGATGTTCTGTAGCTATTAATCCCTTGGAGAAGATTATCTTCCTCACCTAAAAGGACAGAACATAAGAACTTGCATTATTGCCTGTGTTTTTATTAGCCTTGCATCATTTGCCACAGCAAAATAACAGTGTACATCAATTGATCCATCAATAATAACAGTGAGCGACTAAAAGCTTCAGATATCTCATCCAATGGACAGCATAACCATGTAAGAATTGGTAATCTTACTATGAGATATGGCTAATGGAAGCAAACCCCAAGAGTTTAAAATGCAAGAAGAAGGACAGATGGGCAGTAACTTGTAAAGCGGGAACAACTCAGATCAACTTCATCTGGCAGTTGCCGCCATAACTTATAGCTAAGAACCAACTTAATGCGGTCAACAGAATCCTACTGAAACAGAGAAGACGACGACTTCAGAGCTTAGAGAGGAAGAGTTGGGGAACAGTCTAATCTGTGAAAGCAGAAATTTAAAATGGAGTTGCACTCCGACGCCTGTCAGATTGCATCGTCAATCTAGAACAAGTCATGCACTCAAATTCAACTTCAAATTGACGACTAATCGACCAGAGAAATAAAGTCGCGGCTTTACCAGAGACTACCGCTCTTGCAGTTTACTCGTCAGTGTCCGGTCAAAAGCACAATCCAACAGAGATCAGTCGACCGACAGCTCAGATCCCAGCTAAGTCATGCCCACGAGATGCTCACCGAGCTCTCTCGACTAACCACTAAACCGAATAAACTCAAAACTCGAGAAGCCTCCTCTTACTCACTGAAGAAATAGCGGAATAGCTTCAAAAGCTTACCATCGCATTTGCCCGCGGGGATCGCGGAGAGGATGCAGATGAGGAGCGCCGGGAAGAGGAGAAGGCGCAGCCGCGGATCCGCCATTGTCGCGAGGCGAGGAGAACGATTGAAGAATCTCTCCGCGTGCAATGCGGAATTGGATCTCCGCTTATGTCTGCTTTGATTAATTGAGGTCTGCTTCTGCTTTTGGGGGAAGAAGCAGTTGGGGGAAGAAGCAGTTGGGGGAGGTGGACTCGCCAACGGAACGTGACGGCGGCTTTACAGCAATGGCTCGTGGGCCGACGAATGAAGGTATCCGCCGTCTTGACGCCGTCAGTGTGCAGAAAACCGATTTTCCATCCATTTCCAGTTTTCCCTTTCCCTTTTTCTGTTCTCCAGAGGGCATGTGTTCCAATGTAACACTACCCCATATTGTGTACTGAATAGGCAAGATTATCCAACTATGTTCATGCTCCCAGTCAAGATAGCCATGTTCTCATAAATTCCTTTTCTTAACGTGCAATGTAACTTATAAAAAGTACTCAAGAGCACAGTTTGGTCGCATCGGACGGATGGGTTCTCTAACTTATGTAGTAGAAATGTAGAGAAGCATGGTGTAAATATGAATTGGCATATTCCCGTCGAATCAACGAGTGAAATGAAGGACCATAAGTTACATGTCACATAGAGTTTGAAACTTCTTAGTGCAACACAGTGAGAGAAGAAATGGCCGGAAGATGGAATTGGAAGAAAATCAGATGTTGACAGAGGAAGAAGAATTGGTGGATGCAATTGAATGAAGATAACGTGGCCCAAATCTTCCAAAAATCCCACCATGCAAACCCCCTCAAAAGAATATGAAAAATCTCCTTCCCCCTCTCACCCTCTCTCCTTTCCCCTGCCTCTCCTTACGTAGCAAAGCTCAAATTTCTTATCCTAGAAGCCTCACTTCTTCTTCCTTTGCTCGTTCTGCTGCTGCTGCTTGAGTGAAAATGCCTCTCTCGGTGGCCGGCCAGCTGCATGGGGCGATTGTGGTGGGAGTTGGCAGCAGAGGAAACAGCTTGAAACTGGTGAAGTTCAGCAATGGAGAGTTGATGGGCAAGAAGATCGTCTCAGGCAGAGTCGGCATCAGTGGAGGATTGCTTGGCTGCAGCAAGAAAGCCAGTACTAAGCAGCTGCCCATTTGGATGTCGCTCACTGCTGACTTCGCAGCTGACTCCAAGGTCTTCCATCCAATGTGTTTCGATCGTTATAACTGATTCCTCAGATAAGTGCTGTGAAGATTGCCTACTGAGAGGACCCAGTTTTTATGTTTTTATGAGTTGAGAGTTTCAGTGGCATAGCCAATCCGAAGCACTCTAGTCTTGTGGACTCGTAGGCAATGCAGTTATGTCATGGCCAAGTAATTGATTTGACGGTCTGAATATGAAGAGTAAGTGTACATTTTAGGATCCATAACAGAAGGCGCCTTAACAATCACACTGATGTAAATATCTCTAATGGAATTTCACTGTCTGCAATAAGTTTCCTCCCTGAAATGTACCATTTGAGACGCCTTTTCAAGGATCTAACCACAGCACAAAGTTTCTTGATGATTTTTATGTTTGGTGCGGAAAACTGATGGTGATATAATCTGCAGCTGAGGGACTTGGAAATGGAGAAGAGGGACCCGAGGACAGCGGTGGCAGTAATTCTCGGAGGAGGGGCTGGCACTCGCCTTTTCCCTCTCACAAAACGCCGTGCCAAGCCCGCTGTAAGAATATAACTTCAGTAAATTGCTCCTCTTATGATGTTTTCAACTGTTTCTGCCCCGTGGATGCTGCCTCTTCATGTCTACGCTGGTTGAATTCGGATGAGTGTCCCTATCAGCAACCTGTGATCATTTTGCATTTATTGGTTGTAGTTGGTGCATAAAGAGAGAAACTTTAAGTGCATGAAGTTGCAGAACAGAAAACATGATTTCCTATCGGAAATTTCTTTCATTGTAGGTCCCAATAGGGGGAGCCTACCGGCTGATCGACGTGCCAATGAGCAACTGCATCAACAGCGGGATCAACAAAGTCTACATCCTCACCCAGTTCAACTCTGCATCCCTCAATCGTCACATTGCCCGTGCTTACAACTTTGGGAGTGGGACCACTTTCGGAGATGGCTATGTCGAGGTACGGTCTCGACTCAACCGCAAAATCTGCCCATCTTTCCATCTCCTTTCATTTATTTGAGATATAACATAAACAGTTGGGGTAAAAAAAAAAATCTTGCTTTGGCATTTAAGAGATCAAACATTGCTTTCAACAGGTTTTGGCGGCCACACAGACTCCAGGAGAGGCCGGGAAGAAGTGGTTCCAGGGGACTGCAGATGCTGTGAGACAGTTCCACTGGCTGTTTGAGGTAATTTCAATATTCTATAGTCACAAAGCCCTTGAACTTGAACACCATTTCCAGGCTGCCCTATCACAGTGCCATGAAGAAGTACCTTTTTTTCTCGCATATAAAAATTTTAGCAGATTTTGGAGCTGTTAAGACCAATTTTTGGGGTAACATGGTTTTCTTGGCTGATGCAATTGCAGGATGCAAGAAGCAAGGAGATTGAGGATGTGCTCATTCTATCTGGAGATCATTTGTATCGAATGGACTACATGGATTTTGTTCAGGTGATTCGACCAATTTCCATCCATTGCATTCATTTTGTCATTCCTTAACAAAGAGGCTCCTCAGCAGTGATCAATATTTCCGTATTTCAGAATCACAGACAGAGCGGTGCGGATATCACCATTTCCTCTCTGCCCGTAGATGACAGGTAGATAGATCACTGACAATTTTACCATAGAATGGATCCTCTGCAGTATTATGTGCCTTTTGGACAAGTATTAGATTTTCAAAGGGTACGAAGGAGGTTCTTGCTGAACGTAGTTAACCACCACCTATTCTGCTATCGAAATCATTTATTTTGCTGTTATGTGAAAGATCTCCAAGTCTCGAACTCAACTGTGGAGATGCGTTGAATACTATCCATGCCCTTCTGTGTGACCTGATTATGTTTTTGTGATAGTCGGGCCTCAGATTTCGGTCTGATGAAGATAGACAACAGGGGACGAATCCTCTCCTTCAGTGAGAAGCCCAGAGGGGAAGATCTCAAGGCAATGGTATGATACACGGAACCAATCTTTTCCAGACACACAATTTTCTAACTTGGCCACGAACAGAAGATTACTTCTCATGCTAATGTTGCTGTTTCCTGCTTTAGCAAGTGGATACGACCGTTCTCGGGCTCTCAAAGGATGAAGCCCAGAAGAAACCTTACATTGCATCCATGGGAGTTTACGTCTTCAAGAAGGAGATCCTGCTAAACCTCCTAAGGTACTTACTGTACTCCGTCAAGCACGAAGAGTTTGACGATTCCCCATCGGTAGCTCACGGGATCTAAGCCTATTTTAATTCAATGTGTCGATCCAGATGGCGTTTTCCAACAGCTAATGACTTCGGGTCAGAGATAATTCCGGCATCTGCTAAAGAGTTCTTCAGCAAGGTCTCACTTAATTCCTTTAACCCGTTCAGCTTTCAAGCCTCGTGAATTTATTAGCTTGTAATGACGGAGAACAAGATTTTCTGCAGGCTTATCTGTTTAACGATTACTGGGAAGATATTGGGACGATCAGATCCTTCTTCGCGGCCAACCTTGCCCTCACAGAACACGTAAGAAGCAGATAATCGGCAGCATTCTGTCTTTTAGAATTTCACTCAGCAATCAATGACAGAAGAATTTCACTTGCTTCTTTCTGTGTTTCAGCCCCCAAGGTTTAGTTTCTACGATGCTGCGAAGCCGATCTACACATCGAGAAGGAACTTGCCACCTTCAAAGATCGACAACAGCAAGGTATGCTTGTTCTGATCGGGAATCTTTCCATCGATCGGATGGGAAAAGAGATCCGTATTCCTCTTCTTCATCTGTTTTTTCAACTTCTGGTTCGCTGGAAATTTTCCTCTTACAGATCATCGATTCCATCGTGTCCCATGGAAGCTTCGTAACTGACTGCTTCATAGAGCACAGTGTCATCGGTATCAGATCTCGAATTAACGCCGATGTCCACTTAAAGGTCGGCAACTTCTTCATACAGTATGATCCCAGAAATGGAGATGTACATCAACGGTCCAACAGATATTAATCTACTCCTTTCAAGCTAAACCGAGCGAGGTTTGCAGGACACGGTGATGCTGGGAGCCGACTTCTACGAGACCGATGCAGAGGTTGCTTCCCTGTTGGCAGAGGGAAGAGTTCCGATCGGGATTGGAGAGAACACCAAAATCAAGTAATCTAAAACTTCCCCAAGAATCCTCTCTCTTTCTCATGGAGTGTCTTGTTTCCTCCCTCGTTTTCACCCGTCTTAGGCCCGAAAGTCCAGCATGGTGATCAGAAAACAATTTAAGTTCTTCCACAAACTTGCAGGGACTGCATTATCGACAAGAACGCCAGGATCGGGAAGAACGTCGTGATCGCAAACTCAGAGGTACAGATTTTCTCATGATGTATTCGAAACCTTTTTCATCCTCGAAGGGTTCCCATCCGAAAATTCTCATGCATCAACTGTCGAGAAGTTAGCCTTAATCACCTCTGACGCTTTCACTTCTGCATAAAGCTTTTACTGGATCCTCTCACTCTTTTCGACGACACGAACTCTGCAGGGAGTTCAAGAGGCCGACAGGTCTTCAGAAGGCTTCTACATCCGCGCAGGCATCACCGTCGTATTGAAAAACTCGACCATCCTGGATGGATTCGTAATATGACTCATTCGGCCATCTCCTGCTTCTGTCCTTGTCCGGAGCCGCACCCGTAAACCTAAACCATGCTGTAAAGGAAGCGCACTGCATCGGCGGCAAAATCCCGAACCTCACTCGAAGCTTAGTGTCGTGTTGTCTTGTAAGACGATCGTGATCGAAATCAATCAAGAGTGAAGAACACTCTTGATCAAATGCCATCGTCATTTGTTGAGTGACTGTCTGAGTTTCAATATGACTCGTGTCTGCATAAGATGCAATCAATCATCAAATATTATTTTTTTTAATAAAAAAGTAGTATAATATTTCTAAACTACAAAATTAAATTACCCTCCAAAATGAAACTTAAAATAAAATTAATATTTTTCCCAAAATTCACAAAAATTAATAAATTGAAAATTTACCGTCCAAGCTATATAGCTCTCGATTTCCCCAAATCTCATCTCATGATAAATCTGGGATGCATTAAATTAGCTGCCCAAAGGGCAAGACATGACATGCTTCCATGTTGGCTGGCTGGCTGGCTGGCCTTATTTGATCTATGTTGAAATTTGTTTTAATATAAAATAAATATTTCTCTTAAAAAAAAGACACTATCAATACTTCGACATGAGGCACACATTTTTTTCCAAAAATTTCACTTTTTTTCTGATTGAAAGTAAAAGTAATTTAATTTCTTAAAGCCAAAGCAACTGAAAAGTAATGTGAAGTCCATACTCGAATCATTTATGTTTTTTCTTAAATTTATTATAAATTTAAAATAAGTTATAAAAAAATATAAATATCACAGGATAAAAATTAAATATATAATTTTTTATTATTAAAATAAAAATAAATTCTATTGCATTAACCCTCCTTTTAAGTAATAAAAAAAACTAATCGTTCTCCCAATTTTCAGGCTTAAAAAATAATAAAAATAATTTGGTTCCACCAAATAAATATAATAAACATAAAAAGACAAAAAGAATTTAAAAGTAAAAAATCAAACCTTTCGTCTATTAACTCTGCAGTTTTCTCGGGTTCTTGGCTGTGTCTTTTTTGACATTGTCCTCTTCTGTCTCTATACTTCTGCGATTCTGCATCAGCGAAGGACACCGCGGAGATTCCTTCCATGGACATCAACTGCCCCACTTCGCCTGCAGCGGGGAAACTGGTTGGTCTCGGGGCTTCTTCCTCCGTCGCGGCAGCTAACGAGGACGTTTTCGAGGACTCATGCAGCATCTGCCTCGAGCCCTTCACCGCTCAGGACCCCTCCACTGTAACGATCCTGAACTAATATATGTCGTGATTACTTGCGATGTGGTTTCAGTTGTTTGGTTGTTTGCGATGATATGGCTTGACTGAATGATGATTGATGGCAGCATCCGGGATCGGTTTAGTAAGAAAATGTAATTTTAGCTGTCCAGTGTTTATTGATTTGCAAACGAAGAGGGACCTTTTAGATCGGGAGCTGTACGTCTATGGAAGCGAAGTGAATCAAAGTGCCATGAAAAACCGAAGTTAGACGACTGCTGCTCGTGATGTTTGCGTAAAGTTTCCATTTTTCTCGGGCAGATTGTGTTTCAGACACGATGATTGTCTTCTCGCTGTCAAAATTGCAGCTTTGGTTGAGGATGTGGTCTGATAACCTGTGACGACGCTCCACCCTTTCCGTTTCACAAATACATATCTAGCATTTTAGGCTGTAAAATGGAGTTAGGGTTTCATTTAAAAGAATCCTTTTCTGCATGGAAAGTTTCACTTACTTATATCGATGGTAGCTTTTCATGATTTACTGATCTGATCCCATCAATCCTTTTACTGTCAACAGATTACTACCTGCAAGCATGAGTATCATCTTCAGTGCATTCTTGAATGGTAATCTTAATAAAAAGGTGATGATGATGTTGCTAATCTGTTGTGATCCAAAGTCTTATGCCTGACTCTGTCAAACATTTTTTGCTTCTTGCAGGTCGCAGAGAAGCAAAGAATGCCCAATCTGTTGGCGGATACTGACACTAGAGGACCCTAACAGGTAAATAAACCATGTCTCTTTTGCAATCTCTGTAAGCGCCTTAACATTTCCATAATCTATTTTCTCCTGTCTATTTCTATGTCCATATGCATGGCAAAGTTCAAATGCTTACCAATTTGTACTTCTTTTCTTTTCTTTGGCCGTTTCACATCTTAAGTTGTTAGATGTAGTTAACTTACTTATCCCTACAGCCAAGAGCTTTTAGATGCTGTTGAGAGAGAGAGAAGCACGAGGTCCAGGATCTCAGTGACATCATCTGGGTCTTCTAATGGTTCGAGAGAGGGGCTTGGTATTGGACATGTGAGCATTCTATCTATTCCTTGGTGGACTTCATTTTCTCCTGTACATTTCACTATGCTGCTTAATCAGCATATCGGATGAGATTTCCTTTAGTTAAATGTCACAATGGAACTTTCAGGTTGTTCCCTTGGACTTGGACTTTGATGAGTCTGTAATGCAGCAGATAGCTGCTATGTTGGGTCAGAATCATGGTGCACGACCAAGGGAGAGAGAAAGATCTACAGGCTCTAGTCACTCGGCATCTCCAATTTTTAGATCTCGGGTGAACTCCCCTCGATGGCAGCGTTCATATGAAGCCACTGGAGAAGAAACTCCTGATTTACGTGTTCAATCCTCTGATGGTGATTTTATTACCTCTGACATGCCGGTTTGCTTCAGTATGCAGCCTCCATCCCCTGTCCCACCTGCTGCTAGCTCTCAATTTACAGAGAGACCATGTTCTCCTGAGAACAGCTCTTTCTCAGAGTCCTTGAAATCAAAATTCTCTTCTGCTTCTGCAAGGTTTGCCAGTTATAACTCACTTTCATGAAATAATAT
Organism: Sonneratia alba; assembly: GCA_900174645.1. Taxonomy (NCBI): domain Eukaryota; kingdom Viridiplantae; phylum Streptophyta; class Magnoliopsida; order Myrtales; family Lythraceae; genus Sonneratia; species Sonneratia alba. Next base: position 2,614,494 of record FWPY01000030.1, read on the forward strand.
GTGAATGTCCAGCCGTGCAGAAAGTGATACGCAAGTTGCATGTGTCAGATATAAGGAGTCAATCTCGAAGGGCACTAGAAGTCTAAAAGAGAGGATCCTAGCCCGTAATTCAGTCAAGGAGCTGGGCAAGGGGGTTCATCGTGAGATGAGTGCTGGCTTTGCTCGGCTGATCGAACGCCTAGACTTAAACTCGAAACAATCTGGAACCTCTGCATCTGTCCCCAGCAGTGATAATGCAACCATTAAGTCACCGATCAAAGGAAAAGGCAGAGAGGAAGAAACTAGTACTCACAGTGAGAGCTCATATGCAGAATTATATGATTTGGGTACTATCCCAGGCCGACTTGAAATTGTCCCTCCCCAGGTTTGGATATGTTATATATCGTTGAGCTCATTGAACCAGTTATTTACAAAGCTGTTTCAGGTGTGACGGGGCATCAAAAGTATAATGCTCCCATTTGTCTTTATGTTGCAGAGAGGGCAGTGATGCTATTATATCTAGTGAGGCCACCCCTGGATTTGTCAGTTCTGTTTTCTGTATAGCTGAGGACACCAATGCAAGTGATGAGACGACAAAGAAGCCGACTAGCTTGTCGGTTCTGCATCCTGCATCGGATGTTTAGAGCTCATTCTCTTACCGGGGTGTGCTCATATCTATCTCCCTTTACATATAAGTTAATGTATCGGATGGACTTTAGAGGACTTGCTCTGAGTCATCTCGTACCTTTTTTTTCTTTCTGAAAGTTGATGACTTGTGTGCTAAATTGGCATGTCATAATCTATCTGGATTTCACATTCTATTCTGAGAACTGGAATTTCTTCACTTCTCGCTGTTCTGATGATCCATCTGCCAAGGTTAATGTAAGAGGTACACATACACGCATAAACAAAATCTGAGAATGACATGCAGTAACTGCCCATCTGATGATATCCTCTAGCATGTTCTAGGAACTCGGAAGAGGAAAATCGGCTTGAAGAATCTTATGCCGACACCATGGACCTTGACATGTTCTATTATTTGCTGACTCACTCGACTTAGGGAATACTTAAGGGAGCGGCACCGGCAGTTAGATGCTTCCTTGCACATCTAGAACTTGGACCTCCCACCATCCAGATATGCTGATCCGTCTGCACCGATGCAATGCAATATGTGAAAACTAAGCTCAGGGGTCCTACCATTTCCCAAGGAAGGACATTTCATCGGATTCCGCTGATTTCATGATATGTAGGTATACTACTGATATAGGTTCCGGCAAAGCTCCTCGATGATGTTTGCTCATGTCGAGGCTCCTGTGAAAGCTACCGACAGAATCAGCCGTAGAACCCGATCTATGGGATCCGAACTCCAGCTATTGTCGTCTTAGATTAGCTTCGTGGACGGCTAGAGGAACAGACAAATTCGAAGGAAACATCACATTCTCCCTAGAGTGATATGCCGGTGAACTGTTGTAACGTTTCCCGTGGAAGATGACCTTCTAACCATGCCTTAACGGAGTTGTCTTCGGTGGTCTCACGTCAATCGCTGAAGCAAGACGAACAGTTTGTCAGATAATCTGCAACCGAGTTCGCAGTGACAAGGTCTGTGCCTGGAGAAGTCGGAGTAGAATCCTACATAAGAGCTGTCCCTCTCAAATCGAACCGTGCTCAATGATTCAACGACTCGCACCAGTACATTTTTGTGAAGCTGACATACGATCCTTCACGGCGCATTCGGATCCCACCGGATTTCACTGATATTGCAGTTCGATCGGAGCAAGAAGTGCAGAGGCACGCACATAAAGGAGCGAGCGTGAAACGATGAAGAGGGGATGGGCGCAGATACAGTCTACTTGAAATCCAGTCCTAAATGATTTTATTGAGCCAACGAAAGACGACGTTACATAGGAGTTCGTTCGTCTCCATGATTTTGTTCTGGCCAAAATTCGTAACACGGGCAAAGGGAAAGACGGTTTTCATGGCATGAACTTGGTTTGATCGCCCTTAGGCAGCCAATCACGGCCAGCAACTGACCATCGAAGACTCCTTTCCCAAGATCACCATCATCAACGCATTATCATCGTCTCGATTTGGAATCACGCAAAACTCAAACTTTGGAGAAGTACACTATTACCGAGATTTCTCTACTAACAGAAGATCTCCAACGTCTTTGTAAGAACCTGAGTAGACAAGAGAAAGTGTTAATTCTCGTGTAATGCAGCATCTACATCATGATTCCTGAAAAATATGAGAGAATCGACGCTAAGTGCTCAGGGGAGAAATAAACTCAGAATGGGTAAAAAAAAAAAAAAAAAGGAAGAACAAGATTCATATGCAGTATATAATATGAGGATCTAAGATGCCATCCCATTTGGGACTGTTAACCATGGTCGAAACCGCATGAGGGATAAATTGCTATCTGCATTGAGATAGTCTAACAGTGGAATCTTTGCAATTGGTGTAGATGCAGTTGAAATATAGCAATAATTCAAGCTTTGTGTGGACACAACAAAGGAATAACGTTAGAAAAACAATTGTCGCACACAAAACTAGGAGAGGGAACTGCACAAAATTGAATAAGGTGGCTTTCCAAAGATGGTACCGGGAGGGTTGCATTGGACATCAATGGCAGACACGCAAAAGTGATCAAGTCTCACCAATTTTAGTGCTGAAGCAATTTAAGGGAGAACTTTAAGGATCATTTCAATCTAACAATTTTAGTGCACTTACTACTTCTGTTGGCATACCACACTATCAATACTCCCATCCAGTTCCACTGAAAGAACAACGCGACAAGACGCACCAAACCAGCAGCGACAATCTCAATAAATGCCATTGCAAATGATCTTTGAGGAGACAAGCCTGCAGTTGCTATGGACAGTAAAAGTCCCTCAAAGTTGCAAGGAACAATGAAACTTCCACTTTTTATGCCATTTAGAGCCTTCTTGGCAACATCTTCAGCTTTCATGGCACCAGAAGATGCTGCAATAATGTTCGTCAGCTGAGGCCGCCTCTTGTTCTCTGAAAACAGCAAATCACTACCGGTCAATAGAGCCAATCTACTACAATATTTTGAGGGATTTTTATATTGCAATCTAAGTACAATTCATTATACAACTTATAGATGAGATATTTGACCATTGCTAACAATATTTTTAGCACTGGGGAGAGATTTCCCTTGAGGCATCTTTAACTTATACGGCAAGACACCTCAAGAGACTAATGATTTCCCATAAGGTCCGAGAGATCATAATTCAGTCCACAGTTACTGAATAAAAGAAACTCTTTGAGTAAATCAAATTCCCTTTAGGCATGCATGTAGAACCAAAACCGTTCATAACATGCACTCAAATCCACTGATCTGGATTGACAACAGTAACTATGAGAAGATCAGGATATTATTTTCTTCAAGCCCCAAATTGGGCCCAAATAAGGGCACTATACACTAAAATTTCTTGCTACAGATAACAATCAACCTGTTTCAGATTTGTTCAGATTTTAAACATTTTATAATTATCCATTCAAGCAATGATGCAATTCAAATAAATCTTCTCTGTGTAGAAAATAATCAACCCATCCAGACATGACACACCTCCAAAGTCAAAACTAGTTTTGCTAACAATATAGAGTCACTCAGGAGATGATAAAGGAAACAATACCTTCCACTAACCCAGGAGTGTCTGTGTCTGGAGGGAATACCAGTGAAACGTGAATATCGTCAGCAATCACCTCTTGCTGCAAGGCTTCTGCTAGACCCCGAAGCCCAAACTTACTTGCAGAATAAGCTGTATACCCATAAATCCCCACCTTCCGGAACACACAGAGATTCCACAGTAAAGGAAAATAATTATAATCCTGAAAGTAGTAACTGGCAACAAAAGATGAACTACAAAATTGCTGCATTAATAGTCATTACGTCAACTGGCTTTACAGATAAAGAGATACATAAATCCTAAAAGACAACAGGACATATGCAAATTTGTGAAGAAAAATAAAACCTTTTTTCTTCTTTTCTTTGGATGAGTAAGAAGATCAAAACTGGTGATTAACGTGATTTTCTTTTACCTGATTTTGATGCTATGCGGATATCCCATGCTGTATAGGAAGATTTAGAGTGTGACGCTAACGGGATTACGTCAGATTTGGGTTTGGAGACCGTTAACCCCAAGAGTTCTTGTATAGAAATGGTAAGGGACCAAACTTGTTAAGTTCCATTTCCATTTCTTTGAGCATTTACCATAACTATATCCTTTTCTTAATAATTTTATCACTTCACACGGAAGAATTTCCAACAAAATTGATCCCACACTGCACGGAACACTGATACCTGTCCAGCCTGAGAGGACATGAGAGCAATCGATGCGGGTCTCCTATCAGCTCTACCCTTCATCGCAGGAAGGGCAGCCTTAATCATGTTGAAGCTCCCGATCAGGTTCACGTCTATCATGAATCTGATCTCATCCAATCCCTGCCTCTCCAGCTCCTCCGGCACGAACACGCCCTGGTTCACCACCAGAACATCGATGGGCCCCGCCTCCTCCACGGCGCGCTTCACGGCATCAAAATCCCTGACGTCGGCGCGAAGGTAGCGACGTCGATCCCCGTGGCGAGTTGGATCGCCTGCCTGGCCTCGTCGAGCTTGACCTGCGAGCGCGCGAGGATCGAGACCCGCGCGCCCTCGGAGGCGGCCTGGTGAGCGAGGGCTAGGCCGATGCCGCTGGAACCGCCGGTGATGAACACGTGCCGGTTCTTGATCGGGATCTTGACAGGGCGGGGCGGACGACGATGAAGAGGACGACAACAAGGAGGAGGAAGGGGGTGAGGAGGAGTAGGAGGTAGGCGAGGTCGAGGTCCGCCATTGGTGGAGGCTCGATGGTGGCTTGCGTCAGCTCCTACGTCTCGCCTCACTCACGTTGGAGATCGACAGGTTCGCGGGCGGGTTTACCGGAAACTTGACCGCCGAGCTGGGGCGCTGTGACTCGACCCAATGGGCTCTGCCTCTCGGTGGGATAAAATTATCCCTCTTTTTTACCCCGGCGATGTTTTTCTGGGAAGTTCACATTTTGGTCTCATTTTCTCTCCAATTCTTTTTCAAATAATATAATTAGTTACAATTTACTACTTACTTCAGTTTCCATAAGATAATAATAAACAGTAATTTATGTATAAGATTTAAAATCTCAAATTTTGATATTTGAAGATTAATAATAGTCTTATACTATATTAATCAATTATTATAATGTAAAAACTACAAATATAAAAGAAAATTACCGTCTTGTCCAAGTAAGTCCAATCAGATATAATTTATAATAAGGAGAATAAAATGCGTTTAAAAAATGGGTCATTTTCCTTCTGAGCTGGCCTTTGGCAACTTGGAACATGCGATTCCAAAGCTTGTCTCCTTGCTAGAATCTTTAGTTGTAGACTTCAATTGGACTCCTGCCCAATTTGCCGACATCGGGGCGTTATCACTTCGGTACATGGAACGGAACCGGTCGTATTTTAGAATTCGTACCCTTACAGAAGTTCAGGGATGAAACCCGGATTCCATGATCGTGCATCGCTGAGCGTTGGTCTCTACCGGTTTGAATTGATGGACAGAATCATTAAAGAACACAGACAGAGATCCACAAGTAGCCCAAAAAGAATTAAAAGTATCAGTGAACACTAAATGAAGAGCCCTACAGCACAAAGTTTGTCCCCGCGAAATGTGAAAATAGAAAACCCAACAAACAACCAGACACCTCCCTCCCTCCATAGCTCCCGTGAAGAGGTCCTTGCCCCTTCCATGGAATCTCTCCCCAAAGACAAAAAACCTTAGGAGCAATACAAATATTCAACTTAATGTACATTCGCAGGACAGCCTTTTTGTTTTGATTCATCTTTGCCCACTTCGGTCCCAGTCTTTACTGCAACAGTCGGTGGCTCTTATTGGTTTTGATTAATCAATTGATTGATCTGATGTTCCTTCTTTTCCAGGTGCCCATCAGATGTCCCTCTCACTAGAATTTCTTGGGATGGAAAGAATTCTTGTTGGGGAGCTGGGGATGCCCAGATCTGGTGAGGCCATTGTACTGGCGATGATCACTGCCCTGCCTCTGGGACCTTGATGATGAGCTGAACCTCCCCTGCCTGTTCTTCCTTCTTGGCTGACAGGACTTTGGGATGAACACTCCAGTCCCCTTGCTGATTTCTCTTCTGCAGTTGATTTGCTCGTAGACTGGTAGCGGAGACGGTGCTGGTGGATTGTTGACTGCTCCTGAGAGGCCCTAAAGATTCAAAGCACAGATATTACTACCTCGAGTTTTAGCAGCCAGAGAAGCGCGTCGGTTTGGAATGCTTTGAGACTACGTTTCTTTGCCAGTTATAGGAAACGACAGAAGCTTCTCATGCCTACTCCTGATTACGACATACTGAAAATCACATGAGAAATGAGAACTGTCTGATTTTCAAACGCTCCTGAGGATATGTTGACTAGTATATTTCTTCAGTGAGATTACGAGAGAACGGGCATTATCCCGGGCTTATACACGTGAAGAGAAAAATGAAAGCTGGGAACAGGTGACTGAAGATAGGTCTCGGTCACTCGTTTCGCAGGAAATGAACAATATCCTGGGCTTAGTTAGAGAGACATTTGAGAAGAACATGAATTCTGGGCTCCAGATATATGAGAGATGTGTAAATCCCTTTCAGTCTGAATAAAGGGAAGACAAAAATTCAACTAACCTGAAGAGAAGAAGAGTAGTGCCAATAAGGAGCAATTACAGGCTCTTCCTCCACTACATCCTCCTCCTCCGCGATTAAGAGAGAGATCTGCTTGCTTAAGTCTGCAAAGAACAGGTCATCTTCCATCTCCAAAGCCACTTCCATTGTTTAAACTACCGTATCTTCTCTCTTCTTCTTCTTCTTCCTAACTCCTCCTCTGAAATCCGACTGACTGAATCTCTGTTTGCCAAAGCAGCTATCCCTACTTGACCAGACAGGTGAAAATCTTCCGCTTCTGGGTAATCTGTTCTTCTCCTTTTTTGTGGATTCCCTGAAGCAGGGGATCCAAAGAGAGAGCTTATTAAATAGGAAGAGGGAGCAAAGGAAGGGAGAGTTGATTAAAGTGACCAGCTGAGAGAGGTAGGGGTTGAGCAGTCGGAGCATGTGGGAGGGGGTAGGGCCACGGTGACAGTTGGGGCTAATCTGTTAGTGAAAGACTAAGTGGGACCCTTAGGGAATCATCAAGGGTGTTGTGTGGTGAGTTATGATATTATCCATTTGCTTGATGCGAGGCAAAAAGGTGAAGAGGAGAAAGGTGCTGAGGGCAACAGCCCACACCCAGATAGACTGATGGATAGAGCACACAGAGAGCCCCCCAAAAGAGCAGATATGCTCAAATCTTTTATCATGATGCTCGCTTGGTTGTGAATTGATCAATATAAATATTATATACAGATGATGTCTGTGGTGTATGCCTTTTTCATACTCAAGTCTCTAATAAAGCACTCTACTACTTTCATGAGATTTAGGCTCACTGTGTCTGACAGAATAGCATATGCTCTTAAGTCTGTGCTTCTGGCTTTTACAAGTGTGATATGCTAGTCATTAGAACTCGTCCATCGTTGTGATTAACACTCGAATACTCATTCTGAAATCTGAAACATGTTAGTTACACACAGTTTCCATCTTCAGTTCCACCGTACATACACTTACGGATATATGCATACGTGTGAGAATTACTAGGAATTCTTTGGTCCATAAATCATAGTCCACAAGTGGAAACCAAGAGTGGTCAGGTCGGGTTGGATCCTTATCTTTATACAAGTCCATTGTTATATTGTGTGGCAGGCAGGCATTAGGATTCGAGTCAGTCGAAACTGATCTGTTTCCTCTCCTCTTGTGCTGGGGACAGTGGGAGAGTGGTGATCTCTTCTGAACTACTTGGAAGTGGGCACCACAAATTCATAAATACTAGCTAGCAGCTACATATCAATTCAACAGCAATATACACATATCCCTTAGATGTATTTTATATGTATATGCACGTATGTCTCTGTAAACACACCCCTCCATGAACCTGAGAGGTCAGAGAAAACAACAGACAGGAAGGGAGGAAAAAAAAAAACCAGTGGTGGATCTGTCTTCTTATACTTGTAATGGATAATAGGAGAAAAAAATGATGATTTGAAGCAGCGGCATATCTCGTGTTGGAATCAAGACAGGGAAATCTATTTGGTAGTGGGAAGGAGATGGATAATAATAACAATGATTTGATGATAGTGGAATTGAAAATCCATCTGCCTGCACGGATGCATTATGTTCACTCACTTATTTTACTGTTAAATCACATTCTATCTCCTCCCCCTCCAACTTGCACTGAACGACACTCAGCCAACCATTGTCCTCCTCTGACTAATTAAGGATTATACTTCCCTGCTCAGATTTCTAAAATATGTTCAAATGTTGTTGCTAACGATAGCTAATTCGTCATAAGTATGATCTGATAATCAATGCAGCTAAAAGATCGACATATACAGATCATATTACTTGTTCAAGGAAAATAGTAAAAGGGCAAGATTCCTCCTAGATCTAGCTTTCCCCCTCTCCTTTTTATCAACTCAGGTGGGTGGCCTTTGGATTCCATTCCCCACATGGGTTGCGGATCTGGGGGAAAGATGACGCGGCTAAACAGTAATCAGTCAGCATCATCACCATGCAACTTCCATGGCCGTGATCTGACATCAACCGCTTGCTGAGCGATTTGATTTCAACTTGCTCCTCCTAATAAAGGTTCATGAATTGTTCCATGTCCTTTCAAGTCATGACGTTCAGAAGCAGACCCGAACCAAATCCCGATGGCGCACCATGTTGCCTGTTAGGCCTGGTTCTTGGTTTTCGACCATGTTCCCAGGGATCACAAAAGAAATATATACAGGGTTCCCCATTGATTTCATCTGCAGCATGATCCCTTTGTCCTAATTTCACGGGCAAACAACGAGGAAGGCAAAGCATCAAGTTAGTTAAGGCAATAACCCCATCTTGATTGATCAATGACCCTGGAACATGACAATTTGGTTCAGTATACATACATGTTACCTCAGCAGAAACAAAGAAAAAGAATCATTAATTACAGTTTCTACAAAATTATACTGTGCTATTCCACCTCATCTGACTACCAATATAACCTCTCGTGTATAATATGTTCCACGCTTGTTGTTTGGTAAAAAAATCCAGCCCCCATTACCAACCCTGTCTCAGTAAAATAATATTACATCGGCTTGATCTAACCATCTGGCTCTCATCCTTTACTTGGCTTTGTAAAGCGAGCGATCAGCATCTTTACCATGCTTCAGGAACAGTGCATACAGCAGTTCGTTCCACGAATCTGGCACTCCGGGCAGGCACCAGTGGCTACAATCTTGCCGGTGGATGGGGGCAGGGCCCACATCGGGGCCAAGATAGTATAGAGAAGCATGCCCATCTTTCCTTCTAGAACTCATGCGGGTTATATTTAAGACTTGCCAGTCGATAGCTCCTGACTGGCTCGAAGGAGATAATGACGAGGATGATGATAAAACCTCATTGAATATCTCAAATTGACTCCATGTTTCTGATGGCACCGATGAGGAGTCAAGCTCCGGGAGTGTCTCCATGTGGCAGGTTCCCCCGTTCCTCCAGTCCCCTCCCCTGTGAATTCAATTTCCGTGAATTATTGATTTGTACTTATGAATTCTTCTCATAAGATAAAGCAAAGACCTCAGACCCACATACACATCAATACTACGAGATTCAAAATCGAGGCTGGCACTTCAGTAGAAGAATTACAGAAATTAGGTTGCAGCCACTTCCATGGAGTTTTCAGTTAAGTTTCCAGGAATTCAAAGTTCTGGAGGATTGCAAAGTGATGTCCAGTTTTCTGAATACCTCCTCTAAGAGAATAATGAGAAGAAGTTCAATAAAAATGTGTTTCCTCTTCTTTTTTGTTTTTGTTTTTTGCCTTTTGAGAAGGCAAAAGCAGAAGTGTGGGAATGGAACCACAGGTAAAACTTGATTCAACCCCAAGGAGACAACAAGACATATTCTACAATAATTGCTGATTAGGGGATGCGACAAAAACGAACCTGAAGTGAACTGGGGCAAATGTGCGAAAGAAGATCTGTGTCTTCGTTCTGTTCACATCATTGCGCAACCACTTGAAGACGGTCTCCATGGCTCTTTTATATGCCTGTTCGATACTCATTTCCAGCTTCACTTCTGACCCTTCTTGAAAGTAACACCCACTGATGGGAAAAAAAGGTAAACGATCAAAAAGGTATTTCGATGAAGAATCCATTTGGACCGACATACCCTCAGTTAAATGTATGTACCGACAAATGAATGTAAAGAGAACCCATTGATTAACTGTCCTACTGTTGTTGAAAGATAATAGTTAACAGTTTCAGTTTCCCATCGGTAATTGAAAATAACATGTGATCTTTTCAGCTATTTCAAAAATTATAAAACGAGAACTTCTCTCAGTATCATTCTGTAAAATCCTTTCAGCTAACAGTATCAAACACAGGAAACCATTGAAAACGAGAAGATATCAGTCCAATATACCCTCTGGTTGTCTTCTCATTGTTCCACCAGTGTCCTGTGTTGAAGACCAATATGTCAGCATCTCTCCACTTTGATGAGGTCCAGTCCATTTGATCCAACTTCAGAGTAGTTTTGATTTTTTCAGCAGACCCCACTGGTGGCCTGCTCTGAAGCACAAGAAAGGGAGCTCTATAATACTCTACAGTGCAATTGATCTCCTCGAACTTGAACACAAGAAACCCTTTGTGTTTCGTGATAGGGTTGCCGTTCACTTCGTAGATTGAATCAGCATTGGAGACTGCAGAAGAGAGCATACAGAGGAGGGACTCCCACTGGTTTCTCCCAATAGAGTCTCCCACAAAGACCAGCCTCTTGTCCCTAAGTTTCTCCAGCATCAACTTTGCATCGAACCTGTTATTATGAGACAAAATGTTAGCGTACATCTAGTGTCCATCCGAAGATAAAGAAGGGGCGGACGCATTTCCCATTAAAGAATCTCGGAACCTTATTTCTGCACACTTGACAGTAATCCACGTCTTGGATTTTCCTTTCAAGTTTCTCTCTTTAGATGCAAAATGAAAATCCAATTTCAGAAACAGAATGTACTGCAGAAGCAGAACATATAGGTCACAGAAGCAAAACCGTTTTCAATACCAAAATATGATAAGTCATCCTTGTCTACTCAAAGTAAATTCAAGCATCCATCTAACCACCGAGGTTGGCGCAAAAAAAAGTACATCAAATCACTGAGGATTTTCATAGAACGAAAAGAAAAATCCAAGTATCCATTAAGTGGACAAGGATCCTCAAGGGAGAACCTTATCAGTGAAGAAGGAACCTTCAAAACCGGTCCACCATGTAGGAAAACAACCAAATAAAATGTACAAAAGAGAAGACAACCGTTCAAAAGAAATTTGAATCACAAAATCTGCAACAGCATGTCTTCAAGAAAAGTTTGCAGCTAAAACAACTGCTCCTTTCTCCCATACCCATCTGATAAACACTGGACAGTGAAATCAAACAATAAGAATTTGAATAAAAACCACAAAAGATAAGACAGTGCTAGTCCATCCAGTGAATAAAACCACTTGGTGTAAACAATCGGTGATTCTTTCACACGTCAAAGCTTTCTTGTAGTATTTCTGCTGCTTCCAACTAAGTGAACGAACATGAGAGTTACCAATTTCATCGATAATCCCCCAACACCCTCACAACCACAACAGCACCACCCACACAACCCACCACAAACAAACACCCACACCACCCCAACCACCCCACGCCGCCGCCGCCACCACCACCCCCACCCCCTACACCCCCCACCACAACCCCACACCCCCACCCCCCAAAAAAAAACCCCATACAAATGGCGTTAGCTGTTCCAATTTTTTCTTTTAACTTCAGCACCAATACGTCAAGAATAAATTGAGCAACAACTAAAACTGAAAACAAAAGCAGGTGACTTCACATGAACTGAATCAGTACTAAGTGAACTAATGATCGTCAACGAAGATTCGGGCAGTAAATGATTGAAATTTCTTTCCGAAGTTACCTGGGCAGATTACAGTGCTTGGGTTGCCATCTCCACTTGGTGTAGAACAAGTCGGGTCGACCATTTTCTTTACAACGAAAACCTTCGTCCAGAAATCTGCAGTCTCTGGACTCATACAGAGGATAGTTCCTGTCATCCCACACCCAGTCCCCTTCAAACACATCACAAGCACTCTCCTTCTCCCCAAGGAAGTCAACCCTTTTGACCTCGCCGGACGCGCTCGGCTGCAGCCACACTAACCGCTCCGACAGTCCGGCGAACTTAAGCCCCCTCGCGGCGGCCCTGTAGTCCAAGTAGAAGAAGAAGCAGATGACGCAGAGGGTGACGACGAAGAAGCCCAGAAGGCCCACCGAGGGCTCGAACAGCCTCAACCGCTTCAACCTCTTCAAGAGCTCAGAAATCGGAGTCGTGTCGGAGGAGGGAACTTCGGGAGATTGTGTCTTCGACATTGCAATCAAGGACAGGACGGAACCAGAACCTTCATGCTGGGGTTCACACAAAAGGGCACATCTGCTTCACGGAGAATCTGTCGAAGAGGCAGCAAAGATACAACCTTTATGCTCGAATGGACTGAGATGGAACTCGGGAAATAAAAGTTGGACGCGAAGAACGGTTCCTGTCAGCCGAAAACGAAGGGATTTGATGGATGCAGAGGGGGTCACGAGATAATGACGGGGCAAATGGGGAAGTGAAGTGGAGAGCGTGGAGTGTGCTGCGTCCTGCTGTTTGCTTTCCCTTTTCACTTGCTTGGTAGATCAGTTTTGTTTATGACAGATCGCAAGGAGAGAGAGAGAGAGAGACGGACAGAGTGAGAAGACAGTGCTGAGGACGCAAGCTAGCATTCATGGCGGAAATTCTAAATTCAGCTTTTCTCCATTTCCTCTTCCGGATACTAAACTAAAAGCTGCACGGACACAGCACAGACAGACACACAGAGAGAGAGAGAGAGAGAGAGAGAGAGAGAGAGAGGCAAGGGGTAGGCCTAGACTAGTATGAAGAAAATAATGGCGATTCGGTGAAGCTCTGTGCAGTGATGGTTGGGATTGTCTCTTCATTCGTAATGTGAATTACTCTCGAGATCCCTTCGAGCAAGAAAGTTCTCAGATCATTACTGACACTTGGACTTGGAGGGGCATACATAACGACGACCCGAGCAGATTTTTCTCCTCCTTCTACTGAATGGATGGTAATGAAGAGTTACTCATCTATATTTCATGGAGAACATATGTAATTAAGCAATCACTGACTTTTCAAATCAATTTTAGAAATTGCTAAATCCGTCCGTAGGGTCGGCATTGAATTGAGAATGTGATCCTGACTTGTACCCACTAAATAGAATGAACTATGAACCAAAGGTTCCGGTGGAATTAATTCTTTTCTTTCACTAAGTTGGCACATTGGATTTTAGAAAATTTTTCATTATAAAATCATGAATCTAGAAAAAAAAATTAATGGAAATAAAATAATATTTTACTTTACACCCATTTTAAACATTAATTACATATATTTATTAAATTTTTATATATTAGAATGAGGAAAAAATAACTTACAGAATTACATCGTAATTTTTTTATTTTAAATTAAAAATAATTATTGCCGGTCGAATATAAATCGGCCTTGTCGACGTGGCGTGGAAAAAATCGGCAACAAGTATGTAATCCACCGCCGACGCGGACGCGCTATCCCAACGTGTTCATCGCAGACGCGACCATCGAGATGAAAGGATGCTCTTCCATGGGGTCCTATTGGTCCGTGTAGGAGCGCGTGCATGATCGCCGAGTGCGCGAAGGGAGTTCCCTGCTTTATGATCCCGACAACAGTGCGAGCCCCATTCAATGTTTGAATAAATTCTTAAATTTTATTTATTTATTTATTCCGATTAAAAAATCCCAAGATAGGCATATTTTGATTAAAAATGACGATCACGACTCCATCGGATTCGGTTCGGACCACAATTTCACAACCGTTGAGATGTCATTTCTATCAAACTCGGGTCACTTTGAGGTCGTGGAAGTCCCCAGAGGCCTGTAAAAAAGTCCAATTCCGATATTATGATCCGAATTAACTCTCAAATAGTTAAGTGAGTATATTAATATTATGCAACGGACCCAAGAGAGCCAGAGAAGAAGAACCCCTGCCTTCTTACTTACCTATATGAAATGTGCGCTTTATGGAGTCACGTCATCCAACCAAGTGGGCGAGTCGGTACCCGTTTGAATGAGTCGGGTCGGGTTGGTCCGAAGGCCCATTAAGTACTAAAAAAAAAAACAGAAAACCAATGCGTCTCGACCATTGTACCCTATCAATAAAGAGTGTGTTTTACGGCTTGAGCTCACCGAAGTTAATGGTATTCAACCGATCTGTTCGAGTAACACTCATCGAGTGCTTACTCGTGACCTAGGCGTGGACGGGCAACAGGCGGATCGAGAAATTCCATGACATCCGACCCCGTGGATTGAGGGCCGGAGGGAGTAGGGAATGGAGTTTAAACGAGAAATTAGGATCCACGTAGGCACGTGAGGATGCCCTTGGAAATTTGGCACACGGAAGGAATAATTTGAATAGAAGTACGGGTGGAAGGCATGCACGTGCCCATCTGTCCGGGGCGAAATCCAATTGCTTAAATATAGACAGAGTAACGTATCCGCCGTCTCGGCGCCATTCTTCTTAGTTCTCGAGATATAATAATAATAATAATAATAATAATAATATCATCATCAATTATGATCATTTGAAGATTATCTCTTCTTCTTCTTTTTAATTGATTTAAAATGGAATGGTACTATTCGTCAAAATTAATGGTTTTGACATGTGATGTGTCAGCCGGCGGGAGCTCAAAATCTAGGCGATTAAGTATGTATAACTTTGATTAACTCATGTACCTGCTGTCATAGTTTTAAAAATTGGAGTAGTCTAGCTAATTCGACTAGTTTGAGTGAAAACCGACCACTCATCCGGTCAAATTCCTATAAAAACTAAATTACACTTTCAATAAAATTAATTATAGTTGAACCGGCTAACTCCTAATCTAATCGATAAACTCAATTTAAAAAATAAAAACCTACATATTTTATTTTATTATACTTATATTTATATTTTATATTAAATTTTTATTTAATATAATAATTATATTAATAATTTTTATTATAAATCATATTTAAATCATAATATTATATAAATTTATTAGTAATCTTATTTATTAAATATGCAGTTTGACAAATTGAATCTCGGTTCGACACGTGAACCCATATCTACACTAGGCCCTAGTCTACTTCGGTTCTAAAAGCTATATATTTTGCATTCACCAAAAATCAATATAACTAGTTGAAAATTATTTAATATTTTTGTATTTAAATAAAAGTTTAAATTCAAGTATTATCAATAAAAGAAATTTGCATTTGAAGAGTTTTATATAATAAATTGGCCGATATACATCGATAGAATTAGTCATATCCCAACTATTTCAAGATACATGTTGATCTATAATATATATATGTATGTATTAAAGTTTTTATAGGAATAATTGAATTTAAAAAATGAGACTCATTATCTTCCTGAAATTAATACAATTGACTTCGGTCAATTTTTGTGCACCCGTGAACTCAGGAGAACGTCACGGGTGTCATGTACCATTGCAAAAGGAGGGTCCCCGATGCCAATAACGGTAAGACGGCCGAGAACGAAATTGTAAACCTCCGTAGGCAATCAGTCCCGGTTTTCTTGACCACGGTTAATGCAGTTCCGAATCCGGTGGCAACCCGACTGAGATTTTCCAAAAACAATCAAATTGCCATCAAGTAATCATAGTTTTCAAAACTTGACCAATTTGAAACCGGTCAAGATAAGGGTTCATTGGTTCATCGATTAGATCGGAGTTTAATGAGTCTAATCGTATATTTAATAAATAATATTAATAATATAATATTACAAATAAATTGACATAATACAATAATCTAACAATAATTTATAACAAAAATTCTTGATATAGCAATCGTATTAACCACAAATTCAATATAAAATATACATATAAATTTAATTTAATAAAATAAGTATACTATAATATATTTATTTTTTAAAATTTTAAGTCGACCAATTTTTTACATGTTTAATTGAGTTTACCAATCAAAACAAAAATCGGTCGGTTCAGTTGAAATTGATCACATTTACAATGCAATTTGGTCAATTTTAGAAACTGAACTAGGTAAGTGGTCGGTTTCCGGTCGGACTGATCGAACCGGCCGACCTGGTCCAATTTTAAAAACTATGCATGTAATAACATAAACTAACGGAAATAAAATAAAATGCCATATTTTTTAATTATTAAAAATCCAAAATAAACCTTAAAGAATTTTAATGAGCCCAAGTTATCAACTATGAATGGTAAATGAAAATTTAAAGTTGAAGTATAAAATATTACATAATAATTGGTAAGATGACGTCACCATTCTCAATGGTATTATATCAGATTTCTCATTTCTGCAAAAGGCAAAACTGGAGCCCCAGGCCCACGATCTCAGCCCACTTCATCTGACCTCACCCAACCGCCCAGCACGGCCGCCCACATAACCTATGAAATTCCATTTCTACCCATAGATTTATTTATTTATTTATTTTGTTAGTCTTTCAATGTGTGTATATATATATTTTTCCTTCGACTGAAATTCGTAAGCTCTGCTGCGAGTACTTCAGGAGACGGCCATTTGTAGAATAGGTGAAGTTGTAGCTCTTCTTCACCTCGATTCAGCACTTTTGTCGAAGTGGATTATGTCTCGAATTTTCAGTAGCCTGTAGTGAACTCTTCGTTTGTAAGTTTCAAAATTTTCAGCTCGTCATCGATCGATGTCGAGAAGGCAGATTCTATTAAGCAATTGGTCAGGCTCCTTCTGATTCGATTCGTTTTTCGAGCCTGCGGATGCTGACTACAAGGTTTTTCAGAGTCGTGTGAAATTTATAGCTGTACATTCGTTCCCGTGGTTAGAACAAAGTCTCGAAGTTGAATCTCCTGCTTTATGAAGGTGTGTCATGAGTCAATCTCACACCAAGTTGAGCATTTTTTTTTTCTGACAATCTTTACAGGCGTCCAGCTTGAGATAGTGCTGCTGCTTGCTGATGTTAATCAGATATGGTGTGAATCCTCAGCTCCCTCTGTACAATTCCATCAAAGGTTGTTTGGTCGCTTCGTCCTCCATTTTGCGGAGGCAGCAGTTTCTCATAAGGATTCTAGGAGGTTCTTGCAGTCAAACTTATCAGAATAGAGTGGGAGGAATCAGATCAATGGCTGCGTATGGTGTAGAAGCTGATGCTGAAAAAATCTTGAGGGCGATTACACCTGTTCTTGAATCAAGCAAGCACAAAGGCCAAGCAGGTGAACTGGCAAAAGGCTGTGGTTGTCTCTTCTGTTCTGAACAAAAATAAAAGGAAAAAAATTTTAAATCTTTTTTTGGTGATACCTTCGCAAATTACATATTGTATTGTTGTCAAAAAGTTATTAGCTATTATGGTTATCCAGTCCGTTGGTAATTGGGGCAATATATGCTATACTCCTTTTTCTCCTCACCATGACTGTGTTTTGTATGGTGAGCTTTTAGGATGTATTGTTGCTGTATTCAAGAGGCTGGTGTGACATTCAGCAAAAAAAAGAAAAAAAGAGGCTGGTGTGATTAGATTCCTAGTGTAGCTTGTATTATTTAATTTGAACATCGCTTGTTAAAAAGCTTTATTGTCATTCAGACTCGTGGTTCATATTCCAGTAAGTTGGTGTAGAACGAATTTAAGACGTATTCTTTCCTTCTATGATGTGTTTAACAGGAATGATTGCTGTTGTTGGTGGCTGTCGTGAGTACACAGGAGCTCCCTATTTTGCTGCTATTTCAGCGTTAAAAATTGTTAGTACTCTATATCATCTGGCCATAGTTCTCTACCTGTGTTTTGCTTTCCTCCACTTCCATGTAATGCTGTCTATTGCTGATTTTCTATTTAAAGACCATCATTTGCAAGTAAAAACAAACATTTTCTCCTACACTTTCTAGATAGAGTATATTCAATTACTCTTATGCGGTCTGCAGGGTGCAGATATATCGCATGTTTTCTGCACAAAAGATGCTGCTCCAGTCATAAAAGGTTATAGTCCAGAGTTGATTGTGCACCCGATACTAGAAGAATCTCATAGCATCAGGTGAAGTTTTCTTCCTTTAAGTGATTTTCTATCCTCGGTAAATAAAGTTCATGTCTGAGTGCAATTCTAATTATCTGGAGAAAATACTCCTCAGGGATGAAGATAAAAGCCATGTCACAGAGAGGGTTCTCTCTGAGATTGATAAATGGCTAGAAAGATTTGATTGTCTCGTAGTAGGTCCTGGCCTTGGGAGAGATCCGTTTCTGTTGGTGAGATTTGGCAAGATCTTTATACTTTGTATGCTTTGCTTGATTGGTTTTTTCAGTAATTTCTCAAAACTTGGTGTCTCCTTGACTTGAGTTGCATTTCTTCTTTCAATTCCATAAGAATACTTAAACGCATTCACAGTTGTTGAAGAGAAGTTCAATAATGTAGCTGAAGCTGTAATTCAAAAAGTTCTATTAATTTTATGTGCAGGACTGCGTGAGTGAAATCATTACACATGCAAAACAGTTAGATGTACCGATTGTCGTGGATGGGGTATGTCATTACAAGAATGCTTGGCTAATCAGTTGCTTCATTTTCTTTCTGTACATTCTCATTTTGTTGTTTTTTCCTGCAGGATGGGCTTTTTCTTGTTACCAGTTGTCTTGATCTTGTTAGTGGTTATCCCTTGGCAGTCTTGACCCCAAATGTGAATGAGTACAAGCGCCTGGTTGACAAAGTGCTAAATTGTGAAGTGAATGACCAAGATGCTAATCAACAGGTGCAATTGCTTGCCAAAAGGTAAGGTTCTCTTTTTAAGTATTGCTACTTGCTACTTTTGTCAAAACTACAGCCAGTTCTTTGGTGAGAACTCCTTGATCTTATTATACTTTTCTGACTACTACTTGGCTCCTGAATAGGATTGGGGGAGTAACTATCCTAAGGAAGGGAAAATCAGACCTTATAAGTGATGGTCATATAGGTACCCAAAGAAACTACTGTTCTGCTGCTGACCTTCTTGCTGAAGCTCGTTAATGTTGCAAACATTCTTCTGTTCCTTAATTATACCTGATCCTGCTAAGGGTAATATATGTTTTGCAGTTAAGTCAGTAAGTCTTTATGGATCACCTCGCCGCTGTGGTGGTCAGGGGGACATACTTTCTGGAAGGTAATTAATTATTTTCAATCCAGAAATTCTCTCTCTCTCTCTCTCTCTCTCTTCCTTTTTTTATGAGAACACATTTTTGGCTGAAGTTAAGTTGTTATAGAGTGTCAGATTGAAATTCTCATGCTCCCCTTATATTTGTTTCCTCTATGTAATTCATGTTTTCTTAACTTAGATCTTTCAAAGTGATGTGAATGCCTGTAAGGTTGAGGATCTCTTGGTTGGGCTACATTAAGATCTTCTCCCTGTTGGCAGTGTTGCAGTGTTCTTATCTTGGGCCCGAAAACGAGGTAATGCAGCTGAAACAGATCCCAGTATCAGGTACTCACTAATCGATGGAGGACACGCCTATCTATTTGCTAACATCAATTTTCTATTACTAAAAAGAAAGATGGCTCTTACAAAATCTCAATATTCTGTTTTCAATGTTCAAAGGCTCCCATGACCCAAATCCATGTATATTATATATGTTCTCAGTGACTATAATATTTCACTCACCACCTTCATATTTCAGCCAGATGAACCCCACGCTGTTGGGTTGCATTGCTGCATCTGCTTTGCTGAGGAAAGCTGCTGGGATTGCCTTCAAGAGTAAGAGAAGGTCGACCCTCACTGGTGATATCATCGAGTGCTTGGGAAGAAGGTGAGAGAGACTTCTTTCAACTTGTCTGATTAATTCTGGGACTGAATACGCTCTGTTACTCTTGCAGCTTGGAGCAGATCTGTCCAGTATATCCACCATCTTGATTTTCTCTGGCCTTCTCCGTGCACTATGTATCAACTCTGGTGCCCTGCCTTTTTGGCTGAGTAAGCTTCCTTTCTTTACTTGTTCCAAAAAATGAAAAACAAAGTGTAGTAGCGTACAAAAGGACCATCCTGGAAACTCTCTGGGGGTGAAAATTATTAGTAAGTTACCAATGATGGAGTTCTGTCGCTTCCCTGTTCTGTTCAAACTGTTGAAACTCTGAAACCTCTCGCCAATATCGCACAACTCACAGACTTCCTAAGGCACCCAGTTTAGAGGGACTTGAATCTCTGAATCAACAGCTCTGGAGGGTGTCCAGAAGCTCACATGCAGAGAACTTGCTCTGTGGAGGCTCGTTTTGGGCAAACGTGGTAGTTATAAGCATAAACCACAGACAAACCCTAACAAGAAACTACAGGCCCTCCGTTCTTCTGTCTACAGTTTCTGATATATCGTTCTCATATCACAGTTGATTTATCATGATTCTGTAAATCTTCTGTTCCTTCTGCTTTGTTGCTGCAAGAACGGCTGGTTATTCCACCTGAGCAAATTGATTTCCACCATGGATCAGCAGGGAATTTGACCCGAGAAGCCGGTAATGAATCAGAAATCCCATGTCTATCCTTATGCCCATTGAGAACTGGTAAAAGGGTTGTTTGAGACGTTAGTTAGATCCATATCCTTTTATGTCAAGATGCCTTGGTTGAGGTTTTAACACGCTCTAAAAGAAGTGTTACAGCACACATCCTCCCCTGTGATATTCGGGTATGGCTTGCGGCAGCACCAGGTTGTCCGATGGAGACGTGGCCTGCTGAATAACGTTATTGGGCCAAGACAACCCTATCTATCTAAGCGGGACCTCCGGCCAAGGCATTGGTAAAGAGTCTGATCCCGGCGGGAAAATCCGGTGATAATGAGAAGTGAAGAATTTAGCCGCTTGCTTAGGCAAAGGGACGGTCCAGATTTATGACGATTGGTAGCCGACGGTGCGCGTGATGCACTGCAGTGACTCGAGCAGTGGATAAGCAATCCCATGATAAGTAAGATACGATCACATTTAACTCATCCTTGGCAGATTAAAATGTACAAAATTCCTGATGTCTCAACTGGCCGAAACTAAGCTCGAGATATTCGATCCTATCTATCATTTCTAGCTGGTGACCAAGCGTTTAAACAAAAAAAGAAAAGAAGAAAAAACCCAAATACATAGATTTAGTCGTACGTTCTTGATCCGCAAAATCAATTGAAATTGTTGCCTCTCTGTATATCACGTAAACTCATAAGACCGTGACACCTCTCGGGCTAAGGGACGACAGTGTTTTATATATATTCCTTCGGCAGACGGTATCCTGTTGTAACTATCTTGTCTGAAAACATCTTGCCAGTCTTAGGCATGACATGCCAGTGCAATGTCAAGTTGTACTCTTTTCCCCTAAGATTGTTTCCCTGAGGAAAAGACAAACAAATTAACATCTAATCAGCGCGAGTATCTCGAGAAAATTTTGTTCTTGCTCAAGCAAATAAGTGCGGAGGCAAGCCGATCATGACCTTTCGGCTTATTCAATAGCATTCGGGAATCGGATGTTTATGTTATGGCTTTCGTTTGTGATTACTTGCAGCTAAAATGGCCAGGAAAGAAGCTGGAATTTACTGTGCTTGAGCAGCAGGAGTGCATAATCAAGAGAGAGAACAATGAGGTCGTGCTTCACAAGAGAATAGTTTACCTGATCCGTAAAACGGTACTTGTTAATGGTGTGATAAGAGAACTTAGCTTGTTCTTTAGATGGTATGATTGCATCCCAGAGTGAAATCTGTTCCAGCACAAAGTAAATCAGTCATGTTGATTAATAGTAGCAAACTATACTTATAGAGAAATTATCTGCTCACTCGCAGGGTGAACTACCAAAACAGAGAAACCTATTGCTGGTGGACGAGATACAGGCAAGCAGACTAATAGGATGAATTCTTTACCTATGCAAAGATATTAATATCAATATATTTATAGCAAGGTTATCAAGCTAAAGCTTAGCAGCCATCAACTCATGGAACCAGAAAATTATAGCTAAGAAGCAGAGACTGTCATAACATATCCTAGCTCTACACCTATAAAGCTGCACCTAGGTCTTGCCTGCCAGACAAATACTAAACATGACACAGAGCTCACTCAAAAGGAACCATGGCTTAAGTTTCTTCAATGCTAACAATCTTCCACAATCTAGAATTTTGAATAGTGATGGCACTACATATCAACTAAATTTCTGCACAATCGATAGGAGAACAAATGAAAATTAATTTTTATGACTCAACAAGTCGCCAGTAATGGCACAGTATAATGTGAAATTAGATGTATCGTGAAACAGTATAACATACCTGATTCAAATAATTTTGGGCTGTTTCATACTCAGCAGCCAGGAAGACAAACACCTGAAACATTTAGCAGTTGTCATGAGCAGGGGTAGACGCAACAGCAGTTCCAAGTGCCTTTTGTCTAATTAGCGTGAAATTGACATGCTGAGAGCATATTCCAAGGAGAAAATATCATCATTTATACCACCAACTGAAGCAATTCCAAAAACCAATTTACAACCAACGTTCACTGTTACTTAGATATCAAACCTGTTTTGTGTTCCACGTGAATGTTGACTGCAAGTCTGCTGAGATATTCATTGTCAAGCTGACCTGTAAGACATGCAACGCAACAGTAAGGTAGAGATTACGATCAATCTAAAAATAAGTATACTACTTGCGATTTACACTTGTCGTCATATCAAATTTAGATGTCTCAGGTACCAATTATTTTGTTTTTTATAAAAACAAAAGTGATCAAAACCCTCGCCAAGTATAGCTGAAAAGCAAAGGCCAAAATCAACAACTGCTATACCCCTGAGCGGACCAGGCTACTCAAACAACTTGAATGAAAACCTCATCAGTTTGCAGACAAAACTAAGCTGACGTTCTAATGGAGGCATCTGCTTTGGCTCCATTTCAACCAGATACATGTCGTACTGAACGAAAGGAGGAGTCGTGGCCTGGTATATTTCTATCCTCAGATGCAAATAATTAATTTTTAACACATGTTGCCGGGTAGAGAGTGAAATATAAATCCACCTTCACCTCATATAAGCTTTTATATAACTGAACGGAAGCGCCCAAATCATAGGATGCCACGCTGTGGGATAGAAGCTTCAAATTCTACGTTTGATTCGTTAATGACGAGAGGGGCAAAAATTCGCAGGCATTTATCGGGAAAGCAGGAATCTTTGAAGTCGGGATGCGAAAACGTACTTCATCATTTCCATTGCGCTGCTTGTGAAACCAATTGATGTGGAGGACCTACAGTTAAAACCTACCATCAACAAACCACCACAAATGTCCGTCTCCACGGAATAGAACGATGCTGCAGCCAAGGCAGTGCACGGACCTGGATATCGGCGGAAGGGGAGGCGACATTTAACGTGTCAGAGAGAGATGCAATGGCGCACATGAGTGCGAGAAGCGTGACCGCCTGAGTTAAGAGAACGTTCAATCGGTAGCCGTAGGAATGCATCCTCCTCCTCCTCCTCCTCCAAGACCGTATCGGCAAACAGATCGCTCTCCCTCTCTACCTCTCCCTCTCTCTGTGTGTTTGACGAGAGGAATTCCGGGCCGTTCCGTGTTCGTAGAGAGCAAACTCCTCCGGCGAGTCAACGGTCGATGAAGTTTTGCGGAAACGGGAAGCCGATTGAGGTGCGCGTCACAAGTGGAGAGATCTGCAGAGTGCAGAGCTCCCTCGTCGACTGTTCTTCGGGTTCGGAGGCGTTTAATGGGCTTCCACTCGGGTCACCTACTCTTTTCATAATGGGCCAGAAAAGAAAATAGATTAACGGCCCAATACCTTTGGCCCAACTCTGCTCTCGGCCCAAGCCGCCAATTTCACTCCAATTGCCGACCGATCAAGGTTCGGATGGTTTCATTAATACTAGTATTCGATCTCGTCCCGAGATTTTACCTGGAGTCAGGTCTAAACCACAGGAACCATCTTATATTTACTTGCAGCTGAATGTTATTATACAAATTATAGCAATCCATTAAGAGGGAGCTGAATGAGAAATCGGAGCAACTTTTCTGACTCATCAGCAGGGATCCGCCGAATCCCACCATGGCAGCACCCAGATCGAACTCCATCAGAACATCCTCCAGCTGATGCCCTCCCAAAACGACGCCGCTCCTCTGCTCCGGCCCTCCGTCCCGTACCCCCAGACACGTCACCTCATCGTTCGCCCGTACCATCGAGTTCCTCCCGTTAACCCTCCACCTCACCATCTCACTCTGCAGCACGAACTCGATTTCCGGCACCGAGGGTCCAGTTGGCGTTGCTGCGATGCTGCCGGAGCCGAAGCAGAGCTCAAAAGGAGCCGATGGGGGCCCCGATGCCCTGGTCATGTTAATGGCTGCTGCCGCCTTTGCGAAGGCTCCGGTGAAGGCCCTGTAGATGGAGCTCTCCATTGTCGTGTACGGGACGACTGTGCTCAGTAGCTGCAAGAGAAGCTGCTGTCATTTCACCCCAAAATAATAATAATAATAATAATAATTGTTACGTTGAAGAATGGAGACATTCTGCTGACCATGGAGGAAGAGCTGAGAGTCAATCTCTCCCCGTTGACTTCGATCGCCTGGAGCTTCACCGAATACTCCCCGGGAGTCTCCGACTCGGCGGTCAACAGCGGGGCGTAGACCATTGTCCTCGAGACATCATCATTCAACGGAGGCGAAGAGGAGTAAGGCCAGCCCCCGCCGGCGACGATGACACCGTCCGACTCCGAAAGGCAGAGGAAGAATCTCCTTTCTCCGCCGGATCCCGCGGAGAGCTGCTCCGGCAGGGCTGTACGGGCCCTTCCCAGGCCCAGCATCCCCTTCGCGCCACTCGCCAAGCCGCTCAGCAGAGACGATGGGGAGAGAGCGAAGAGGAGACGATGTACGGTGGGGATCGCGGCCTCGTGTGATGAGTGGACAGCTACGGCGCCCTCCGACAGCTCGGAAGCTGCAGCCATCCCGGTGACACCATTCTCCGAGACGACTCCACACGAGGTGCCCCCGCGCATGTTCCTACCTCCAGCGGAGAGGCAGTGAACGGAGCGGAAGAAAGGGAACGGGCAGCACGAGGAGGGCGCCTGCGAAGTCCAGAGGAGGTGGCCGTTGAGATCGAGGACGAGGGTGAGGGGATGACTGCCGCCGAGTCGGATCTGGGTGAGGTATTGGAGGGTGGAAGCGTCTTTGGTGACCGGGAGGAGGAACGATTTCGGCAAGGGGAACTTTTGAGCGTGGAATGGGTGGATTAGAGACAAGAAGATGATGAAGACGAGGAGGAGGAAAGCGTCGCTGGAGATCTGAGAAACAGTGCAAGCCATGGGCAGTAAACGCGAGAGAGAGAGAGAGAGAGAGAGGAGATGATGAAAAGGATTGGTTAGTAGTATGAAACTTATCTAGAACCTACGACGACTAGACTAGTCTCAGTCTACTCCTTCAGGTATCTATTCGAATTAATTAAATTGATTAATCATCTATTACCGATGATTCTTTTTTTTTTGACGTAAATCATTCGTATCCATGAACTATTCACTACTGGATAATGCAGGTCAAGCCGGTTGGCTCACTAAATTCTATCCAGAGATGTGAAAGCGTTTCAATTAACTTATATTAGTATCTCTTATGTAAAATAAAAAAATATTCTTAATGTATTTTTAGTGATTAGATGGATTAATCTTTTTTTTAATGAATGTAACATAGGAAATAGGCCTAATTTTCAAGAATTCGACCCAAAGAAATAATTATGGTTAATTGCCCGTTAATAGATTAAATCTATGCTTTAAAAAAAATATTTATGTCTTTAATGGTTTCTATTCAAATATGACTTGAAAATGCGGGGCGTCGTCGCCGCCGCCGCAGGATAAGCTAGACGAGGAAACGAACGGACGAAAGAGAAAGGCGAGTGGATAAGAGAAGGAGAAGACGATACTTTTGCTGACTAGACTTTGACACTGCCGCTTTACTACTCACCAAAAGTCTCTATTTATTTATTGATCCGCCTATCTGTTCACCTAGCTAGCTATCTATTTTTTATTTATTTATTTTATTTATTATTATTTACAATAATAATTCCTAATCGGCACGATCCAATTCTGGGGTGGGCGATTACAGCACATGGGAAGCAGTGCGATGAGTCCGTCTCTCGACTCTCGAGATCGTAGTTAGTGAATTGTGAGCCGGGAACGTTGTTATAAGAATCAATCAATTGGGCCCAAAGCAGTGTAGATCCGGCCCATTTCTTTAAAAGGGCCTAGAACTGCAGACAGACAGGCCCATCTCATCTTGTGGCCCAAAACCGGCACAATCACATTCACAAGTTTTCATTTTCATCGTCGTCCGTCGTCACTGGCCGATCCGAAGCTCCGCCGCGGAGCACGATGTCGTGGTCTACTAAGCTCTGCTCGCCCATATTGATGGAATTAAGGTGGGCGAAGCCGAGGAGGAGAGCCAAGAAGATCCCGAGTAGACCGGCTGGGGTGGACTTGTCAGTCCCGGTCTACCTCTCCACGAACCCTTCCCACGTGAACCCCAGTTCGCTCCGGGAGCTCTTCGTCTCCTGCGACAGGTCGTGCCACGTGTTCCCTCGGGTAGGCCCCGGCGGCCGGGTCGAGGACGGAGACATCGCAGGTGTGGACAAGCTCCGCATCGCGCTCGACCACAGCTCAGTGGTCGTCTCCGTGTTCTGCGAGCCTCGGGATTTGCCATTCGAGGGTGATGGGATTGAGGGGGGTCAGAGGGCGGCGAGCTTCGGGGATTTGGTCAGGAGGGTGGTGCCCGCGGTCAATCCGTACAATGGGCAGCTGGTGGGGTTCGGTCGGGCGGTGTCGGACATTGGGCTGACCGCTTCTATACACGATGTCATGGTATGATTCCTCCACTCAGTGCTTCTCTTTGATGCTAAAACAGACACGAACATATAAACAGATTGGACAGAATCTAATAGATAGCCATGTTCCATGGAAATAGAGCAAAAGAAGGAAGATGGTGAATTGAGTTTTTTTGCAAATAGAGCAAGTTTTGACTTTGTTGTTGCTTTCTCCACAATGAAGCAAAGAGAATTCCCTCTTATTTGTATGCGTTACTTCATACTTTTTGTTGAGAGCCTTACTGGTAGGTGGTGATATCAGTACTAGTTTAATCAGAAGAAGGCTTGCAGAAACAAGCATAGCCTTGTTTGTATCATTTGGTCCATTGAAAAGTCTAAGTAGCTTGTATGCTGCATCATTAATTAATGACTCGTATGCATGTATTCATATAATTGTGCTTCAGTAACTGTCAGGTCATTCCACCACTGCAGAGGATGGGCATCGGCAGGATGATTGTCCAGCGCATTGTGAGGTCTGCCTGGTCAACTGATTTAGCATAGAAATGCAATTATGTGAAGCTTGCTTTCAATTGTTCTCTGCATCCAGTGCACGATTTTCGAAAGAACAATTATCAACTTTTCTAATCTTTTGCTGAAAGTTAGATCACTAATGCTATCCCACTCTTCCCTTTATTGCAGAGTCCTCACTGGGAAAGATATTTATGACATAGCAGCTCTTTGCTCGGATGCTGACAGGTGAATCACAATGCTAACCATAGAAATGTTGGGATCTCGGGCCTTTTCTTCTGCAGAAATCAAGATATCTTATTTACAAGATTGGCTGTGGTTTATTTGGTAGAGATTAGTAAAAACAGGGATGGAACGGTATCGCCGGACAGAATCCTACAGATCTAATGGCGATCCTGTGCCATCCCTTTTGACAATCCTTTAGAACCAACTTGACGCTAGTTCTCTGCATGTCTTCTAAGGTTGTTCTTTGAAGCTTGTGGATTTGGAGATGACATTCTTGGATCCACAACCATGATGTACACGAGGTCTGTCACTGGTGTCATCCCCGGTGGGAATGAAGTGGCTAGACGTGCAGGTCGAAAGTTATTGATGATTCCAACTTGTAAGAGGTTTCATCTGTCATCAAAGGACGGAAAATCATAAATCGAGAGTTGGAGAAAAGAGAGAAGTTGTCTGTCAGATCATTTGATTGGTGAAAGTGTGTTTGATCAGGCTGAGGCACTTCTGTCGAAAACAATGTATATTATTATTGAAAAGTTTTCGTCATCTTTCATGACCACTACCCAGTTGATTATGTTCTTGCCCATCAAAAAAGCACTGTGCAGCTTATAAAATGATAGCAAAAGGATTGCCTCTTAACGGGATTTCCTCTCCCACTTCTTGATATTGCAAAGCAAAACACTCTTCTTCTTGGGACCTCTCACAAGATTGGATCCCGTGCCCATCTCGTGCTTCTTCGTCAACCGCGTCGAAATTATGGTTAAGGTTTGCGTGGGAGTCACTCTGTTCTCTGCTTGAGCATGCTGCACCCTTGTCTCTGTGGAGGATCCTGCCGTTCGTCATTTTAGATGGATCGACACCAAGAAGAAAAGAAACGGGGAAGAAATACGAAGTCTGCTTCTATCATTGATCGCATGGGCATTGGATTTGGGTACCTGGCTCGGTTGCGTCCTCACCAGTTTGAAGACAGCACCCTGTAAGAATCTTCTTAAATATCATTTTTTTAAAAAAGAATCTTCTTAAAAAAATAATGCGCGCTCAATGGAATCTTCTCCTATCTGATTGGTCAGTTTAGCCTGACAACCTGGCTGCATGCCTATTCAAAAGATATCTTAGTTTAATATTATAAAACAAATACAAAAATAAAACTTTTTTCCAATATAAAATAATTTCTTATTACTTTTTGAAAAAGAAGAGGTGGGGATACAGCGCCTGCAACAGAGGGCCTTTCTTGGATTCTGGGAAAAAAAGCCCTCAGCCCTGCACCAGCAACCAGCAACCAGCAACCAGCAGCAGAGGGGGCTAACCCACTGTTCTCCATGTCCATCCCCAAAACAGGAACGGAGGACGATGGGCCGACCCTCACCTGTTTTCGGCAATTCCCACATGACCCCCAGGAAGAGACCAATACACACTTCCCTATGACCGACAGAGTCCAAGAAAAAACACATAATTATCCCATTTTAGTGACTGAACCATTCTAGAGAGGATTTTTCATGAATAAGCCGGTGGATTATCCGACTGGTACATTGACATTGAATTGTATGAACGGTGTTTATGCGGATGCACCCTATAACCTTTTTCCTTTTTCCTTCTTTTGTACTATAATCCATCGTATCTACCTGAGCCTGGGACTGGGAGGAGATCGAGACCAAAAAATATAGTTTAAAACGAGAAAGTGGCACCTACATGTAATTTGAAAGGCAAAAATTAGGGTTTCACGTGCCGGGTTCCCAGGAATAGAAAATTTGGGGCAGGGGGGGTTTTGTGTACTTCACCTCTCGATGGACTCGAAGAAGTGAGGCAATGCGACCCCTTTAGCTGTACTTTCCTGCAGAATATAAACCTTAAAGTAAGCAAAATTTCATGTTAATAAATTAGATTCAGTATAATCCCGCCACATCTTTTGCCCTTAAAAGGAAGAAGTGTGCGTGTGTGCAATGCCTTTATCAGTTTTCAGAGTCTTAAAGGTATGCTGCGAGTCTTGATGAAACTCGGGGGCAAAGCTTTGCCCGGGCTCGATCATTTTACACCTCTGTGCTGCTACTCGGGATCTCTAATGTTCTTCATCCGGAAACATGCTAATCGGGAACACTAATGTTCTTCGTCAGGAGATTTCCTTGGATCCTAACGATCCTGTATAATTCTGTTATGTTCGGTTCTTTGATTTAATTTTGTTTCCCATATTCTGTTAGCTACGAGACTTCGAAGAGGTTAATTAATTCTAGTTTTAAAATATTTACCACCAAAAAGCCTAGGCAGGGAGCCCTAATATATCAGACTCCTTTAGATCCAGGCTCCAATGAACAGAAGCCCTAATGGGGACCAACAAATAGGGGAAGATCTAGGGTTTTACATCGTGAGAGGAGACAAGACCCGAAAACAAAATGTGCTCATTTAAAACCCCAACAACGTTGTGTCCTCTCTCCTTCCATCTGAATTCTGTATGATGACTCTCGCTCAGCTGGGGAAAATCTCTACCACCCGGACATTGAACATTCCCTTAAACCAAACGTAAATAAGCATCCCACGCCGCATGATCGGGATCTTTTTCATAGTCACATGTGGAAAGCAGCTTCAAGAATTGCATCACACGTATTGCCCGATTCAACCCCAGTTAGATCAACTGAGGGCAATCCTACTCGGGGATTTATCAGCAGGATCTACACATCAGATGAAATCTGAACTTGAGACCTGCATCACAACACTCTGTCTGGGCACATCAATGTACAAAACACCTCACATAGGAAGAGAGAGGAAAATATCTATCAAAAAATAATAGAAAAGGAAGAGAGAGGAAAGACAGAAAGATGCAGTGGACTGATTAACAACCAGAGACTTATTTCCAAGCCACCAAGATAATGTCCCGATGTTCATAATATCGCTAATTAAAAATAGCCCTTTTATTGACCAGAGCCGAGTGGATGAGATTTGTGAGAAGCATTGAATTGAAGCAGTGCGCCAAAATTGAACCAGAGACATACAGTTCTTTCTGGATATAAATGAGCAGAAAATTTTTTTATTTTTCGCCAGTGAAACAAATAAATAAAATTTAAGTGAAAAAACTCATGCTAAGAAGGCCAAAATACAGGTCAAAGCAATTAAGGAATTGAGGAGCTTTCTCCCCAGTAATACATACTATCACAAGTTGATGGCATTCACAGAATAATCTTTCTATGAAACAATGGAAGCCAACTTCTGTCAAGGTTGACAAATTGACTTTGAGTACAAACCGAAGTAATCCATTGGCTCACTAGACATATCGAATGCTATTACAGGACTCAAGTAGAAAACTGCATTACACATCAACCGAACAACCCACTACAATAACATTGATGTTAAATGTTAGTCACTCGCATCCATACCTTCGGAAAATATATCTAGCAGATCATGATGATAAGCACATCGGAATGTTGCTCACGGAAGAGAAAGGAAATTAAGAGGAGCTCCCTTCAGTCCAAGCACAGAAAAAGGAGGGGTGAGAAGTAGCTCCCGCATCATTCACACAGTCAAACAGTGGAACTTATGCAGCTCATATGATCTGGATTGATTGCCAGGGAAAACACATTGTTTTAGATCTCCACTGACTGATTGAGCGAATGAGTCGGCAGCTACTTCAACCCCTTAATTTGCCATCCATGAGTGGGCTGGAGGAAGCTCATCTCTCTCCTATTGCTCTCTTCTCTTCATGAGTGTGAACCGGCATTCACTTCTCTTCCTATGAACATTGGCCTGACAGCCAAATTGAGCGTGTAACCAAATAGGCAATCACAGAGATTCACCACCACGCAACTCATGCATCTTACCTCTATGCCCTCTACATTTTTTTGTTTCATAAACACGAAAATACCCGTGTGAATTTATCACTTCTAGCCAGCACCTAGCTCTTCAGATTATATACAGCAAGTATCCAACAGTAAGTTGACATAAATGTATGTTCAAATTAAGAACCGTATTTGAGAAGACAATC
This sequence comes from Sonneratia alba, assembly GCA_900174645.1. Classification (NCBI taxonomy): domain Eukaryota; kingdom Viridiplantae; phylum Streptophyta; class Magnoliopsida; order Myrtales; family Lythraceae; genus Sonneratia; species Sonneratia alba. The sequence goes on from FWPY01000030.1 coordinate 2,646,183, forward strand.
AAGTTGAAAAGGCTACTTGGGTTCCCAGAAGATCAACTATTATCATCATACGCCTATGAACCAGAAGCAAGATCATTACATCGTCAGAGTTATTGGATCAAGAAACACACGGACCAAGTCCTCACGTCAAGTGAAAAAGCTAAGCCAATATCATACATCTGTTTTCTTAATCACTGATATACTAAAGAAATACACAGAAAGCACAAGCAACCAAACTTCTGAATCCAAAACTGAGAAAGCAATGAGAATATATGTCGGCACACATACATGTTAGATCTTACCCGGAAAATCTTAACTTGTACAACTCTGTCCAAGGAAAAGAATATGAACTAACCAATTTCTTGTCACGTGGAAAAACGTATCAAGAACCTAATCAGGCGATATACAGCTGTCCACCCCAACAAATACATAACTCATGAGATAAAAACGTCAGCCATATTCAACCTTTGACCTGAGAAGACCACCGTAATCCATTTAAAAGGCAGCTTATTCGCTTCTCACCCACTTGCCAAAAACCCTAATCTAAGAAAAATCTTTACCTTCATAAAAAAGCTCTCCACCAATTTAATGTGAGAAGCCCTGTGCTTTATATAAAACTCAGAGGGAGAGACAGACAGACGCAGGGCATAGGAGGGGAATCTAACAATTAAACAGCAAAAAAAAAAAAAACCAAGCACACGAAAATAAGAGAGATGCTTGAATGTAAAACAGGAAAAAGGGGTCACAGAGGAGGAAAATAAAGACGAAAACGAGAGAGTGAGAGAGCTGCAGGAAATGTGGAGGGGAAGCTAAATCCAATTTACAACAGGGAGGGGGATGATGAAGGGTCACTGTCACCGTGAGAGTCAGGGACAGGAAAGTGACTCAAAGATCTCCACAAATCTAAGGCTGTGTGTACTGTGGGTGGGAGAGGGGAAGACAGACCTGAGAAAGATGACAGTGAATGAAGGTGGGGTTCTCCCCCTTTTATTTTTTGTTTTTTGAACTTTTCTCCTCTCTTGATTCTTTTCTTTCTTTTTTTTTTTTCCTCCAGAGTGTCATCGGTCACCGGCAGATTCCACTCCATGGAAGGTAGCAGCACAAGCAAAGCATTTCCAATAACAGATTTAATGTAATAATATTGAATAGAAAGTAAATTTAATTAATCTTTTAATGTTACTTATAAAATAATAATAATAATAATAATAATAATAATAATAATAATAGCACGTACCCACATCGGATAGAATTTTAAAAAAAAATCATTTTACACATTATCCTGCCATTTTACTAATTTATGTATGTCTGTATATACACAATTGCATGGGATTCCAGACAGGTTCCGTACTGTTCCTTTGGCAAGACAGTATATTTTTTTTTTTAAAAAAAAAATAAAATTTTAAATAAGTACTTGAATCTAGCAATTCAATTTATGTATATTTTGCAGCAAATAATAATTTAATAGCGAAGGGAGAGACCTTCCGGAGAGGTTACGCTTACCTACCCATCATGGCCAGCCAGGAAGAGAGAGCCCGCTAAAGTACTGACTAGTACTTTAAATTCACATTAATTAACTAAATATAGCTTATAATGTGGATTAATATTCCCAATTTTGAGGGATTGGATGTCATCAGATGTAGGAGTTCTCCCGACCTAATGACTTCCCTAGCTGCCTTTGGAAATCTCTTAATTTGAGCTGCGTCGACGCAGATGGAGATAGATATAAGAGGGCCGAGTCGAAATATCTCGTGACCGAGACCCGAGTCGACGGGCGAAATGGGCGAATTATTTACCGAGATGGGGGGCGGTAAAGAATCAAGGGTGTGAGTCCAGGGCACACGACAATACGCAGAAACGGTAAAAATCCAGCAAGGGACCCGGGTGACATTCTGTCAATACGTTCTCTTACAAGGGAAACATATATATATATATATATGTATCTATATATTGTGCATATGCATGTATGTGTGTGTATTTATGTGTGCTGTCGGAATAATTGATTTGTGTGAATGTAACGTAGGATTTGATCAGACGAACATATGCTCCTGTCGGCAGAACCAGACTGGTTCATTGCCGATGGAGCCAAGACAAGAGTCAACCCACCAATCCCTGTTCTCCCATTCCTAGCTATTTGGTCCCTTTAACTGAAGCAAATTCCCTGCAGAGCGCCCCCGGCCTGGTGGCCACTAGACATCGTCTATATATGCACGGAGCTACAGCACACGCACGAAATCTATACATATACATATGTATGTATTTATGTACGTATGTGTGTAAAGTATGTACGACTTTCTGTGCTTCGACTAGCCATTACTCGATTCGACAAAGATGATCGATCATTTCGCATTTTTCTGCCAGCCAGCCAGGCGCAATTCGAATTCTCTCGGGAGATCTCATCAGGCCCGAGCGCAGCTGTCCCCCTTGAGGCTAGCTGGAGTCCATGTACCCTCAGCTTAATGAGAAACTGTCAATCTGATCCTAGCTTTACCTATTCCAAATTATCTTGACCCACAGTTATAGATATCATGATTATCGAGTTGTAGAGGATCGATCGTATGTCGGCACCAACCCGGGAGAAATCAAGCTTTCGGGTCGAACCCCACTAAAGATTTATCATAATTGTAATATTGGACTTATTCGAGTAAGAACGGTTAAGATTTCAGATCATAATTCAGCTCATTGGATTCATTTAAGTGGTAAATAAGAATATGGGTCCGAAAAAGGCTTGTGAGGCTACCAGTTTCCTCACAATCTTTTCGTATGCAAGTGGCACATGAAATGTCTGTGGGTGGTGCGCTCCGTGGGGCTTTGATTGTTCTCGTCGTGTCCCCTTTGCTCGTTTGCCATAGTTGTCGATGTCAGGATGAGTGGTGTGCGTGTCCCACCCAGTTCTGAGATGGCATTTTTCAGAGGCAAGGGCGCGAGAGGGCAATGATGATTTTCCCCCCTCGTTTCTTAGAGGCAATCATACATTGCCATCTCCTTCAAACCGTTGTTGCATTCGAAATTTTCTCATGCTTTTTGATCAAGGACTTCCCCTTCAATGGGATGGTTGAAAATTGCAGTATCCCACAAAAAGAACTCATCCGCAGTGTAACATACGCCGAGTCATTTATGGATCACAACTTCCTAATACGTTCATGGCTGGATGTATGTGTGATGGGCTATCGAGTAGCCCGATATTGTCTCGTTCGTGGCTAGGCCGGGATTCACCGAGTCAGTAGACGCATCACATCACCAGGAGAATGCGATATCATGCAGTCATGTGACTGATCCACAGTGATGAGGGAGAACCTCATAAAGCCATTTAAATGGTTCGCGTTTCCCGTGCCTGTAGAAGCCATTTAAGATTTATCTCGATTAGTGGAAAAAATGGGATTTATCTTGGGCTAAAATGGGCCTGGCCCAACGGATGAGGCCCATTGAAGGAATCTCGGACGACGTGAAAAGTCGTCGTCTCAAAGCTTCCGGAATTCGCTCTTCCACTGATAAAAACGCTGCCGTTTGCTATCAGCACGGTGCTTCTTCTTTGTCGGGACCCTGGCCACTTCCGTCTTGGCGTCTGTCTGCGGTGAGCGAAGCTCGTCTTGATTAGGGCTGTTCTGTTTGGTTTGGTTCCCGCGATTTCGGCAGAGAAAATGGGGAAGCAGCCGGTGAGGATGAAGGCAGTGGTGTACTCCCTGTCGCCGTTCCAGCAAAAGATCATGAGCGGACTGTGGAAGGATTTGCCGTCGAAGATCCACCACAAGATCTCCGACAACTGGATCAACGCCACTCTACTCCTCGCCCCCCTCGTCGGCACCTACGCGTAATCTCTTCTGCTCGTTCTCTCGCAAATACTCGGGTCTATGTCTACTGATACCAAATTTGGCTGAATTTCAGCTGCCGCATGAGACGTTCCCCCCCTCCTCTCTCTGGTGTCTTTTGTCAGTAATTTTGTGCTATTTGGCTTATTATCTGCGTCCGAATCTTGATCGCCGTGATCTCTGGTCTGTTTGTGGAATGATTCCATGGTTGTTCGATGGGCATGCCCTGTGATTCTGCACTAGTTCTCAGGTCATGTGATTCAGTCAGCAGTAATTCGATGCTAATCTGTGGTGGCTAAAGCTAAATAAGAGGTATTAAACTAGTATGCATCGAGTAGATGCATACCGGGGTAATCAAATTGTAGCTTCAGGTTGGTCAAATGACAGCTAATCTGCTATGGAGTCTGAATTAGCTTCTACATGGACTGAATTGTTTTGAAATCTTCACTCATTATAGGAATAATGATATGAGCAGCATCATGTTCGATATAATAATCTGATCATACAGTTGAGAGTTGACGGCCTGGTAAATTAGCCGAAAGAACATCAACTTATTATGCTGTGCAAACTTTTGGCAAACAGTTTTTTTGGTTTCTGTCAACCATTGGATGCTGCATATTAGTTAACTGGGGTATTTCCTGCCATGGATTATGAATGTTACAGGCATGTGGAAGTTTTGCAGTTTATTAGTTCCAAACTCCTGATGACATGTATTGCAACTCGATTGTCTTACATGAGATAGTCTTTTAAGAATGCCAGGTTTGCGTTTTGTCTTCAGATTAAACTTTCTGATGGGATGTGAATGTTTTTTTGTCAAAGGTTAATTATTTGTTTTGACGTTGCAACTACTAGGGGTCGAAGATCTGATATTCACATTTATGATTTTGACAGTATTATTTAAGGCTAATGATATCATCCTCCCCACACTGCCCCGGTTCAATATACATAATCTGAGATCAAAAAGCATTCATTCAGCTGGCTTTCTGAATTACCCCAGCTGATTGGTGTTGAATAAAAGGTTAATATCGGTGTCCTTAACGATGAAATTTCAATAATTTTCACTCAATTTTGGGTTGTACTGCAGCGAAATTATTCTTGCTAACAGGCTCGTAAATAATACAACCTTGCCTCTAGTCCAAGTCATTGTGACATTGTCATCTTCTTCTCCTGTCTCATTGCAATCACAGTGGCCTCACACCACGGATCTTCATCTTGCAAAAATCACCTGCGACTGCGTATTTATCTCAAGTTTGGTTGGTCCTAATGCAGGTATGTGCAGCATTACAAGGAGGAGGAGAAGCTGTCTCATCGTTACTGATAACCCCGAACTCATTGTCTTACCAGCAGGACTGTGGTTCGAATCTCCGGTTCAAGCACCGTTTGAAGTGTCTCCCTGTTACCTGAAACAATGCTTTGGCTTATGAGCGTCCCTCTACCTTAAGAGTTTCGGACAGTTTCTCTGTTACAGTTGGTTGGGTTTGAATAATTTCTGCTGAGCTCTGTTGACTTTGAGCTTCCATTTCCCTAGCCAGAGGGATTCGGGTTGTATTTGGATTACTGTGGCCGTAACCTTGAACTCCTGTCTTTGCATCCGAAACGTGTGAGATTTGGAATTCTTGGATTGAAGCTAAGTTCAAACCCGTTTTGTTCGCCAAATTTTATTATTATAATAACTATTGAGATAATTCAATAGATCTTTCAATTGCAAAAGTTTCACATTCAATCTATTCGAGAGAAAAAAAATCGTCGTAATTCTACCGCGGTCTTACTGTGGGTGATGGCCGTTGTGACTTTCAGCTGACGTAAGCATCAGTTCGAGCATTGCGTATGATCGCTGATGAGAAACAGCTGCCAGGCCCAATGAGTAGCGGTGGCCCAGAACTCCCTGTATCTGCTCAGGGTGTGGTCCATTTCGCTATGTAGCCCATGCAAGGGCCCAATTTGTCGTCGCACGTGTTTGTATGAGCTATTTAAGGATCGCGCTTAGGGTTCTTTTTGCTAATTCAGGCGGAGCGGCTTGGGGAGGACGAACGAACGTAGAGCGGCGTCGCCATGGGAAGAAGTAAGCCTCTCTCCCACGCTTCCTTTCTGCTTGATCAATTACGATTGTGCCTGTGCCATCTGGATTTGATTTTGTTTGGTTATTGCGCACTAAGATTTGCCCTCGTTGATCGGCCTTTTTCTTTTGCCATTTGTTGCTTTTGAAATCAGACATGAGTGGGATCATCATTTGGAGATTATTACGTGCTGTTACATAGGCTATTAGATCTGATCATCTTACGAGATACTACTGTCGACTGATTTTTCTTTGAATTTATCCTGCATAGCAGTGACTTCCATGCATCAATCTCTATGTGTACGTGCGTTATGAATAATCCCATCTAGTGGGATTAGATGACGCTCATACATTAGAATTTATCTTTCATTTGTTCTAAATATTTGAGCTAAAGTGCTCTGAAAAGAAAACGATGCCTAGAGCACCCATGCTGCGGCTCAGGAAAGGATGTAATTTGGTGTAGATACCTTGTTTAATGGGTGAAAGTAGATCCATATATGCACTTTGAGTTCAATGACTAATAACATCTTAGTTGTTTGAAGAAGTTTTTATCTGCTGTTGTACGGCATAATCTTGATTCAACCAATGATTGCTCTGTTCGTCCCTTTTTTTTTCCTGATCATCGATCATTCCTTTGGCAAAATCTCTATGACTGCACTAGGGAAAATTCAACTAGCAGTATTATCAGTCATGTTCATTTGTTTATTATGTTATCTGCAGGACCAGCAAGGTGCTACCGGCAAATAAAAAACAAGCCGTACCCAAAATCACGTTATTGCCGTGGTGTGCCTGATCCGAAGATCAGGATCTATGATGTTGGGATGAAGAAGAAGGGTGTTGATGAGTTCCCCTTCTGTGTTCACCTTGTGAGTTGGGAGAAGGAGAATGTTTCTAGTGAGGCTCTTGAAGCAGCTAGAATTGCATGCAACAAGTACATGGCCAAGTATGCTGGGAAGGATGCATTCCATTTGAGAGTGAGGGTCCATCCTTTCCATGTCCTTAGGATCAACAAGATGCTTTCATGTGCCGGTGCTGATAGGCTCCAAACTGGTATGAGAGGTGCATTTGGAAAGCCACAAGGAACATGTGCCCGGGTCAGCATTGGTCAGGTCCTGCTATCTGTCCGTTGCAAGGATAGTAATAGCCACAATGCCCAGGAGGCCCTCCGTCGTGCAAAGTTTAAGTTCCCAGGTCGTCAGAAGATCATTGTTAGCAGGAAGTGGTAAGAGTTCTTCTTTGGGTACTTAAGAGTTGCTTCTTTTGATCACACCATGAACATTTTAAATGTTTAAATTTAGGGTTGCAGCGTGAATGGTAAATGTTAGCAAACTGCATGCAATGCTTCTAACTGGCAAAGTGTTGATATTCAGAATAAATATGAATTATGGGCAGCTTGGACTCGTTTAAATTATTGAGTTTGACTTCCTATATTGTTTGAATATCTGCACTCTGCTTTAGGATGCTGATTGTTCATCTTATTCTTGGTGATCACCACTTTTCAGGGGATTTACCAAGTTCAGCCGTGCTGATTATATCAAGTGGAAGTCAGAGAACAGGATTGTACCTGATGGTGTCAATGCCAAGGTTATTCTTCTCGGTCTTGATTCAATCTTATTGAGTAATATTCTTCTGTATATCAAAAAAAGTTTCATTCTGTGAAAATAGTCCTCAATACACATGATGTAATCTGCTCCTGTGTCATGAACTATTGTTGACGCAAGCTTGTAGTCATTTAGTATCTACTTGTCGACCTTTGATGATGGGGTGATCAAAGAGTATATGAATTAACTCCCCCTTGTTTTGGGATCTGCAGCTTCTTGGATGTCATGGACCTCTTGATGACCGTCAGCCTGGAAGAGCATTTCTGCAAAGTGTCTGAAGTTATCTTTCCGCAAATCTATTATGTGGACCTCCATAGTTCTATGCCATCCTTTCCAAGTTCAAAAATTTTTGCTGATGTTGAAACTTTGTCAAGCTAGAAACATGAACTTTTCATTGTCTTACTCTGGAGTTCTGCAAGTCCACAAGGAAGATCACTGTATGCGTCATTCCGCTTTGGTATGCGGGTGCCAAATTTCATGCTGGGCCTCGAAAGGTTGTAGCCCAAACCAAAACTGCCAATTTAAGGTTGTGGCTGTGCCAATTTGAAATCGAATTGAGCTTGATCTTTTATGTGCTCTGTAGCTGGATTGTCGATTAATCATACGCTAATTCTCGCATGATGGTACTAGGAGAAAAACTGATAATTAGAACAGCAAATTATTGCACTTGCAAGTTGCAAGGGCGGCCGAGTTGCCTGGTGGTGTTCACGAGTACTTGAAGACTACTACTGCCCATTTGGGCCGGCAGGGCTGGATTTGTGGGTGTCGGGTCGGTTTAAACTGTCAAATTGACCCGTTTGTCGGAGCTCCGATTGGCCCAGATCACTCCGACCCGAGAGTGACTCTTCTGTGACCCTGTCCGAGGAAAGGAAGACAACGAAGGCCATTCCTGCAAGTGCCTCTTCTACGCCCTGTATTTTGCTCTCTCTCTCTCTCTCTCTCTGCTGTTCACCTTTGATCCATCTCATCACCATCAAGTCTTTCTTCCCTCAGCTTGCCATCTTCTGTTGTATCCCGACAACCCTTTTCACGAAATCAGGATCTGTATTTCACTCGAAGATGTCAAAACCCTCATCGAGAGTCATTCACGGTCTCCTCAGGTTGCAGTACGTTCACCACCAACCTCGCAGCTCAAAGCCCCCTCTCTCAAGATGCCAATCCTCTTACACAACGCCCTCAGCTCGAGATCAGCTTGCTTCAGCTCATCACCAATCTTCTTCTCTCATTGGATCCTCGAACTTCTCGGTGTCAGCGCGATCGAACTTCCGGCTGAATCGAGTATTTCCTACTAAACCCGCATCGTCTACACCATTTCCCAATGTGGGTTTGTCTCAAAATTCCTGCATCCTGAGAGCTGCTCATTTACCATTTGGGCTCCGGCGCTTCTCCGCGAAGAGCTCTCCTGAGTATAAGAATTTCGCAGAGAGGGTCTTCAAAAAGCCGGCGAATTCGATTGCTTCCACCTTCACTCGGTACCGTGAGGCCATCGGTTTGCAGATTGAGTCGTTCTTGAGGAGGAATTCTCTCGTTCTCTTGGGCGCCGGAGGGATGTTGCTATGTGCACTGTTGTGGAGGATAATGTTTGGACTTGCCAATACTTTTGTTGGAATATCGGAGGGTATGGCGAAATACGGTTTCCTTGCTCTTTCTTCAGCTATAGTTGCTTTCACTGTAAGTCCTTTCTGGGTTTCTCGCGCTCAAATTTCTGCTTGCAGCACCTGCCTTGCTTCTGATCATTCTCGTTTAATTAAAATATCATCGTAATGTATAACCTGTAAGCATGTAAATGAGTTTTTTGCGTTAATACATATTCTAGCTTGTTCTGTTTGTGGACATTGATTAGAGTGATTGGGGTGTTGAACGGATGTAGAAGAAAAAAAAAAGCATACCTAAGGAGTCCTGTCGAAATGGAAAGCACCCTCTGAAAATCTACAAGTCATTTGATCATTTGAATGTTTAGATATATAAATGCTAATCATCGTGTAGTGTACAACCATATGCATGTGTAATATCTGTGGCTTACTGGAAATCATGAAGTTCTCTTGGCATGGAATTGGAAAGTAGAATATGCTCGTTAAGTGGGTTGGTATGCTGTTCTAGCCTCTAGCTGGTAACGTTCTGCTCGAATTTTCTGAAAATGCAATATTTAGTAGCTTGTTAGTGAACCATTTATGTTCCCAGAGTTACTTTCTTTGTGATTTTTATTATACCACACTTTGTGTGAAATCAACTTGCAAATTGTTGGCAGAATGGCAATATATTTTGTGGAAGGGAAGTCTCTTTTAGGTCTATGTTTAATTGCTTACATAGAATTGTTTTTCAAGGGTCTCTATGTCCAGTCGAGATTGACAGTCAACCCAGACAGAGTATATAGAATAGCTATGAGGATGCTGAATACACATGCGGGAATCCTTGAGGTGATGGGGGCCCCACTCTCAGGAACAAATTTAAGAGCCTATGTGATGTCAGGAGGAGGTGTTACAATTAAGAAATTCAAGCCCAGGCTCAGAAGCAAGCGATGTTTCCTCATCTTCCCTATACGAGGCTCTGAAAGGAAAGGTTTAGTGAGTCTCGAAGTTAAAAAGAAGAAAGGCCAGGTTTGCTTCTCTGCTGGTTTTCCATTTACCTCCGTTTGTCTCATATCTAGTGAGGATATTGTCAGTTTTGGGTAGCACCCACCAGTGCTTACCTCATGGAAAAGACCATCTCCATTACTAAAATTTGAAGAGCACTTGCAGCTATTTAAATAATCACCCAAAATTGAACCCAAACTGTCATTCCTCAGGGAAATAGAGTAAACCATATGATGGGTTGCTCTTATCTTTTTAAGCTTGGTCATATTTCTTTAGTAGGTTATGAAACAGCTTTCTTTTCACTGTTGATATTAAGTTGAGCATGGAAAATGTTAATGTTGCAGATGCTTATTCACTTGGTGAAAAAGGCTTTCTCTACACTGTTGATGTTTCATAGTAGCACAAGTCATGGGAAAGTGCATGCAGTTTAGTGTTGTCAGCAACTTAATGTGACTTTTGTGGTGGTTGTATGCAGTATGATGTTAAGTTGCTAGCAGTTGATATTCCCATGGCATCTGGACCCGATCAACGGTTGTTTCTAGTCGGCGATGAACAAGAGTACCAAGTTGGTGGTGGACTGATATCTGAGTTGAGAGATCCTGTCTTGGCTGCAATGGCAGCTACTAAGGAGTTTGATGATCTTGATGAGATTGAGGAAGAGGAGGATGCTGAAAGAGAACTCGAGGAGGCAGAGAAAAAGCACCGAGAAGAAATCGAGAGGCTTGAGAAGGCTGGCAGAGAGTGATTTGCTTCTAGAGATCGATTCGCCTCCTTTCAAACCTTTATACACAGGGATTCTTTTTAAAGACCCCTTAGGAATCGCCTGCCGCCAACACCTGGCATCAATGCAAGAAAGGGGGATTTTTTTTCTTTTATGTTTGCATTTTAGGTCCCCAAGCCTCAAACGAACTGTAATAATCATCTTCCAAAGATCTCGGTAAAAAATTCCATGCTGGAGTTAGGATTCAGGTGTTTTTCAGGTGAGTTGTCTGAATTATCAATTGCATTGCGATTCCTTCGTTCTTGAACCATTCTTGCCGATAACTTGACCCCATTATTCTTCTCCTCCGACCTGTTCACCGAGTGGGCGTATCTGGGAGGTGTGGAATGGTCGGTTTTTGAAGTCTGAAAGTGATATCCAAGTGAGGTCACAAGACAGGATGTCATCCCGCGTCATGTCGAGGTTGCTATCAGTTGTATGCTATTTCGACGTATTCAAAAATCATTTTCCTGTTTTCGTCTGGAATTGGATTTGTCCTGTTCGGTTCATATATGTACCGATCCTTCCTCGCGATGATGAAAGCAGGCAGATGCTATCAACATCATTGATCCGGTAGATGGGATCAGAGACCCATACATCATTCTCCCATATTTCATCTCATGAGGTTGTCGTTCTCGGCTCAGAAGGTCAGTCTCGGACGTCCAAATGAAGCGATATTAGCACAACACTCTAACCGGCTGAGCTAACTGGCCAGTTAGTGCTCTAATCTCAATTTCACAACTACATAGAAACTGATAGCAGTAACTTCTTCGGAAATATTGGGGTTATTGGGGTGTCCAGGTTTCGCAGGACTGTAGCTTTGAAGTAATAGATCGAGAGAATGTCATCCTGTTACGTTTCATGCTTATACTGATCATCGGAACTACGTGCTGCTGTGAGGCTTCAAAGTTCGAAGATTATGATTCCTACTTTCCTTTCGATGATCTAGATGACAATGTTTCCCATGAAAGAAGAATAAATAGCATAGTGCTTCCGTAACATATTATGCTAATGACCAAACACACCTCTACTATTATTGATAATGATCCTTCTTGCTGTCTTTATCAGAAGAGAGTTGCATTCTTCGCCAGCAAACCGTAGAGAAGGAACGTGGATGAGAAGAATAGGCACGAGCGTATGTATCAGCCAGGGGCCACTTCTTATCATGACTCCCCGCTGCTCGGGCTTTAGGGCATTATCGTGCATCGCTTTGATGTAGACTCGCGGCACCATGTCGATGTCTCCATTGTCCTCAGCGAATCGGGCATTTTGGATGTCAAGCGCGGGCCTTGGCTTCATGAGCCTCGCAGCTAAGGTGGAGTCCCATGTGAAAGAAGGTACACAGAATCCAGACAACATATGCTTTAGCAATTAGTGAGAAGAAATCGACCGAAGATGGAGTTTTCGGTCCTAAAACAGACAGAAAAATTGGTGGAAAGTTGGAAAAACTTGTACTTGTATTATGTTTATGGTGTAAAGGAAAATGTGCTTCAAGTTTACCTCTTGAGGGCTCATCTGGTACACGATTTCGCGCTGGAATTCTTTCTTCAGAAGAACACTTACTGGGGGTTTATCAAGCCCCAGCCTGAAGCCAAGGTCGTGAATGTCCCCGAATTCCAATAGATCAGGCACACCCTGTGCTCGACAAACCAGAAAATCCGGCTAGTCAAGAAACCGCAGAAGAAACTCTTTAAAAAGAGTGGGAAAACCTCCACAGAGCAGCAACACAGATCGCCATTCCTCTCAATTACCATGGCGCGAACAGTATCCTACACTAATAATAGATGCTTTAGGTTCAAGATCAATTCTCCGGATCAGTACCAGGTCGTTATATCCCCATATGAACAACATCGAGAATAAAGAATCGGTCGATTCACAAAGAAGGATGATGAAGATTGTTGATAAAAAAAAAAAAGGACTGTATGGGCCACTGCTGTCCAACAAGAAAGCAACTCGTGGAGAGGGGATCAAGCAAGCAGCAGATGGAAACTGTCGGCCGACCCCCATTCTTCAACCCCCACCACCGCTGCTGCCGCCGCCACCACCAAGGAAGAAAAAATTGTGGGGGGTTGGGGTGTTACGGCCATAAGCTATGAGCTGGAGCAATGCGTACCGCAGGTTGTACCTCGTGACTGCAGGAGCGCATACGTGCTAATGCGGGGCACATGGAGAAAAGGTTTGTGGTCAGGAGGCTAAGCTGGACAAGAGACTTGCTCGAGCAACCAAGCAGAGTGGTGCAAAGCAAGGACTTGGTGGACTGAAGGCAAGTGCCGTGGCCTTGGGGTCGATGCTGGTTGACCAATGCAAGGTGGAGGATCGCTAGACAGCCTAGGAACGCTAAGGCATGAGCGGAGAGTGATCGAGAGGCGCTTGATCACTTCATGCCAGGGATGATTGAAGGAGACATGTGTTGCTGGTCGGCGACAGTGCACGGTAGACGAGTGGAGATGCAGACACGCAAGTGAAGTCTTGATCATGCGGGACTCGATGATTGAGTGCGTGGAGCGCGACTACTCATAGAAGGTGCATGGGTTGCTGTGGAGTGCAGGATCGGTGCTCACGGGATGCTGTGGAGCATAGGATAAGGATCACTGACACCAACATGGAAAGGTTCGATTGTTTCCATATGCAGAGCAGCTGGTGATCAATCAGGAACCAAGTGGGGCGCAGGTGTCCAAGTGCGTCCAAGAAGCTGTCCAGGTGCGGCCGAGAGCTATCCAAGTGGGACGAACATGGTCAAGATAGAAGATCATGTGATAGCAAACAATCCGTAAAAGTTTCTCAGGGATATAGCAATTAGTCTGTTATGGAAACAATCCTAGAGGGATTGGACGAATTGAAAACCTGATGGAGTGAATCAAGGGATTCGAATATATCAGTTCCCATATCGGGTTTGCTAGGCTCCACTATATAAAGGGGGTCAGTCTCATTCTCAAAACACAATCGAGAGGCACAGCCGAAAAGAGGGAGAACCCACAAAGGTCTCAAGACGTCTCAGAGAAGAGGGTCGAGGAGAGCAGCTAGAGAAAGCTGGGAAACACGAGGGAGAGCGAGAGAGGTAGAGCATAGAGTTGCTACTGCAAGTTGTAGCTCAGCAGTGAGTGGAGAGTGAGCCCTGTCTACCCTTATAACGCCGAAGTGTGTTGGGTTAGGGTGTGTCGAGTGAGGAGTGTAAGCGACACGGAGGTCGTGAGGCATATACTCGATAAGTTGAGTGGATTTGCTCTTGTAAAGGATTTTTCGTACTTGTACAATTGTAAATACAAGTTGAGTTTTCCCTTTGTATATTACTCGTGCTCGTTTCCTTGTGGTGTGGTCGAGTGCCAGGTGACATCAAACATCGGTTGTGAGTGAGGGCTGGTTGGCAGGCGGAGCTGTCAACGCCTAGCGGGGTGCGGAAAAATTTGTGGTTCGCATTGGCCCCGTGACATGGGGGTGGTTGGGGTTTGTCTCGACCACGATATTTACTGCCTGTCCGAGGGCAAATCATATGTCAAATGACGACAAAATTTCCCTAAATTACAACAGTTGTACACATACTGTAGACCTTAGGATATATACCTCCTATTTTATTTCTCGAATTAATCTTCTTTGTGGCACGAATAAGAGACGTGAAAGACCATTTTTTTAAATTTCCGGTGAATGGACCGACCTTGACCAGCTAGACGAACCGAGCGCCTATACATGTAAACGGTAAATACAACATTTTCCCGAAGTAAAAAATTCCCCCATGTTCCTTGTTTTCCTATTTTTGAATCTTCCATCGAAGACAGTATTTATGATCAGTTCAGCGGAGACGATCAGATTGATGTAACCTGATGAATGAATGGCGACCGAAGAGAAATGGCACTCATTTGCATCTTTCATGTCTTGATCTGTGCAGAATCCCGACCGCAGCACGTCGCCACTCTGATCTTTCCAGCGAACTCCCTCATGGCCTGACCTGGGTCAGGCTGAGGCCGGGCCGCCCGCACTGTGCCCCACCGGTATCGCCTGCCAGTGAAATCTATCTACGTGATTGTCTTCAATATGTGATACTGACGGACGATCGACTGATTAATTAATTAACTTGCGGTTCAAGGACTTGAGCGATGTGAACCTGTTTGGTATCGGGGAGCTAAGACATGAAGTCCGACAGAGGCTTGCTGTAGTCATCGAGCGAGAGGATCGAGTCTGCGTTGGAGGGGTCGATCCCAGCGCCCTTCAGGTCGATGCTGGAGACACCGTAGCCGGAGTTCTCCATGAGGGTCCTAATCTTGTACCAGCACCATGATCCTAAACCGAGCCCGTGGACAAGCACGAAGTGCAGCCGTGGCAGCCTCCGCGGCTCCGCCGTCTCCGCCACCTCTCCCGTGGGAAGAATCTGGTACCAAGGATAGCTGAGCGATAATTGCACAATCTGAACTCACAGTGATTCTTATTTTCCTTTCGACCGTCTAGCCAGATGACAATTAATGTTTCCCATGAAAGAGAGAACAAGAAATTACATAGCACAGCAGTTACGCATTACACTGAGGAGTAAACATGTCTCTACTATTTAACGATGATGATCTTTCTTGTTGTCTTCTATCAGAAGGAAGCTGCGATCTTCACCAGCAACCCGTAGAGGAGGAACGTGGACGAGAAGAACGGGCTGTGGTCGCTCTCAAGCAAGTACGTCTCGGCCGGGGGCCACCTCTTTATCATGGCTTCCTGCTGCCCGGGCTTCAGGACGTTGTCGTGCATCAATTTGATGTAGACCCGCGGCACCGTGTCGATGCCCCCGTCGTCCTCGGTGAACCGGGCATTTTGGAGGGCCAGCATCGGTCCAGGCTTCAGGAGCATGGCAGCTAAGGTGGAGTCCTATACGGACGAAGATGCGCAGAGTCCAGATAACATACGTTTTAGCAATTAACGAGAGAAAATCGACGGAACATTGAGTCTTCAATCCTAAAACAGACCTGCAAATTAGTGAAGTTTGCAGCTGTGTATTATTGTGCTCACGGTGTGAAGAGAGATGTGCTTCAACTTTACCTCGTGAGGGCTCATCTGGTACACGATTTCGCGCTGGAATTCTTTCTTCAAAAGAACACTTGTCGGGGGTTTATCAAGCCCTAGGCCGAAGCCGAGGTCGTAGACGTCCCCGAATTCCGATAGATCAGGCAATCCCTGCGTTCGACAAGCCGAGGAAATCCAGCAAGTCAAGAAACTGCAGAAGAAATTCTTTCGAAAAGCTTCAACAGAAAAGCAACCAAAATCACCCGTTCGTTCTCTCAATTACCATAATGCGACTTGTGTCATATACATTCAGAAGATGCTTAGGATGTAGAATCATTCGGATCATCGGTACTAGGGCAATATACAGATCACACGAACAGCTTCAACTTCGAAACATTATAGAATCAGTCGATTCGGGGTGAATGACAGTGAAGATAGGTGATGAGGAAATGTGTGGGCCACTGTCTGTTGTCCAACAAGAAAACGACTTGTAGGGTGGGGAAGCACGAAGCAATAAGCAAATGGGAACTGTCGGCCAAACCCTACTCTTCAGCCCCCACAAAAGATTAAAAACACACACACACACACACACACACTTGACAACGATATTTAACTGTCTGTCCGACGGCAAATCATATGTTAGATGACGACAAAGTTTCACTCGATTATAAGAGTTCTACACATATCGTAGTGCTAAAAACATGTATCACTTATCTTATTTATCGAATTAATCTTCTCTGTAATTATATCCCTATGCATACTACATAAACTTTTGGCATGAATTAGAGGCCTGCAATGCATGACCTATCCTATTTCTTAGGAATGGACCAACCTGGACAAGCCAGTGGAACAGTGGACCAGCACATGTGCATAGTAAATGTGGCATTCTTGCCTTCCGGTTCTTGGTATGTATGTGTGCACATATATGTATGTATATGTATGTATATATATATATATCATCATTTTCCAGAGGTCAATAGGAATCCCATCCCTGTGACGACAGTTGGCACCCATTTTGCCCCCCAACGGCAACAAAAATTTTCCTATGCTTCCTGTTTTCCTATCTTTGAATCTTCTAATGGAGACAATTATGACAGCGTTGAACGCGTTCAGCAAGAAAATGAAACACATAGTGATAGAGTGAGAAAAGGGCTCGGTTTGATAGCAGTATTGCTGATTGATCGAACCCTTTTCAGACCTCGAAGTTTGCTCGTTTGTGGCCGGAAAAGACGCGGTGATCACTTATCAGTTTCAAAGGAGACGATTTAACGTAACCTGATGAATGAATGGCGAATGAAGGGAAAAGTAGTAACTCATTTACATCTTTCAGGTCTTGGTCTGTGCAGAATCCCGACCGCAGCATCGTGGCCGACACAAAAACCGCCACTCTGATCTTTCCGGCGAACTTCCCCATGGCCTGGGTCAGGCTCAGCCCTCCGGCACTATGCCCCACCAGTATCACCTGCCAATGAAATCCATCTACACGATTGTCTTGGATATATACCGATAATCAACTCGGGCTTAAGAATTCTAGCAATGCGAACCTGTTCGGTCTCGGGGAGCGAAGACATGAAGTCCATCAGGGGCTTGTTGTAGTCATCGAACGAGAGGATCGAGTCAGCGTTGGAGGGGTCGATCCCGGCGCTCTTCAGGTCGATGCAGGAGACCCCGTAGCCAGAGTTCTCCATGAGGGTCCGAATCTTGTACCAGCACCATGCCCCTCCGCCAAGCCCGTGGACGAGCACGAAGTGCTGCCGTGGCGGCCTCCATGGCTCCGCCATCTCCGCCACCTCTCTCATGGGAAGAATCCGGCGGCAAGGATTGTATACTGACGCTGCGGAAGAGCTGGTGTCCGATTGCGCTCTTTCTTTCGCTTATATATGGACTTGGTGGGGCATCGAAGGGAAGAGAAACATAATTAACTCACTCAATAATAAGAAATTCATAATTAAAATTTTAAAATTTCTCTTCTCTTTTCTTTTTTCTCCTAATCATAACTCTAAAGTCTGAATAATAGGAGCTATACTTGCGTGTGATCTAGCCCACCATAAGCGATTTCTTCTCCATTTGAAAATTGAATGAATGTTGACCAACCATCACTCATTAATTATATATCATAATTTTTTTTCAATTATATAACACAAACATGAAATTCGAATCCGAGGAAGGAATTAACAAGGTTGCCGATAAGGATTTTCTTAGAGTTTAGTGACCAGTGTCATTTTACATTTTGTTAATCAAAAGTATTAATTCATAAATTAATAGTTAATAATCTAACCATTTCTTAATAACACATATATAATATGTGTACTTTCATGAATTTTGGATGACATTAGCAGGCCTGGATTTCGTGTTCCCAATGCAAACGTGCTCCACGTGCCAAAAGAGAAAAAGGACGACGATCTACGGACCAGTGTGATTTGCAAACATAATCGAACGGCCAACGAACGTCCACGTGGCAGGATCCAGGGCATTAAGACAGGAGAATCCCTGGGACGCGTTGTATGCAGCTTTTGTTTGTCAAAAGTATATATGTATATATATTTTTTGGGTTACTGGCTTGAATTTTCCGGCATAATTATTCTGAGACGGCACTTCCACAGGATATCTTAAAAAAAAGAAAAAGACTTGCCATCAAATTCAGCAGCAAAGGTTTTTGGAATTTATTTTTAATCAAAAAAATTATTTAATAATAAATCTGGTCGGGTGATTGTCCGTTGGCAATTTATTTTGTTTTTTTCGCTGTCTCGCTTTGCCGGCTGACGAATCATCCCTCTCTCTCTCTCTTTTTTTTCTCTCCCCCATTTAATTCATATATTTATTCTCATCACTTCACAGCTATTTGCCATATTCAAATAAGTTAATTTTCAAATTATAAAAAAAATCGTACTCTTTCAAAACAAACAATTAAAATAAATAAAAATATAGAGAGATTTAATAATACATGAAATTTTTTTTAATTTCTTGACCTCAAGTAAAAGGTGATGTAACTCGTGTCAAACTTTTTCTCTTCATATCTTATGTGGAAAAGAAAGTCCACATTATTATTATTATTATTTGGAAAATTATTTAGGATTCACCAAAAAAATAGATGTCATGGTGTCCGGATTTTGTGTTGTGTATTTGTGAAGGTGAGCTGACCTCATTCGCCAGGGTACTTAAAAAATATATATATTTGTTGACCAAGCGCAGAATACAAGCCATTGGGTTAACTTGACTACTCACGGATAAGTGAGGTGGAGAAAATGATGTGATATAATAATATTATAATTTATTTAAATTTAATAAAAATGATAATTTTAATTATTTGGTCAATAAAAATTTTATGTATTTACTTATTCTCTATTTTATTATATCGACTTTGAGGCTTTTTAGTCTTAATTGGAAAAAAAAAAAAAGGCATCTTCTAATGAGTGGTATTCATAACATAAGAAATGTCTTGAATTTGAGTAATTCGTATTGAAAGTGCTTTACCCCTTATAATAGACTAATCCGTTTCAAGTTGGATAAGTTATGGCCTAATGATTTCGGGATACTAATTAATTTATATAAAAAAATAATTTTATCATAATATTTTAGAGTTTTTCTCTAATGATAAAGTGTGATATATTGATTAACGGAGGGGTTCTCCCAGGAAGTTGGGGAAATTTTGTTCATCCGACGTGGAAAAAAGCAAAGAAATTAAATAAAATAAAACCTAATAAGGTTAAGGTAGCCTAGCCGCCAGCTTGCGGGCTCTGTGGTTCACATGATCGAACATTTATTTACGTAATACTCTCTGAAAAGGCGTGCATAAAGGCTAAAGCGATAAGTATTTTTTCATAGGGAACTGAGCCTCGAGGATCATATGGATAATGGAATCGGTGTACGTAAGTCTTAGCTACCAGCTACATCGATGCAAAATTGCCAGGCTCTGAGTCCGCTGAGTGCGTACGAAGCTCGGTAGGGTTCTCGAACTTTTCGGGTCCAGCGAGACCGACTCTTACTCGTCGGTCTTATCAGAGTCAGGCTGACCTCATATGCGGTGCGGTCGGCGCCGTTCTCGGGGGACCGTGTCTGGGGAAGAGTCTCGGGGTCTCGACTTATGCGTGTCAACTGGTGGGACTATTAGCAGGTAACAAAATAGACTACTCTTCACTCCCCCTCCATATTACTTACATGATTGGCAAAAGGCACTTTAGTGCGATGCAATCAACGAACGATAAATAGACATCGACCGGCCCCGAAAAAGAGAGAACTATCAATTTTTTTCTGTGACACCGAATAATGAAAAGCTGATCCTACTTTTACGATCACTCCAAGGTAACAAAAGGGGAGCCTCAAAAAGGCTGCCATGATCGCTCCTTTTATCTCCACGTCCTTTGTTTTCACGTCACAGGAACCAGTAAAACCTTTGATGACCCGGAAGTCACGTCGCAACCTAAGCGACTTCCGGCTTCTCAAACCGTGGTGAAGTTGCGGTCTCGGGGAGTTAGAAATGTGGATGCGAAGGTGAGCAGTGTCCACCCGGCGCGCCTGATGGTGCACATTTTCGTGTTTTGAGAGTGAGTGGGAGCAGATAGCGATTGCGGAGTCTTCCGCTTCCCATCTCGACACTGTCTATATTGCTGGATAGAACTAGTGGGAGAAGATACTGGAAATTACCCAACTAAGTTCAGTCGATCCCCGCAATCATCAACCCCTCTTGCACTTTTTGGGAACCCTAAGAATGGTCTTGAAATCCATTCAAGGGCAGCAATGAGTGAATGGATGATGGGAGACCAATAAAATGTTTCAACCATTCATCATTCCGCCTATGAAATCAATAAATCTCATATTCAATTATTACTGGCAACACTGCATGTATCCTCTTAGGTGGGATACATTTTTCATCCCTTTAGAACTAATCATGAATGCCGCTGAATTTGTTTTATAATAGAAGAGAGAGACGATGTTTAAAGTACGGGACATGAAAAAGGGTGGTGGTTGATCCGGACGGGAGAAGTGGACAGGCCACGTCGCCTTGTCTCCTCCCAAAGTGCTCGACAGTCTTTCTGCACATTCATCTTCACTTTCCCCTCGTGCGGTCGAGGGAAGCCAGTCGTCCTCATGCTTCAACCCTTGTCCGATTATAGCATCCCTCGCCGGCTCTCTGCTATCTCCCACGTAACAGTAACATGGGCAATTCCGTAGGATTCGGACATCCTCCAGTAGGAGGAGAGGGTCGCTCGGCGCAGAGATTTGGCCGGGTCGATGGACGATCCGATTGCCCGGCTCGGCTTTTTTGTGTTATCACGAGGGAAAGCATCCCCACGAGACGAAGATGAATTGACAGGAAGGGAACAGAGGAGAGGGAAAACAGGCCGCGTGTTGGAATTGGGAGTCCCCAAATATAAAAAGTCCAAACCAGAAGAAATTGGTTGGATCCCATCCCACGCTGTGGCCCAATCAGTCACCCCATTGTGAGTGGGCCATGACCATTTTGCCCACAACATGTGCATTTGTTCCTGCCTGAAATTCCGCTGGTGGGGATGCGGCCGATGACGTTGAAAGGGATTGACAACCAGTGGTCATATTATCTATTTCAAATCAACAGGCTTTGGATTTGATGGTAGATAACATAACTCTCTATCTCATTTTATTCCCATTTTTCTTACATTTTTATTTGGACTTGTAGCTAGAGTTTTCAAAATAGGCGGTTCGGGTTGGTTCAAAATAGGTTTGGAATCGTTTGGTCCGGTTATAGTTTGATCCGTTTGTTTAACAAGCTAGTCCTACTGTGGGTCATGGTTAATGCATATATGAACTGGCCAAAATAGTTTATAAGTGGGCTAATCCACTGTTTGGGCCGGTTTGACCCCCATGAACCGTTCATCCTTTTTTAATTATTATTTAAAATAATTTTTAACTTTTAATTTTAAATTGATATGACAAAATCTTATTATTGATTTGATGGGTTTTGGATGTCTAAGTTGGGGCGGGCCGATTCCACAACAGTTTCAGGCCAGCTCAACATAAGACGCGTCGAACCTATTTCGGTTCACCGGGCCTATTTCTAAACTTAATCATTAACTGTCTCTCAACCCAATAAGAAAGATTACGTGCTGGTTTAGGGGCGTTTTGGGTAGGTTATGGGTTTTGGCAGGGTGGTTCCGAGCCAATTTGGCCCATTTAACATTTCTACTCCTAGGCCTCCTATTTAGTTAAAAAAAAAAAGAAGAACAATTTATGAAATGGTCAGTGTGATTATCCTATGTAAAGTGAATTGTAATATTGTATATCAATGTGCCATAAATTCTAATGTAGTTATAAAGTTAACTGTAATGTAATATTATATGAATTAGATCATTTTGTTATACTTAACAATAACTTTTATATCTAAAATACTCGTATTTTTTGAATTACATCACTTTCATAAATGCTTAACAAAAAATTTTATCATAATTTGCATTTTCCATTGTTTTTTCTCACACTGCCATAATATTCGATCCGGACTGTTAGATGATGAAAGAGACTTGGCAAAAAGAGGGTGGAAAAATGGTGAACAAGGCGTCAATCCGCGCCCCGCGGCACCGATTGATGATAGGTTCCGTTGACTGAAGCGAGCCGGTGGGTGACGAAATTTGAATTTGAGAATTTTGGAGGGAAAGATGTGTGAAGTTCAAAAAATGGAGGGGGAAACAGGTGCTAAAAGACAAAAGTAACAACTGGGCAGGGGCATTTTGGGAATCGCGGCAATCATTGATCGAACGGACAGGGGCGGGGCAGAAGCATTTGATTAGAGCCTAATTTGGGACGTTGCCGCTCATTCTCTTCTCATTGTCTTCTCTCCCTTCGTCTGTAACATCATCATCTTCTTCCCTTCATCCTCTGGCTCTCTGTCTCTCTCTACATTCAGCGCTCAGTTTCAGTTCCAGTGGCGAGGTTCTCAACGGTGAGTGGATTGATTCTTCAGAGCACATCGAAATAGTCTTTCGTGCTTCAGTTAAGAGATCAACAGTCTTTCATATTTAGTCGTGCTTTTCATTTCTATCCCCATTCTGTGCATCTCCTGTTGACTGGTTGCGTGAGGATGTTGTAATACCCTAGGAGGAGGTAGTCTTAATTGTAAACCTGTCGCCGATCCATCAGTAAGGCTTGAAATGACCCATTTAGGTGAACATGCTGTAAATCGAATTGAGCGTGATTGGAGAATTTGAAAATTCAGGCTTGAAACTGGGATTATCTGTTTCCAGGTCATGTCAAACTGCTTGTGTAATTATTTCTAAGGTTGTGATGGAGTTATCGATCTAACAAGTTCTTGATGTGCCTGGAATTGAACTTCCCTGTTAGTCATTGTTCCGTGGATGGGTTCTCAGAACTGTATATGATCAACAGAGTCACAAACAAAAGGTGAGTATTGGTAATTCAAAGAAATTTATGGGTCAATATCTTGTCACTCTTAGTCAACGTGAGAAGCTTCTTAAGTTGGTGAACATGCATGCTTGGAATTCCGATTGTCACGTCATGATACCTGAAAGTCATGTACCTGAAAAGGCCTCAGCTGCTCACTCTCGTTCATGAGTTCAGTAGCATCTGTTAATCACTAGCTGATCATTGCAATCGGATTGCAGGAGAATTTCAAAAGGCAAGTCCATATCTGTGATTCCGGATGGAGAATCATGAAGTTCAGCAACCAGAGTCTTACAAGGTCTCTCCACAAGCAACTCCTGAATTGAAGCTCCAGTCTGACAATCTCGATCATCATCATGTTGGTGCAGATCTATCCTTCAGTTCTGGCGACGAAAGTTTTGAGACTTCCCCAAATGGAGGTACCGAATCATCATCACTGTCACCAGATTCTGAAACAGAATATTTCGCCTCTGCTATCAATGGTTACCTAGATACAGCAAAGCAAATGAATGATCTGGCACAACAGCAGAAGAAAGGTAAGCCAGTGATTGAACCCATTGGCATGAAGTTACCATCTGATGAAGTTGATGCTGATGATGGTGCAAAAGGGAGTGAACATGAAAGTTATGAGGAGTTGATTGGTAGAATACTTATGTGTGAAGGAGAGCTTGAGGTTCTAAACCTAAAGCTCCAGAAGTCAGAAGAAGAGGTTGGCATGCTGAAGAATGCAATCAACAGAAGTGACGGTGCTGCACATGACCTGACAGTTCAACTTGGAGCAATCAAGACTGAATTGGAAAAGAAAGATGCGAACCTTGAAGAGGCAAAAGGCAAAATTCTGCACCTGGAGAGTCAGATCCATGGGCTGGAAACTCATATCGCTCATTCTCATTGCAAGACTGAGATGTTGATCAATGAGCTGAAACAAGCTGAGGAAAATTTTGCCAGGTCAAATGAAGATGCAGCTATCCTATCTGCTGGGCTCGACGTAGAGAGACAGAAGGTAGTGGAACTGCAGGAAAGTATCTCAACGTACCAAAAAGTTGTGTCTGATCGAGAAAATGAGATTTTGAGATTACAATCTGCACGCTCTGAGGATAAAGGGAAACATAGTGCGGAGAAAGAACAGCTGATACTGCAGTGGGAATCACAGTACAAACAGTTGGAAGAAAACCTAAGGCAGCGTGAGGATGAAATGAAGGAACTTCACCATGCCTTGGTGCGAGATATGCAAGATCACATTGGCAACTCAAAGATAGCAATTGAAGAGAGGGAAACTCAGATAGACAGGCTCAACAAAGAGCTTGACATGCAGAAACTGAGGCTCAACACGGTAGTAGCTGAGGGAGATGGGCTGAGTGCTCGGGTTGAGGCCCTCCTAGCAGAATTGGGCTGCAGAGACAATCGTATCAAGGAGCTCACTGCCGAGACTGCAAGTGCGCAGGAAGTCACGAGTATGTTAAAGTCGAGGGTGCATGATCTGGAGCACGAGGTGGAAACGCAGAAAATTCTGGTATCGGATGGGGCCGAGAAGAAGAGAGAGGCAATAAGGCAACTCTGCTTTTCACTGGAGCATTACAGGACGGGATATCATGAGCTTCGTGAGGCCTTTCGTGGCCATAACAAGAGGCGTGCTGTTCTGGCTTCGTAGCTCTTGTCCGGTGCTACATTACACCGTGCCGTCGTCGCACGAATGGCCTAATGAGCCACCTGGGCCTCACATATAGAGGCTTCTCTATCTTTGCCCGTGCTGATGTGGTGAAGACTCATCTATTTTCAAGTGTTTTGAGCATTAAAAAAGTAAGTTTAGACATTTTATTGTCGTCCCGAAGTGCTGTATTCTGATGCGTTCTTTGGAACTCCAAGGCAAGTGTGGTAACTTGCAAAGTTGTACTGTATTTGTAAGGTCAGAGTATATTGAGCGTACGTCCTCTTGTTAGCATCTTGTGCGACGACTACTACTGATGGTAAGAGAGCCAGCTTTTTCATCATCTGAAAGTCGGAATCCTCCTGAGATTCAGAAAAATTAAGAAAGAAAGTTGAAACCAGATGATGATGCGATCAATCCACCGTGGGTGGTTGGTGTTGGGGCGCGGTGAAATCAAAACCCAAAAAGATCGACCCAAAAAATTAGGTTTTTTTTTAACAATATATAAAATTTGGATATTTTTTAGGTTAAGAAAAAGGCATTCAAAAAAAATTAGGTCTATTTTTATAAATACATTTAATTGTGCACTTCATTAATCATAATTATATATTTAGTATGTATTTTGGTAGTTTGATTCACTAATTATAATATTTAATATTCACATTTTATTACTTAGTTATTCCATAATCACTTGAAATCAATTTCAATTCTTGATTAACTCTACACAATAATATTCTAATTATTTTTTATATTTCAAATTGTGGCTCAAAAAAACCGAACCTGTATCGGTTGATTTTCCATTTACTTGAATAGTTTTGGTGCACTTTTTTTTTTTAATTTGAAAAAAAACCGGCCCAAAAGAAAGGTGGGCCCTCACAATTTGTAAAAAAAAAAAAAAAAATCTCACCCGAACCATTTTCACCCCTTGTCCGGCTCTCCCGGTCGGGTAGAGAGTAATGCTTTAGATGGTTGTCCCAATGCCCTTCGTTGTTTCCCTTGTTTATTTCCATTCTTGCTGTCTTTGTCGGCTCTCTTCTCCTTAAGGTGGCATCGGTCCAGTAAGAAAAAGGTGGTGGAGATCCATGGCTGATGAATAGCAATAACATTCATCGGAGGCCGGCATGTGGTCTTCCAATGTCGCCGTTTACCGTTTCCTTTCCCTCCTGCTGCTCTTCCCTCCTCCTACCCCTAATTCTGCCACTTTGGTTTGCCATGCTGCCATTTCCCCCCGAACAATGTAGAAGACATCCTTTTACTTTCTTCTGATAAGTTGGTTCCATTGTTGCAGCATCCAATTATAACGCAGCAAAACACATTAAAAGATCTCGAGTTCCAATTACAATAGATTGGACAGTAGAAAAGGGTTTAGCTTGTATATTAGATTAGCCATAAGTATTCCCTGTTCATCAACCGAAATCACAATCACTACATTGTCGAGAACTAAATGGATCGATCATACAGAGAAACTCAAAAATTCATATTTCTCCCCTATAGCCCCCGGATCCGAAGTAATCCCGCCTCGAGCTAGCAATCTGCACGCTTTTCTGATGTTCTAATTTGGGACAATCACGGATTCTATGACCCAGACCGCCACAGTACGCACACCCTTTCACTCCGCTCGCACTGGCAACTGCCTCTATGTCTTCCATTGGATCGTTCAGCTCAGCTAACACAGGAGGAATCCTCTGCTTCGCTTCCTGCAATAGGTGCTTCAGGTCTAGGAGAGTCGTCTCACTCTGGTTCTTGTTTATAAAGGTGGTGGCAATTCCCGTCTTCCCACACCTTCCTGTTCTCCCGATCCTGTGGACGTAATTTTCAATTTCTGCAGGCATGTCATAGTTGATCACATGTTGAATGTCCGGGAAGTCCAGACCCTTTGAGGCAACATCAGTAGCGACCAAGACATCCTTTTTGCCCGCTTTAAAAGAGGCGATGGCATACTCTCTTTCTTCCTGATCCTTCCCTCCATGAATGGCCACTGCTTCCACACCTTTCAATAGGAGATACTCATGAATATCATCGACATCGGCCTTGTTCTCGCAGAATATTAGAACAGGAGGAGGAGTCTTCTGCAGACACTCCAGGAGGTAGACAATCTTAGCCTCCTGTTTCACATATTCAACCTCTTGAATGACGTCGAGATTTGCTGCTCCTGCTCTTCCCACATTAACTGTTATGGGCTTCACAAGTGCACTTCGAGCAAATTTTTGGATCTTGGTAGGCATGGTAGCTGAGAAAAGGAGAGTCTGCCTTTGAGCTTTGAAGTGATCAAATACTTCTCTTATGTCATCCTCAAATCCTAGATCCACAAGTCTATCAGCCTCATCCAAACAAAGATACCTGATCGAAGCAACAGAGAGTATCAGCATCTAAACAGCAGAAAATACAAAGTTTTATGATACACTTGTCTTCATTCAACTGACAGCTAAAGACATTTATTAGTATGCAGCAAAAAATGACAGCTACAAATGGTAGAATATGTCTAGACAAGGAATATAAATAGATAGGAATACAGTGGTGAGCATTAGCATTAGAACATCTCAAATTTACAACAGCCAAAAAATAGTATTACAGCATCTCGTTGAGGTAAGGGGATAAGTATCCCAAACAGTTAGATTGAGCAACACTTGCACGAGATCGTGCAATGAAGTTCAATAACCATGAACACGAGCCTTCTAAGAGGTGAATTTTAAACAAGTCTATGGGTCCATATCAGAGAACGCCAACATACAATTAAGAACGAGGAATAGAAAGATAAAATATTTAGTTGTAAAGAATGCACAGACACGGTGAAGTCAAAGATTACCTGCAATTATCAAGGTTCATCCTTTTCTTTGCAAGCATATCCTTTAACCTCCCAGGGGTGGCAACAACAATGTGAACTCCTCTCCTAACCACCTCCACCTGGGACCGCATATCAACTCCACCAATACACAGCAAAGGCCTCAATTCAGGATATCCATGCTCCCTCATTGGAATCAAGAACTGTTCCACAACCTCATAAGTCTGCCTAGCAAGCTCCCTTGACGGGCAAACTATCAATCCAAAGGGGCCCTCTCCAGGCACAATAGGCATCATCATTTCCTCCTGCAGTGCAATCATGATTATTGGGAGCACAAAAACGAGGGTCTTGCCTGACCCAGTGAATGCAATCCCAATCATATCCCTTCCAGATAAGATCACAGGGAGGCCCTGGACCTGAATCGGGGTGGGTTGCACAATCCCCTTTTCCTTCAGTTTCCTCAAAATGGGCTCCGGGAATCTCATATCCTTGAAGTTCTTTATTGGAGGAGGGATGTCATCCCCATCAACAATAATGTGCCACTGCTTCCGAATCATATCACAAGCTTTTCCTGACATTTTTCTGATGTTTAAAGGTGGCTTCCACCCAGTCAGCAAAGGCTCAGTGTAAGTAATCCCCTTTGCCAGCTCACGAACAGACATAAGGGTCTTCCGATCTGATAAATGCTCAATCATTTCCTTCTCCTGCTGGACCATCTGCTCAGTGGGGCTGATCTCAGGCTGCTCACGCTTGAGCTGGGAAGCTTTAACAAGGAGACTGGGTTTCACTTCTGCTTGCTTCACCTTCTCAATGTCTTCTTCTAAAGCGGCAGAGGATTTGCCCTTTCTCTGTAGGATCTTCTGAGCTTCGAGAGCCCTTCGCTTTGCAACTGGAACATATTCCACATAATCACCATCTTCCTCCATAGCAAAATCTCCCGCAGCAGCAGCGGTAGGGGCACCAGCAGAAGACATCTTAAACACAAACTAAATAATTTAGAGGACGGGAACAGGAGGAGAAGGAGGAGAATCAAGCATATCAGCTAAAGAGACAGTAATGGCTGAAATTTTCAATCATAAAAAATAATTACTACTAAACAAGAATCTCAATTTGACAATTAATCTTGTGTTCCATGCCCCAGCTAAAACGAATCTGCAGTTGAGAGTACCGACAGTGGTTAAGAGTACCTCCTCACATCAACATTAAGTAAATTTCTAATTAGAATTTACTGTTTACGACACATATATTCTATTTGCCCGAATTCACAAAGCCCTAGCCTAAGTACCTCCTGATATTACCTAGAGAAAACCAAGAAATACGAAATTACGCAGGACCCCATAATCCCCTCTAGAAACCAACAGTGAAAAAACATCGAAGAATCACAAACAGCTGGGAACTTGCTCAATTACTCACAGACCTGCGAGCGGATGCTGGGGACGCTGAAGCTGTAATATGCAACGAACTCACGTCTGATACAAGCACTGCAGTTGATTGAGCTAAGCTAAGCTCTTGAGACTAGGGTTTCACCGAGAGGGGAATGAGGGCAGAGGACTCTTTGTCATCTAGTCTCCTGATACGCAGAGGGATCATATTTGGCCCCCAAATTTTCAGGCGACCGATTTGACTGCCGGTTCACGTGGATCGGCCGATTATTTTTTGGTGATAGGTCCCAACCGGAGTCAGATTAAATCGGACCGGTTTAAAATGCATACCCGCCGAAAAAAAGAGAAGAAAAGGAGTCGAGGAATTGTTGAATTATACATCGTCGTGTAGCGTTCTGGGTAAACTGCTCGTAGAATTAACAATAGTCCAATACTTCTGGATTAGAACACTGACTGCTTTAGTTCGGACTAACATCACAAAATACTTAATATAGTCGTCCATTTTCTCTGCTTAGACTGAAGAAGAGAAATTGCAAGAATGCAGTTTGAATGATTTGTCACTTGATTTCAGATACATGTCAAACTTCTTCACCACCTCCTTCCTCCTGAATAGCTAACTAGTCTGCAACAAAAAATCCCCTATGCTTACAACAGCTGATCTAAAGCTTCCCCGATCTCTTGCCTTCTCTCTTGATGATCATATGGCTGGATGCCTCAATTGCCTCGAAGCAAAACCATTGTTGGAGCTCAGAATACCCGAGTGCCAACAAAAGTCTTACACTGAACTCGACTGATGGGCATTGGTAATCTTACTATGGTTATTCTCCATCGTATCATCCACTTTCACTGTTGGCCTTCGACCTTTGTCAGGTCCACCAATGATGCCCCACGTCTCAAACTGCCTCTGCCGAGCTCTTGCCCTCTCCTTCTCTTCTTCTGACTTGGAGGTGTAACAGTAAGGGCATGAGACTCCATACTCCCACTCAGGAGCTTCCATGTCCTCATCACTTATGGGCTGCTTGCAGCCATAACAGAGCTTGAAAGTTCCGGGTGCCAATCCATGCTCAACTGAAACCCGCTTGTCAAACACAAAGCACTCCCCTTCCCACGTGCTTTCTGTCTCGGGAATTTCCTCAAGGTATTTCAGTATTCCACCTTTTAAGTGATAAACCTGGAAAAACATGACAATTTGAAGGGAAAAAAACATCATAATCGAGGTAAACTTGCTGTATCCATGGAGGACCAAAGCAAACAACATCATGCAGTGTAATACTATCCTCGCTATTTCAGATAGCCAAGTTTTCTCAGGTTAGAAGATCCTAAATATATAGCCATGAATGCATATATCATTACCTCTTTGAATCCCTTACTTAGGAGGAAACTCGAAGCTTTCTCGCACCGAATTCCTCCTGTGCAGTACATTGCTACTCGCTGAGGCATCCTCTCCTTCGGCAGTTCAGTTCCTGAAATGTTCTTTGCATCTGAACTGTTCTCCTCCTCATTTAAATGTTCTCCATTAGGTTCAGGAAGTTGGAACTGGTTCTCCACCCAGAAAGGGAACTCTCTGAAGGCTGTAGTGCATGGGTCAACTGCTCCTTTGAACTTCCCGATTCTCGTCTCATAGATATTGCGGACATCAATCACCACCTAGAGACATCATTTAGCAGAAAATTATGATCAAAACGTACGATTCAGTATCAATTATATAGGTGCTACAGAGAAGATTTAGCTCAGACTAAGAAATATGTGAACCAAGCATATTCTGAGCTGCTTACAGTATCCGGATCGCTTATCAGTGCATTCCAATCCCTAGGGCTGACATACTTTCCAACCCTCTCGATGGGTGACACAGTAGGCATTCCAAGAGAAACAATCTGATCATATGAAGCGACGAAAAGGAATCATCTCAGGAAACAGTAAGCAGTAAATGAAGAACTTCAAAATTCCCAACAAGAATTTTGAAATCTCTTCAGATGGTTCATTACCTCTTTCTTCAACTTCACTCTTACATGATCCCAACGAAAGGGGGCATCTTCACCAGCTGCAAGAGGAGAGCTGCTGCTGTGTCCATGGTGCAGAGCCTCTTCTTCAGGACTTACAGGAGATTCAATCTGCCTGAGCCCATTTAAGCGATCATCCCTCTGGATGAATCCAAGAACATTTTCAACAGATTCCCGGGTCCCACATATGCTGCCATTGATCCCTTCTGGCGCAAGGATGATACCACCTGACACGCGCTGATCACATCGACTAAGTCAGATATGTAATCCATTCACAAAGTCCACGAAAT
Organism: Sonneratia alba; assembly: GCA_900174645.1. NCBI lineage: Eukaryota > Viridiplantae > Streptophyta > Magnoliopsida > Myrtales > Lythraceae > Sonneratia > Sonneratia alba. The sequence goes on from FWPY01000030.1 coordinate 2,677,408, forward strand.
GGCAACGGAATCATCCTCAATAAAACTCAAATTCAAAATAGGGTTCTGCTTTTATCTTACTACTTTTTCTGGGCATTGTTTCATAGGAAGATAACTCTTCTCAGCTATTATTGCACTTTCTGTGGCCACAGAATGTGAACACGCTGCATAAACATTGGCGACATTTCGATGCCTAAATCACCTGTCTTGGTGTCATATTCTCAGCGCACATCATCATGATATATATAAAACAGTGACCCCGACGCATGTTTCACAATTGAAAATCACAGACAAAGAAATGGCTTTGGCAACGATCGTATCGTTCTGAACACAGATCAGTCCGCGAAATTTACCCGCAACTATGAGAAGCCAGTGGAGAAAGCAGAAGGATTTACCAATTCCTCGCAGAGATCCTTCAAGGGTGCCCGCAGCTCGGCGTGGTCAGGGAAATCCGCGAACTTGTAGAAGGACACCACCACCAGGGCCTGCATGTCCGGTTCGGGAGGCGGCACCATCTGCTCCGGCTGGGAAGGGACCGCAACCCGATCGGCCGCTGCCCCAGAGAAGCATTTGGAGATAGTCATCCTGCTGTGACAGCAGCTCCGTATTGCTGGAGGAAACTTATCCGGGTTAGAGGACCGGGGCAGGAGTTGAACTGGGCCGGAGTAAGAGACGGAGCTCTGGCAGGTGAAGAAGCTGTGGTACCTCGGCTTAGGGTTTAGGGATGAGAGCATCCCCAGCACCGGCAACGGAGGCACCCTCCACCGAAGAAGCATCAGAACAGAACGGTCATAAAATAACGTTTTGCCGCTGACTGGGGGCCTTGGGGGACATTTTCTACCATTACAATTCTCATCATAACGAAATTTCCTCCATTATCTCTTAACTGATGATTATGATACTCCCTAATCCCTATTCGAGAAGGAGATCAAAAGCGGACGAGGAGTGGAGTGGCTGCTTGCGTAATGGGCTGGAGGGATTTTGGGCCTAAGGCCCATTTTTTCGGCCCAACATAATTGGGCTTAACCTTACCTAGCCCAGATACGTTGCGAGGAGAGATAGGATGATCGAGCCGCACATCCCCAGCTGGGTCGAACCCCAGTTCGAGCCTCGGTAGTTCACCATCGTTCGAGCCCCAGCACATCGGTAAATATGCTATGGACCCTCGTGCCGGAGAAACAGTTCTCTGACTACAATAAATTTGAATAGAAATTCTGCGGTTGGAATTTCAGAGGCTTGGTTGATACGATAGTGGGCAAGCAGCTTTATTTAAGAGGCTAATAATTATGGAGGGCGGATCGACCTGGCCGTGGTCATTCATCCTTCTTCTGTGTCGCTTTTGGCGAGCGACGATGATGAATACCAGATGTTAGCCGTCCGTCAGGGACCTATGATTGGTCTCGGAATAGCGAGAGACAGCGAAGCCAACATTGCAGCAATTCATTCCATGGCTTCAATTCGCCAGGGAACAGTTACTGCATGCGCATCATATTGTACCACCAAATATTCAATAATTCAACATGCCAGCTTATACATTATTTCTATTTATACAATACTCAAATATATGATATTTTACTCGAAGAAAATGGAGATACCCAGGATCACCCCGATTGAATTCTATCCGGTGGTGATGGAAGGTTTGATCGTCTGACAAAATTCAAACCCTGAAAATCCAACCGGGACTTGCTGTATGTGAAAATGAAAGTGCAGTGGGGGAATAATGTGTCCTCTCTACCCTCAGACAGACTACTCTGGCAATGTGATTAATCTATTCCAATCTTGCATAAGACCCAAAAGGATAAGTTTCAATATCGGTTCATTACATGGGCACATGTTAAATGAATTGAACCATAGACTAAGCACTCCTGAAACCGTGGCATGGGGGCCCGCCCGCCCGCCCGGTCACTGAGGACCGAACGATGATTCGCGCCCGTGAATATAAAATCATCCATCAGCTACCTAGAAAGCTGTCGCATTAGAGCGACATATTCTCATCCTCAAAACCCCGGTCAAAACGCCAGTGTGTGAATACCACATGCCCCCGTCGCTGGTTTTGGGGATGCCACTTGCCGCATGCAACAAGGGGATTCTTTTTTATCCGCATTTTGGCTTTTAAACATGTTGCTGCCTATTTCGAGGTCAGAAGACAGGCTCGTAGGTTGATTCGATAGGTCGAAAAATGAAGGATGGTCGGAGGGTAATGATCAACATGCCCATCTTTGTAATTACTGGATTCGAAATCTCACAAGTGGCAGAGTGGCCGTAATTATTTGCGCGGTTTTTAGACCGGGGAAACCATTGTTTAGAAGGGTTTCGTCAGTTGCACGAGTTGATAGGCATTTTCCTATTGGGAAAAATATCAATTCATGAAAGGGGAAATGGTCCACGTAAGCATGGAATTCTGGGCAGGATGACTCTTTTCGATCTTCGGGTAATGATTGGTGGATGGATTTCATTATCATATTCTAGTAGGGCCAACTGAAATGGGGTTCTCGATTTTGTCTATTGGCTGGTATTTTTCTCACACTCAATATTTATTACCAGTTGATATGCAAGCAAATAGTCATAATTAATTACAGTGAAAATTAGCCGCAAGATATATTTCAAATAAAATGGTCACGGATTTTCGTTTTAATAAATCGTTTATCATTCATTTAATATTTCGTTTAAAATCTTGATAGACTTTCAAACGACACTCACCTCCTATTTTAAATGATAGAAATGCTCCATCCTTCTTCATGTAATGGCTTGCTGAGGTCAATGGAAACAAAATCGGGCATTTAAAAATTATGGCATAGAAAATAAGTTGTGGGCTGCATAAATATATGCTATAATTGAAGATGTCAGTTTCATAAAAACTTTTTACGAACAATCAATGGAGAGAATAGAATGTGGTCAGAGGCCACAGATGGAGGCATTCAATAGAAAGCTACATTTCAATGACATTTGGTTTTTACACCAAGGCTTTTAACTCGTTCGCTCCCACTTTTAACCATTCCACATCCGTGCTTCAACTCATCAAGACTCAAAGCGCTCTTCACATCGATAACCTTTTCACTCAGTCAATCAAAACTCTACCAATCAGTTTCTGTCCCGAACTCTTCTGTTGAAAAGAGGGGTTTTTTTTTCTTTTTTAAATCTTTCAACCCTTAATCACATAGATATTTAGGTTATTTCAGTTAGTTTTAATAGTCGTTAAATTTTCTGTTACGATTTTGGATGGAATATTGAACATGTGGTAGATGGTTTGTCAAAATAAAAATTTGTGATTATTTTGTTAAAAGTTAAAAGTTTACTATACAATTTTAAATTGACTTAAAATTTATTTTTTTAAAAAAAAATTAATTATACCTTGATCTTAAGAAATTTTTTCCCATAAAATAAAATGATGGTGCCATAAACCTTGTACCTTCTCGTCTCATCCACTTAGAGCTGAATATCAAATTTCTTGATCTAGGATTTTGACCCATTTTACCGTACTAAATCCATTTTTATTTATGGGTCTTATCAATGGATGGTTGTTGAGCCTTATAAGTCTGTCCGACCACGTTTGGACTCAGCCAGCACTGTTCACGGTCTGTCCCCACCTCAACCACCACCATACACCGAATGACAATTTCTTAGTATTTTCCTTGACGTTGGGCACGGTGCCCCGCACATGTACGACACCGAGAGGAGTTCCCTGTTGGTTTGGCTGCGGAAGAGTTTCTAATTGGGAAATCTCGGATTGACAGTACGGCGATGGCTAATTGAAAACCGTGCGTCATCTGCACGATGCAAGGCGTCCGATGAATGACTTTCCCCTTTCCCTTAATAATAGTTTGTTTGTTTTTAAATAAAATAAAAAAATAATCAAAATTCTGTCGCACATTATTTGTGGCAGCTTTTCCTAATCTTTGTTCCTCACCGTTATAACTTTACCGTTTTGTCCCTCTCATACCCGTCTTTTGTGCCTCTTCCCCAACTTCACGTGTGAATCTTAGACCACGTGCTATGACACTTTGATGTTAGTGCATATTATCAAAATGTACGTGAATTATGAACACTTATAAAATATGCGATTTCACGTCGATCAAGTAAAAAAAAATATGTATAGGCTAACGAGAAATGGGTGCACCCACTTGATAATTATTGACCTAGGGTGGAGCTTTTGTTCAAAAGCAACCCATGGCAAGTTTCTACCCAACTGACTATTCGCTTGATTTTTCTTTTACAGAGAGATTGTGACATTTAAAAATACAAAGAAATAAAAGGGATGTAAATAAGATATTTTAATTTTAAATAAAAAAAGGACATTACTGTCTTAAATCTTTCCACCCTCCTCCTTGGATTGTAGGGTGCTTGCCAAGTTTGGTACCGTGTATTGGTTTCCATTGGCTTACCACGGTTTCTATTTATATCTACACATTGCACGCACATATGCTATTATGCTGACATACATATGTATAAATCTATGTATAAGTTTGGGGTTATATAAATATATCTCTAATAAATTATGCAGTCGGGTTCATGCGGATGAAGATGTTGCCAAGTGGCTTCCTAACGAATTTAAAAAAGGGAGATCAGATAAAGAGGAAGAGGATTTAATATAATGGTACAACTTTTGATCTAAAAACCATCGAGAATTTATAAATTTATTTTTTATTATTTAATCTTAAACTTATAAAATGAAAGAAAAAGAGGGAGCCCGATTGTTGACATCGAAAAAAATGCGGCAAGCATTTTCTGGGGTTTTTCCCTTTCCGGCTTTCCGTATAAATTTCACACTCCTCCCCTTTTCCTTTCATCTTCCATTCCTTTGCCTCCCACTTTCCTCCCCTCTTACAGGAAGTACCCAATCCCATCAGCAAAGAACCGCCATAAAAACACCACTCTACCATCAATCATATCTGCACACCATCACGCGAAGACCTCCCTGCAGGATGGCAACCCTGATCCGGCCCGACAAGCTATCACAAGGTAGCATTGATATCAACAGCCACAGGAGAGTGATCAGTGAGCTCTTCAGTGGAAGGGACTCGGCGGTTCAGCTCCAGGACCTCCTCCAGAAGGACTTCGGAGGTCAAGGTTCTGTGTTGGCTTGGGAGATGGCAGAAAAGATCCTGAGGTCCTTCACCGAGAGCATTTCCATGCTGAGCTCCACCGAGGCAGCCGAGGTCTGTGACGACGGAGGGTCTATTGACTGGGGTGCCAGTAAGAAGAGACCCGACTCGGGTACAAGGAACGGGAGAGGATGCTACAAGAGAAGGTAGAGTCGGGCTCCGTATCAACAGTACCAACCCGGAACTTTTGACCCAGAGCGAGGATTGGATTAGAATCGTTTTATGATATGAATTTGAGACAAATTATTAACTGTCAAAATTGAGATAATTAATTATTATTTGCTGATTGATTTGCAGGAAGGGATCCAAGACATGGACAGAAGTATCTACCACTGTAGAAGACAGCTTTGCATGGAGAAAGTACGGCCAGAAAGAGATCCTCAATGCAGCGTTCCCCAGGTCAGTTGCTTAATCATCACCGAGTACAAATTATAGAATTTTGAACTTCAACGTGTGAGGGTTAAGGATGGGTTGCTGTGATCGTTCGTCAAGGTCGAATTCTTACATTAACCGAGAGTCCTTTAAACCCGAGTCAGTCAGTGCAGGAACTGTTCTTACGGATCTCGATTAACTTGGATATCTTTCAGGTGCTACTTCAGGTGCACGCACAAGCATGACCAGGGCTGCAAAGCCACGAAACAAGTCCAGAAAATGGGAGACGACCCGGAGGAATACCTAATCACATACATAGGAGTTCACACATGCCAGAGAAACACCGGGTTGACTCCACAGATAATCACGGAAACCGACCCCTGGGAGCTCTCCGACGGATCGAAGCCCCAAGCTAACGGCCATGGCCTTGTCAATGTCCCCGCAACAGTGAAGCAAGAGCACTTCAAGGAGGACACCCATAGCGACGTGACAGAGAATAGTTTTCCGTCACTGGGATCAGCATTCGAGAAGGAACAGGCGGTGCCCTACGAGCAGCTCACCGATTTCGACACTTTGGACATTGATGAGTTCATGGCCGGCTGCGTAGCACTCGATGCGGGTGATTTTGCGCTCGACGAGATTTGAATTGCTTTGTGAGGGGTTACTGTTGAAGGGTCCGAAAGTGAAAACTGAAGACCCTGTCTGAATGAAAGAGACAGCCCACGATGAGATCGAGAGTGTTTATCGGGGCATAATGTCCTCCTGTCAATTTGGGAGCTTCCATGTAACTTACCTTAGTTAGTCGAAGGCCCCCATAATAAAGTGAAATCGATATTCGTCTTTTTTCTCGTGGAAAAACGAAAGGATGCTTTTGCGTGCTACCTACGCACCTATAAAAGAGGAATATAGTTAAAAACGCAATATTAATTAATTAAAATTAATCTAATAAAAGGTGGAATCTTTATATTATAAAATTCTTTTATGGGAAAATTTAGGATTAAAATTTTATTCAAGACAAAAAAAGTTACATCAAATAGCTTTAGTAGGTTTCATGCCCATAAAAATAATAACTACATACGGATCCAAAAAATGAAATCATGTAAAAGAATTCAAGGAAATAATGAACTGAGTTAATTGAATAAAAATAGGATAAAATTGATATGAAATCAGCTGGTAAATGTTTGATCGAGAAAAACTTTTACATTAATTATCAACCGAAAAAACAAAACCCAATGTAAGAGATCTTATATTTGTCCTTATCAGAAATATGCACAGAAGGCTAAGGACGTAATTTGAACACTCGGCCATAAAAAGAGTAAAAAGAAAAATCTCCATCTGCTGCCGTCAAGGCACCCACACTCATGAGATGGAGAAAGAACAAGCAAATCGTATCTACGATTGTTGGGTAAGGGGTTCTCATAATTATACTTCATTATATCAACAACTTATCCACTAAAGCTATGAGAATTCGTAAATCGACGAACAGACGGCACCCACCACCGCTCATCCACTGTCGCTTAGTAACGTCAGGCACTTCTCAGATGATCAAGATGGGGGAAATGGTCGGGAATTTTTGCAATTTGTTGTAGGTTGTCGTGAATTTGGAAGAACGAAAAGCCTTACTTGATCCAGAGTTTATAGTTCCATCATCAAACAGGGTGGGAACTGCACTATCCTATTTGGGTATGATCCAAGAACAACACCACAAAATAATAATAATAAAAAATCAATGGGAGCTGAGGTATTGCAGTGGATATAAGGTGGATCTGTCCTCCCTCGGGATGGATCAAACTCAGCACATTTGCTTCGCAAGGAAGTTCGGGAACTGCAGGGTGCCGGCAACCCTGTTAGAAATGAAGATGGTCTCTGGCTTTTGCTGCAGTTTTGCGCATAACATTGGCATAGTTTCTGCTTTCGGGGGTAGAACTTCGGGGGGTGTGTTCTCACGGGACCGGTGTTAAATTTGTTGTGATCTCATAAGAGATTATGACCAGTTTTCACTTAAAAATTTAAGCTGATATGTGGCGGTACCCAATCTTCTTATAAACCCACAATCTTTTTCCTAATATGAGATCGTATATCTCAACGTGGGCTTGTGCGGACTGTATCACAACCGTCAGAATTCTATTCTTGACAACTAAGAAATTATACGTTCGATTCTTACTATGAAACTCTTTGTTTCTTCTTTAATCATCTATTTTCCTATTTATTTCTAAACTTATAAATTTTTTATATAGTAAAAAAAAGAGTGAGAGACCACAGTGGCAATGTTAAACACGTCGTCTCTTGCTTATACATAGTTTTCCGCGGTCATCTGCCGATTGGATTAGTCGTTCACCCAGCGGAGGAATTGCAGCCTTCATCCTCGGAACCGTCCCCGGGGGGAGATCGAGCCCATGGTGCTCTAGCACTGCTGCCTGGAGTACCGTGGCTGTCGAGCGTCGATGTCAGCCATGCTATTCGAGCTAGCTAGATAACAATTTGTGACACGTGTCCCACAAGTTAACATCATGTGCGCTTGGCGCACTACGAGATAGTGACATGGAAATTTAAGAAAACAAAAAAAAAAAACTTCCATTCAAAAAGGTGAGAACAGTGAAGACATGCGCGAAACGGACGATTTTGTCGGATTTTAGACAGTAACGTCGAGGTTACTCCAGGCTTTTGGATAGGCCTGTTAGAGAGCTGTAAACTGCAGGCACGTTGCTGCAAGCACCTTGGCTAAAGGAAAGGACCGAGAGCTAGAAGACAGGCACCTGCTAGTCAAGATGGGAAATTTAGGTTTACTTCCCGGTAGGTATCGTGGGCGTTCGTTAGATGTCCTGCTCATTAATTTTCAATTTCAATATATATATAATAATAATAATAACATTTTCTTTCCTGGCCAGCATCGGCAATTCCATTATCTGGAATTTATAATAATTTAATAAGAAATTCTATAAGATTTTGAAAGAAATCGTCCATCGCCCCGAGCAAATGTTCGATCGTTTTCTTATTTTAGACCCCCAGGCGTGACTGTGTAGAAGGTAAAATTTTTCAACAATTAATTTTAAATTTCTAACTGACTAGGAAATCGCTATCATCCGGTCGGACCACCGGGCTCCGTTCAGTCCAGTTGAACAACTCGGTTCCGCGGACCGCACTCTACCTCCAACCAGTCGAGCCGCCCAACAACACCCAGTCGGCCCCTCTTCGATTGGTCTGCCCAGTCGGCCTTGACCAGTTGACCATACCTTGATTGACAGTCTCTAAGTCTGCCAGCTCGTCCCTCTTAATCACGTTCACTTCCAGCACTATTATTATAAATACATTACACCACGTAGAAAAGGTAAGTTTTCTTAATATCACAAAAAGGACATACACTTTCACCCTTTTCAGAAATCCTCTCAATTCTATTCAGTCTGCTGGCTGACGTAACCATCGGAGAGGAGAGGTATTCCAGGTGATTCCACCTGAGTTTGGCTTGTTTTACAGGTCTGCCAGTGACATCCAAGGATCGACGGGACCACAAGTTTCCTAAGGAAACCCGATCCATTTCGCCCTCCGGCTGGACGAACACCACACCACAACCCCCCGCGCGGTTAGAATCATCTCACGAAGAATACCCAAAATGGTACGGTGTCGATTAATCATTGTTTCCATTGAAATGAATATTGATATTCACTTTGGTATGTCTTTATCTTCCCCGCCCCGCGCGTAGAGGAGGAGGTGGAAGAACGAGACAACGGGACGACGCACCCCATTCAATGCCACCCCCACCACCACGGCACCCTGCCTCTTTGTTCTTACTCCGTTTGTTCTCTTCTTCCCATTCCCTCTTTCTTATCGAGTTGCCTTCAATCCTATACATCGAATTTGTTGTGATCTTATCTCCACATAAAAACGTAAAGTGATAGGCGACGGCGGTAGCCAATCCTCTCATAAGTTCACAACTTCCTCTTTATTTGATCGATGTGGGATTATATATCCCAATGCTACGGTTTCACTCATTTTCATCTGATGGTATACATCCAAGATCTGGATGAATAATCCTCACTTGAGCATGCTCAAGAATTCGAGGAATTCTTGTCAGTTTAGGATCGGGGCCATCCCTCTAAGCAGAGGCATCCGCCATGACTATGAGAGGGGGGCAGAGACTTTCCTGTGGGATTTCATGAGCGACAAAAATAGTCATTCAGCGTCTTATTCTCTGGTGGATCCAATTTTGTAATCGCCTGTGCCCTCTAACTTAGTGGGCTATTCGGATCCAATTCCAAATGTCAATGGCCCAAATTGGATATGTTAATGGGCTGTCCATCGGGAATGGTTCTGATACCGAAATTGTAACCTCTCAAATATACAGACCCAACTTTGATACTCCGGAACTTCTATCCATCGAACGCTTCAACTATCAGCAGTATTAAGATTATGGAGCCCCTGTATGGAAAATATGCCTGGAACTATTTGGTCTAGTTACAGTTTGTCCCGTTTGCTTAACATACCAGTCCGATTATGGGTCACTGTTTAGATATATATAAACCGGCCTGAAATCGTTAATAAACGGGCCCATTTGGCCCATGAACCATCTATCTTTTTCAAAATTTTTAAAAAATTATTGTAAATGAATTATTTTTTAAATTTTAAATTGATTATACAAAATCCGACCGTTAATTTGCGGGATTTTGGCTATATGAGCTATTTTTTTAACAGTTCCAAGCTAGTTCATGAGGGTAACAATTCGGACCAGTTATAGTTAAATTAGTTCACATTTCTAACCAGCCCACAACCGCTCCTCAATCCAATAAGAACGGTTACGGGTCGGATTATAAGCCATCTGAACCGGTTCCAGTTTTAGACAATCTAATTCCGGACTAATCCAATCCGTTTAACATCTCTAACTAGCGCCAGCTGGATACTACTGCAGACAGTGGAATCTTTTCAGGGTACAACAGAGATTTGATATCATGAGCGACACAGTTTAATGTTGTCCACAAATCAATATGATGCCCCCTTCTTACCTTCCGTTGCGTAGTTTGAGGGCAGTAGTTCTTGCTTCTATCTTTTATCGAACATTTTGCAGGGACGCACATTCCATGAAACCTCACTCGATGGCTGCTTGCCGAACAGTTATCCACGAGTATACAAAAGAGTCCGAACTTCTTGCCGAGACCAAAAGGTGTGCTCCCACTTGTGTTTACTCGAACTTGAAGCTCTCCCTGGGGAAAAGGTGAAGAGATTGTGAGAGTTCCGAAGGGGAAAATGGATATTCCGTATGATCTCTTCAGCTGGAGGGATCGAAGATGATTCTTTAGTTAGGCCATATGGAATCTCTGGCATGAAAAAAGGGAGAACTTGTAGATTTGGTGATCAAATATTATGTATCCGACACTTCATCGGAATCCGGTGGTCTTCTTCGGATGGACTGGGGATATGATAAAGATGTTAAAAGCGTAAATCTCTCGACTCCCACATGAAAGAATCCGGTCATATGTCTTACTATGATCTACTTGTGGCATATGCATTGATACTTTCCAGTCATCTCAAAAGCATCGATTTTGAAGCTTCTCCCTGTCCCTGTACTCTGTCCCTCCGCATTTAATTCCCAATATTCGTGTACGTAACTGGGAGAACTATCGAAACTATCAGAGAAAAGTGTATGTAACAGAGAGGACAGGCCCTTCGTCCTTCACTGCCCGCGTTCCTGTCTGTTAGTTACATTTGGGGACCGAGATCATTAAGTTCTCTTAAGCTGAAGGAGCCTGTTGGCTTTCGCAGGTAGAGATGAACGGTGGTGGAGGTCCATCTTCTGCTCCTTCTCCTGCGTCGTCGAGATCAAGGGCAGAGTATGAAGGCGACCATCGGCCCCATATTTTGGCCATTGATGATAATCTGGTGGACCGCAAATTGATCGAGAAACCGCTTCTCAACTCCTCTTGCAAAGGTAACATTTTCCATCGTCTGGAGAAAAATGTTGCAGCTGGAAGAAACAGAGCAGACATTGCATGCAATTTCCAGAGTTCCTGAGTCCCATTGTCCAGTTCCTAATTCTGATCAAACTTTCGCTGTGCTTCACCTCACACGCGGAGAGCTAAACACCAATTATAAATTCAGATGCTTCGTTTTTATTCCCCTCGAGTAAAATTAAGGATCTGAGTTTCGTGGGCTGAGAATGCTGTCATTAACCCGACTCGAATTCTAGATATCGAAACAATGAGAAATTAAGTTGACGACAACTTCGATTAAAATTCTTTTCTTGATGATTCGTGGTCCATAAGGCAATCTTTAGTACTGAGCCCATAATGACGAACCGGGATCCTTGCCCTAACCCGGGTTGCTGAGCTGCTTGGCGCCCCTGTTGTATGTGAACTACTTAGAATTGGGAAGAAAATCGGCACTGACTGCACCAAGTGAGATTACACGTAGATGTGTCTTTATATGCTAACCTGATGATTGGTCGTATTACGTGATCCTCATCGAACAGTGACGACGGCCGAAAATGGGCTTTGGGCGCTGGAGTTTCTCGGCCTGAGGGATGACCAGTCCAGACCGTCAGCAAACATTGTGTAACCTCAACTCTCAGCTGATAAATGCAGATGAATATCACTAGCAGACATGTTTGGCTTTGTGCTTTTGCTGTTGCTTTATACATTTTTTTTCCTCCACAAGAGTATGCTGATCTTTGAGCCTTCTTCCAGGGATCAAAGGTAGATATGATCATCACGGATTACTGCATGCCGGGAATGACGGGTTACGAGCTGCTCAAGAAGATCAAGGTAGTGAACATAAGTAACCCCTCTGAGTCTCTGACTGAATTGTCCGGCGTCAAATATATGTTCCACGTGGTTGTGGATTATGGGAATTCCTTTCTCTTGCACAGGGATGGTCGATTCTGAAGGAGGTTCCACTCGTAATCATCTCATCAGAGAACGTCCCGAGTCGCATCAACAAGTAAAAAGCATCTCAAAACCCACGATCTCATCCTCGTTTTCCCTCCATCCTCACATGATTTTTCCCAGCAGAACGTCTGATCGGTAAAACCCGATTCACACAGACAGGTGTTTGGAGGAGGGAGCCCAGATGTTTATACTGAAGCCTCCGAGGGAATCCGACGTGAAGAAGCTGAGGTGCCTGGTCCACTGGTGAGCGCTGCAGAGGCCGAAGAGGGCTCCTACACTCCCAGCCAGTAGTCCCACGAGATCATTAGGGCTGTCGTGTAATTAACTTCTGAACTTCGGTCGATTAACAAAGATCATTAGGGCCAGCGCGTTCTGGGCCCGTGTCACCTTCTATGGGCTTGGATACGAATTTCTTGGACCAAATGGCATGTGGGCGGGGCTATCACAATTACAGATTGCATTTTTTCCCCGTGTCAGAGAAATTGACTCCCGGCATAACAATTTTTTTCCTCCTTCTTTTAATAATAAAATACACTTGTAAAATAGACAGTGACCTAGGGTTTCGAGACCCTTCTTTGCAAGTAACATTCTAATGAGGAGGGCATCCAATTGAATTGAATTTGCTGCAATGACCAGCCATCGGTCAAAATTGCCAGCCCGCTCACTCTTACCTGCCTCTATCGCTCTCAATGGCGACACGCCACCTTCACAATCACACCTCCCTCCCTTCATGAACTTCTCTGCTCGCCCGTCCCGAAATTGCCCACATCTCTTCTTACCGGAGGAGGAACAGAGACCCCCGAAGATCCAGCGAATCCAAGAACTTCTACCGGTAAAGTAAGCGGGGAAAGGGAGAAAAAAAAAGGGGGCAAAATTGAATCGAATATCTAACGCTCTGCAAGTTGGAAAATGTTCCCGTATGTAACGTTGATTTGTATCTGGGGCCATTAAATTCAATATTCAAGGTTAACAATTTAGAAGATTTTTGGCAGGTCATGGTCGGATTTAATCGAACAGAGGAATGATCGGGGGGCAAAATGTTACCCATTCCAGACATTATGAAGATGAAAATGAATGCTTTTGGCAGGCCCTCAAAGTTTAAATCAGGAAGGAGGGGAGCCTGCCCGTCTATGATGCTGCTGCTGCTGCTGCTGCTTGGTGGGGTGACTTGCAATTTTTAATGCTAATGGGGGTCGGTGAATTGATTGATTTCATGTCGATTGAAAGATTATCTCTTGTGTTGGGACAAGGTAAGTCTAGAGTCTCATCCACTCCATGGGTTTTGGGCCTTTGGCTATCATATATATATAATATACAAATTTAATGAAACAAAAAGGGCTGAAAATATGACCTAGCCGGTGTATTTTATTTTATTTATTTATTTATTTTGGAAGAGTTTTTATTAATTTATTTTTAATTATTTTATCGAGGGGAAAAAAAAAGAATTCTCTGAATCGAATGCGCCAGAAGAATTTCCGCGATGCGTAAAGCCTATTTCCGAGAAAGATGCCAAAACCTTCCAACGGAAAGAAAGATGCCAAAACACGAGGTTACGTTCAATCACTGGGCCCCAACCGTAAATCCGATTTGTGAGCTCTAATCCACCCTAAAATTCCCCAGCTCGGAGTCCACGACGAAAGCAAAACCTGCCACGTAGCATAGACCCACCTCCTCAGCGATGACCAGCGGCAACAGTCCAATTGATCGACCTGTCTGACCCATTTTTGCCGTTAAAGAAAATGGAAGAAAAAAAGGGTTAAATATCCACACTCTCTCCCTCTCTCTCTCTCCTTAATTTCAAGACTGAATTTTTAGAGCCAAGGAACAGAGGCGAGGAAAGGGGGTCTGTGTTTCTCTCTCCGCTCGCTTTGCCACCCTCTCTCTCGTGTCTTAGGCTAACAATCTCCGGTGCCCAGCATATGTCTTGACCATACTGCCGGAATTCTACCTATATTCCCGGCGCCGGAGCTGTCTTCACTACCTGGCATGCTATTGTGAGCTCAGAGCTGCTTCTCTCTGCCTGCTGGAACTTCTCTCCAGCCCAGCAATGGCGACCCCGCATTGTCGTATAATCTGAAAGGTCCCTTTCCGAAGGCGGAAGGCCTTTTGTCTCTTTCTCTTCAACACGTTTATCTTCCAAGCTGAAAAGGAAGTAATTTTTCGTCCGCTTAGTTCCGTCCTTTACTCTTTGAGTCCCTTGAAGAATCTTACTCTTTCTTCAACTTTTCGAGTTCTCTTCATTGCCCAGCGGATTCTTGCTTAATGGCAAGGTGACCGTTTCATGTTCTCTTAAAAACCCTATTTCCCATTCTTGTCTTCTGCTGGAAGCTTCCAATTAGGAGTCGGTGAGGGGTCTATATATACTTTCTTGATTTTGAAGCTGTCAGTGTTCCTTCAAGGAGAGATGTCCTCTGAAATTTAGCTAAAGAGCATTCTGTTCAAAGCTGTCTTCTTCTCCGGATGTCCGGGCATAGCCTGCTACCTTCCTCCAGGAATTTGATGGGATTTATGCTGTGAACATGAGGAGGCTGCTCACTCTGCTCTGTTTCTTCTCTCTTGCTCCGCTGCTGGTTAAGCCCTTGAACCCTTCTTTAAATGATGACGTCCTGGGCCTGATCGTCTTCAAGGCCAATATCCAAGATCCCAAGGGAAAGCTCGCATCTTGGGATGAAGATGATGACAGCCCTTGCGATTGGGTGGGTGTAAAATGCAATCCCCGATCCTATAGGGTTGTTGAGCTCAACCTCAACGGTTTCTCCCTCTTGGGCCACCTCGGGCGAGGCCTTCTGAAGCTCCAATCACTCCGAAAACTTTCCCTTGCAAAGAACAATCTCACTGGAAGTGTAAAACCCAGCATTGCTAGGCTTGATAATTTGAGGGAACTTGATTTGAGTCAGAACAGCCTAACAGGGACTCTTCCCGACGAGTTCTTTCAACAATGTGGATCTCTAAAGTCTGTTTCTTTTGCAAGCAACAAGTTATCCGGCAAGTTACCAAAGAAGCTGGGCTTGTGCTCAATGCTCGCTTCTATTGACTTGTCCTGGAACCAGTTTTCCGGTGCTTTACCAGTCAGCATTTGGTCTCTGGGCGCCCTTACGATGCTTGATTTGTCAGGAAACTCTTTAGAAGGTGAGATTCCAGAAGGTATTGAGGCTATGAAGAATCTGAGATCAGTCAATTTGAAGAAGAATCGACTGTCTGGGGCAATCCCTGATGGGATTGGGAGCTGTTTGCTCTTAAGGTCAATTGATTTGAGTGACAATTCTTTCTCCAGTAGCCTTCCTCGAACACTGCAGCAGCTTACCCTGTGTAGTTATCTCGATTTGCATGGGAATTCCTTTTCAGGAGAGATTCCAGATTCTATCGGTCAAATCAAAGCGCTTGAGACCTTGGATCTCTCAGATAATGCATTTTCTGGGAAGCTTCCGAGTTCATTCGGGAATTTGGCGTCTTTACAGAAGCTGAATGTTTCTGGGAACAGTCTGACTGGTCCTCTGCCCGAATCACTGAGCAGTTGCAGGAACCTTCAAGTGGCTGATTTTAGCCAAAACTCATTTGCAGGAGATCTTCCCGACTGGGTATTTAAGGGCTCGTTCCGAAAACTTCAAGCATTGGATCTGTCGTCGAATTTTTTCTCAGGTCAAATACCAACTGACGTTGGATATATAAGTGGCCTGCAGTTCTTGAATTTGTCCAATAACTTCCTAGCTGGTTCCATTCCTGTGAGTACTGGGAGGTTTAAGGACATGGATGTTCTTGATTTGAGTCATAATTGGCTGAACGGGAGCATTCCTTCTGAGATAGGAGGGGCTATTTCTCTGAAGGAACTGAGGCTGCAGAAGAATGAACTTTCTGGTCATATGCCGACTTCAATCGGGAAATGCTCTTCTCTAACAACTCTGTAAGTTATCTTTCATCTACTCCACTTCTGCTTTCAGTCTTTCAGAACTTCCATATACGGTTCCGATTCTGTTACTGATGTTCGGTTTAATATGTATGATGCTGTATTAGCTAAGTGCCCCATCAGCCTTAATTATTGTTGATGATGAATATATTTATGAAGGTTCATCTTGTTGGCATAATTTAAAATATTGTCCATGCTGAAAACTTTTATTCTGACACTCATTGTTTTCCTTTGTTGGATTTGAATGGTGTAGGATTATCTCACAGAACTGCCTTGACGGACCGATTCCTTCATCCTTGTCAAAGCTTAGGAATCTCCAAACTGTTGACCTTTCATATAACAACCTTTCTGGGACATTACCCAAACAACTAGCCAATCTTGCCCACCTCCTTATCTTCAACATCTCCCACAACCAATTGCAAGGCCAACTCCCTCTTGGTGGATTCTTCAACACAATATCCCCTTCATCTGTCAGTGGCAACCCATCACTCTGCGGGTCCGTGATGAACAGGTCTTGCCCTGGGGTTCTTCCCAAGCCTATTGTCCTGAACCCAAACTCTACAGGGGACTCAACTCCTGGGTCCTTGCCTCCCCCTCTCGGCCACAAGAGAATAATTCTCAGCATATCAGCCCTTATTGCTATTGGAGCTGCTGCTGTGATTGTTATTGGAGTTATTGCAATCACCGTTGTCAATCTCCATGTCCGTTCTACATCTTTCTCCTGCACTGCTGCTGCCCTCAAATTATCTGCTGCAGACGATGAGCTATTCAGTGGGTCCTCGGGCACTGATGCTAGCTCTGGGAAGCTTGTGATGTTCTCCTCAATGGACCCTGACTTCAGCACTGGGGCTCATGCCCTCCTAAACAAGGATTGTGAGCTCGGTCGGGGTGGCTTTGGGGCAGTCTACAGGACAATTCTGCAAGATGGGAACATTCTTGCAATCAAAAAGCTCACAGTCTCAAGCCTCGTGAAGTCACAAGACGACTTCGAGAAGGAAGTTAAGAAGCTTGGAAAGGTCAGGCACCCTAATCTTGTGGCTCTAGAGGGCTATTACTGGACCACCTCCTTGCAGCTCCTCATTTCGGAGTTTGTCTTAGGCAAAAGTCTATACAAGCTCCTCCATGATGCTTCAGGGGGAGATCCTAATTCCTCACTGTCTTGGAATTACAGGTTCAACATTATTCTTGGGACAGCCAAAGGGTTGGCTCACTTACATCAGATGAACATTATCCATTACAATATTAAGTCGAGTAATGTACTCATTGATAGTTCCTCGGGTGAGCCCAAAGTGGCTGATTTTGGCCTGGCGAGGTTGCTCCCAATGTTAGACCGATATGTTCTCAGTAGTAAGATCCAGAGCGCGCTGGGGTACATGGCCCCAGAATTTGCTTGCCGAACGGTGAAGATAACTGAGAAGTGCGATGTGTATGGGTTTGGGGTTCTGGTGTTGGAGATTGTTACCGGGAAGAGGCCCGTAGAGTACCTGGAAGATGATGTCATGGTTTTATGCGAGATGGTGAGAGGGGCCCTCGAGGAAGGAAGGGTCGAGGAATGCTTGGACAAAGGACTAAATGGTAATTACCGAACTGAAGAGGCAATTCCTGTGATGAAGCTGGGTCTTATCTGCACGTCCCAGGTACCTTCAAACCGTCCTGATATGGCTGAAGTAGTCAACATTTTGGAGTTGATTAGGTGCCCTTCCGAAGAACAGGAGGAACTGGTATGAGTGTGACCTTTTCTTCTTTTCCAACTTCTTGATGTTTCGAGGATATCATTGATTCAAGGAACGTCCACCTAATTATCCTGCAAAGTAGAATCCAGGCTTGTTCATCAGCTTAATACATCAAGTGGCAGAGAACCAACTATCATGTCGAAGTTAGTCTAGCTTGGGGCATTTTCCTTCTTTAATTCTATTTCCTTTCTAGTTTCATTTTGATTTGCGATCAAAGTGATGAAGTAGTTTCATTTAACCTGGTCCCTGATTGGGACAGACTCCCAATACGAATTGGTTTTGAATGCGCTAAATTGCCGTTCATTCTGCTCTCTCTGATTTGGTTCTCTTGCTGCTTCTTATTACCTTCCTTGATGAACAATGTGTTGCAGAGCACATCATGTGGGCTAATTCAAAATCTTGTCTTTCCCCAGCAAAAGCAATGTCAAGTTACAATCACTGTAGCTGCAGAAAGTCAAAAAGGTAGAAAAGACAACAATGGTACCTCTGATGAAACCCTATCCAAAGAACAAAGATTCTTCTGGCGCCCATTTTGAAACAAGAAAAGAAAGAAAATGCCCATTGAAGACATTTCAATGAAAACATGAAAATTTGAAGACAAAAAGAAGAGCGGGGAAAAAAAACAGAACAAACCTGCACCGCAGAAGACGAAAGCAAATAAATTAACAAGAGAAGCATGAGCTCATAGGCCTACACATAGGGGATGGAAATTGGTGAAAATGTGGAATCAGAAACATTAATTAATTAGAACATGAGCATGCAGTTGAGATAGAAGCCAGTCCTCCTCAAAGCTCCGTCAGTCAATGAGTCTTACTTTTCCTCTGTAACAAGGAAATTGGACACTGGGAAACTGAGAATCGAATCTCCACTCTTGTTTTCCCAAAACTCATTGTGGTGAACTCCATCAACCCAACAGTCTGGGAGGCAATAAAATAGATTGGCACTGTCATCATCCGCACAGCACATGGCTGGCACTCGTTTATAAAAAAGAAGCAGAGGAAGAGGGAAGACATTTTACTTTGTTTATTGTCACTTTTTTGGGGGTTGATTATTATATAATTATTGCTGCGTCTCCTAAGCTAAGCTGCTGCAGAAATTGGACAGAGAAAAAGGAAGGAGAACACCTACTCCTTTTGGCGGCATCTGTTGACAGTGCAGCAGAGCAAGATTCCACTGGGATTTTTCCTATCTCTGCGCATCTCCAAGTATTACTGTCAGCTTTCTCAAGGATCCGTTGACCCCACTTCTAACTCTTTTTTTTTTTTAATCAAGCTTTGAATATAATAATAGTAGTGGCCATGGAAGTAATTTCATTGGATTCTGCATTGGACCAGTAGCGAATGGTTATAGTGGGAGGAGGTGAAAGCCAGCAAAGAAGATGTGCCTTAGGGAAAACTTTTCCTTTTGGATGCTTTGCATCGGTATGGGAGCAGTGGACCAGAAAAAACGGACCGAACATATCGTGAAAAGACATAAACAAAGACAGGATGATATCGCCAGTTGGTTGTTGTCTGGGCAAAGGAGGCCAGCCCCCTTAAGCAGGAAGCACTTTTCTCGGTTCTATTTTAGGCCCATAACACACTCCAAATCCAAATTGGTGAGGTCTCTGGTATGCTGATCGTAATGCACATGGAGAGGCTCTAGGCGTTTCCTCATACTCACTGCCCTTTGTGTATCATCTCAGTTTCAATTATACGGTTTTAGTGCTCACCACCCTTCGGATCTGCTCGGTTTCAATCATACGGTTTGGTAGCAGGCGACGGAAGCAGGCGAGGTGGATGATGGACGTCAGATTGGGTCAGCAAGGAAAATGGCGAAGAAGGATGTTTATACTCCAAGGATCAGTTACACAGGAATCAGATGAGCAAGGTTAGGAGATCATTCAAATGGGTTAATCGAGGACAAAAAGTTCCATTGTGAACAGGATAACATATGAAGAAAGTAAGAATTCCCCGGTGAATTATACTTTAGGGGCCAGTATAACTACCAAAATCTGTTACGATAATTGAACCTGCCAAAATCTAGAAGAGACCCCAAAAAAGCCAACACAGAGAACTCAAAACTTCATTTCTGTAACACTTGGACCTGGTAATTCCTACACGTATGTACAGAATATCTCGATGATCAATTCCATCATTCAATGTCAACAGTAGATGTGGTGTCCATGGCCAAGATAGAATTGCGAGGTGTAACAGTGAATGCAAGGCCACTTCAAGTTGTCAGACAGCCAGAATTCAACCTCAGTCATCAAAAGCAGCAGCTCTGCCATAGAGACACCTGCAGACCAAATCTACTCAATTACAGATCCTTAATCATTCCAATTATCGTCCCATCCATCCTTGTTGGAAGACTTCGACATATGCCCATTCGCCGATCTGTTCCCTACCCGAATTTGGCTTGGAGAGGACTTGACCTCCCTTATCTCATCGCCCCAGTCATCATCCCAACTCTCATCCCATCCCTCGGCCATTTCAACATCAACAGCGGTGGGGGAATCTGCCTCTGTCCGGCTCATCTCAAGCTCCTGGTATGGAACAGCATCAACATGCCTTTCACTCTTCCCAAACTTGCAACAGGCCCACACCACTCCAATCACAAGAACTGTGGCAAAAAAGAGGTAGACTCCATGAATGGGCAAGACGTGTGACAAGTAAGGAAAATTCTTATAGAAATTGCCTCCTGGTGTGGGTTGTTTCAATCGAACTATACAATTCCCACTTCCAGCATTCAACACAATTGAAGTACTTTCTTCAACCTTTGCTGTTACATTAACCTGAAACAGACAACTACAGAGTCATGATATTCAATTTTAACTTGCATTTTTCTTTTTTTTTGAAAAGATAAAGATTTACATGGGGAGAGTGAAAAGAAAACAGCGGCCCTAACCTCTTCGATTTGTTGTCTGGCTAATTGAATCTCATCATAAGTGACGTTTGCAGGTAACAAAATGACTCACTCTTAGAGGAACTTCGCCACTGTTCTGGAGAACAACAAATGCTTCCTTGGGCGCTACACAAGAAAGAGGGAGGGGATTCCTATCAAGAAAATAACAGTAGACTAACCAGACCTCATTCATGAGATTATACCTTCAGGCAAGTTTGCGTACATATTTTAAATTGCATCTCAGTCGTGTAATTAAAAGGTAAGGCAAAAAAATAGTCTAATTGATACTGTTCTCCCAATAAATTTAGCCACATGAGAACCATGTCTGCTGCACAATCTAAACAAATTCAAAATGCTCTCATTTAAGTTATGGAATCGCTTAGCTGATAAAATCATCACTTTTAAGTACTCAACCCACATAATAGGCCACTGCACTAATGTGTATTAGAATGGATCAGGATGGGAAAAAAGCTACTGTCAACTGTGGAATTTTCGTATGATCAACATGCTGCCCAGCAGATAGCACAGTGTATACACTCTGTGAACATACTCTCAGGATTGGGCATCAACTTCAGTATCAGCCTTGACTACAACAGAGCATATCTAGTCCAAATACTACATTCCACCAATCACCACCCTAGACTATTTCTTTTCAATTCTTTACAAGCTTTCTTTTCCTTGTTTATAAGAGTCACTGAAAAGGAAAATGTTTTATATAGTGATTACATATAACCATGGCTCCTCTTCCTCCATACATAGACACCTTATTTGAACCAATATCTCCAGTAGACTCTCAACATCCAACTGTTTTCTTGATCAGCTAAAAAGCAACTGAGAGAATTATCAGTTGATCCTTCCTTATGGGAAATCGATTTTTTCTTTGCAATGTCTTTGACATTTGATAAGAGATGAATGTTGTCGATGAAAATTGTTTGGTGAGAAAAATGATTGAAGGAAATTGTTATCATAAAAAAAAAAATCTCAGTGTTTCTTTCAATTATTGTATGTTCCAGAATCTAGAAGATGTCGATCTCTTTTGTAAAGTCACATGGATTAGATGTGGTTCCACGGTGTCATCCTGAACTATCTGATCAGTTAACGATATTGTTCTCTCTGAACTGAGCACCTCAGAGCAATATAGAAAAGTAAGAAGCTTGTTTTGTTACCATTTCCAGCATAGAGCAAGCAGGCACTCAAGTCCTTAACATGGCAAGCCCTTGATGACACCAGGCAACCCTTCCTATCAGACGGGTCAGCCTTCTTACCCGAGCCCTCCATTCCACCTGAAACTGATCCAGGACTTGGTGCTGGAGAAACCTTCTGCCACCAGAATTCAATTTTTTGGGAATCCGATAAGCTTTTAGTTTGGCCATAAAAAGCATAAGCTTCCAGTTTATTCAGAGGAAACTCTCGTGTTTGAATTTTCTCCTCCAGATATTTTACCCTTCCATGAACCTACTTCCTCAACATTACACAGACTGCCCAATCAAGTATTCCATTCACTGTGAAGTAAAACGGAAAAGAAAGATATGATAATACTAACATATCTCTTCAGAGTTGATATCTGCGAGTATTCTGAGGAATTTTCGGTTGTTAAGATGAGAAATTGCATCGGCCTGGATGGCATAAATCAAGAACAAGGCAAGGACCATCGAGACGATCCGAGTCTGCAACATTCCGTGGGTCACTGAGAGCAGAGGAAGACCCTAAATCGTGGAGGCAGAATTGGAAGGACCCATAATCAAGGACGGAGATTGCCGGGTCTTCGCCTCCTGATTATCAGAATGTCAAAGTAAAAAACGAGTTCGAAAGGAAGGCTGCTTATCGATCTCGTGCTCCATCCTGATACGAGTCATACGACCCAGAGAAGTAGGGGTCTCCCACTCGTCTTCTCCGGCCCGATCTCCTTTAAACGGTGCGGATTGAATCAAAGTGGGACCCACTGGAAAATCCGCTTTTCGGAATTTTCTCTGCTCGACCAGGTCCACGACCACTTGCCTATTGATGTGGCCCATTTCGAGTTCTGGGCTTTTGTGGCTACATGTTCGGATGATCCCGTTAAAATAATTTATCTGCTTATGCTCGACCATGGGCAATCAAACGAGGATGTCGGGGGCCTCCCTGCGGTGCTATCTCGAGCCCAATCCAGCTGCGAACTTTAAGAGACCTATGTCACCTCATCTTTCTGATATATATAGCAGTCTTTTTGGGCTCCAGCTGACAAACCAAAACTGGGCATCTACCCGTCTCCCATTTCCTCTTTTGCTTCCCGTTAATGGATGAGCAGTTCAGTCTCAATTACTGTTCCCCTTGAGTCGAGCATCAGAGCATAAATTCGGTGTCCTCTGGATCCCAAAAACTCTTGCCTTGGTTGAGTTGTAATATACGGCTCAGGACAGCAACAATCTCTTTGCCTTATCGGATGAATTTGGAGAGAAATAGACGGAAGCGTTTCGAACAGAAAGTTCTCATGGTAAATGCTTCGGCCGGGAAAGGGTGGGTATAATATTAAGTGGTGGGTGGAGAATTGGGCACACATGGGTAGCTGAATGTCCTCAAAATCAAACTTCTCAGAGATCTCTTTAGTCAGTGATGCTGGTGCGTGTGTGATTTCCTCGCACGGAAAATTGATGGCAGCATGCAATATTGAGATGTAATACGACGTTATCTTAAATTCCTATTTTTCAATGGTTGCCGCTGGCTGAATCCTTGATCATGCCAAGAGGGACATGCCATAAAATGCGCCTTAGCTCCATCAAGATGGCTCTCTGCAAACAAGATGACGGATTTTTGCTGGCAAAAGCTGATCGTTATATATAACTAGAGCTACCATTCGTTACCAAACCTTGTACTTGGACAGCACGAGATGTCAACATGGCGAGGAAGCACTGTATAGGAGCATCTTTCTTTCACAAGTTGCTAGGAGGAGTCACACTCTTGACGCAGCATGGCAATGCCAGTGATTCACGGCAGCAGCAGGTCCGGGCGTCACTTATTATGTGGCATTTGTTTTTGAAATGTTTAATTCAGGATTTGACTGCAAAAAGAAACTAAATCGATGGGATTATCGCAGTGGGGCAGATCATGTGAAAGGGAAGAAGATGAGGAGGTAGAAGCTCTATGGCAGCTCCAACCACCTAACACCACGAGAGTTAGCTAGCACAAGGGACCAAAACAATAAATTTGCTTCCTATGATTCCTTATTCCACTGCAACTTAGAATTTTCCTATAAGTATCCATTTCATAGTCCTTGTCACGAAACCTTCGAACTCAATAACAGAGGACCAGAAAGTTCCAATCTGGTGATGGATTTAAATATTTCATATACGAGCTTGTACTCTTGTCTTCTTGTTTTCATGAAAATTTGATTTCTGTGTCTTTTCCCATCTCTCTTTGTTCTTGGGGATTATGTGCAGTGGGCTCTGAGATGGTTATGGTTGATGGAGTTCATTTTCCCGCTGAGATCCCTGCCACAAAGCCGCTCTCTCTGCTGGGTCGTGGTATGTTCTGTTTCTCCTCTGGACTTCTTCCTGGTATGTATTTTCTGCTGAAGTTCCACGTGGTTTTGATGATCTCCCGTGACATGAACAGGAATTAGTGACATCGAGATCTACTCCCTACAGATTAAGTTCACAGCCACTGGAGTGTACTTGGAGTCCGAGATTGTGGGACATCTTCAGCAATGGAAGGGCAAGGCCGGAAATGTGTTGGCGGAAGACACCGATTTCTTTGAGGCCCTCATCTCTGGTAGGGCTCTCGTCGAACTATTTTTAAGTTTTTTATGTCATGGATGATGCAATGACCACCATCGAATTTAATGATGCAAACTCATGCCATTTTGTGCAGCTCCTGTGGAGAAACTCCTGAGGGTCGTGGTGATTAAGGAAATTAAGGGATCCCAGTACGGAGTGCAACCTGAGAGTGCTGTAAGAGATCGACTCGCTGCCGATGACAAGTATGAAGACGAGGAAGAAGCAGTCCCTGGATAAAGTTGCGGAGTTCTCTCAGTCGAAATACTTCAAGAAAGATTCGGTCATCACTCACCATCCCGGCAGCTTCACCTATTGCCGAGGTATGAGTTCGGTCTTCTTTCTTCCCCTCTTCTCCTCCATGGAATGTTCTTATTCACGGCTCATCTCAAGCAGATTGCCTCCACGACCGAGGGGAAAGAGGAATCGAAGATCACAGTGGAGAATGCTAACGTGGTTGAGATGATCAAGAAATGGAACCTGGGAAGGACACGAGCAGTGTCCCAAATGACGATTTCTTGCCTTACGAACAATCTTTCAGCAGAGCTATCAACATGATGCTCTGTTTCAGGGGACTGTGGCTGGGAGCAGTGGGAATCAAAAGGAAGAATTTTTACTTTGGTTTACGTTATACGTCAAAAGCCTATAATCGTACTGATTGTCTCCAACTATCCTACCAAGAAAAAGGCAAATTCTGCAACATAAATCCGAGCCCAGGATTCCAGATATTTCACTTTCATGATTTCAAACCAATGGTTCTACTTCCATCTTCCATGCCCATCAGCTCGAAACTGAACCTTTTTTTGTTCATGAGGATAGCTTGCCGATTCCTTCCACAAATGCTCAGGCAATATAACCAGTATCGCTAGAAACTTCGACGCATATTTCTAGCATGAATTATAGGTGAAGGAGCTTTCCTGATATTGGAAAAGTTCTCTTCTGGAGCCAACTTGTATGATCACAAGTGGCAGGGGAATTTTTTTTTTTTGGGCAACTTCTCGAGTAATAAGAAAATCAAGAAGGAAGCTAACCTTCTTCAATATCCTAACAGGAAGAAGCAAATTCTTTCCTTTCATCCACAAGGACCTCCGGAATATATTTATGCTGTATTTATTCTGGAACTACTCCATGTGCACATCTGCATACACTTCGATTAATGGCCTCCTCAAGACAGGAACATGTTACCTATTCAAACAGAAACTGATGCTCGGTCGAGCAACGACTGCCTGCAAGTTGGACACGATGAGTGCGAGAGCAGCCAAGTGTCTATACACTTCACATGGAAACCGTGGCGGCATTTAGGCAGAACCCGGACCTTGTCACCATCCACGAACTCCCCAAGGCAGATCGGGCAATCTGTTGCCAGGATGTCGACCTCCGCTGCCCCGTAGATGGCCATTGGAATCCTCCGGAGTGCGCTCTTTCTGAGGCCAGTCGAAGCCAGTCTTGATGCAGTATCCTCCGATGTCTCGAAAGGGAACCTCCGGCCCGATCTCAGGGCGCACCGGACGATTGAGTTGAGCCCTAGGGCGCAGAGCAGTGCGCAGAGAAGGGCTGCTAGGATGATCGCCATGTTGGTGTCGAAATCAGCCTGATCTTGGGACGATCCTCGAGTTCGGTTTTGGGTAGCATTCTGGGTCATAGGGACGGAGGGATCGATCCCAAACAAAGAGCGACGAAGGTGATGAGTTAAGCACGGGTGCAGTGCCATCCCGCTTAACCTTTCACAAGCAGCTAGTATGTTAGAAATTGAAAGCAGAATCAGGGCCTTCTTGAACTTGAACAATGGAGGGGTTATTACACACTTGAATATCAGGTTTTCAAGCTGAAACCTCCCAGCTGCAAACCAAAACGCTAAAAGATTCCTTCTTTACCATTTTTACATCTGCAAGTTCGGTTCATGAGGAGAGGGGGGTGGTTGGAGTGTCACAATAGACGCAATGAGGGCCTCTCAGCTCCTGAAACAGAAACTGATGCCTCTGACGGTTCTGTCAACAATAAATGAATCAAAACAGCATCTTTCAGTACACTAATTTTTGGGGCCAAGAACAAGAACTACCGGGATTCATGAGATCTCTGCTCCTACTGAGATGAGCACTGAGTAGAGAACACCGCTTCTTATTTATGGGAGACAGTGCTATATCAAGCAAATAAAACAGCTCATCGAGGAAGATGACTTCAGGAGACGTAGGAAGGGTTCCTGATTCTCACCATTAATCTGAACTTGACGAGGTTAATGATGTAGCCCAAAATCTTCAACTGCAAGCTGCAGCATGTGTTCCTCTGTGGATCACACGCACCTTTAAGGGAATTTCAACCAATGAGTCCCCCATTTTGGGCAAAGAAGACCATTCTTCTCTCAGTCGCAGCAGCTTTTCGTCCTATGCGGGGAGTAAGTAATTACATTACATGGGTTAGGGTGTCCCGTCATGTCATCATTGTCGAGAGAAATGACAGTTTCGGAGGTCGAAGCTTGCATCGTGCAGGAGACTGGACACAGCCAAGACGGGATAACTCCATTTCTGGCGCCATTTGTAAGACCATACTCGAAGGTGGAATTTGTGGTATATCGCAAGTCCTAATTAAGATTTAGTTCTCAAAATCAACTCTCCTAATCCAAATGAGACACTTAGTTCACTTATATGGAGTAAGACCCAGTACCATGAAGGTACATGATGCTCAGATCCAATCGCCTTTAATTTTATCTTTATAAAAGAAATGGAAACTTAACCCGACGAGTAATTGCAGTTATATACTATTAAATCTTCCCTGTGCAGTGAAAGTGAACCTGCGAACAATGTTAATATGAGAATGGAGGAAGCCGGATTTGAAAGAGGCCGTGTGAGGCCTGTGAAGAGGGAGTGGGCCACGGGCACGTGGAGATCATGTGGCTCCATCAGCACTTCGGAGCCCACCGCTTAGCCTCTGATTGGTCCACCTCTCTTCCTGTCTCCGTCGCTATTGAAGCTTATAGTCCCTCGTTGACCCATAATTGACTCCTCTTTACTTAGATTTTCTTTTTGTTACAGACGAATCCACGGACTCCATTAAGATTAAATTATTTTTATTTATAATATTTAAATTTAATATCTTATTAAAAAATATAAAATTATTTTAATTAATTTATATTAATAATAAACTGTGTCTCTACTTAAATAAACAAAAGAAAGGGAAGCACAAAAATGGAGATTTTTTATAGTAATATTTTTACGACGTTTACCATTTTCCATTCTGGAATGCACAAATTCAAGTTTCTTACTGCCTTCTTTTTCGAGCCATTTCACGTTCCCCATTATCTCTCTCTCTCTCTCTCTCTCTCTCTGCCCTTCTCCTCTGCAGGAAGGGGAGATAAACACAGACACAGGCGCAGGAGAGAGAAAGAGAGAGGCATCGGTTCACTAACGGCGATGCAGGATCCGTCGAAGCCGAGGTCGACTCAATTCCCGGCCATGCCGGCGTTGAGGGGGTCGCACCACCGGAGGGCCCACTCGGAGGTCAACTTCCGGATCCCCGATGACCTGGATCTGGGGCCCGACTCCTTCGAAAACGGACCCTCTGGCAGCTTCGAGGACCCCGGAGGCGGATCCGAGGACGATCTCCTCAGCACCTACATGGATATTGAGAAGTTCGGGTGCAAGCTCGAGGACGGCCCCGCCCCGCCCCTTCCCGACCCCAAGCCCGACAATGCCGACGGCGCCTCCGGTTCCCAGGCGCCACAGGCGCAGGAGAAGGCCGACGCCCGAACGTCCAGGCACGGGTACAGCAACTCGGTAGACGGTTCCTTCATTCTGGACAGCATAGAGGCGAAGAAGGCCATGGCTCCTGATAAGCTTGCCGAGCTCTGGACAGTTGATCCCAAACGAGCCAAAAGGTTCATAATTGTCTTCCTCTCTTTCTCTCAGTCACTGTTCCTCTCTCAAGTTTTGTCGCTGCTTGCATTTGCCTTTTGCCTTCTGTCTGTGTAGTTTAGGGAGAGAAACTGGGGAAGTGGTAAAAATTCCTGAGGCGTTCCACGGAATTCAAGATGATGATGACCTTGCAACCCTGGACTGAGCTGTCTGTTTGAAATGAGTGAATGAACTGACTTGACTGTGATGTGAGGAGATGGAGGCAATTTGAAAACATGCTTTATTATATAGAGAATGCCTGAAATTGACGCAAATGTGACCCCATTTCTACAATGAAATAATTGTCGTAAATTGTGATTGGAACCTGAGTATATAGAGATGACATTGAATCAAATGTAGCATAAAGACGATTATATTGAGCTGAAATGCTTGCCCGACTCATGTGCTCAAGTTCAGGATTAACTGTACACAGTGGTTCCTAAAACTTGATTTTGGTGCTTTGAAGGGAGATGATAGTAATGGTAGTCGACTGATAATCTTCCCCATGTGTTGGTCGGATTTGTTTCATACCCTGAATGAGCATGGATCTTCCCTTGGATAAGCAATTTAATCAAAAAAGTTAACGCCATTTCTTTTCTTTTCTTAACTCCTTCGACTCTCTGTATGGTTTGTCAATTTTCTGAAGGATTCTTGCAAACCGACAGTCTGCTGCTCGTTCGAAAGAGAGAAAAGCTAGGTATATCTCGGAGCTGGAGAGGAAAGTCCAAACTCTTCAAACTGAAGCAACTACGCTCTCTGCACAGCTCACACTGTTTCAGGTTTGTCCTTTAAAGAAATTTAGGCTTCTGAAGCGTGAGTTGAAACTTGAATTTTAGTGTTAATATGACCACCTAAATCATTAACATCAAAGCAGGGTTCAAATCACCTACTGATTCTCGCTCTGTTAACATCTCCCATTGCACTACATGCCAGAGCTTTTGAATATGATAGTGAAAATACCAGGTTCAATTCCCTCTTGTTTTTAAAATCATCAGTTTCTTTTCTTGTTTTGCTCTTCAGAGAGACACAACTGGTCTGACAGCTGAAAACACTGAACTTAAGCTTCGGCTACAGGCTATGGAACAACAAGCACAGTTACGTGACAGTAAGTTCCCTTGTGATCCTGGTGGTTCACTTTCTTCCATCTATTAGTCATTTCTTGAAAGGAGAAGGTGTTATTATTTAATTCTGGTTCCCTTTTCTAAGTGTTGGATGTGGCAACGAGCTCCTATCATTTTTAGTACCTGTTTTGCTCACTTGGCCCTGTATTTGAAGGATTATGCCTCGTCACTACCATGTTTGATATCTTGTCTAAGTTTTGGATGTGGCAATTAGCTTCCACTTTATCTTCTTGTGTGGCCTAACAAGAGTTCACTTTCCTGCTTTCTGAAATTTATATGCCTCCTTTTCTCCTTCTGTTAACTGATTATGGCCATATGATTGTGTGACCAGCTCTAAACGAAGCGTTGAAGAAAGAAGTGGAGAGGCTGAAGATAGCCACTGGAGAAGCAATCACACCCACCGACACTTACAATCTTGGGATGCACCAGATCCCATACGCCAAGCCTGCCTTCTTCCCTCAGCCAACACAAACTGCTCAAATGCCACAGTTTCACATGCTCCAACCCAACAGCATGATCGGTGGGGGCTCACACCAGCCCCCTCTGTTGGTTCTGGCTAACTCCCATACGGCCTTCTCTGAGATGGTGCAGCAGGATCCTCTTGGCTGCTTACAGGGCCTTGATATCAGCGGCAGGGCTTCTCCTCTCGTGAAGTCCGAGGGTCCTTCTATCTCTGCCAGTGAGAGTAGCAGCACATTGTAATTTAAGTCATGACTGGAATTCGTTCCTCTTTTCATTGGGTTGTTCATAGACTAACAAAACTGGTTGACGGGTGGTCTGGGGGGCATTTATTCGTCAGAGATTCAATTCTTTTGTTGGGTGGGGGGTGTGCAGGTGGTGGCGGTGGGGCTGGTGTGGCTAGGGCCATTTTTTGTTGCAGTTTCGTGTAGCCTTCTTCTTCATCATTTGGGTGTTAGAATGCATGGGTTCTGTCTTCTTTTTAAGCTGGATTCATTTGTTGGGAGGCTGTTAATGATGTTCAATGGAGGATTGGAGTTGGAACAACGAGAGAGAGATTGTATGGTGCTGTCCTGCTATCTCCATTATCTCTTCTTTTCTTATTCCGATTTTTGCTCTGCTTGTAGTTCCATCCGTTTGAGTTGGGGTTGGGCACTTTCAGGTTGGGCTTGATTTCTTGGCTCTGGTCTGAATAAATCATGTTATGCGTGAAAGCTGAACCTAGACGAGAGTTCTTCATGGGCCTAAGCCGAGTTTTCAGTTGCAGCTTCGGTTTGGTCTGGCTCTTGTGAATACTTTGCCGCTTTCTGGTGGCACGGTTAGCTTGGATGGTTTTTCGAGCAGGTCTTTAGCAATGAACACCAAAACTAGATCCTCTAAACAACAGAAGCGGGTCGTGATTTGTTACGAAGACCGGAAGATTAGCGATATCTTATTGGTTCTTCCTATCCCAATCAACATTCAACGGGGAAGTAGCACTGAGGTTGGGCAGAAATATCCAATCCAGCCCATCTTATTGCATTCTCGGCCCAACAACGTGCGACAGTGGACGAGATGAAGGGAAGAGGATGGACAAGGGTCCGGGTGAGCTCCATTTGGCCATTCGTCTTCATGTATCGGCATGGTGTTCAGGAGCACTCCGTCCTCAATGATTCAGACGCCTTTGGATTTGCAGCGGTAGGAAGAGTCTCCCTCACTGATTCAATCCGATGTGGATTGCGGGGCATTCTCCTTCCTCGATGATTCAAACACCGAGTGTTGTATGGATTTCTGTTGCTTCAGTTACCAGTTATTAGAAAACACCAAACAGGGTCGGCCTCTGGCAATCTGCACTTGAATCATTAATATATGAGTCAAAGGATTTTATCTAATTGGCATCTCTCTCTTTGCACGAAGTCCTTAACAAATAGGCATAGCTAAAAAGGAACCAGCTTGGGATCTCGGACGTCGGCCAAATCGGGAACGGCTCATACTAGCCGGCTGGTGCAGTGGTAACCGAAGTTTTGTTGGCAACTCGAATCTGTAGGACTATCTTCAGTCATTGGTCGTCTCCAGCAAGTATGAGCCAAGGATGCAAGAGGATGGTAGTACTGCAGCTGAGTGCCTTTTCATGCAGAGCCAATCCAGCACTCCTGATCAAATCACTCGGACAAGACCAAGATTCGATCTTTGACCGTGAATGGGAACGTGAGACATTGAACCCGACTACTTCAGCTCGTGCTTTTGCCCTGACAAGAGATAAGGTAATGTCCCGGTGCCGGGGCCAACCATGAGCGACCTGTCACCCATCTAAAATCAATGTGGCCCACCTCTCATCCTCACGATGCCCTCTTAAATGCACATGGAATTGCTGGGCTAGCCTTTGTGGTTCCTTTTTCATGTTGAACTGCGTTTCCAAGTACTCATGTGCTCTTGGCCTGTAGTTGCTATCTGTTAGCCCCTTGATGCTCGGACACGAACATGGCTGCCAGGCGGACCCTCGATGGCATGGCAGCTAGAGAAAGGATCGAGGGAAGACTGCCAAACGATCAGTTGGAACAAAAGGGCGAGATGCCAAGCTATATATAGGGCGAGTTGTCAAGCTATGCGGGAAGGGATGAGCTGGAATTCCTATCCAACCGCAAGGCTCGGTCAAGGGCGACTTGGAAGCCTTATCCTCCCGCAAGACTCGGTCAAGGATGACTTGGAAGCCTTATCCTCCCACAAGACTCGGTCAAGGACGACTTGGAAGCCTTATCCTACCGAGAGACTTGCTCCCGGGCGAGCAAGTCGGAGGGCAAGCTGGCAGGCAACGGGCATGCGGGTTCTCCCGAAGACTCGCTAGGGAAGTCGCTCGGGGGCGAGCGACGCTAATGTTCCATGCAATTGATCCAAGGCAAGGGCGCGGTGCCCACAACCGAACTAAGTACGAATGACACTTAGACGGACCCGGTACACTTCCGTCGTGGAACGATGGAAGCTCGGTCAAGGTGCTGACCGAGGACTGTGCTGGCAAGCAGTCAAGCTATCCAACTGCAGCCCCTAAAAGAGTGGAAGTGGGTGGTTATGGAGCTGAGGTGTCTCCTGGAAACCAGGGCCGGTGGTTGCCCCCTGCAAGGATAAATAGCCCCGAATCCAAAGGTTGAAGCAGCAGAAGGGGAGAGCAACTGGAGAGAGTTGGAGAGAAAACACTCTATCACCGATAGTCGAGCAAAGGAAGCCCCGACGACAGTGTGACCAGTTCCCCGACGCTGAGTGTGAACTCTCGGAGTGAAGTTCACCCGTCCAAGTGAGAAGTGCAAGTGCTGGAGTACGAGGCATATACTTGGACGTGGCCGTGCAAGGTCGTGTAAGGGTTTTGTGTGTTCTTGTAATTCGTGTTTGTGAATACAAGTGAGATTTCCCTTACCTTGCATTGTTCGATCTTGATCCTTGATTGCTAAACCTCGCCAAGCTATTTCGTTGCGTGTGTGTGCTTCGGGTTGGCTGAGAGTGCACGGGACACTGCTCAGCACCATCGCAGGAACGGAAAAATTCGGGTGAGTTCCGACCCCTGTGACAGCTGGTATCAGAGCCGCGTTCAAGCGGTGTGCGAGGATTGGAATAGCAAGCGACCGGTGACTTGTGGATGTCCTGGATGGATGCACTAAGAGATCGAATCACGGCTTTGGAAACGTCCCTCGGCAACATGTCTGGAGCCAACGGAACTGTGGCTGATGTTCTGGCAGCGCTAGTTCCAGATGTTGTTCGGTTGAAGGAGGAGGTGAGCGTCCTCTGACGTGCGTTGGCTGTTGGAGTAGCCGAAGCAGAGGGATCTCGGGCGAAGGTAAAGATACCTGAACCCAAAGCCTTTATAGGCGCTAGGAGTTCCAAGGAACTCGAAAATTTCTTGTGGGACATCGAGCATTACTTCGAGGCAGGAAAAGTTCCAGAAGGGGAA
The DNA here is from genome assembly GCA_900174645.1 of Sonneratia alba. Classification (NCBI taxonomy): domain Eukaryota; kingdom Viridiplantae; phylum Streptophyta; class Magnoliopsida; order Myrtales; family Lythraceae; genus Sonneratia; species Sonneratia alba. The sequence goes on from FWPY01000030.1 coordinate 2,710,890, forward strand.
CAAGTCTCGATGGCAGTCATGTATTTGGCGGGCGATGCAAAACTCTGGTGGCGAACCCGTGAGCAGGACGCTGCAACTGGCGGGCGGCCACGCATCAGAGATTGGCCAACGCTGAAGAAGGAACTCAAGGAGCAGTTCCTTCCCACGAATACCTCGTGGGCTGCTCGGGATGCATTGTGCAACCTCAGGCAGACGGGTACGGTACGTGACTATGTTAAGGAATTTAGTTCCTTATTGCTTGACGTCACAGAGATGTCCGAGTTGGACAAGCTGTTCAACTTTATGCGGGGTCTTCAATCGTGGGCTCAACTTGAGCTGCGAAGGCAAGGAGTCCAAGACCTCCAGACCGCGATGGCAAAGGCGGATGCGTTGATTGACATCCGTGTATCAAAGAGCGACCCGAAGGGGAAACAGGCCGAGAAGTCGAACGACAAGGCGGCCAAGCCTAGCAAGGGTGCGGGCAAAGCCGAGAAAGGGAAGTCATCCAAGGGAGACAAGGGAAAGGGGAAGGCGACGGAAGGTTCGTCCCTTAAGAACCCCAAGACCCACCCGGGGTGCTTCATCTGCAACGGCCCCCATCGTGCTCGAGATTGCCCGAAGAGGGAGAAGCTGTTGGCCTTGGTGAATAGGACCGACTCCGACTCCGATGACGAGCAAACGAGAGTGGCACCTCTCCAAATTCTTGGCGCCATCCGCTCGGGAAGGAAGGCGCAGGAGCAGGGACTGATGTATATACCGATGACCCTGAACACCAAGGAAGTGGTAGCAATGGTGGACACTGGCGCAACGCACAACTTCGTGTCGGATCGTGTTGTGCAAGCTTATGGATTGCGGATCCAGAAGCAGGCCAGCCGCATTAAAGCTGTCAACTCTCAAAGTAGGCCGGTACTGGGGATGGCCAAAGGCGTGCCGGTCCAGATTGGTGATTGGTCAGGGGCCATTGACGTCATGATCATCCCTATGGACGATTTTGACGTAATACTCGGTAACAACTTTCTCATGAAAGCTTGTGTTTCAGTCATGCCACATGTGTTTGGTTTGTTCATCTCAGACCCGAGGAAGCCTTGCTTTGTTCGGGGAGTTAAGGGCCTTAACCATGCGGAGGACATAAGGACCGAAAGGGTCTCGGCTATGCAAATAGCCAAAGGCTGGAAGAGGGGCCAGCCAACATACCTTGCGGCGATCCATGAGTCAGAGCCCGAGCGGGGCACGAACGCGGACGTTCCTGACATGGTGCAAGGAATTCTAGGCGACTTTTGTGACGTTATGCCTGAGGAGCTGCCCAAGGGCTTACCGCCAAGGCGGGCGGTAGATCACAAGATCGAGTTGATTCCGGGGACAAGGCCACCAGCTAAAGCTCCTTACCGGATGTCGCCTAAGGAACTGGAGGAGTTACGGAAACAACTTCAGGACTTGCTTGATTCGGGGAAAGTTCAACCTTCCAAGGCGCCCTTTGGAGCGCCAGTGCTGTTCCAGGAGAAGCAAGACGGCACGTTGCGGTTGTGCGTGGACTACCGCGGGCTGAACAAAATCACCGTGAAGAACAAGTACCCCATGCCATTGATTGCAGACTTGTTCGATCGGCTCAGTGGAGCCGAATTCTTCACCAAGTTGGACCTGAGATCGGGATATTGGCAAGTTCGCATAGCGGAGGGTGACACGCCAAAGACGACAATGGTGACTCGGTATGGGTCATATGAGTTTAAGGTTATGCCGTTTGGCTTAACCAATGCACCTGCCACATTTTGCAATCTCATGAATGATGTGTTTCATGATGTTATAGACAAGTTTGTGGTTGTGTATCTCGATGACATTGTTGTTTACAGCCGGTCTCTAGAGGACCATCTTGGGCATTTACGTTTTGTGTTCCAGCGGCTAAGGGAACACCGGTTATACGTAAAGAAGGAGAAGTACGAGTTCTGCACCAAGGAAATCAACTTCCTTGGACACGTGATTGGCGGGGGCACGGTGAAGATGGATCCCCGAAAGGTGCAAGCCATTAGGGAGTGGATGGCTCCCACCAAGGTGGGCGAACTGCGGAGTTTCCTCGGGTTGGCAAACTACTACCGCAAGTTCATCAAGGGATACTCGAAGCTGGTATCCCCGCTCACCGATCTACTGCAGAAGGGCAAACCATGGACTTGGGATGCGACGTGTGCGGATGCCTTCGAGAAGATCAAGTCCCGGATCGTGGCCGAACCTGTGCTGAAGCTTCCGGACTTCGATAGGCCGTTCGAAGTCCATACGGATGCCTCGGATCGTGCTGCAGGCGGAGTGTTGGTGCAAGATGGGCACCCGGTAGCGTTCGAGAGTTGAAAGTTGAAGCCGGCTGAACAACGCTACTCCGCGCACGAGAAGGAAATGTTGGCGGTTGTGCATTGCCTAAGGGCATGGCGGGTATAGTTACTTGGCACTTCTTTTGTGATCAAGACGGATAATGTTGCAAACACTTTCTTTAAGACGCAGAAGAAGTTGTCCCCAAGGCAGGCCCGGTGGCAGGAGTTCCTGGCCGAGTATGACTTCGAGTGGGAGCATAGGCCGGGGCGCCACAACCAAGTTGCCGACGCTTTGAGCAGGAAGGCAGTAGAGACAATTGCTGCGCTAACCCAATTGGAGTCCACCTTTGTAGGCAAACTGAAGGATCAGGCGAAGGAGGACCGGGTATACCAAAAGTTGGTTGCGCAAGTTCAAGATGGTACCGTGTGGAGGTACTGGCTTGAGGATGGCTTGCTATACGCGAAGGGTGGTCGTGTATTCGTCCCTGGCGGAGGGCTGAGGACACAGCTGTTGCGCGAACATCATGACGTGCAATGGGCTAGGCATCCCGGACCGGGAAAGGATGCTGGCGCTGTTGGCACGCTCCTACTTCTGGCCGAAGATGGAGAATGACGTTGAGCTATACGTCAAGACTTGCCTTGTTTGTCAACAAGACAAGGCAGAACGGCGCATTGAGGTGGGCTTGTTGCAGCCTTTGCCTATTCTAGAGAAACCTTGGGTATCGGTTTCTATGGACTTCATCAGTGGCTTCCATGAGGTTAAGGGTTTTGATGGAGTTATGGTGGTAGTAGATAGGTTCTCGAAGTATGGGATCTTCAGGCCTATCCCAAAGAATTGCTCTGCGGAAACGGTGGCAAGAGTTCTACCGCCACTTGGTCAAGCTGTTTGGGATCTCGACGGACATTGTGAGTGATCGAGACGCACGGTTCACCGGGAGATTCTGGACCCATCTCTTCAATATGATGGAGATGGAGCTAAAGTTCTGAACAGCCAACCACCCGCAGACGGATGGACAAACGGAGAGGATGAACCAGCTGCTAGAAGAGTACCTATGACACTATGTCACGGCCAGTCAGCGGAATTGGCTCGAACTGTTGGACACGGCGCAGTTTTGTTACAGCTTGCACCGTTCCTCAGCCACTGGGTTCAGTTCGTTTGAGCTCGCTTTTGGCTATCAACCATTGACCCCTTCCGAAGTGGCCCTACAAAAGAAGGAAGGGCCATGTCCTGCTGCATACCATTTTGCCCGGAATAAGCAGGAAATGCTCGAGGAAGCACAGGACAGCCGTGCCAAAGCTGTCCGCCCCCATGAAGAAGTATGCGGACCAGGGGCGTCAACCGCTAGAGTTTCAGGTCGGTGACAAGGTCATGCTGAAATTGACGCCCCAAATTTGGAAGAAAGTGACGAGCAAGAGATGGCACAAGGGCCTCATTCAGCGGTATGATGGGCCATTCGAGGTGGTGAAGCGAGTTGGAGCAGTGGCTTATCGCTTAGCACTACCCGAGAGGATGAAGATTCATCCGACTTTCCATGTCAGCTTCCTAAAGCCCTACCATGAGGATGCGGATGCGGACGGCGTTAGGGCAAGACGTGCTCCATTGAATGTGCGCACGGAATTGGAAAGGGAGGTTGACCGCGTGCTGAACCGACGGGTGTCAGGATACAGCAAGAAGAACCGGAGAACGGAGTACCTGGTTCTATGGAAAGGGTTGCCAATGTCAGAAGCGAGTTGGGAAAAGGAGGCAACACTCTGGCAGTTTGAGGACAAGATCCAGGAGTACCTCCACTCTATTCCGACGAGGGCGTCGGCTTCCTCAAGTGGGGGAGGTTTGTTAGCCCCTTGATGCTCGGACATGAACATGGCTGCCAGGCGGACCCTCGATGGCATGGCAGCTAGAGAAAGGATCGAGGGAAGACTGCCAAACGATCAGTTGGAACAAAAAGGGCGAGATGCCAAGTTATATATAGGGCGAGTTGTCAAGCTATGCGGGAAGGGATGAGCTGGAATTCCTATCCAACCGCAAGGCTCGGTCAAGGGTGACTTGGAAGCCTTATCCTCCCGCAAGACTCGGTCAAGGATGACTTGGAAGCCTTATCCTCCCACAAGACTCGGTCAAGGACGACTTGGAAGCCTTATCCTACCGAGAGACTTGCTCCCGGGTGAGCAAGTCGGAGGGCAAGCTGGCAGGCAACGGGCATGCGGGTTCTCCCGAAGACTCGCTAGGGAAGTCGCTCGGGGGCGAGCGACGCTGATGTTCCATGCAATTGATCCAAGGCAAGGGCGCGGTGCCCACAACCGAACTAAGTACGAATGACACTTAGACGGACCCGGTACACTTCCGTCGTGGAACGATGGAAGCTCGGTCAAGGTGCTGACCGAGGACTGTGCTGGCAAGCAGTCAAGCTATCCAACTGCAGCCCCTAAAAGAGTGGAAGTTGGTGGTTATGGAGCTGAGGTGTCTCCTGGAAACCAGGGCCGGTGGTTGCCCCCTGCAAGGATAAATAGCCCCGGATCCAAAGGTTGAAGCAGCAGAAGGGGAGAGCAACTGGAGAGAGTTGGAGAGAAAACACTCTATCACCGATAGTCGAGCAAAGGAAGCCCCGGCGACAGTGTGACCAGTTCCCCGACGCTGAGTGTGAACTCCCGAAGTGAAGTTCACCCGTCCAAGTGAGGAGTGCAAGTGCTGGAGTACGAGGCATATACTTGGACGTGGCCGTGCAAGGTTGTGTAAGGGTTTTGTGTGTTCTTGTAATTCGTGTTTGTGAATACAAGTGAGATTTCCCTTACCTTGCATTGTTCGATCTTGATCCTTGATTGCTAAACCTCACCAAGCTATTTCGCTGCGTGTGTGTGCTTCGGGTTGGCTGAGAGTGCACGGGACACTACTCAGCACCATCGCAGGAATGGAAAAATTCGGGTGAGTTCCGACCCCTGTGACACTATCCACAACCATGTTTTTCTCGTCTTCCCCCAGTCAAATACGAAGTTTTCAGACCAAAAAAAGAAAAAAGAAAAAACTCCCACATCCCATAGAGTTATTACTTACTAGTGTATCTTGAGTTACCAGCAGATAACCCGTTGCTGTCCTGGGTGTTGCTACCCAGGGCTCCAAGGAAGTCGGAATACTCTGAATCATTCTCTTGAAGTTCATCCTTTTCATCATCTTTCTTGGTATATCTAGATAATAGGTAGGTGTTATCGATCAGGTGACCTGGAGTATGCACACTCGAAAGTGACATAAACATTTGAGACTGCCCAATTCCTTAAGGGGTGGGTTGGGGACCAGTCCACGGTTCATGTCAGTTGGGGGGGAGGGAGGGGGGGTGGGGGATCGTGTCTTTAACTAGTGGGGGCCATGGGAAAACCCCACTTGTGGAGGGCACCTTGCCATTGGTGGCTAAGCGAACCAGCAGGAGCACTTGGATAGGGATCCACATCGCATGCCCTCTGTCTTGTCACTCGTGGATCTTACTCAATAGGTTAAGCAGGGCTTTGTCCCTTCAGAATCTCCTCCATGCATGGATCCCACTGCAGCTTGCCGTGCCTGCATCCTTTTCCACTGTTCTAGGCTCAGGCTGAAAATCCATTATTCCTGCGTGATGCCCTCAATAGGATTCATGAATTTCGAATTGTAAACTACACCGACTCGCTCTTCTCTCTTAACCCAGAAGTCATCACTACTATTTTTGACGTGTGGACTCTCTCTCTCTCTCTCCCCTTCTGAAATTCAAAAAGGAGAGAGACAAAGTTTCCAACCAAAGAGGATGATGGTTCACACTCGATGCGGTGGTGCCTAGTGACGCCCATACCGTTTCTAGAGGAAGAAGAAGACAAATTGCACCGTCATATCATCTGTTTCACCTAAAAGATTTTCTCATATGCAGTAAAAATACTGTGGCAGAGCATATGACTATGAGCTTTGTCATCTAGCAACAAAAATGTAGTCTGTAAAGCTTCCGTTCCAAGGATAGTAAAAATAAATAATAAAAAAAAATCCAACCGCACGTTAGGTTAGTCAGGTAAGCAGGAAAATGGTTAGCAGACAGGCCCACAAATTCTGACTTAATTTCGCACCGACTCCCACATTTGATTGATTGCCTTTCTCCGCGAAAATCTTCCACATGGAGTTGGTGCAAAGAAAAAATTAAATCCGATCCAGACTAAGGGTCAATTTTTTTTAACAAAAAAGTGACTTTTCAATTATCATATATATGGATGGTTAATTTTTGACCTAGTAGTCGGCAATTTTTCTATCCTTCTTCTCGCGCAATTTACGTTTGTGTGTGTATGTGTTTTTTTTTTGAAGAATATGGGGAGGGTCTAAAATTATGTGATTTTTTTGAATTTAGATATTAAAATTTTTAAAATAACTTTTTGGATCACAAGATTTCACTTTCTTTTTCTTGACTTACTTAAAATCGTTGTCATAACAAACCGTTAAATTATGCTGATGTACAAGTGATGGCATTAGCAAAATGTTGGCATGACATTAACATATTAGATACCGCATTAGATTCTAATACAAAAAATCCAACTTGTAACTACGCGTCGATATTTTGCTGAAGTCATCATGTTCATGTCGGCACGATTTACCAGCCTATCATGATAAAGACTTAAATAAGTTATGAAAGTAAAATTTTAGGATTGAAAAAATAGTTTGAAGACTTAAATTCAAAAAAATCACATAATTTTATGATTCGCACCCTACTTTTCCCTTATTTTTTAGTTAGATAAGAGGAAGACACATCACTGCATTGGATCTCTCTCGGTATTTTCCCCCTTTGGCACGATTATTTTTTTTACTTTTATTCTTTATTTTTTGACTGAATAAAAATTGTTTAATACGATAAGATAAAATATGTATCTTCATATTAAAAATGAAAAAATCACGGCCATACAGGTGACTTTGAGAGACCATTCTGGATTTTGCCGGGACTCTATCTCCCTATGCCGCAATACAAATTGCATCCGTCTTAGAGGAACATACATTAAGTTGTAAATTGATAAGTAGATACGAATCAGTCATCCGAATGAGAAGGCGGGGCGAGGCGAGGCAAGACAAGACGACCGGTTAGTTGGTGGGCGCATGCCACATCATCGTCAATCCGGTTGTGTGCGGCATCTTTCTCCCTCTCATCAAGCAGCCAGTTCAGGCCCACAGCACGAAGCTCTCTCGTTTTTCTCGTAATTTCTCTGCTATAACATAACAATCAACGGACTCAGCATGGCATCCTGTCGATCCAGCTGACTTTTTTGTAACCCGCAATCTGACTTTTCATCGACCTACTATTAGGACTAGCCGGGCGCATCATGCGGCATTCCTCGGATTGAACTCGTGACCTACGAGGCAGAAGAGGAGAGTCCATCCACATGATGAGATTCCATACATAATACCTTCTTCTTCATCTTGAAATTTGAAAATTTTCTTTTCGGGTCTACCTTTCAAGCAATAAGAGAGTGATGCCATCAAATCGGAGCACGACTGTCTGGTGTTTTTTTTTTATTTTTTAACACATGCAAGAGATCAATAGCAAACTGGTACGTTGTATTCGACTGTCTGTGTTATCCCTCATATGGAGAGGAAACCTGAAACGTGCGTGCAGGTTTCATATCAAGATGCAATGTCTCGAACGTACAGAGATAAGGTTTCAAATTACTCTGCCGGAATCAGTGACTCGTCAGTGATTAGGAAAAAAAAAAAGAAGAAGAAGAAGAGAGAAACACACGGACAGGCCACCGAAATGATCGCCTCGAAATGCTGCACGTTTTGCTGCAACCCGACAAAAAATCAGAGAAAAATTAAATATTCAGATTTGCCTTCCGGTTGGAAAATAAGACCGAGGGAGGGAGAGAGAGAGAGAGAGAGAGAGAGAAGGGGACTCGCACCGCACGACGCACGCACGCAGAAATTCAATCAAAATGAAACGGAGAAGAGAGCGGTGGAAATTAAATATGTAAAAATGGCAATAACATAGTCCGTCCCACGTCGGTTCGTTATAATCTTTTTTTTAAATTTAAATATTATAAATTAAAAATATTCACAATTAAAATAGTTTTATGATTTATTAGTAAAAATATATTCAAATTGATAATAATCATAATTAGATATATTAAATGAGTTCTTCTAATCAATTCGAAATGGGCTTATAATTATTTCGCTTAATTATGACTTATCTCATTAAATGTAATGGAATGATCCAACTACATATTACAATTCAAAAAATTATAAACCAACCTATCTAGTTTTAGGTTAGGTCATGGTGGCAATTTAAACAGTAAACAAAACCATTTTTTAATTATTTAAAATAATAAATTTTAAATTTTAAAATATTTTTTACTTTAAATTAATAAAGAATTAACTATTGATCGCAAATTTTGTGATGATCTAGGCCGATTTGGCAACAATTCTAGCTGAGTTCTAAATGATTTTATACCGATTCAATGATAAGATATATTTGAGCTAATTTTAATTTAACATATATATTTCTTAAACTCGATTTATATCTAATTCTCAAACCTAATAAAAATAATTATAATTAAATTTAGGAAACAGTCCAGGTCAGACCGCCCTGATTAACGCCTCCAGTCGTGATTTGGAAGCTGAGATGATATGGAAGTGGAGGTGGAGGGGGACATACGGCGGTGGATAACGGTTGGGGATTGCATGTGCAGGCGGGGCCCGCTCTGGGGGCGTAGCAGTTGGTAGTCCAATTGGGACATTTGCATGTGCTTCCCTTTGACACTCTGCTAAACGACCTTAAATCTCCCAAAATCCATTTTCCCATCTTGTTTGAAATTCTATTTCTTCTTCTTTTTTTATTTTTATTCCTGTGGTTTACCTCACTCAGGATGCTATATATCTATAGTCTCCCCCCTCATTTCCTATATAAGCGAATCCTCCCATTAGGCCCCTTCGTACTCTAAGCCTCGAGCACTTTGAAACCACCTCTCTCTCTCTCTCTCAACCACTACTCCTGCATTCTAGTCCTAAGCTATGGCGACTATCCCCGTCCTACTCTTCGTACTCGGGTTGTGCCTTCACGGCACTTACGGTGACGACGGCGGGTGGCAGAATGCCCATGCCACTTTCTACGGCGGTGGAGATGCGTCCGGCACGATGGGTACGTCTGGAAACTCTCTCCTATGATCTAGACGTTCGACCGAGTCCGTCAAATTCAAAATGGCTCATATGAAACGTTGTCTCTCTTGGTGGGCTCATTATGGCCGTTCCATTCCACTCCCTCCATTCACGGGGAAAATATATAGTCTCATCCAAGTCCAACATTTTATTCGACCGGAGGACTGGACTATAAGAGAAAAAAGGTTAAATAATTAGGTATCAAATGTCAAATAACTTTTGACCTTTGTGGTGAATAAGTATAGCTAACACAATATACATACATAGCTCGTACATGTGTATATGTATATATATAATTAAATACGTAAATGCAACAAATCTACAGGAGGAGCATGCGGGTATGGGAATCTGTACAGCCAGGGATATGGGACCAGCACCGCGGCTCTTAGCACTGCTCTGTTCAACAATGGCCTAAGCTGCGGAGCCTGCTACGAAATGCGGTGCAACGATGACCCCAAGTGGTGCCTGCCGGGGACGCTCACCGTCGCCGCCACCAATTTCTGCCCTCCAAACTATGCGCTGGCCAATGACAACGGTGGGTGGTGCAACCCTCCCCTCCAGCACTTCGATCTGGCCGAGCCCGCCTTCCTAAAGATTGCCCAGTACCGAGCCGGAATTGTCCCCGTCTCATTTAGGAGGTATAAAAGCAGAGACTCTTATTTCCGTCTGTTACAAAGATGAAGTTTCCCTCTCTTAAGTCTTTTGTTCATCTTTGGGGCCCCAATTATTGAGGGAAAAAGAGGCCATATTGAATGTGATTGGAAAAGGGCACTGAATCGATTGGTGTCTCTCTTGGCAGGGTGCCCTGCGTGAAGAAAGGAGGGATAAGGTTCACCATGAATGGCCACTCCTACTTCGACTTGGTGCTGATCAGTAATGTCGCCGGAGCAGGGGATGTTCACTCGGTATCAATCAAGGGCTCCAGGACCGGGTGGCAGACCATGTCTCGAAACTGGGGTCAGAACTGGCAGAGCAACTCCTACCTCAACGGCCAGAGCCTGTCGTTTCGGGTGACCACCAGTGACGGGAAAACCGTGACCAGTAACAACGTCGTGCCATCTAACTGGCAGTTCGGACAGACGTTTGAAGGCGGTCAGTTTTAGGACGGTGGTGGCCCCCCTATACGGGGCAGTCCCCACCGCTAAGGACCATGCATGGCCAAGTTTGAGGCCACAAAAAGCATATGTTGGGTAGGGGGGGGAAAGGGTTCAACCAGTGTTCTCGCGCTTTTGCTGAGGTAGCCCTTGGGCACCCGCTATGCAGTCATAGATATGAAAATACTTTTATACGATGGATGTTACGCATGAGCCAGGGGGGGCTCTTGTTGTGTGGGTCATAGAAATCAAGAAGTCTGAAAGGGGAGGATATGTTCCATAGGCTGCCTTTGAATTAGATAAAGGCCCATGAGATGTCATCTATTCTATGATTTGTCAATTTTATTGTCCCCACTGTCGGGTCGTTTTTTTGATGCCTACTCATAAATAGCTTTTCCTATTCTATGGACATCTCATTTTGTTCCGCAAAAAAAAAAAAAAGAGCTATATTTAATATTCGAATATCGATTTTAACGGTCAATTCAAATTAACAGGATGTGTGTATTTTGTGTATAGTTCGAGACGAGGTTGCAGGTTCGGTTCTCTCGATGCGCTCGTAAGCCACCGGTGAAGTTATCTAAACATCGGATCCATTAGTTTGTGAAATGTTTAGTAGGTTCAGTCAAGATAAACTCTAACCTATGATAATTTCATATTTGAGAAGCAAATGATGATTGATAAATGGGCTCTAAGGCGAGGCCCAAAATCCATTCGGGCTTGAGTATCAGCCCAGTCGGAGCTGAGCCCAACGTAATTTCGAGCTTGAGAATCAGCCTAGTTAGAACTTAGAACGACCGTTTTTCCGCTTAGCTCTGAAGTCTAATCCCGCATTTCGTCTCCCTGTCAAGATCCTGTGTCCATTCCGCTCCTTCCTCTGTTATTTAATTAGTTTATGGTCATAGCTATTGCCAAATCTGATAAATTTTATTGCTTAAGCTGTTGTACAAGCTGCCACTCCCGATCATTTGTTATGTTGGGAGTTTCTCGTATCTAGGTAGAAAGCCGGATGACCCGAAAACCGAGTGACTGAAAATCGATGAGAAATAAGCCCCGATTCCAATTTTAAATTCATGAATTCCTCGATTTTATGAGATATTTTGGTTTGTCTCCCTAATGGACGAGGTGTCTTCACTTTTTACAAGAGCTTGGGATCATATTCGTGAGCGAGGCCCGACATTACCTTGGTGCGAATCCATATGGTTTTCTGCGCATATTCCGCAAGCTTCATTTATTATCAGTTGGCTTGTTTGGCATAATAGGCTCACATCTGAACATGGCGTCTGAATCCGTATGGTTTTCTTGGCGTTTGAATTCGATTAGCCTCTTTTCACAAACAGATTCTGCCCTTAAGTAGATGTAGTCATCTGAACTTGACCATTTGCATCGACTATTATTAACTGACAGGCTGCTAGTGCCAGGGGTACGGGCTGGGCCAGGCTGAGCCGGGCTGACGAGAAGGAAAATACTAGCCCCCATATGGACATGGGTAGAGTAAACCAACTCTGTTGCTAACTTTTGGGGGCAAAAGTGCAAATTCTCAGAAAATGGAATCAGAAATGAATATCTGGGAGTGTTGCGTGTACGGTGTACCTATAAATATGAAATATTAAAACTAAGGAAACCCTAGCCCGCGCTGGAGAGACCGAGCCGTCAAGAGGCCTTAGCTTCCTGATCTTCTCTGGTTGAGAAAGCAATCATGGTCGGTTTTTCGAATTCGATTTTCCCCATGCTTCCTTGCCAGATTGTCTCCAGTCTCGAGGAATTCTCTGCTATACTGATTCTCTCTCTCGTTCCTTGGCGTATGTTAGACTTTCAAGCGCAGGAATGGAGGGCGCAACAAGCACGGCCGTGGCCACGTGAAGTTCATCCGCTGCTCCAACTGCGGAAAGTGCTGCCCCAAGGTACCGTTTCTGATTCTTCCTGCTTAGCCAGGGGAATAGTATGCAGAGGACTCTGTTCGATGAGTGACTTCGAATTCGGTTCCTTCCTTTTGTGTGTGCGGATTCGGTTTTGTTAGTGTTGAATCCTTCGTTTGTGATGTGGTATTCATTAGGATAAGGCAATCAAGAGGTTTATTGTGAGGAACATTGTGGAGCAAGCTGCAGTTAGGGATGTTCAAGAAGCCTGTGTATATGACAGTAATACCCTTTTTCACCGTCTAAATTGTCACATTCTGTTCGTTCGTTGTTCCTCTTATGATCGGTTGAAACCAACAGGCGTATAAAAATCTTCCTTCCCTGCTTGCAGCATATACTCTCCCGAAGCTGTATGCAAAGATGCAGTACTGTGTCTCTTGCGCCATTCACTCCCATGTCGTGAGGGTTCGCTCCCGCACTAATAGGAGGAACCGTGAGCCCCCGCAGCGGTTCATGAGGCGTCGTGTATGTCTACTCTTAGCATTTTTGCTGAACTCTTTCAAGTTTTGTCACGTTGTCTTGCTCACCAATTCCTTCTTTGTATTGATACTGTCTGATGTGTATCTAGGTACTGAATCTGTTATGATTGTATGTCTGGATTAGGAAGAACTCTGGAAATTAAGCATGCCATAATGTGACACACACACACACACACACACAGAGGATACTGGTGTTCTCCATCCAATGAATATTTCGCCCTGATTTTGATTTTTGAAAGTGCCCCTGTTGTGCAGAGCCGTCAATCAGAATAATCTGGTCGTTGAAAATCTAATGAAGGATTAGGTTGATATGAATATGATTTGTTGCCTAAAGCTCTTCAGATCACTTTAAATACTGAAGTCTGTCTTAGCTTTTTTCTTTTTGTTCCTAATTGCGAATTTCCGTGGCCAGATACCTTGAAATTACGGTACTTATCCTTAAAAGGTTGTAAAATTTTCCAGTTGGCGAAAATTTTTTCTGCTGCTCTGACTTTCCAATCAAACAATCTCCATTCCGATATATTGAGCACCTCCATGCAATTCCGAAACTGCTAAGACTTTCTGATCACCGAAGTTGCTTTCTTATTCTTTTTCAGGATGATGCTCCAAAGCCTGGTCAGCCTGGTCAGGGGCCCCGTGTTGGTGGCGGTGCTCCAGCTCGAGCCTGAGACATGAACCCCCTCAACATCGTCAGAGATGGAAGCAGTCTGAAATTTGAATGCCTCTTTTGCATGGATACTTTGTTAGTAACGTTTGATTCCCCGAACATCTTGAGCAGAATTACACCATTTTCCCATGAAACTTGGGATATCCTGGGGATCTTCTTTTCCTTTAATGTTTAGTTCTTACTTAATATTTCTACCCAAAATGTGACCGATTACTTCATTTGCATATCGTCCCTGATCAATTCTGCTTGAAGTAGTGAATTCTTTTTCTATTAACCTTGATCACTTAAACATTTTCTTTGAATGTCTTAACATTTTCACGCACACTGTTTTCAGTCTTCCTCTTTAGTTAGTGTGTAGTGTTTTACTTTCTACAAACAGAAGAAGTAGATGGAAGGAGGTGCAGCCATCTCCTTTCTTCTCCTCCAGTAAGGTACCTTTCCATGCGTTGGTCCTCTGATCTGGCCTGTTGCTGGGGACCAGAGTCGACCACGGAACGCAATTTGTTAGACGTCTTCGATCTCATGAGGTCCCAGTCCATCCAATGATCCTCCAATTTCTTCTATCGCGGTAAGCATATCTACATATAAGGTGATCAGATAAAGAAAAGTGGAACAACATATGTGGAGTTATCCATTCAAAGCATGGGCTGCGTAAGTTTTGATAATTGACATTGATGAGTCTAGCCTATTAGGATCCATTCCGTTACTATTTCAAAGTGTCAAGTACTTTGATGCCGAGTTCTTTGTGGGTTTTTCTAATAAAAAACATCTTTATAGTTGAAGAGATCGCCTAGTAATTGATGCGAGATTGAGCCGAAAAGAAAATCAAGCTCAGGTGATTTTGAAGTACAGGGTAAACGAGCGCCTCACGGCTTCCGCAAATTGGATTGCTTGGCCCATTTCCACCGGGACGACGAAATTGGAGCTCCTTCTCCTATCCATATTATAAGGTGGGCCCCATGAGATTTGACGAATCTGGAGCCATGTAATAGGTCCGCATCATCTTCAACTTGGAAGTAACAACATATTTGATTTTCAATTTGGGTAATTAAGAAAAGTGTTCATTATGAATAAATACGAAAATCACATATATAATTAGATGAAATCTATATTTACTAAGACTATCTTAAAAGTCATAAAAATGACATCAACTCTCTTGTATATATTATCCTTGCATGACAGACCAGTTCATTCGCATACTGACCTCTACTACCTCTGGTGTGAAACGAATTCATCAGACTAGCTTGGCTTCTGATGCAATCCGATCGCGACAACATGCTTTCTTGTCAAGGGTGAAGTTCTTTGGAGTTCCCGTCATCGTGATAGTGAACGATGGCATCACCCTCTCGCGATTCCGATCAGGTGCAAAGCATCGGTTCCATGAAAAAAAAGGGGGGGCCATTTCCGGCTGATCCAATCGATATTCTCCAGTGGTCGTCTTCCCGGTCGGGTCCAGCAGCGACGCTGACTGCTCCGGTAATGAGAGAAAAAGAAATCCATTCCAAGTCATGATTACCGTTCATTCTACGCACACATATGCCTCATCCCGTGATTACTCTCAGCATGTGATTTGCGGTTTCGTCATGGTTGGTTGGTTGGCTGACAGTGATATGCTGCAAGCAGGAGTCAATCCGCACGAGGTGAGAGCGCAGAAAACGGGCCTTGAAATAATAAAATATCATCCTCGGCATCTCAGGAAGAAAAGTGGGAGCGTTGTCTCGACACAGGGATACCAACTTTGACTAATTTCTGACTAATTTCTTGAAATTCAAGCTTCTTAACTAACGTATAGTCAGTCTTAACACCATCGGCTTGTCACGGGATAAATCTCCCCCTGATCTCAAATTTCCTTTTTTTTATTATTTATAAAACATGAATCATAGATCTTAATTAAAATGGTCGGATGGCAAAGCCGCCTGGACGAATTTATCCTCGTTAATTAATTCACGTCCATTCTCAGATTCGCTGTTTCCAATTCTTCAAAACGTGGACTCCACTGTGCCCGTCAGTCACCATCAACTTCACTTTCTCTTTTCTTCCATTCGTTCGGTGGCATTCCACGCACCGAAGGATGATTCATCCGTTGCCATGCCAGCCGACGGTCGGCAGGGAGACGGTGATGTGACACCTCGCATATGGAAACTGTTTTAAATGAATTCCGGACGCTCCCTCCGCGTCAGCACTGGCATGCAGCACAAGCGACCATCGTCCAGTGCGATTTACCATTCACACGCAGTTAGATTACACACACGTGCTGGGAAATGAATTTAACAAGCGGTGATGTATCATTTTTCCAATATTTTGAATTCGTGTATCTCATTGATAATCCAAGGGGGGGAACTTGTTCAGAGCTGAAAGAAACGATGGACATGAGAGTTACTGTTTGTGATATGAATAACTGTCGAAGATAAATTCTTCTGGTATTGACAGACACGAGGAGACGTATACAACGATTTCTGAGTAATCTCTTGATCGAGCTAAGCAACCCCCCCACAAAATTGGCGCACGTATGATCTATATATTTACAGAAGATAGTAACCAAAACTGGACAGACACCCTGCGAGTAGTGAATAAGAGGAAGAGGAGGACTGAGGGGAACGAATATAGAATGAAAGAACGCGGACAGCGATTCGTTGATTCCGTCCAACTCTGGCTTTCGGTGCCTTTGCTCGCTAAAACTTGCTGTCGTTGGTCCCTTTGCTGGGCCCAGAAGGGGTCACGGACCCCTTGGGCAGAGCATTCAGGAACATCTGCCGGAAGTATCTCCCGGAGTAGGATGTCCGGGCTCCAGCGCCGGATCTCCTGCCAAACGAAGTCAAGGCGGCGTCATCTCCAGGGAGGGCGAGGTTGAGGACAGGTTTGGTGAGCGTCGAGCGCACCGGTGGGGCACGGGTGTCGATCAGCAGCCGGGTTGATTCCGACGAGGTCAGGAAGAGGAGGAACACGAGGGGCAAGATGACGAGCTTATGTTTGGCCGCCATTGGAGATCGGACAGATTGGAAGAACAGCGAATCGTGCAAGTACTCGAGTGAGAGAAAGACAGGGATATGAGAGAATTTGTCTGTTTAGTGTCCTCTGATGATCAACTGGTTACCATCTGGAGGGGCGTTTTATAATGGAATGGGCGGGAGGGAGGAAGAGAGGGAGGAAGCATCTCAAACAGATTTTGATCTCAGCTGAAAGTCAGCGCTTACGTAAGACCAAAAACCGAACCATCCTCACGCGCCTTTACTTATGATTGCCAGCAATTATTTCACGAACATTACGTTTTCCCAATTCATCATAATTGAGATAAGTGTCCGGAAATCTTCAACCAATCTACATCGATAACATATATATGTATGTATATATAAGTCCTTACCGCATATACTAGTCAAAAAAATTCCTTATAAAAATAAAACATTACAAATTAATATGCATCTAACAATCATTTTTTTTAATTGTACCTTATATTATATTGGTAAGATTAACATTACCGGGGAGAATTTTTTTTTCCGTTGGCCTGCAAACAGGGAGATGGAGTCGATTTGGTTTGGTCCAGGTGAAAATTAGTCAGTTTTTTTTTTTCTCTCAAAGACTTTTTTTTTTCAGTCATTTAGCAAACTTGCCGGGGGGGTGTGTGGCGGAGCGCGTGGTCAGAGATGCGTGTGGGAGATGGATGTGTCGTCAGCAAGTTTGACTCCTTGGAACTCCAGTGTGGACCAGGAGTAGCCTCCGCTGCACTATTTGTAGTCCACGTGTAGGTAAGTGGTGGCTACTTCCAGCCGGCTTGCTTGCTCGCAAGAACTTTCCCACGGGTCCCCACCAGCGACGGCAACTAATTTTGTCAAAAATACTTTTACCCAAAAAATTCTCTCCTAATTATTATTTTTAACAATTTACAATAGTAATAATAATCTAATTATGAAGTCAATTAACATGGATTGAATAAGTGGATTTGTCGTCCACTTACCGGATAAAATCGTATTTATAAATGATCGGTTTTGGGTAAGAGGAGAAAAATTCTCCACTAGATCTGTCCAAAAGTAGTGACGTGTGGCATCCCTGATCTTATTGCACCGAGAATCTGGCGTTTTTGTTATAATGGAGTCGCCTGTATCGTATCCTCGCAACAGTTTCAATTCGAGAAAGAGATACCGAGAGATCCCCTATGTGATAAACCCAGTCAGAGCCAATGCAGAGAATGGGGACGGCAGTCAAAGCTCAGCCATCTCCACCGACCTTCATTGATTACACCGTGGAACTTCCAGACGCGCCTGCAAGTGGGGTGGGGCCGACTGAATCTGTATCTGTCGAGGATGAACCATCGAGGCCCATATGCCATTGGTCCTGGGCCTGGGCCTTTTCAGATTAGAACACTGTGGCGTGACAATTTTGCCCTTCCCAATCATGTATTTTCTCGTATGGGTGTCGGGAAAAAAAAAATAAAAGGGACGTGCAGTAGTGGTTCATGTTATCAGCCGAACTAGTTTGAATAGGATAAGTTACTGTTCCTGCGAGTGAATTCGCCAACAACCTGTTTGCATGTTGGTCTTAGCTAGTTGCATGGCCCCTGAATACATTGTGATTGAAAGAATTTTTAATGCGAGTATGGTTCTATTTTTCCTTTCTCTTCTAATCTGAACCAAAAGCTAACTGTCAGCTTCACGCCATATTGGACAATTTCTTTTTTGTCCGAAGGAATTCTCAAGTCATGCCTGGATTGTTGAGGATCAGCGGAACACGGCAAATGCCCACTTGCAGCGTTATTCAATCTGGGGTCACTAAAATGCCGATTTCACTGTGATTATCATTATTTTTCTATTAGATCGAGTGCTGATTCGTTCGCCCACTCACCAACCTCCAACACCGGGAATCAATCAATCTCCATCTTCTCGCCGCCACTGTCGGGTTCCTGCAGACCTTTCACCCGGGATCCTGTGTATCTTGTTTTTTCGGTTCTCATTTCAATGGGTTCCGAGCCATCAAATCTGGCCAAAGGATCTGTGGTTTCGGTGGCTCTCAATGGTTCGGGTCTTCGACTACCGGCCACAATGTCGGTTGATCACATGGGAGCTGTCGGTGTCTTGGAGTTCAGGCCTTCCTGTGGTGTAGAATGATTGCTGTGCTAGGCAGCGGATTAATTGATTCGGGAAACGGACAAGGTGCGGCTCGGGTTCGGTGTAGAAAACGATAGGTTGCAGAGCCCCTCACAAGCTCTTAGGATCCACGTGCTCTTGCACATAAATCAATAAGAATCTGTGGGTTTTCGTCTTCCCAGAGGTGAAATTAGTTTCCTGGGTAACTTCCCATCTTTCACTGTTAATGGTGATGGGTTTTTTGAATCTCTCGCATTATAGCTCTCTTCCAGCATGTTTCTGCTGTCACGGTGTCTGGTCTGCTGAGAAGCTACTGATTTGGCCCATTTAAACTCGTGACCTGTTCGTCAATCTCTTGCATTCTAAGCTTAGGCTGAGCACAAGGGACACGAGGGCTTATCTTGGTTGGTGAGATTTCAAGGATCACGCCGGCATCTTGAACAGGCCTTGCACCATATACGCATGGCGGAAACGTAAAACCAAACAATAAACTTCTAGGCAAGTTGGTGTGACACGATACCAAATCAGCACTATTTGTGGGGCTAATTAGTGGGGTTGATTGATGGCTTCAAAATGTTGTGGGCTCAAGCACATGACTCTGTCCCTCTACGCCCTATTTTCTCCCCGTGAATATTCTTTTTTTTTTTATTGAACTCCTCGTGAATATTCTAAGCATTGCAATTCGATGCAGATGCATTCCACTACTGTTGAAGTGGAAGCCTGCCAAATTGGTTTTTTCTTTCTGCCTGTACTACTGGGTCACTTTTCTTGATGGACGATAGGTGTGTCAATTCCATCTAGCGACCTTTATCAGTTGAAGCCCACCAATCGACGGTGACATTTTATTCCCTTCTCTTTCCGGCAGTAAGTAGATAGCTTAAGGAAAACAGAGCTTATCTATGGGAATAAAGTAATGCAAGGAAATCAATGAAGGGCCTGCTACATTTATAGTGGGTTCATGTGGGCGATACAATGCTGCTGGGATTCTGAGCTTCATTGTCCTTTTCTTTATCCTCTTTTTTCTCTCATCATATAAGCTCTAGAAAAGGCTCTGCTTCTGTGATTCTACCAGAGGAGCCAGGGGTCGAAAGGTATGGATGTCATGTGGGTTTCTTTTTAATTGGATGAATATGGCCTCCCTTTTCCCCTGAATCAAGCGTGTTAGGAAATAACGCAGAAAGTCCTATTCTTCCACTAGAAGTCCCGTTGCGTAGGCGAACCATCAAGAAATCCAATATTTTCATTCCCAGTAATCTGCTGCTAGAAGTATTTGATCTTTGTACAGGTTGGAGGTCAGCATATGCGACTGAAATGGATCTTGACTATGGGAAGTGCTGGAAATCTCCCCAGGTTTGTCATAGCGAATCTGCATACAGTGTGTGATGTGAGATCTGAATCCTTCAGACGTTATTTTCTCTATGATACTGCAGGATTGGAAGACACTATTGCTCTTAGCTTATCAAAGCCTCGGTGTGGTCTATGGGGACCTTAGCATTTCCCCTCTTTATGTATACAAGAGCACCTTTGCAGAAGACATTCAGCACTCCGAGACTAATGAAGAAATCTATGGCGTTCTTTCCTTTGTCTTCTGGACTCTCACTCTACTTCCTCTATTCAAGTATGTCTTCATAGTTCTTCGGGCTGATGACAATGGAGAGGGTATGAACTAGGAAGTTCTTGCACGATTCTGGATTCTTATCATCCTAATTGATTGATCATTATAATACGAGGCCAGATAAACTTCATTCCCGTGGCTTTTCAGGAGGAACTGTTGCGCTTTATTCGCTAATATGCAGGCATGCTAAAGTGAGCCTCCTCCCAAACAGACAAGTTGCTGATGAAACTCTTTCTACATATAAATTGGAGCACCCTCCTGAGAGTAGAAACAGCTCTAAGGTAAAGATGTTGCTGGAGGAGAACAAGGCATTACATACAGCTTTACTGGTCTTGGTCCTTCTCGGAACTTGTATGGTGATTGGAGACGGGCTTCTTACTCCTGCTATTTCTGGTAACACCCTAAATGACCAGAAGTTACATCTTTATCTTTGATCTTGGTGCTTTCAGATTTTTTTGACTGAGAATCAACTGCTCTTTTTTCTGTAGTTTTCTCAGCTGTCTCCGGTCTTGAATTATCCATGTCAAGGGATCACCACCAATGTAAGTTACTGTCGGATTATCTCTTAAATTCAATCATATTATCCTTAAATAGAAAGTGTGAATTCTGCTTTTCTGCCATGGCCTAATTTGTTGGAAATGGCTTATGAAAATTTTTGACATAGATGTGACGTGTGGTTGGGGTACTGATAAGGTCCAGGCTAATGTGGTTACATGGGCTTGTGTGGTGTTCAAACTTAGCTCCACAAGTTCAGGCCAGGAAAAGAATTAAGTAGCTCTATAAGTAGCCTCCCATCATATACTCTTCATATCCGTATAAAACAGTGGATTAGGGTCCCTCTGTTTCAGGTTCTTGAAGTGATAATTGGATAAAGGGATCCTCCTTTTGTTGTTTGACATATCAAATGAGCTACATGGCCTGATGTGTGGGAACCAATCAAATAGCCCAACATGCTTTGCTGAAATGTTCCCATCCTGTTCTCACCTGGGTCTAGGAAGAAACTTGTTGATTAACCGCAAATAAGGAGGATACATTTACAATTCAGCCAAAAAAAAAAAAGAAAAAGAAAAGGAGAGGAGAATATATCTATCCTGCCAAAACAATGATAAGTCTGTCTTTTTAATGTTGAAAAGCTAAAAGACAGCATTCCTGCCACTGATGTACCATCTTGTAAACATTTGAAGTAGAAAATTGAGAGGATTTATAGAAGGGATGTACTTTACGTTTTTACTTTACTGGTCTGGGGGCTTCTCTATGAAGATGAAGAGTAGGTTGCTGGCAGATTTCTTGGTAAATATTTAACGATTTTCTCTTGCTGCAGATGCGGTGGTTCCAATTACATGTTTCATACTCGTGTGCCTGTTTGCTCTTCAGCACTGGGGAACGCATAGGGTTGGGTTCCTCTTTGCGCCGATTGTGCTATTATGGCTGCTTTGCATTAGTGCCCTTGGCCTATACAATATATTGCATTGGAATCCCTACGTCTACAAGGCACTTTCTCCATACTACATGTTCAAGTTCCTGAGAAAGACCAGGATGGGGGGATGGATGTCCTTGGGTGGAATCTTGTTGTGCATTACAGGTAATTTTAGGAAGCTATTGGCCAAAATTGTTTTTCACTGACCATGAGGTTTTCCATTGTGCAAACAGGTTAGTTTGCAGAGCTAAAATTTTACATCGAGCAAATTGACTCATAGACTTTCGAATTTAATGTGCTTTCATGTTTCTTTACCCAATGACATAAGCTCTTTCACTATTCTGCAGGTGCTGAGGCCATGTTTGCTGACCTCGGGCACTTCTCATACTCTGCAATTCAGGTACATGTCAGGAAAATTATGTTCTTCTTTATCGGGAAATTATTTGATGCGCTCATAAAGGGGTACTACGATTACTACTTTCTCACGGACGCTGACATTTTCATGCTTTCTCGACTGTAGATTGCTTTTACCTTCCTGGTTTATCCTGCTCTCATATTGGCATACATGGGGCAAGCAGCATATCTATCAAAACACCACCAAACCATCCATGAAATAAGTTTCTACATCTCAGTTCCTCGTATGGGTTCTTCTCAGTTTGTATCATTTCTCAAGTAAATAGTTTTTTACACGGCACTGAGGAATCACAACCTTTTTTACCCCTCTGTTCAGAAAGTGTCAGGTGGCCAGTGCTTGTAATAGCAATTCTTGCTTCCATTGTTGGGAGCCAAGCGATCATAAGCGGGACCTTCTCAATTATCAACCAGAGCCAATCACTTGGTTGTTTCCCTAGGGTGAAGGTTGTCCACACCTCCAATAGGATACACGGGCAGATTTACATCCCAGAGATAAATTGGATGCTCATGATCCTTTGTGTTGCCGTGACGATTGGCTTTAGAGACACAAAACACATAGGAAATGCCTCAGGTAAAGCGTGCCTTAGGTGTCTTCTATTGAAATTGGTAGAAGAGAAATGCATCAATGAAATTCCTTCCAAGTTAATATGCTCTGCAGAGTTTCTCCATATTAATTTCTCGTTGAATTAATGACATGGACAAGAATATCAAGTCTAACAAACTAGGAAGCATTTCCATTGTCCCAGCATTTTCCTTCTTCTATCATTTGCCTGCAACATTTGACGAGCCCTCTCTTGTGGACACTAATCCAATCTTTTCAAGCTTCCCTGCAGGACTGGCTGTAATGGCAGTGATGCTAGTGACAACATGCCTGACTTCTTTGGTCATTGTCCTATGCTGGGACAAACCTCTGGTCTTTGCCTTTCTTTTCTTACTCTTCTTTGGCTCAATCGAGCTGCTCTACTTCTCTGCCTCTCTCACTAAATTCACTGAAGGGGCGTGGCTTCCTATCCTCCTGGCCCTCTTCCTCGTGACTGTCATGCTTGTTTGGCACTATGCCACCGTCAAGAAGTACGAATTTGACCTCCACAACAAGGTTTCACTTGAATGGCTCTTGGCCTTGGGGCCGAGCCTTGGGATTGCCCGAGTCCCTGGGATTGGGGTGGTCTTCACGGACCTAACCACTGGGATTCCTGCCAACTTCTCTCGGTTCGTGACAAATCTCCCTGCCTTTCATCGGATCCTCGTATTTGTTTGCTTAAAGTCGGTGCCCGTCCCTCATGTGCCCCATGCAGAGCGATACCTTGTGGGTCGTGTTGGACCCCCAGAGCACCGGTCATACAGGTGCATAGTCCGCTATGGCTATCGAGATGTTCATCAAGATGTGGATTCCTTTGAGTCGGAGCTTGTCGACAGGCTGGCAGAATTCGTACACTATGACTGGCACAGAGGGCAAGGAAGTGATAATGGCAATGACGACAACCATGTCAGTGAAGATGATAGGTCACACATCTCCAACCGGTCCTCCGGTGAATACAGATTGGCGGTGATCGGCCCCGCTTATGAGATGGACAGGAGCCTAGACCCATCGAGCGTGTCAATCGGCTTTTCTAGCACAGAAAGTCTGACGGAAGTCATCGAGATGGAACCCACCAGCGTATCGCGCAAAAGGGTGAGATTTGCAGTTCCTAGTGATGCCTCTGAGTCAGGCGACGTCGCCGGTGCACGGGAGAGGTGGCGGGAAGAGGTGGAGGACCTGTTGTCGGCTCGACAGTCGGGGACTGCGTTTATAATCGGGCACTCCCATGTCAGGGCAAAACAAGGGTCATCCATATTCAAGAGAGTGGCCATTAATTTTGGGTACAATTTCCTCAGGAGGAACTGTAGAGGGCCAGATGTGGCACTCAAGGTGCCTCCGGTTTCTCTTCTTGAGGTCGGTATGGTATATGTTGTGTAATGTAAAGATACATTCCCCGTTGGAAGGAAGTACACCATGTTCCCTCTTCTTTGCTTCATCTTGTTTCGATTGGATATGTTTGAGGAAAATGAGTTGGTTACTTACATCTCGTCGGAGAGGATCGATCGGGACGGCAAGGGGCCTCGTGGCAGCACTTCATCTCAAGCCGGTGGGGATGGCGAATGGGCATGGCCAGCCTCTTGGGAATTGATACTTGCTCAGTTGGATATCTTTCTATCGCACTGCAGTCTGCTGTCCGCAGTCATCGCGGGAAATAAATAGAGAGGAAAAACACGAACAAATATTATTAGCAAGAAAATGGGAAAATTAATTGGGCTTATTTTGGGCCCATTATGCTAAGTCCAGCATACCGGCCCATGGGCTAATAGGCCCATTTTCTGTTGCTCCCCACTTTTGGCGGCATATTTACCATTTCAACTTTAACAACCAATCACTCAGTCAGACCCCTCACTCCGGGGTGGGGGTGGTGAGAGAGAGCGAGAGAGAGGGAGGAGACTGGGGGTGGGGAGGGAGGAAAGGAGACGAGGGTATCAGCTGATTGAAGATGATCGGAGAGCCGAACTGTTACGCGCAGAGGCAGAGCGACGAGCGACAGAGAGGAACAGAGGGAGGGAGGGAGGGAAGGAGAGGAAGGTTTCCAGCGGATTGAAGTTGGTCGGACCACCATTTGATTGCTTGGCGAATCCACTCGAAGTCGTCCGGTTGACGTTTGGGAAGGCGATTGCATCAGGCTCCGACCCTACCTCATTCGACGGCGAGGACTGGGGCGTCTTCGACTTTTCCGCGATTTCCTCTTCTACCAGAGCTCTCTCTCTCTCTCTCTCTCTCTCAGGTGCGGGTTTCTCACCTTCCTCTTCCATTGTTACCGCTAGGTTATCTCACTATCTCCATGCCCTAGCCGGTGGTCTTATGCTTAGTTGAATTTTCCTATCAGGTGTAATCGACTTAGTTCTCTTGTTGAAAAGTACATTTGATTTTCAAGTTTTCTTTGGCCTGAATTTTGGAATACGACCTATTCACCATTTGACTGTTTCTTGACTCGTTAATATGCCATTATTCACATAATTTCAATCAAATGTAAGTCCGAATCCACAATGCAAAGGCCATTAGACATCTCAACCAATATGTTTGTGCAGTTTCCGGGGGTACAAAATTAGTCATGTTGGGAAATGAATTTTATGCTCGTCAATAAGGTACATATTGGAACCCTGGGTATTACGATATGCTTAATATAGGAGGTACTGATATAGTCTGTAATTTGGTGCTAGCTGGAGAACAGACAAGTATCCACACGGTTTTCAATATCCCGTGCGTTCTTCACCTTATATGTAGATGTGTCAGTGCCGACAGTTTTGCTGTGTTCCAGTAATTTCCTGTAACTACACGTATACAAGAATTCATTGTGTTGGAAGGGGGTTTATTGTGCTTCTAGTTTCCTATCTTTGGTTGCATTATATTGTAATTGTGTGAATAAAAGACCTAAAAATTTATGTGTGGGCTTTGGGAGTTTTGTATCTTGAAAATAACTGAGTTAGTCCTGCTAGCAACCACCAGGGGAAGAAATTAATGCTGTTGTTTTTGCGATGAACATGTAGATATCATATCTGTCATCTTAGCAGTTGTCCTTATCAACTGAAAAAATGATAGTGTCCTTTTCTTAAAGTCGTTGAGTTGGATGAATTCTTCTAGCATTTTTAGTTCGAAATGGATTATTCCTACGCAGAATGCTCTTGTTTCTGATAAAGTAGTTCATCACTTAATTTTCTCTAGATGCATTTGCGCTGCCCTTGAGCATGCATGTATCTTATAAGTATACCAATATGTTCTCCTACAGATGTAGAACTCTTCTATTTGTTTAACTTGACATCTCCAAAAATTCCTCCCTGTAATATTATTAAAAAACTATAGCATTAGATCAAGGGTTACGTTTATCAATTGACCTCTCTCTCCTCTTAATATGCATTTTATTCTCCAGTAATTTCTCCCTTCCGTTCTGTGTCTCAACAAACTCCGCATCCTATTGGTTTTACCTTTTCTTTTTCTAGTTTTTGCCATGACCTCATTTATGAACTTGTTTTTCTTGGTATTATTATTTGATTTCATAATTCTGATTTTTAGGAATCTGGATATTTTTCATTTATTATCAGTGGTCTTTATACGAATATCCATATGAATATATTACTTGGAGGAAATTAACAATTTCCCTTGCGGCGCTGGTTTGCATGTTGTTTTACTGGATTGTTAGTGTGATTCAACTTTTCCTTTTTCCTTTATCCTTAATGATGGTAGAGGGATATGGAGGCAGCCTTCCCACTTCTCACCATCCTGGCATTCTATGTCTGAGATATGTTGTTTCAGTCCTTGCAAAAAACCCAAAGTGCAAAGCCACAATCTGTCTTTTCTTGTTAAGGAACTGATTGTTCAGTTTTAATTTTCTTGAACTTCCAAGATAGTAATTTTACTTGAAATTTTTATTCGAAGTTTTTATTTGCAGATTTATTGTCTTTTGATGGTATATTCACGTTTGATTATGGCCTTCAAGTGAACATCGGTCAAAAGGATGAACTGGCTGATTTGATGGCTTTTATGAAGATGTATCAGCTCTGTATTTCCTACAGACGTGAATGATATTCATGCTGGCAGTCCCTAATAATTTGTGCCATCCTCTAATAATGTTCTAGCACCCACCTGTTCCATATAGTGCCGTAAACTTGCTTTCTTGCATGTACTACTTTTATCTCAATTCTGTTAGCACGGAAGGTCACCTGCATTCTATATTAAACTCGTGTCTAATATCGTAACCAGGGAATTCTAGTTGATTCCATGAGTGTCCTTTTTTTTTTTTGGTATTCGTACACAGGGGGAAATTAGAAAGGAAAGCCTGCACCAGAAGAAAAAGGGATTGTGAAACAGCTGGTTTGGAATTATTACTTTCAAACAATAAAATGGCATTGATAGACTGAAGATATATTGAATTTGAAGAATTATTATCATCATTCCTAATGATGGTTACTGTTTCTTTGAGATTAATCAATGGCATTCTATGTGTGCCTTTTATCTGACACTTGATTATTGATGAAATGAGGCCCAGCTAGATGTGGGAACGATAACGTATATTGGCATTGGTTATGTGGGAATTTTGAAGGATTTAATTACTTTAATCACAGTCCTTATTTTCTTATTAGTTCGTTCTGCATCACTTTGTTGAGGGTAAAAACAATTTATGTGGGCTTCTTTGTTGAAAGGGTATTTCTAGTCACTTGGACCACTTTTCTTTCAGGTGGTACATGATTTCAAGCATCATACAATGGAGCTGGCAGCTGGCATTCAGCTGTTCATTCCTCCAGATGGGAAGTCAAATATTTTACCAACAGATTTCAGTTGTACCTTTCCAACCATCGTCAGTGGCCTGCGACCGTGCTGTCTCTAGAGAAGCTCTATAAGTTTGGAGATCATATTTAGCCTCTCTAGGGCATTGGCCACAATCTATAAATAAAGAAATATGGAAGGTATGTCTTACCCTTCAAAGGGAGCTTTATTATGCCATGCGTCGATTTATTGACTTGGAGATTCTTATTCCAGTATTAACACATGATGCTTCCATCATAAAAATCTGATGCTAATGGAGTGTTCAGTCAGTACTTCATATTTTGTCAGCAGAATAATTAGTCTGCCCTATGGTTACTACCAAAAATGTGGCAGAACACCCCTTGCGCTCGTAAGCGGTCAGACTTTTTTTTTTTATTATAAAGGACAAAACCTTCTTTGAATTTTTGTTGTGTGTGGTTTGGTTTCTTTCCAATCTGAACTGTCTTCGAGGGAAACAGACACAGATAGTGCTCAACATTCATTTTAAATAAAATCTCTCTGCAAACATGGCCCTTTCCTCCAATTTTTTTGGCTCATCAATCGTGAAATCTTTGGGAGTGAATATGAAGTTCGTCATACTTACCTTGTATACTGGGCTGACGTATAGTTCATTCTTTTTCCTCGGTTCACCTGTTCTTTTGATTAATGTTAAACTCCCCATGCCCATACTTTTACGAACAGGTGGTGGAAAAGATATGGCCGTAGCAAGGCAATCAAATAGAAGCTTGGGCAGCAAAGAAGCTTGCACTGCTTCTTGCGTGCTACTGTGTATGGGCCCGCCTTATGTCTCTGAGCTATGGCGAAACCTCGCTCTTGCTGGAACACTGGCAAATGGTTAAATAACTGGAGAAGGCTACAACTCAAGATAGATACCGTGAGAACACGGGTCAGGCCCCCTGGAACCCCCCACTATTTGCGTGTTAACATTTCTTGTCTTTTTGGGTGTCCCTGAATTTTGTGGCATGCCCCAATTTCCAACCCTCCATATGTTGGGTTGGTGTATGTATATTATTTGCTGTCATCTCTATTGTTATATGATTAATTGTCTGCTAGAGACCATAGCTAGAAACGTACGACTTTCGATTGCGCACATTATAATATAGATAAGATGAAAAAACCAGGCCTCCTGCACTGACCCTGGGCCCTTATCGTTATGAGTGCCCAGCGGTGGCTTAAGTTAGGCTTTGATCTGGGCCTTGATGCGAACCTGTTTCCCTTGGTTTAGGCTTTGTCTAGGTCTCGTAGGGGCTCTACGTATGGTTGTGTAGCCCACTAAATCCGATGCGACATTTACAGCTCGGTGGAATATAGGTCTCTTGTTGGGCCTGCACTGGCAGCATCATGACTGGGCTATTTCAGCCTTGTAAAGGCCCTATGTTCGGCCAATATAATGGACCTGTTCCTGTCAAACATCGGGCTTTGATTGGGCCTTAAATGGGCCTGTATGTGGGCCTCGTAGGACCTTACCTTGGTCTGAGATGGGCCTTTGTAGAGCCTTAATGGGTCATTGGAGGGCATCACATTGGACATGACCTCAATCGTGGGCCTTGGGAGGACAACCACGGACCTTCCATTTGGGCCTATCCTTTTCGATTATGGGCCTTACGAGGCCCTCAATGGCCACATCTTGTCAAGTTTGGGCCTAACGTGGCACCTTAATGGGCCTACGTTTAACCCAATATTGGCCTGCTATGTCAAATTGGGCCACAAGTGGGCACTTAATGGGCCCGCATTTGGAAAAATATATTGGGCCTGCTCGTCAGATTTGGGCATTACGTGGCATCTCAATAGGGGTATATTTGGACCCTTCTATTGGGCCTGATATTGTTGACCTTGGGCTCAGATGAGACATTAGTGGGCCTCTAATTAGGAAGCTTATCGGGCCAAATCTTGTCCAACTTGGGCATTGCCACACCATTATAGGCCCAACACGAGACCCAGTGGGGCCCAACAAGACCCAGCTGGAGGTCCGACTCTGTAATAACGGCCTAAATTTACACCCTAGTGGGCCCTGGCGACGTGGTAGATTTAATCTGAACGTCGCACAATGATGCGTGGGCTTTGCCTAGGGCCAGCAACCAGTGAAAAGGCTTCATATTGTACAAGATCTGGCTTTCAATTGGGCCAGATCTGGGCCTTACCAAAGTTGGACATGTATCACTCCACTGTTGGGCTCCACGGTTTATGTCGGCCTCTTCCAGCTAGGCCCAGCTCACCTGGGGCTAAACTATCGGCATCAACAGCTGGCCCATCTTCTCACCCGCACATAAGAATTTACGCTTAAAAAGAAATGGAGAGAAGGTTTGAGATACTAACGCCAGCCTGAAAAAAGGGGGGAATAAAAGAAAAAGCTCTCATATGCTTAAGCTAAGATAATACACGCAAGCTAATTAAATAGGAAAAATGAGATTAGGAAATCTAAAGGAATAATTTCTAGTACCGGATTGCCTTGGCAACTTCGAAAAAATGAGCAACATTCTCCTCCGGTGTACCAACCTTGATGCCATGGCCAAGGTTTAAAATGTGTTTACCTTTCCCGGCTTTCCTGACAGTGTCGTGTATGCGGTTGGTGATGAATTCCTTGGAACCGAAGAGTACGCCGGGGTCCACATTACCTTGAACAGCAACATCAGCACCAAGCCGTCTTCTCCCTTCAGCCATGTCAACTGTCCAGTCCAAGCTCACAACATCCACACCCGTCAAGGCTAGCCTCTCGAGTAATCCTCCCGAGCCACTGGCATATAGGATTAGAGGGAGATTTGGGTGAGTCTGCTTCACAGAGTCCACAATTCTCTTCAGGTACGGAAGACTGAATTCTTCAAAATCCACAGGGCTGAGCTCCGTGGCCCATGAATCAAAGATCTGAACTGCCTGGGCTCCATTATCAACTTGATATTTGATATACTGGGCCATGGATGTAGCGAATTTATCCAGTAATGCATGGAGAACCTGGTGCCAAACAATCCAGTCGGAGGTGTACGACACAAATAAAACGAGCTGAGTCCCAAAACTGCAAATCTAGCTTTATATAGGATGGTTTCACCTAATAGATAAGCATACAAAAAACATTCAACTCATTTAGATAAAGAGGAAGTACAAGACGGAAATGAAGAAACCCTTCACGTCATTCAACTCTCTTAACACCACTCACTTAGATAACTCAGCTAAATAAAGTTCATTATGCTGCATTTAACCAAATCCCATTTGACTTGTCCCCACCACCAAATACAAACACCCCCCCCCCAACTTTTCTGATTATCGGTTAAAGATAATCCATCTATCAGTCAAACAGAGGTCTCAGTTACCCTCTCAAACACCAAAGTCATCTCCATGATCTTCTCTATACAATCCTAGCTGAGAGCAACTCCTATACAATCAATTTAATCCTGTATCTACAATTCAAGCCCACCCAGTATGCTTATTCCAGCTTCCTTCTCAATTTCCCTACTAACTATGATTCAGCTCCACATAGCTGTTGGCTCTAGTGTCCGCACAGTGTACTACCAATCATCTACATCTAACACCCTTCATCACAAATCCTATAGATAGTAATTAATCACCTTCTAAGTATGATCGGAAAACCTACTCAGTTCCACTTCAGTAACAAGAATTGTGTTACCAACAAGCAATTGTCCATTAAAAACTATGAATCAAACTAAATAGACTTTGATCAATCCTTGGGTTCTTGCTAAGGTGCATGTGAAGCTACCTTGGGTTGAGAGAAAGCGAGTCTCTTTATCTTTGTGAAATTCTTGGATGAACCACCTTCAACCACGTAGGATGCTAGAGTAAAAGGAGCTCCAACAAAACCCAAGACTGCTGCTTTCTTATCAACCTGCGGAACAGTATCCATGTATAACATGATACTATAGTTGATCATACAAGATCATGGTCAAGGCTTTATGCAGTTCGCTTATCCTCATAAAACAAAGTGTTCTCTTTTTGCCATTTTCCAAAACGAAGATTTCTTTTGGTTGCTGTTTCTATAAATCAAGCAAACATGCAAAGCATATACAACCTATATGTTCATTCTTTGCTCTATTTAACCCATTCAATAGGATACTTAAGTTCAGAGTGAACTGCTAAAGATTGATATTGCTGTTAAGAAAGATTCAGAACATGCACGATGTAATGTTCAACCCCCAAGGATTATGATCTCACTAACTAAATAGCTAAACACAAAATAGGAACTAAAAATTCAGATTGAAATATGCATAGAGATAGTTGGATGAATGACCAGGGGTTTTATTATAAAAGGTAATATTTGAAAATAAAGACTAGTTATCTCTAAGAAACATTATGAATGTTGAGCAATACCTCTTTCCTCAAAATAGTTAAAGCTTCCCCAACATATGGAACAGAAGCTTCAGGAATGAATTCTCTCACTAGGTCAACATCAGCAGCTGTATGAATCGGATTAAATATGATAGGACCCTTGCCCTTCACAATGTCAAAAGGTATATTCATCCCAGAAAGTGGGGTAAGAATGTCCGAGAATAAAATTACCTGCAAAATCACAACATAAAAAATATGAAGATAACAAATGGTGAAGAATGAGAAGGTTGCTACAGCATGGCTGCTAAAGTATACAATAAATATCTATGAGAGATCAGCTTATATTGAACTCATTAGATGATACGTACATATTCAAGATCATATAAGAAGCTAGCTATTTACCCCATCAGGCCTGAAGACATTCCATGGCTGGAGCGATATCTCAACGACAAGATCAACATTTTCTGATCTTTCACGAAAGGAGGGATACTTCTCGCAGATGATTTGATAACTCTATATAAGAAATAGAAAGACAAGCAACAAGATGAAATATTAGGAAATCAAACTTGTAAAACTGCCCAGCTAGCAGCTTATCATAAATTGCAAGAAATGGACAATGCAAGGGAATCTATGAACACTTTACAATGAGGTAACTAAACCGCTGTAGGGTTTAACAGCATTATGTAACAGTGTCATAGCCATCATGGAGAAAATTTTTCCAGACCATAAAGGAAGAAAGAAGTATAAAAGACTCGAACATGCAATACATTGTCAATAATAGTATATACAATGATTTAATCAAACTAAAGTACCAAAAATAGTGTATTCACAATTCTATTGCAAAATTTGATCCATCACCAAGTAGTATATCTGTGGACTAAAAACACCCTAATGTCAAGCAGGTCTGTCATAATCAACTAATTTCAGGTTATAGCCTGAGCCGTCTCTCTTGCTCTTCCTCCCTCGCCCCAGCCCAGCCAGAGAACTTCACTGGTTATCAATCAGTGAATGCATACACCTGGCAGTTGCCAATTAGAGAGAGCGAGAGAAAGGTGCATTTTGGTTTCACATTTTATTTTTTCTTTTTCCTGCTTCAAATTTTCTTTTTGGCACAATTTCTCCCCATTATTCTTATCTTTTGTTGGCTGCACAGAGGGAAAACTTTATTTACCTTCTTTACCCCCCATCATGTCCTGCTCTGACATCAAGCCACCGTCATCAAAAGTTCAGTCTTCAGATTTTTTTTAATTAAATTAATGCGCAAAAGAGCTTTAAAAAAACAGTAAATAGCTTTCTCTCCATGATAGGTAAGATCCGGATAACCTCATAGTTAATTTCCTTTTAAATCATGTGACAACTAGAAAAGAGGAATATCAACCATGACAACCTGTTACAGCCATTATTTAACCCATAATGTCATTTTGTAAAGTCATTATGGCTGCGACACCTGGCAATTTTTTCTCCCTCATTACATTGGGTGTATAGAGATAAACTCCACCAGTACAGTTACCGAACAACCTTTTCATCCATTAAGACTGATACTAAAATTTCTTGCTAAAAAAATCAAATTCATTGCTTTAAAATTCCGTTAAAAATAAAGAAAGAAAAGAAAATGAGAAGACGTAGGATGAGAAAAGGTCATTGACATCCTACAATCACCTAATTATAAGCAGGAGAGACCACCACATAAGGAGATACGAAGGAAAAGCTGGCATCACATTTCAGTGGGGGGAAAAAACTATTACAAGCACAGTAACATAGAAACGGATGAAAATGCATGTGCCTGGCCCTCTTTAATTAATTGCCCTACCTATCAACTAAATGGAGCTCGGGTAACTAATTGTAGAAGATGAAGAAACAGATCTCTCATCTTAAATTTAGCCAGTTTGAACCACCAGTCAGCAGAAAGATGCTACACATGGCTAATGACAACTGACAACTATCGTTATGGAAAATTTTACTAGGTGATAATTCTATCAAATAGCAAACCCAAACATCACCTCAAAACAAAGACATAATCTTGTCAACAAGTTTACAAAAACCAGAAAGAAATGCCAATGATGCAAAATAATCACATGAAAATATGTTAAAAATAAAGAACAAAAAATGGACCTGCCTTCATGTATCTCCCTGCCTGCCTCATAAGCCAAACTGGGGGCCTCTCCACATCTTCACCACTAACGGCAGTGAGCAGAAGTGGCTTAGTGGTTTTTGGTTCAACGATAGCCCCTAAAATATTTCCATGAAAGTCTCATTTTATGCACAAAAATATACTGAACAAACACCTTGAGAATACTGCACAAAAGTGGGTCAATAATTCTTCTTATACAACGAATAAAAGCCACATATGATGGAGAAAGTAACACTTTGTCTAGATGGGATCAGAATTTGGGATATTTCATTTTTGAAGTTTACCATTTGATTGCCCCTGATATAAATGAAGAATTGTATTAGGAGATCCAGAATTCCTCATGTGGATCCAAATGCACTAACACATGAAGGATAGTTAACTCATTACAAAAGATCATCAAAGTGCTCTGAAATTCTAGAAGACAAACATTTGCAGACCTGAATATAAGGAAACTCAAGCATACTTAAAATTTATAAACCCTACTCCTATATATCCAGAGACATCATAGAAATCTCAAAGCCAGGAATGCACCTCCAGACATCCAAGATGCTCCAACCACCCCCAGTAAATCCCCTTTTATTTCAGGCATCCCTTAGCATTGACAGAATCATCAGATACATGCAGAAAGTGGACCAGAATCCCCTAATATTTGCAGAATAAATTTGAAACAATGGAATCTCTGAAACCTCTGAAAAGTGACTAAGAATATAGGGATGCCGGCAAAATTTTGAAGTAAGAGATCAGTTGACACCAATAGAACTGTAAAAGTGGAACACCCTGAGAACCTGAGCCGTCTTGGACCATCAAAATAAGTCCAATACCAGCAATGTACAGACAATTTTATAATCCCGAAAAATGGCACCAGATCAAAGGCATGGGTCAAGAACTCATGGTGTGGAGCGTAACTCCTGGGATGCCCCAAATTTAAGGTTCCATAACTACTATTCTATAAAACAAAAATACACAAAGAAACAAGCCAAATTGAGATTAAAAGGATTTATGCCGCGGAGCATCAGTAACGGTGCATTGGGATAGGGTTTTGGCAAAACTACCATCAACTGCCAAGCAATCTTAAAAGGTGAAAAGTCCTGTTATCTGGACGCACCTAACAGATATAGGAAGCTCGGTGAATTACACTTTCACTGCTAATGATACCTTGATTTCAATTTCAGAAATCGCTCATCCAATTAGGTTAGATTTCATCAATTGGAACATCTGATCGTTCCAACCTTAGCAGTGATGTTAACTAGTACCATGCCGAAATCATTTCTAGGGCTCAACTCAAAGTTCAGAAGTTAACAGAGCGATTGAATCACACCGTACATTCTAAATTGAAGAATCTGATCATTCCAACCCTAACAAACATTTTGACGAGCTCGTGCTAAAGTCAACTCTAGACCTCAGGACAAATTTCATAAGGTATTGACGCGTCAAACCAGCTCTCATCTCACCGGAAAGGAAATTCCTACTCGAACGGCGGTTTCGGTAACTTTGCGCCAAAGTCATCCCTAATCCCCAACTAAACTTCAGAAGATACCGACGTGTAAAATGAACTCGCATTTCAAAAAATGGAAATCCTGACACATCCAATCCTACCGGCGACACAAAATGATTTCGTGACAAATCGGGCAATCACCAAAAACCAGGAAACCGAGCGGGAGGAGATGGAAGGAGTACCTCCGAGGGCACAGTGAATTGTGATCCGAGGTCTAGAGCTCGAGGCGAAGCCGGTTTCGGATCTCGATCGGCTAGCAGATAGAGCTGGAAAAGAAGCAATAGAGGTGGAGGAACAGATGCAAGACATGGTTCCCCAAGGAAGAGAGAGAGAGAGAGAGGGAGTGTCCTTTTCCGCCGGTAAAAAATGAGTCTCAGACCTTCGGGGCGGTTGTAGAGCGGAGTAGAGGAGAGGAGAGGAGAGGAGAGGAGGGGAGATGATAAGATAAGGGCATATCCACAATCCTGATCCCTGCGGTTGTCCAGTGGGCCCCGCTTTCTGCCACGTCAGCTTACGCCCGCCTCTTACCTTCTAATTCTCGTTGCCTTTTCTTCCCTTTTTTTTCTTTGGGAAAAAAGCGATGAACTCACCCGTAAAATGAAACATAGCTGACCATTTGGCCAATCGCTCGAACTCGAGCACGAGCCTTGCAGACAACTGAATCCAATGCGAGCCCACCATTACCTATGTTGCTGCCATTAATAACTAGAATCAAGAGGTTAATAAACCTTCTATCATACATCCACTCCAG
Source organism: Sonneratia alba (assembly GCA_900174645.1). Lineage (NCBI taxonomy): Eukaryota > Viridiplantae > Streptophyta > Magnoliopsida > Myrtales > Lythraceae > Sonneratia > Sonneratia alba. The sequence continues at coordinate 2,746,986 of FWPY01000030.1, forward strand.
ATGCATGTACTCCGCCCACGAGCTTTTCACAACACCATTATTTGATTGTGGACAGGACATTAGCCCGTTTAGTCTCTCCTTGCTTGTCATTTGTAAAGGGAAAATGAAGCTGAGTTGCCAAGACCTTTGGTTATAGAAGCCCACCTACAACCACAAACACTTTTGTCAACACTGAAATTACAGAAAACAAATGCCAATGGCTGGAGAAATCACTAATCCGGGCGATTCTCACGTATATCTAGATTCATTGCACATAATGAACGCAATAATATTAAACTGTGAAATAACAAATTAAGAAACTTCTGTAAGTTTATGAGGCAAAAAAAAAAAACAAAGCAGAGGATGCTTATTTTACAGCAGGAGGAGACGAAAAAGGTATAATGTCTGTCAAAGAATCAAAAAATTGTGTCAATAGTAAGCTTCCGTCTTGGAGGAGCTTTCTCGGTGATCTGCTTCTGAAGGTCCATGAACATGGAACCCTTGTTAGCGAATAATCTTCGTAGGTTAATCACTGAGAGTTCGTTGAAACTCGCAACAGTGAGATCAGCCTGCTCCAAATCATACCTGCACATGTATGTCCGTTAAGGCACTCCCAAGAACTGATTATCTAAATCATGAGATATTTCATGCCTTAAACATGTGAGCATCTTAGCAAAAACCTACGCAGGATGAGCTCCTATTAATGCCACGGCCATCATTGTGCAATTATGAGCAGCTGTAACTCCTCTAGGGTCATCCTCAAACACGATGCACTTCGATGGCTTTCGATCCAGCTACATTGAAATCCCAATAAAGCCATCAAACAGAGTTCTGATCCATGATATTAATAAATCAAGAGCACACCCATGTTCTTACATTGATTCTTCATAGATATACTCCTTACCTTCAAGGCAGCAGAGAGAAATCTATGAGCCATAGATTCCATACCGTCTTCCTCCGTAACTATTGCCTGCAGATCCCAAAACAAATCATGTTGATATGGCAAAGCGTGAAAGTCACACTGAAAAAGATACCTTTCGAGATGTGTAAACACTCTTAAATCATATCTCTGAAGCATCACTGATTCTAACACCCAGTTCAATTTTCAGTCATATCATACACAGTTAAGGATGAATCAATCTCTGGACCAAATCAAGCAGCAAATGATCAAGAGTTGCCAAATGAGAAAGCATCAGCCGGGTGATGAAGGGCACCAATCACCAACCTGAAAATATTTGGTAAGATTCATGTGTTCTAGGGCTTCCACCATGTTTCTTCGATCAAGACTAGACACAATAGCACAAGGGATACGAGCCGTATACACTGCATCCAGCCAATCTACCAGTCCTTCCATGGGCCTTATGAGCTGAAATGAGAAGTATATTTAGCATAATATGACTACATTAGAGGAAAATATAAGTTTCCAATCAGATCAGGTCAGCATGGTCTAACTTTTAGAAGGCTTTCGTCAAACAACTGGGTAAGCCTTGTCTTTAACCTGTCCAATTCTTTCCCTGCTTCATCCCATAACAGTACCTGAAAGTTTATCATATAAACGGCTGTCATGCTTGGAGCACGTATATGGGACAGGCACAAAAAACTTGCTGCAGGAAGTGAAAGATACTCAACAACATTTAGTATGAACAAGGACTGTGATAAGTGCATTAGTTGCTACTATAGCAAGAGATCAATTATCTCTCCTTTTTGCCCCTATCCCAATCTATCGCAACAAGCAATTGATTTAAACAGAAAAACTGAACATTTTAAAGAAAAATAAGAAACTTAAAGATACAGATTTTCAAACCTTATGGAAAACATGATCAGCACTGGCATAAAGCATCAGTCTTTGCACTCTGGCATCTGCTGGGACATCTTTTCCTGTAGAAAACATGGGAATGCAGAAGACAAATTTTAGTCTCTCCTAATGTCCCTCAGCATCGAGAACTATTTCCTGAATCCAAGTTTCCATTTGATTTAGTAACCCAACAAAACTCAGGAGACCAACTTCCAAAGGGATAGACTGTTACAGTGAAATACAATTCAGCCGAAATTGGATTCCTCAATACTTGCAAGACTGTCCTCCAGGAAATATTTGCAATAGTAAGGCGCAGGCAACGGTAGCAAATTGTTATGGGTAGCATGGAAAATCTATCCAGGCCTTTCTCTACTATGGGGTAACACATACCTTCTTCAACTGCAAGTTGCTTCCAAGCATTCAACTTTAAAGCTCTAGTATCTGCCTGAAATATATCAATGCACAAACATGTTATCTTGTGCGGCTGAAATAGACGTGGAAAGAGAATTAAGAACTATCAATATAATTACAATTATGAAGACCCAATAAATAGGAAACATAGCATACTTCAAATGCTCAGTGAGATTTTAAAGGAAAAGTTCCATCGTTTCTAATCCCACCTACATGCACTTGAAGCCTTTCATAATGTCATAATCAATTCTATACAACTAATCCAAATATAAAGAACTTACAACGACATTGTCCCAAGAGAATATCAGCCCATAAGCCTCATCTGGTTTCATTGCATAACGAATACGTTGAAGAAACCCTTCTTGCAATCTGTCGTTCAGAAAGTCCTAATAGATAAGGTAAAGCAACTTACATTAAAGACAAGGTGTTGCACTCACGACACCTATATCACAAGCTAATACGAAAAGGAGGCCAAAAATCAGAGGATATAATCACAAAAGAGCTGAACTTGCTGCATACCACATCAATCTTTAGAGGCCCATCTGCTCTGAATGTCTCAAACCCCTCTCCATATTCAGCTCCAATTGCCTAAGACAAGAACGGAAGAGCCGAGAAAAACAGTCCGCTTTCAGATAACAAAATATAGAACAGAAGAAATAAGGAAATATTAGGTTTTTTCTTCATCTTTTTCTTCCGCACCTACCATCACTACGTCTTCAGGGTTCAATTCAAGAAAAACTAAAAAGAGAATCAGACGAAAATTGTAACAAAGGGAACATAACCAAATAAAAAATAAAAAAGGACAGCAACACAATATCTACTACCTCTTGCATAAAGAGCTTATTAGGGGTGACAGGGAACCCATTGACGAGGTCACTCTCTCCAGACCCAGAGGCGCTTCTAATCACGAGGCGATGATGACCCTTGCCCTTATGCTTCCTTAATCTCTGCGGATAGAAACGGAGCACGCAACGAGCGTAAGTACGAGCTCGAAATGGAGCGGAAAATCAAGGAGAGTAGAGAAAGGAGACTAGCCGAGAAAAGGAGCTCGGAAGGTGAGTAGGACTGGGGGTGCAGAGAGAGAGGATTCCGGGGGACGGGAAGAGCGGAGGGCCAGGGGTTGCTCGAGCAATAACAGTCCATCTGGCCACGGCGCTGATACGCTGATTGGACCAGCCCGTCCTTCCCTATATATACGAGTCATCAGATGAGTTTCTTTTTGCAAATTTTCGTAGATTATTATTATAAATGGATAATTCACCAAAAAAATTAAAAAGGAAATATAATAATTTTTTTTCCTGATTTCTATGGGCATCACTGGAAAATATAGGAGGGAGAGAGAGAATTAATGCAGTGAAAATTAAACTGTAAATGAATTTTATTAAATCAAATTTAACATGAAAAATAAACAATGTTTTTGCTCTGTGGCGGACATGCATAACTCAGGTTGTCGTGGGCTCCGCTGGTCCGTTTTGGGAATCAAACCGGAAGGCACAAGGAAAGGTCCTCCACCGTAAAATGGATTATGTGTTCCGAGGTCTAGAATCAGCCGAAATTTCAATTCTGAACCGGTCTCTCTCTCTATTTCAATAATTTTATTTAAAAAAACTAATCAGAAATTAATTGTGCCTTATGCACCTTATAATTTAAATAAATAAGAGAATAATATCAACCGCGTGTGTGTATTAGATATTAACTTCTGTTATATTAAAAATCTTTTAATAGGATAAATGGGTTTTTCGGAAATTGTTCACGGAAGAAGCAAGCTCCTTGCCGAGGACTGGGTGTGGTGTCTGAGATCATCTGGGTCAAATGCTGGGCCATTTCGGTCCACTACCTTAGTGGGCCTTTTCAGTCCACTACCTTAGTGGGCCTGCAATGAGGCCCATCAGATGCGAAGCCACCAAAAACTTTTACAATTGGGCCCACTAATTTAGAGGACTCCCCCTAAATAACAATAAAAGCAGTTGCCTTGCTTGCCATCTAGCATCACCCAAGGGGCATCTTGGTGCACTGATATCAGTGAGACTTCCCTTATCGCTTATCCTCTTTCACTTATCCTTTTTTATGCGCTTAAGCCTCGTTAATCCTCATCTCATTACAGTCGGAAGTAAGAAAGAAAAAAAAGGTGTACTTCAACGGTCCATAAGAAGATAGGAAGAGAAGGGATGAATGAATATGGAAAATTGTACTGATGATTGAATCATGGACATGTTGATCTCAAATGGAATGCCTTCCTTCCTTCTCAACAAGAACGATTCTGGATCCCTCGCAAATGGGTCTAAGCAATGAAACCATTCTGGCTTTCCTCGAAAAGAACACTTACAGATGGCCGATCGAGCTAAGGCCCGTAGCCCACATTAAAATCGGCCCTCTGATGTGGAAGGTTATGGGGAATTTGACCGATGCATATATGAAGATTTGGAACGAATGTTTGTTTGGTATAATGAAGTGGAAGATTGTGAATCGTCAAACAGAGAAGGGTTGGATCCAAGACTTGGGAATTTTGAATGAGACCCCACCCACCATGAGAAATACGAGATCTGAGAGTCTGGAGAGAGAGAGAGAGAGAGAGAGAGAGAGAGAGAGAGAGGTGAAATCAAAGTCAAAATGTTGACTCGACTGCACCTTTGCAGGTGGGGGGCATATGGATTCTTCTCGGGGTTTGGGTGCGAAGGAGAAAAATAAAAGAAGACAGTGAACAAAGGGGCGATCTTCAAGGCATAAAAGAAGGGTCAAACAAGAAGAATTGGATTGCAATCTAAGCAAATCTAATTTATCATCATAAAATTCCTTGGTTAAAATAATCTACTTGGAAAGCAGATTTCATTGTGTATTCCCCCACTTCTCCATCTAATAAAATTCGGTGTATAATTTTATTTATTGATTGATTTTACTTCTTTTTAAACTTTTCATTTTGGGTAAATGAAAAGGTCAATGACTTGAATTTTTTTGGTCATTTGCTAAGTAAATGTCACTTTTTATTTTTAACAAATGAGGTACATAGATTCTACAAAAAAAAAAGTAACGAATAAAATTTGAGAAATCTTATTAATAAAAATTAAGTTCAAGTTTTTAGATCATATATAATAATGATTATCAATGTAACATGCTTATACATCAGTTAGTAATGTCATGACTTAATTATTCTCAAGTGATATATACTCTTCATTTTTTTTCTCCCCTTCCCTTTCATCACCTACTCTCGATATAACTCTCCTCAAGAGTCACAATCCCAAAGCAATACCTTGTTCAATGTTCTATGTACCCCTCTCGACTTGCTCAGCCAATTTGCTTTTCCCTTTGAGTTCTATCAGATTCATCCTCAATTTGTATCTTTGATCCACACTCCAACGTATATACTAACTTAAGTATCCTTCCCCGCCCTGAAATTTTAACTCAAATATCATGTGTTTGGGTGCGCATACTTGGTTTTGCACGGATGTTGTATCACTGGTAAGAGCAGATCGCTGCAATAATTTTTCTCTAGGTATGATTTGAGAAATTATGTTATTGTGTGATGTTTTACTTACCGACATGGCATGATTTCTGATATGAATGGACCACAAAGTTTCGTAGGTGCACAAATGTGGAATTTGGTTCTTACAATATTGGGTTTTTGCGCCAAGCTGAGTTGGGCAACACATTCAATTGTTAATATGGGTTCGTGTGAATCGATGCACATATATCTCAAAAACTTCTCTTATCACAGCAGTAGAAATTGAGAGGTACAATTTTCATTGCACGTACGTATCAGACAGATCAATGCTCAAATTAAGCCAGTGAAAGTTTGTATGTTCTTTGAGCCAATGGAAGCTCCACTCTCTCTATCAAATTACCCAATGTTGCTAGCGGTTTTAAATTCTGAAAAACACCAAAGAGGAATAGACCCAATAATACACATCGACACGAAACATTTGCCAAGAATACTTAGTCACTAGAAGTTGGTAACTAATTGCATCATATAGTATTTAGGATTAACCGATTTGTATGAGATATCTTGACAATCCGTTGCACACTGACGCAATCCACTAAAGGGAATGAGATCATATTATCTTGAGGTGTACAGTCCTTTTCTGTAAACATCAGATGGCGAGATATTCTTGCAGGGTAAGCTCAAGTCGCTATAAGCTTATATAACAATTTGCACATGCACATATATAGTAGTTAAGGTCATTAAACTTAAAGAATAAACCCCATTAATGATCGACATTCGACAAAAATTCGATCTACTACCATGGATTGACAAAGTCTGATGGCCACAACCTCTGGGGTTAGATGCGCTCGATATCATGTCTTATTTGCAGTTTATTTTCCATTTTTATCTTATCTTAACTAGCTAGTGAACGAACTGAAGTGCTAAACACCCCAATCAAAGAGTCACAACTTCACCTGTCAAACTGAAAATTTCCGATAATAAAACACGGGAGAGATTGCGGCTTCTTCACGGTGATGAGGATGGATAGATCGGAAGATTTCACTTTCTTGATTATGTGTCTCTGAGTGTCGTTTTAGTGGAAGGGGGGGCGCATGGGCTCATGACATTGACAAGAAACTAACAATGACCCTGAAGAGCGGCTGCCATGAACAGTCTGAGGGTTAACTTAAAACAATTGTATTCAATTAGTTTATTTATGAACCTGTTACAATTATTTATAAAAACCCATTAAATCTTCCACCTATCGGATTCTTCTTTTCTTTTCTTTTTCTAGTTATAAATGATGATTATAAATGAGTTAAGATAGTGAGAACAGTGGTAAATATAACCGATTTCATGTGTTTAAAGCTACATTTTTCCTCAAATGAATGGAACTTTAATTCATCAATTACATTAAAAAAAACTTAATCAGGCATCAGATGAGTGTGTATATACATACATATATATAATCGATGGCAGGCAGATGTACAAGCAAATTACTTTATCAGCCATATTTTTCCTTTATAGGGTCTCTTTAATTATCAGCCCGTAAGCCAACGGTAGGAGTAGCTAATGAAAAGGGGTTAGCATGAAAGCAACCTTCTCGCTAATGAATAGGTATTTCATTCAGTAAAAAGCTAAAAGTTTAGATTTTCAAAGAAAAAGTCATAAATTTTTAAAAGTTCAATGTTTAATTTTTTTGAATTTTGATTAATCCGCATCTAAATCTTCTGAACTTATTAAACGGTAAAACATTTTTACTTACAAATTTTCTCTAAAATGTATACGGAAGATTTCTCTAAAGCCTCTCTGCCAAGGTAACACACAATGGTGGTAATATATAGTCCTCTTGAGTCGTAGAGAGCGATAATATGGTGAGTTGGATTCCGTTGGATAACACCGTGGGTTTAGCTTTAATGAATAGATAAACTTTTTATTCATTTTAAATTACAAAAGGAGAGCCTTGTAGGGGGGTGAAAAAGATAAAATCTAGAGTGATAATCAAAATCAGATGAAGGGCAAATGTGCATTGCAATGATCATCACATCTCAAACATGACAAAAACCTTTTAGAGCGTTGAATCAGGAACAAGTTTTCACATGGGTGACTGTCCTAAGGCTCAGCACCTAAGAAAGAGGCGAAGACCACATGGGGATCGAGAGGAGGAGGTGAGCATATGCGGAAAAGCAAAACAATGGAAACACCATACTAAACCTAGAGAGAGAAAGAGAGTACCCGCAGAGATATTTATTTTATATAATTGCCTCCTCCTTGAACCCCTTCTTCCTCCTTCGATCCTTTTAGGTTTATAGAATTCACTTGCTATTATAACTGGATAAAAAATAAACAAAAGGAATTGATGGGAATAAAGAGAGAGAGAGAGAGAGATGATTTTGAAGAGAAAAGTCAAATGACATTTAAGGGCTCACACGTGAGGGATCAGACTGAAGGAGCTGGCATTTAATACACATGCATCTCAATTTAGTACACACCCAAGCACTTTGTCTCCCTTCTCCCTCCATTTCTTTCTCTTAGTCTGTGACGGGCAGTAAATGACCTGATACTTTCCATCTCATTGTACCATGTCCACTTCTCCACAGAAAAAAACAAAACATCAAGCCATCTCTGATCTCTTTCAGTTTGGTCTGGTTTCTGATCTCAAGACAGAGTCTGAGGAAGGAAGCCCGATGTGCATCTACAAGAGAAACAACTGTCACAGTGCAACGCAACAGAAATAATTATTCTGGTGCAGGATAAGGTCAGGTCAGGTTCCACCATCAAGAGCAAGGAGGAGGAAGGGAAGTCAAATCTTCAAGCCCCTACTCAATGAAGAAACGTAGCTGACAACCCTTTTTGCCCCTTTCTACTTCAGGCATTCTTTTGTTAATTGCCCTCTCTTACCTTGCCTTTTAAGCGCTCTTTTCTTCCCCACCTCATCTCCCTTATATTAGTTTTACTCCTCTCCGTTTGTCCTCTTCTCTCTCTCTAAACTCCCATCTCTAGCTGGTTGCTGTTGCAGTATCCTGAGAGAGCATGCCTGAATGTCCAGAGAAAGGTAAGATGCCCACATCTCTCCCTCCTTCTCCACCCCCAACAACCAAAAAAGAAAGAAAGAAAGAAAAACACTATTTTCCTGGTGGGGGAGTTTTCATTATCAAAATACATCCATAAAACGATGCCTTGATTCCATCGAACACAGCCTCTTGGGGCCCGAAAATCTGTTAAAAGCCGTCTGCTCAAATGCTGTTTTCTGTTAGTCTGCTGAAAGACTGATAGAAGCATAAGGCAAATTTTAGTACTTTTCAAATTTACTAGTTGGCCAACAAACTCAGTTCAAAGCCTTGGTTATTTTTCTCCATCTTATTCTATGAAGGCCCTTCCGGAGAATCAGATTCTAGTTAGATATGCTTTAAGACAACCAATTGTTCAAGATTTATGGGTTTTGACCTTTTTTTGTGTGTGTGCGCTTTGGATTGTGTGACATAGGGAGAGATCGGATGAAATAGGAAAGAAGATTAAGAGAGAAGCTGATGTTGCTTCTTCTTATCCTAAGGGAAGAAGACACATGTTGGGCCCTTCCGGAACCCTAAATACGATTACACCGTGCGCGGCTTGTAAGCTCCTGAGGAGGAGGTGTGCCCAAGAATGTCCCTTCTCTCCGTATTTCTCTCCTCACGAGCCCCAGAAGTTTGCATCTGTTCACAAGGTTTTCGGTGCCAGCAATGTCTCCAAGATGTTAATGGTAATGCCCTAATCCCCATAAGAAAGGTCCTTCGCTTCGATCTCTTTCCATCGTGGTGGCTGAGGTACTGGCAGTGGTTTACTCGGAGATGGCATGACCCCTAAATCACACTTAGCCTGTTTTACAGGAAGTTCTTGTTGATACGATGAGCGTTGTACGATCCAGAGAAACATTTTTTAGTCTAGTGGGGACGGATGGAAAATGATTTATGAAATCATCGAAGTCTTTCTAGTTAGAACCCAAATTTGACATATGTCGATTTTCCATCAGCCACCTACCTAGGTTGATTAAAGCCAAGGTTTTTCGAGCTCTTTTAGATGTTTGTATGCCTGTGGATATATTCTTCTTTGTACTTGTCCATGATTAATGATAGTGCGATTTTTCATGCTCTATATGGAGAATTTCTAGGAGGTACCTGAGAGTCAGAGGGCAGATGCAGCAAACAGTCTCGTCTATGAAGCAAACGTGAGGCTGCGAGATCCAGTTTATGGGTGTATGGGCGCGATCTCGGCTTTGCAACAGCAAGTGCAATCTTTACAAGCCGAACTCAATGCAGTGAGGGCCGAGATTCTAAAATACAAGTACAGAGAAGCAAATGTCCTTGCTCCTTCTCATGTGACCTTGCTTTCTTCGGGCCCCGGTGTTAACGTCGTCTCAGTGGCTGCACTGCCTCCAGTCCCACAACCTCAGCCTCCGTCCCCACCGCCGACGTCTCTTCCTCCTCCCGCTACCTCATGTTCTTCTGTATTCACTCAACCAACCGCCAACAGTACTGACTTCAGCTCCATCTCAAGCGAGAACGTCTCCTATTTCGGCTGAACTTCTAAAGCTTGATTGATGAATCACCTCATTTGATTTTCCTATATGTATGAATGGATTAGAAAGAGAAGATGAAGAATAATGAACTGCCGATTATGAGTCGCTTAAATTGGGTTGCTCCGATCCGAGGAGTCCCAAGTTTTTTCTTGATAAATGCCTCCGTGTAGAGTGCTTAGGTGTTGGATCGTTCCATAATGTGTTTCCTTTCCCTTACATCCATTATCATATGTGTTTATGTTACAGTTGGTTTTTCGGGGACCATGTGTTTATGTTGCGTTTTGCCATATTTGTATTCTATACAATTACTAATTCAGAGAGTTATTTTCATAAATACTTGTTACTTTATATATATATATATATATATCAAGTTGTGCTATCTTCATGTACATTTATTATGATATATATATATATATATATATATTATGGGCGCAACACTTGCAGCTTAAAATGCCAAACCATCTTGAATTAGCAAGTGAAAGAAGTTGGATGTGGCAAATATATACCATGCGAATCAACATGGGCGTGTCTTCGGTATTATAAAAAAAAAATTCCAATATTTGTATAGATGAATCTTAATTACCAATACCATGCTTAATAAGCTCATGTCATATTCATCTCATCAGACTGACATTTTCCAACAAGGGATCGGGGCCCAACTATCGAACACAATACGAGTCAAAGGTTAAAGGTCTTCTTACCCGCCAAGTTGTAGGTCCTAACATAGCAAAAACAACTCAAAGTTCGGAAATTTTGGTGAAGCCAATGCAAAGCTGGAAATTCACATAGTCTGGACATGCGATTCTAATACTGACGCGAGACCGTGACATGTGCCTTGTTTGGTAGTCAGTATGGCCGTGCCAGCTAGACTCTTTTAGTTCCTTTTGTGTTTCCTTGGCGTGTGGACATCAACCAGCTAAGTGGGAAAAATTGGGAAAGGAAGAAACCCTTTATGGTATATATATAATACAATTAGCAAGAAAGAAACTCATCAATATAACCTTTTGTATCCGAACATTTTCCTATTCCTAGTTGTTTAGAATCACAGCTACATCCTGTTATTACTAGTCTGCGTATGTGCCTTCTCATTCAGTGTTCCCGACCCCATCAAGATGGAAAATTTCCGAGGAACACTACACTTTTTCCCCCCCTCTATTGTAATAGAGGTACAAGCCTACGATATAATATAAAGAGGTGGGTGTATGTATATATATTTATATATATAAAGTATATGTATTTATCAGATCGGTCCCTATCATCCCAATCTCTAGAAACCATATATAGGGATGTGATAGTATTTGGTCTTAGGTCATGGTTGCTTCAAGAGTTGGCATCTTTGCTTTGTCCCGATACATATGCCCCTTTCATGCTCCCCACCCATATGTATAATTTTTTTTTCTTTGTAGTTTCTTTTAATAAGTAATTATACAAACATACATACATATATATATGCACACACGTGTCTATATATAAAAGGGCACCCAAATCCTGCCCATGTCAACATGACGTCGTTTGAGCTAGGAACTCAAAGGAGACTTGGGATCCCTATACATATATTGTTCCTTTCAGAGCCACTAGGATTTTCCCCAATAATAGAATAAGGTAAACTATTGCATCTACATTTGGAGATTCACATTTTTTTTTCAAGAAAGTGGGTTTTTTTTTATTTTATTTACATGCACACTATTTAATATTTAAAATATCATAACTAATTAATATAAGAATTTATTAGTTTATAAATAGTATATAGGTTTTTTTTTTTGCGTAATGATATTTATATATTATTTTATTTTAATGATTAGATTTTCACATAAGCAATCTAGCAAGAGCTCGATTAATTCATAGAAATTTCTTTTCGGATAAATGCAACTAGCTAGATCCTAATTCATGGTATCAATTAATCCGAATTCGCCAAATTAAATAATTCTTGGTTTCATATATATTGTTATGAGAAATTTGAGTGAGTTTGAGAAATGATGGGAATGACCTTAACATATGGGCACACCCAACTAACACTCAAGCCCTCGATTGATGTATGCATGTGTGTGTAAACGCATTAGTTTAATCGTATACGTATGACCCCACACAGTCAGTTAACTTTAGGGCTTTGACGAGAGGCAATTATGTGAATTGACAGACTCATTAAGAATCTCTGGACACATGGATTGATTTTGTCGGAAATAGGGATTTAAGTGTACATTGTCCCATTTTCATCAAACAAGACTGGTTAACGATTTCAGCGCATTTGTTATATTCTCCTCAACATAAAACTTATTCATAGACCTGAGTAAGATTCCAAACGCGGCAGATTAAAGGCATTCAATTATATTACCCCATATAATTTTATCTTTCTATTCATGATGCCTAGTGTAGGACAGATGATGATGGCAGAGTACATTGAAAATCCAAATATACGTGCGAAGAGAAAAGGATATGATAAGTGACATCTTCATCCACAAATTCAGGATCATAATAACTCTCATTTCCATTTCCATTGTTAGTAAATATATAAGAGTTTTACTAATAAAAATTGAATATGAGATTTTTTATTGAATTTGAACAATATCGTTGCACTAAAACATATTTTTCTACTGTATAACTGAATGGAAGAAAAAGTTAGTGTACACCCATAATTTGTATGGCTGTATTGCAAATTATCAGTATATATCTGCTCATGGCATGGTAACTTCTAACATTGTAATTATTAGCACATGCATGCAGCCAGTTTCCGAAACCAAAGAAAAGATCAAATAATAATAATTAGTTTCAATACTCAAACGTTGGGCACGGCAGTCCATTTTTGTCCGTACATCGTTGCATTTTCTTCTGGGACCTACCTGGAAAATCTAAAACATTCTGGGCCAGGAGCCCAAGTCTTTATGGGCGTATAGAGAAATTCCCATTAGTTGGGCCGAAGGTAACAGAAAGCATATTATTCCAAATCGAACCTTTTTTTTTTTTTACATAAGCAACATACATACGGGTATATAAGAAAATAAAATAATAAAATAATACGATATATTTTACAAAAAGAATTAATCATATAATTGTTTTTATGTATTAGACTGATAAAAGTACCATTCCACCAAATTCTTTTCCTGCACCCGCCAGTTTAGGAATAATTACAGGCTGCGCTGCGGCCATATAAAACTCTCATCCCCACTACTTCACCTAGACTCGTGCTCCGGGGGGCAGTTGGGGCACATTCCATCCATCGGTGAATGAGGTATACTATGAGATATATAGAAAATTATTGATTTTATTACTCTATTAACATACTTCAAAGCTAAAATTCATGATAACTCTACAGCACAGAGTAGTTAGAAACGTCTAACATTTATCCCCTCCCTCCCCCTTATAGGGATTAACATGACGAGTCGACCAAAGTTGTCTTTATTATTCAATTATTTTTTTCCCTTTTATATTTGTAAACCCAGAGGAGGTAGTTCCGAGGCTTTGCTTTCAACTGGGAGGAGCATAGAGCCTTCTTGCTTCACTTCCGCATCTCCCTCGGCGACTTCCCTCTTGTAGATATACCTGCTCGACGCCCAGAGGAAAGCTCCCAAGTTGAGGGTCGAGATGACCAGAAGGAACCCGTAGTAATAGTCCAAGTGGGAGTCGTTCAAATTGTCCCCAATCCAACTCTTCCCGCCGTTTTCCCCCGTGACCTTGTCCACAACTGTGACCAGCAAGCTGTTCAGGAAGTTCCCAACCCCGATCCCACTGGTAAAGAACGTCGTCCCAAGGCTCTGCATCTCTTCGGGGGCTTGGTCGTAGAAGAATTCCAGCAGCCCAATCGCGTTGAACGCATCGGCCACCCCGAGGAGAACGTACTGCGGCAGCAGCCAGAATATGCTCATCGGGACGACGTCCTTTGGGTGGGAAGCGCCGTGGACGCTTATCAGATGCATCCTCTTGACCTCCACTGCATAGGCCGCTGCGATCGCTAGGATCTGGATGATGAACCCGACACCGATCCTCTGGAGGAGGGTGATCCCCCTCGGGTTCCCCGTCCTTGCCTGCATGAAGGGCACGAAGTACCGGTCATAAACCGGCACTGAGATGAGCATCGAGAGGGTCACGAAGCTACTCAGAGAAGCTGCCGGGATGTGGAAGCTAGGGCCCAGGCTCCGGTCCAGGGTGGTGCCCTGCTTGACGAAGAGGGTGTTGATCTGGGCCCAGATGGTGCTGGGGATCAGCACCACCAGCCATATCAAGAGCATACCGAGTATGAGCTTGATTCCTTCCACCTGCGTCACCGTGCATGGCTGCTTGGCCGGAGAGACCGCGCTTTCCTTTATCGCTGCCTTGTCCAATAACCTTTAGAAAAAAATATGAAAATTCCTTAGAATCTTAGCAACCTGACCTGAAATAGGGGAGAACTGGGGCACTGGCCACACCATAAAAAGAAAGAAAACCTAAACTTTTGGGTACTTAAAAAAAAAATACGATGTATCAGAATGGGTGTTACGGGAGGAAGTACTGGAAATCAAAGCTTTAAGGAAGGACATTTTAGCAAATCAATGGCTATGGAAACTTACAGAGGCCAGTATGGTCCATTTAGCAGTTGTTATATGGTACTTACTGTACATGACAGAAGATTTCCCAGCTCTGAAGCACATGAATTGGGAGGTCCACCGCGCGCGCGCACACCACACCCCCCACCCCCCCACTAAACCTGTCATTATTTGCATTCCATATTAAAGGTGCCGCCTTCGGGATTGGAATCCTCTGGTTACTCCTCTAAACCGATCCTATTGCGTGAATTCCGAGTCACAGTTATACACCTAACCATATCTCTAGTACCATGCTTACCATGAGCGAAAATCACAAGATCCTGAGTTGAATATCCCATCTTCTTGTTTTTATTTTTCTCATTCTACTGTGCCAAAGATGTCCTACCACTTAGGTTTAGCATATACTTAATCTCATTCTGAATGGATTAGTGGTCACAATCTTTTTTTCGAGTTAATCCAAGTATATAGGTCTCTGTCCATGTTGTGCGTGACAAATTACTAGCCACCATGTGGTTAGTTGTCACGACTTTGAATGGATTTGTAAGACGTGTCATATTGGACCCACATCCAATCAGTATCGAATCCGCAGTCCCACCACCATCTACATCTTACCATTGTGTGCGCCTTCAAGCGAAGGTGCCCCTCACGATTGGACTGTATTGTGAGGTATATATGCCATCCGATTTCATTTAGTGGGATGAAATTAAAGAATTTAGTAGGGGTCATGTCAGTTGATCTACGAAACAATAAAGTGGCATCATTGAGTGGTTGAGGAATTTACGGGCACGTACTTGAAGGCCGGTGTGTGGTGGATCTGGCGCTTCCCGCTCGCAACATAATACTGCCTCCCGAGTTCGTGGAGCTCCAGGGGGTCATCGGGCAGTGGAAGCCTCTGATTCTTGAAGGCTGTAACTGGAACACGAATGAGATCGCTTGCGGGGCTCCTGGTCTTGACCTTGTGCCGATAAATCAGGGTGCCCAGGTAGAATAAGAATAGGGAGAGGATGAGCCCGACTGTGGGGACCCCGTACCCCAACCCCCAGCCTAAGTTCTCTTGGATGTAGACAAGCCCAAGGGTTGCAAACAAGGCACCCAAGAAGGAGCTGAACATCCACCAGTTGAAGAACGACACCTAACAATTCGTCAGAACAAAACAACGCAGATAAAATGAGACTAATTGATTTAAGGATATATATATATTGGTAAGTAAGGTAATTCCATTAACAAAATGAGTCTACAAAGGTATGTATCCCCGGAGTGGAGGAGAAAAGGATACATACCTTGAGCCTCTTCTCCTGAGGGTTGAAGTCATCGAATTGGTCTGCACCAAAGGTTGATATGTTGGGCTTCGTCCCACCAGCCCCAATGGCTATGATATAGAGGGCAGAGTAGAAGAACGTAATCTGGGAGCTCGAGGCTCTGTTGCAGACCCCATTCCCACATGTCGGTCTCAGGAATTTCAGGGAAGCTGCCACCGTCAGAAGAATCATCCCCTGTTGGAAGAAGTTGCATAAGTGAATCAGTGTTTCTGTGGTTAGAAATCGATACCGACAGTGGGAGAATCTATTCAATTTGAAAATGGCGGGTCACAGAATATCCCAGGAGCCTGTGAAGACTGTGGAAGTTGGACGTCTGTATCAGTCAGACGGATGCTCACGTCATTTCATCATTGTTAAGCATCGGTGGAGTAGGTGATCACCAATAGAAAACAATATCTTAAGAACCACGAAAAGGAATCATCTGATAATCAAGTGGGTTCATGTGTGCCGTGGACCTGACGACGAATGATGTATAAGCTTGTGGAATGGACAGGGCCAAAAAAAAAAAGGGGGATCTTACTAGCTAGAATTCCTTTCTTTTCCTATTTGAGCGCGATCTCAGTGGTGATGACATCTTTAGGATGAAGGTTGAGTCTCGGATTCTCCTTGGTTGGAATTCCATTTTCCAGGACTTTTTTCTATCATATATATAAATATATGAATCTAAAAGAAAATATGTTAAAAATAATATATATGTAAGTTTAAGGTAGTACTCTTTTATCCGAAATTAAAAATGATGCATTCACAACAACAAATTCTTTCTGTACAACTTAAATTTTCATTTTTAGTTTCCTTCTCACTCATTTCACCCATTGATTTTGGCACTGGTGGGCAATGAATCAAAAGGGACAGTCCATTTGGACATACGGCCCGAACAGATACTTACCATTTATCTTGGCTTAGTGAGTGGGGGGTGATACTGAATACCGTCCAAACGTGTGGTCTCTTGTGTCTATTGCAGACGAATAAGCGCCGATTGTTTTTTACGATGAAAACAGAAGTGGGGAGAGACCCACACAGGATGTAAACCTAACCATGTCCCCAACTTCTCACCATTAATTTTGAGTGATTCATATTCTTGTTTCTCTCTTTGTTATAGTTTATAAATAATTATCAAGATTAGTACAGAGCCTAGTATCTGCCGTACAAAAGAAGGGTGAAAAGAGGGGGGAAGTTACCGTGACATATATTAGGGATGAGATGGTGAAGGTCCAGAACCGACCCAGGTAGGCATCGGCGACGTAGGCGCCAAGGATTGGGGTGATCCAGACCGCACCCGACCAGTTATTCACGTTCCTGACCGACGATACGGTGTCCTCGTGGAGTTGGGTGGTCAGGTAATTCACGAGGTTCGACGCAATCCCATAGAAAGCCATCCTCTCAAACGCCTCGTAGCCTATACGGAAGGTTACAGACACAAAACATGCGTATGCACAAATTCATCCGAATTAACATATGAGACGACAAACAGGAGTCGAACCCATTATAGTTGACATACGAGAATTCCGAAGGAGTTCTTCAATTCGACGTCCAGGATTCGAAGAAGTACACGTACTTACCGACAAGAAATGCGCAAGCTTTCCACTTGCCAGTTTTGGCCGCAAGGGCGGGGCGGCCATGGAGATCGACCGTGCCATCTCTCGTGTTGCCTTTTGCTTCCATTGATCGATCGATGGAAGAGATATCTTTTTTTTCCTTCTTCACTTCTCTATCTCCCTTCCCTCCCCCTCTGGATTATGATAAACAGGGTAGAGAGTATCGATAGGAAGGTTACTGAGTAGAGAGATGAGCAGGTGCAAGCATTGAGGGGTATAAATAGCCAGGACTCTTGGGTCAACTGCTGAACACTTGCCCCCACACACACTCTCTCTCTCTCTCTCTACATATATATCTATATATATAGCCATATGTACATGTATATAT
The DNA here is from genome assembly GCA_900174645.1 of Sonneratia alba. Lineage (NCBI taxonomy): Eukaryota > Viridiplantae > Streptophyta > Magnoliopsida > Myrtales > Lythraceae > Sonneratia > Sonneratia alba. Next base: position 2,764,906 of record FWPY01000030.1, read on the forward strand.
ATTATATATTATACACATCATTCTGGAATTTATTTATTTTTTTGGGGTCCCCAGTGCACGAGATAAATGATCCAATGACACGACAAATACATGCTTTAGGCTTACATAGGCACAGTTCCAGAAAACCACCATTGTATGCACGCATTGTCGTCCGAAATGTTTAAGGTAGTCTTTCCTTCTCACTTGTACACGTGATCATTTTCTTATTCCAGATGAGAATGAGATTGGTAGCCCTATAACAGATGGAGGGCCACAAGAGAGTGAATGAGCGTGGGATGGTAAAAACTTGCAGTTCACCTTTCCTTTTCCCCCATTTGTTATATATATATATATATTATGGTTTGTAGTCTGAAGAGGTGCTATATATATAATTCAAGAAAAGTTCCTCTTTTTAGTAAAAATCAATGTTTACGAAACTGTAATTTAAATGAGGATCAGTTTATAGACTTAAAACTAGTAAGTCTTATAAGGTAAGTTTAATTCTCTTTATAGCAAGATTTGGTCATCCATGCATGGATCCATGAGCCTCCTCTCCTCTGTAGTGGGGGAATGATAATAACAATAAATCAGGTCAGAACTGTGATTTTGGACCCATCAGATGACAAGTTAGTTCATCGAGCGGCATTTAGTAACTGTACTTAGTGACCATCAATTATGGATAGATAATCTAGGTAAAATATATGTGCATCAATCTTTGATGGTCTATATATACTTAATTTCTACGATAGGAATGTGCATGGAACGCACCGACTTCTACTCCGTGTGTTTGCTTAATGTTTTATTAAACGGAAAATGATAAATTAATTACATGGTAACTAATATATAATAATAAATATCGAGGGGAAAAGAGACCACCAAGGAATCGAGGGGCACAATATATCCTTGACTACTAGCATCAAAGGGGTGTCCGTGTACATGCGCATCCCACCTCCGTCGACATTTTAATAGAATTCTTCATTCTTTTGAACAAGTTTGCGCCATGTGTTTTAAGCAGCAGCAACTGCTGAGTTCATCCAAGAAGATCTTGAAACGACCAGACAATTTGATGTTCAGACACACACATGTATGCACGTACCTAAGGATTCAATATTCAATCCAGCAGTTGGTAAATCCTAAATTTCAGGCCGACAAAATACCTAATAAGCCAAATCACACACGCGCGCGTACACATTGTATCTTAGTATCTTCTTCTTCCTACCCTTCCTGAAAGCACTCCTTCAGTCGTTCATCAAGAAAACAGGAAGAAAAAACACGGTAATGAACTCCAAGTTGCGCGCCGATTTATCATACAGGTGTAGACTTTAGTTTATCAGTTGGTTTGGATTGGCTTCTTCCCGGTCTACATGATGCCAAACAAGGCTTCACACCAACCACAATTACTAGCCGAACATCAACCACCGTCTCTCATTTTACAACGAGGAGTTTACCCTTCTGTGGTTTATGAATGGTTTGCTAACTCATTGATCATGGTAGAGATCATGTTGCTGATGCATGCGTAGGTCACGGCCCATTAAAGGCTACGCACATAATAGAGAGGTCGAACCTACCATCATTTGTCCACCCCGGCATATTTTCCACGAATCGACACGTAGCCTACAGCCTCATGTGACGACTGATCGGGCTTACTGTATGGGCTTAGCTAGGCTCGATGTCTAAAGAGAAGATTCCTCTTTATCAAGATCGAAATATGGTGTTGACCTTTCTTAAGGTCGAGGGAAAACCGTGCATGGGACCAGTTTTCCCGAAAGATGTTTTCCTCCTTGCATGTTCCCCCCTAATTTCCCTCGTAATATTGGTCGAGGTTTCAGATGGTTTACTATGGAACATTGCAATCTGGAATCTGATGCACTGCACCGTACAGAGGTGCAGTGAATAATTAAGAGGAAAATAATTCTCGAGGGAAAATTGTTCGCAGAAAAAGGAAAATTCTTATCTTCACTATCTTCTTGCTCCACATATCGATGAGTGTTGACGAGGAGCCGCAGGACTATGACATTGTGGCATCAGTGCTAGAAAAGTCGACTACATTTGACGTACTAGTGCATTATAATCTTGGGTTGCAATTAATTTTGTTGTAAAAGTCTATTGTGATGTGAGATTATATGGGTCAAAATTTTGAAATCGAGCTGATGGAACTTTTATGCTTTAAAAACATATTACAACAAAATATCAAATGTACGAGTCAATCGGGGAACGTTCAGAAATACAAGAAATAAGAGAAATCAGCATCCGACCCGGAAATTGGTATTACCCATTGACTGAGAGAACATGCTCGCACAGAGCAATCGATGCGCGTGGGGCAGCTTCAAGATTCCCATTTACTAGGGGTTGAGATTTCCACCATACACACACATAAATTACACGTAAACTTCTTCTTCTTCTTCTTCTTCCGAAGATTCTGTTCACACATATATATTTTTGTGGTCCATGAAGAGCGCCCGGACATGCCATTTCTCCGAGGGCTGTATACATGTGCAATAGATTCAGAATCTTGTTCGATGACATACCCTTGAATGCCAATAATGCAGTACTAGGAGAAAGGGGAGATGTTTGGAGGGGTCGATCAATAAGGTTAAGTGCTGCATCCCTCATGATATTAATCACATGCAACGCAAAGCCATATCGAGCTTTGCTCGATATTCTCGCTCCTTGTCCTTCGATCACGAAGAGAGGCAGCTGAACCACCTGTCGCGAGAATCGCTGAGGAAAATGGTTGCTCTGTGTGGGAGATAGTAAAAATGAGGAGAGGATAGGAGAGGAGAATGGATTGCTCGATCTTCAACGCTCCCACCCTCGTTGGATGCACAGGCCGGAGAGACACGTCGCTTTCATAGGTTTCGTCTCAACAGAGGAAGTATCGTAACAATAATGTGTCGGTCGAAGTCTGAAGTTTCTAACGGGATGTGGAGGTTTCACCGAGGGAGACGCCATACAGGGAAGGTTCATCCGACTACAACGTGACATCTACATTAAATGCTTGGAAACATTTTTACAGTGTTTTCGACAGCTGATAACCTCTGGAAATTACAAGAGATATTGTTGCACGCTCCATATATGTATATGTATGTATATATGTTTTGCCCCGCTTCAATTCCAATGTAATTCCATCGATTTAAAAGAAAATAAAAAAAGGAAGAAGAAAAAAAATCAGCACTAGAATTCCCAGTTTAGAAATCGAATTCGAAGACCCTTTCATTTCATATCGATCAACGTAATTTATGTTCTTTTTATCGCTTGAAATTATTGAAATTAAGCGCTGTTTTTCCACTGTCGGTATATGACATCTAAAAATTCATCATGTCTAGTTTAATTCATGTTTAAATAGAATTGACCGATTAAAAAATCAATTGATATGATCTTATTTCAATAATGTTGCATTGGCAATGATCAAAACGAGTTAGGCAGCGTCGTCTCCTCCACCGTGGTTCCAACTGAAAGAGGGCAAGTAGACTGCTGAATGTCTCAAAGGAGTCAATTTTATAGTTTAAATGGGGCAACCTTGGACCACAATCATTGGTACGTTGATCTCAGGATGGAAATTATGAGGACGCTGGCGATCTGAGCCTAGACATGGACGAATCGTCCGGCCCTTAAATGTCCGACCTTGACCTTTTTCGAATCGATCAAGTTTGACCAGTGATGCAACGTTATTGCCAGTGTGGGAACAGAGAGAGAGAGAGAGAGAGAGAGAGAGAGAGAGTCGGTCTTAACGACTTAATTGAACGGGCTATATTGTAAACGGGGCTGGAGGGTAAGATCGATCGAGACTGACACAGAGAGCACTGTACTGGAGCTAGCTGCGGATGGGAGATGTAGACAACGTGTAAGCGCTACTAAGATAAGCCCATATGGGTTGGGACAAGAAGAGTATTACGGAAGGAAATCGAATTGAATATCGTCTTGTTTCAAAAATGAAAAGCTAAAAGTATTTTAAACCCTTTAAATGAATAAAACCCTTACATGAGGTTGCATGGGTCAGAGGGCAAAGCACATCCACATTCACTAGGCTCAGCTTGAGGTCCAGACTCTACTGAGTCCAGCAATCATGCAGGATTTTTGGTGCTTTTCTTTCTTTCTTTCTTTCTTTGTGGCTACGATAGATAGTGCAAGAGAAATTGTTAGATACTTCCCTATACATAACAATTGGGTCTCGTAGGATTAGTTCATGCTGCAGTCTTACCTAAATCTTCTATCATCCCTTCTCGTGACGCCAAGTAATTTGGATCGTTTATCGTCTCACGCCGCGACATCAACTTTTGATACCAATCCGGCGATAAATGTCAATATTAACATCTATAGGGGTTTGACAGAGCTATAACTTTCAATTTCTTTTTTTTTTTCCCTAATTTCTTTTTTATAAATACTTCATGAACAACCAAGTTTATACCATAACAAATACATCCTAAGAGAAATCAGTAGATACTCCAAAATATTTAACCTTTTTATAGTTAAATGCCATGAATCTTTACGAGTAAAATACAAGAATTACATAGACTTAACTCGAATACAAATAATAGGTCATCATGGTCAATGTCTGAATAAAATTCCTGCTGATTTTGATAAAGAAAATCACCCAAAAAAAGACAACTTTTTTATCGATTAATACCATTTTTTTCAAATAATATTTACTCGCAACAAACATATTGTGAATAAAGTTCTGAGTCTATGATTTTCTTGATAATTCCAATATAAAAGATTAAGAAATAAACTAATGGGAGAAACTTTTTAGTAGCTTTATGTAGTGTGAATGGGTGGAGAGGAAGACGGGGAAAAGAAGAACGTGCAATAATAACAGGGAGAAGAGAGAGTGGAGAATTCCCCAGATCAAGAAACCCCTCCACCAGATACGAGTAAATATTGACAAAGAGTGTCGGGGAGGGGGGGGGTGGTGGACCTTTCTTGCCTTTCCTTTTGTCAATGGCATCGAACCAAGATATCCTCCTGCATGGGGCCAAAGCGTGATATATGGAGCTTGGACAGCATCTACCCACTCATTATGAAATGAGGACATTGTGCCACAGCCATAGTACAGAGTGAATCCCCATAGATCCCACTGAAAGCAGCCTAACATGATTCACCACCATGAAGGGGGAAACAAGCGCAGAGCATTCCCTTCTGACTCCATCGAGTGAATGCAGGCAGTACAAACAATCCAACTAAACGGAAGGGGACGATACCCTCCAAGTTGGGCCAAGGTACATGTAAGAGTTGAGACCACATAGATAGATCAGCCTACTGTTTAGGTTAATGATGCTTTGACACATGATCTATCTATCAAGCTGACGCTCAGCTTCATCTACCAGGGACAGGACAACTTGGGGTTCTCGAGACCTAGACAAAGCTCCTTGTGCAAGCACCCGGCAGGCACAGAGTGGGAAAATTCTAGCAGGATGTTGATCCCAGGAGATCTGGATCTACTGGTGCTCAATATGACTGCAGAAGGTTGAGAATGACATAGAATAAAGGTTCCTGGATGAAAGAGATAGATAGATATGAGAAATGTTGAGAATAAAAGAATATCTTCTTCTCCTAACATCCTTTTTCTAATGTGTCTAAGCGGTGCTTTGGATTTTGTCAAGTTAATCTGAACCATAGCTGCATGAGAAAATGCAGGGAACCGACTTTGGTTCAGAAGTGGGTCTCTTCCATCATGCAGAAAATAAAGTCCTAAAAATGTCGTTAGAAACAGCTAGGGAAGATATTTGGTGTTACTGTTAGCAGAAAATAAGGTGAAGAAGGAGCACTAAGCAGCTTATCTAAATATGCATGCACTGAATTCTCTGAAATGTAACACGCACAAAGAAGCAGACAAGAGAACGAAAATATGACCGTATAACATTCTATTGATTGTCAGCACTGAGCACATGTGACGCTGCACCAGCAGAGTACAGATGATCAGTGCCACATCCTAAAATGAAGGGTGAAAACATTTTCTGCAAAAATTTTTAGGGGCAATAACAGGAATTCCCCTTTTCTAAATAACAAACTTCAAATTCTTTCGTTATACTACAGACAATTTCAGCAATAATTGATATATAAGCAAGTTTACCTGAAATAAACCTCATTTCAAGCCCAGACGTCCACTTTTACCATTGTGTTTGAGCATCAAGAGAATTGAAAGACTGGGATATCCTGATTATCTAAGGGAAAGTCCTCGATAAGATACCCAACATCACATAATGGAGGTCATGAGATGATTGCTTCTCTTTAATGACTGTGGCACATCAACATCGTCAGGGAAATATTTCTGCACTTTCATGATCAATTACAGAGGGTACATTTACAGTGATACAAGAAGAAACTGGAAGCCACTGAAGCATGGCAAATTCCTGAATACCAGTTAGTGTTTCCCCTACATAAATGCTACACAGAGGAGTCAGATATTTACTATCCTCTTCCATCCTATGCTGGAAAGCCAACTCTACAGATAGTTGAGAAACTTTATTCAGTTGATTAATAATTCAGAGATCCAGCATAGGTATAAAAAAAAAAAAACTGGTTGAAGTATGCGACTGTTTGTGGTAATTGTGAGAGAGTGATTTATCTTGTATGGATCAGGTGAGCAGATGCTCGTTATCTCATCCATCTGCATCAAATTATGATCTACTACCTCAAAATTATACCGATTCCCATTCATCTAATCTGATTCACCACCAGATGCGACCTCCTCCTCCGGCAATTCAAATGCATCAACTTCTGCAAAATATGATTTTTGCTGTTTAATATAATCTTCCAAGGCATTAGAGTCTTCGTCAGACTTCCGGAGATGGCCCTTCTGCCTCTGCATGACAAACAAAACTTTCCAAATATTCAACATGACAATGACAGACAGATTAGGCAAGGTAAACTATCTCTGAAGCGGTTGAAGAACAACACCACAGACTTTGCTCCCAACCATTAATATTTCCTCGTATGTTTTAACAGTATTTAATACAATAGCATGACAAGACACATAACCAGTGGCACACCATGGAGGCACTTATGGTCCTCAGGCAACACTACTGCTGAGACCAAAATGTTGCAGAATACCTTTCTAATATGCACTGGGCATGACTTTGATATATCATCATCTCTTTCTCCATTAAGTTTGTCCCTGTTCAGAAAGAGTGAAGACATTACTAACCATTGTAGCACAGAATATCATATAGAGACGAAAACATGGTTGTAACTTGCTTCATATAAGTTCACTGTACTGATTCTGCAAAACAACCTATATAATCAACAGTCAATCTAGACAGTCTAAGGAGACAATATCAGCAAAATCTAAACTGTATGAGCACGTTAGAGAAAGACGTTTGAAATATAGATTCAAATAAAATTAACAGCCTTTCTATCATAAGAAGAAAATACAAAGCAACAACTGCACTCAAATTCTCCATGCACATTGTCATTGATCAGTCCTAAAATATAATTGGCCAAACTCCAAAGCTAGAAAATACAACTGGCCTTAGTACAATAAGGTCAGGCCATCTACTGAGGGTGCTTATAAAGTCCCCTATCTTACAAAAAGCATGCTTGCAATGACCAAGTCTTGCCACAACATTTGGGACTTTGAATTATGGGTTCAACTGAGCAACCAGCAAACATCAGTTTCAGCACCTAGTGTAGAAGCAAAAATCAATTATTTAGCTTAAAGCTACCGTGGAGTTCCATTTCAGCCTGGCAATTGATGCAAATATCTTCCATGCAGGAATTCCACAACTAGAACATAATTGTAAAAAAAATGCAGAAACGTGTTGCTTCCTTTTCCCAGTTAATCTGTGAAATCATCCATCGCTTTTCTCACAGGATGGTTGTGATGTGACATTCAGCTTTCCAACACCTTCAGATGCTCATTTGGATATCTCTTAATTTCCCCTAATAATGAAGAATAGACACCAAATGCATGGGAAAGGAGAGTAAAGATATTTACCTAGCATTCTTAAGCACCTTTACAGTGGAACAGGAAGCAGAGACAGCAACCGCCTTCCCCCTGCTCTCCTTTTTCTCTGCAGCCGTTTGACGAGTGTAAACGGTCCAGGGCTCAACTTCCCAGAGATCAGTCCCATCTACACACAAAGAAAGATAGGCATAAGAAAATATCGATAAGGTTTTTTTCCAGATCTAGACAAATCTATGATTGCAGAGATGGAACAATTCCGAATAATTACGGAAAATGAACCTTCCGCAGCAAGTTCAGCGAAACGAATTACTGAACGTAACAATACTTCTTTCATCCTAGAATGCAAGTTCCAACTAGCAGCAGCCAAACAGCCGAACCGCGCGATCATCGCAATAAAGAAACCACAAGATTCGGTGAAATCCGCAATTACCGTGAGACTCTGAAGGTGAGGTGCAAAGCATTGAGGCAAGGCGGACTTTATCGGAGCTATCTTTTTTAGCTTTTGCATGGACACTGATCCGTGCTGTTTCGGGGGCGGAGGAGGGATTGGACTTCCTCTGAGTTTTCCGTTTCGGTTTGGGAGTGAAGGCGGAGGAAGAGCTCGGGGAGGTCACGGTATTAGTGCAGTCCGCGAAAGGGCTTCTTCTTCCGCTGCTTCTCCTACTGTGACCACCACTGGCACTCGCTAGCGGGCTTCTGCTTCTAGTTTTCGACTCCATTGAATCTCAAAGGAACAACGCTTCTGCTGAAACTTGCACGACCGCTGCTACTCAGAAAGACGACGACTAATTTCCCTCCGTTATATTTTTTGTTTAATTTAAATTTACCCCCGTAATTTGTATCCGTCCTCAAAAAGCACACCATAATTTACATTCGTTTTTAATTTAGTCTCCCATCTTTGGAAAATTATCATTTCATCCCATTAAATTTCAGCCCAAACAGCGTGAACAAAACCAGGCCCATTATGGGGGCTGACGCCTGACCAGTGCCGGAAAGTCGAGGAAGTTGGTGGCCAACACCCCAAACCCAACCCGAAGTCTCTCGCAAAACCCACACACACACATATGTATACGTACCCAATATTTCATGTCCACGAGGTAATTATTTTTGTTTTTCCTTTTTTTTCCGGTCGATTTTCATTTTTCTTCATACTCATTGATTTGCACATGCAACATTGACGTAACACTCGTGCCCAATATTCTTTCCCGCCGACAGTCAGCGTAATTAGCTGACTCAAATTGACTTACTCGCTTCCCGATTAATTGTTTTAAACTAACAATTAATGTGCTTATTTCGATTGATAAAGTGTTCTTCACGAGAAAGATTTCTTCAGATCTTGAACTTGGATTACCTCGTCAATTTTACAATGCCATGCCATGGGTTGCTACAATTAATTACGATAAAGCTTCTTGATACCTCTCTCAATTCATATTCCGGTGAACAGTGCGGATGCAGACCCTTGAAAGTTGTCACTTTTTTGTCAGCGATGGGGCGAGTCGATCGTCGGAAAGCGAATTGAGTGCTTTTCAGAAACTCGACTGGCTCGTATGTACAGAAGAAGAGGCCGAGCGTGATGAGCTAATGATGACCCAGTTCATACAACATATTTTGACGACCAAAGAAGATGAAAAGAGTCCTTGTTATTGCTTCAATTGCATACATGTACATGATATGTGGTAGTACCCGAACTCAGAGCATAACCAAACACTTTTTTAACCATAGAACACACCTGAAATGGCAAAATTAGGAGATCTTATATCTGGTGAGCCACGGGTCCTCATGACAAATCTTAAAGAGACTTAATCAGGGGCTCTAAATCTGATAATGGGGATTGCTAGCTTCGATTCCTAGTTGTTGTTTCGCTGATCTGTGGTGGTGCTCTTCTCGTAGTAGTGATAGGCCGCTGCTCCCGACAGGACGGCCAGCGTCAAGGCCTGCGCGTGCATCCTGCAGCCAAAAACAGACCACAGACCACAGACCAGTCAATTAACCGATCATTTTGTTCCTGGGAAGTTTCAACTTTCAGCATGTCGTTTCGGTGAAATTTCCCTTCGACTCGAGCTCGAGTTTTAAGTTCCAACAAATTATGTAGTTAAGTGACTAGTTCATCACCTAGCGTGGATGAGGCGGAGACTCGGCTTAAGCGGGGACTTGGTTCTTGAGTAAGCCAGTGATGCTCCCATTGCTGATGCCCATAATGCTCCTGCAAAACGGCATGCATTGACATTACGATCAATCCCTTTGAACATCAGGAAAAAACCGAGATTCAACCCAAAGGCACAAGATGATACAGATGCCAAATGGGATTGTTCGGCTATAAAAAATCACCAAGCACATGCCCTTTTTTATATAGGATGTGCCCAGGCTAGTTGTTAGATGATCGATAAGAGCAGACAGAGACGATAACTAACCGATGCTGGAGAGCTTGTGCTCGGTGACCCAAGACTGAATTGCCTCCATCTCTCCTCCTCTCTGCTGTTTCTTCCTAGCCTTGTCCTATTATTTCTTCTTCTTTGTATTAAGAAAGGATATTGGACTTCTGGGTGGGAGCTGAGCAGTTGGAGAAGAAGGGGTATTTATAGATAATCAGTCAGAGCGTTGGTGATTGATATAGATATATAGCTATATAGCTACATATATATTATACATAAAAGAATTGGTAGAGGCCCCTTGGTTTGTTAAAGTTATCTTTTTCTGTGTGTTGGTGTTTGTTGAACAACGTGAGAACGGTAAGCACATAGCCATAAACCACTGGCCATGTTGTCGCTGGTTTTCTGATGAGAGCCTACCCAGAAACTGTGAGCCGTTGGATCTGAATCATCTGGTGATGGCAGGGAGAGAGGTACGCGGGAATCTCTTTCAGTCTTTTGGATCTGCAACTGTTCTCTGATTTTGGAACAGTAACCAGTACCTTGGATGGATCGTAGAACATTATCCAGGGGATGTTTATGTGTTTTCTCTATATATTTTTTTAAAAATTTTCTCTGCGCGCATTATCTTTCTCTTTCTTGTGATCCTGGAAATCCGTCGGTGCAGAAGACATCAGAGACTGACACGATTTGATACGTATCTCTCATTAGCTCGACATCGGTATAGATGAGGGCAGCAAAACTAATGCTTCAGTGGATGATTGATTACCTTACTCTCATTGACATGGTTGCCTCATTTTTCCTGCTCCAACATGACAGAGAGCGCTTCCAACACAACCTTCTGCAGAACCATCAGCAGCAACCTCTGATGTCCTAATTACTGTCATCAGGGCAAGAAATGGAACTGTACAGCGGCACTGGCCTTCAACGGAGAGGCTCTCGGAATCGATTTTGCCGCTCTCTCTCTCCCCCTCCCTCTCTTATTTTTCCCCTCTCCCCAGTATGGTTTATTGGAAATTATCTCCTAAAGAGGAGGCCTTAGAGGACTGTCTGCCGACGCATATAATTTCCAAACCGTAAGCCTTTGGACTTGTCCGAGCCGCCGGGCCGGATCTTATGAGCCCAAAAGGCATTATATGGGCCTCCGTGAGGCATCAGGGCCCAATGGACCCCCGCATTACACGTGGCTAGTTGATTATCTATCTGTCTGTGGTGAGATTGGGACGTGAAGCCTCACACGAACACTCGTTTCCAGAAGATCGGAGAGCATAAAATAGCCGTGCACACGCCCTTCAAGATCTCCAAGGATGATTCACGAATTAACCACTTTCAGAACGAAATGCATTTTCCCGCCATACCATGAATGAAATCAGGAATACAAATTTTCGAAATCTAACTCCCGAAAGAATCTTCGCAGACCCGGAGAGTTATTTTTGAGTAGGCATCCTGCAGGACCAGTTTGTTCTGTCACATTAGTTTTCATGTACGGTCTTCTTTTTAAATGAGAACATTGAAAATGCCGACATGGGTGGGTGTTGGCATTCAGCATTGGATAACAGTTTCTGCATTTCATGCAGAAGGTAGTTGAGATATTGATGCTAGGCTTCAACACAGCCCAAAGGTCTAACCCCTTCTTCGTCCTACTACAAGTCGCATCTGCTTCCATTTTCCGAATTTCCAATAAAATAATCACCAAAGCAACATCGGCAATATCACGGTTTTCGTGGCATTGCCAACTCGACCCAGAATTTAGAAACAAGTAAAGAAATTAAACATACTATATATAATGCCTGATGAGAAGAACTAATGATCATCGTACAAATTAACCAAAAGCTTGGTCTTTGATTAATTGTCGTTGCTCTCGTTCCACTTCTTGATGGCCTGCACCACTGCTTGCTTGACCACCGGAGGACCAATTACTGCTCCTTGTTCATCACTCTGCAAAATCATTAGACCACACCTTCATGTTATTATCTTCTCAGATCAATTAATCATTTGGGTTTTGCATAAGAGGTTGCATAGATCAATGCAATGATATTCGTGGTAGCTACAGGTGACAATCTGGTAATCTGATTCCTTGAACCGACTAGCTAATAAGGTAGGCCTCAACATTCTGTCTCCGGCCGGATTCATTCATTCTGTACGTATCTTCAGGAGACTAGGTGTATGTAGGCTGGATTGGCATACGATTCAATCACATTTAGCTGCTTTTGTACTTGTATGACGCATAAACATTAACCCTGCAGGAAGTTCACTTTTATTTGTGTGCTTGGATGGATATAGATATGTCCGTACATAAACATGATACATATCTATGAATATGAATCTTACTTCTCCTCCAACTGCTTGAAGCCGAAAGCTGTCTGTACAGGAAACCCTAGCCTCAAGGACATTAAGGCCAAGCTCTTCAAAGGCTTCGAGTATTGAAACAAGCAGGCCTGGGCAGCTCCTGTCCGAGAATACATTGATCAGGAAACCTTTCTCTAGGGGTTCAACAGTCACCTGTTACAAGCAAAAATTGAATCAGGAGACAAATTTTTTTTCTGTGAGGGCCACATCTGATGTGTTTCTAATCCATGACCCAATGCATAATCAAAGTATATTAGTATAGAAGTTAATCCAGATATTCACGTACAGCAGGCAAGGGAGATTGCGTGGTAGAACTTTCAGGAAATTCTTCTATATCTTGATTCAACCTTTCCACTTTTTGTTTCAACTCTACAATGTACTTTGATGCATCTACTATGATCGACGTCTTGTTTAGCTGCTGAAGAAGACATGTCAGAATCTTCACATAAAAAATGGGGGGCTATCTGATCATCTATATCTGCTGCTAACCAGTATGCGTGCTGACAATTACTATAAACTCTGTTAAATTTCCGAAGCCACTTCTAGCATCTGCAAATGATAAATTGACACAAGATTTTGGTGGTTTATAGCTGACTGCTATCTGAGTGATGATATGAGACATCGAATGGAACCCAACTGGGAGAATATATCACTGATTATTCTTCTTTCTGAAGAAAAACTAACCCCCAAAAAACATTAAAAAAAATCGAGATGATCAGAAGCAAAACCAGAAACATCTTGTGACGACTCATCGGAGAAAAGAATAATTCTTCTAGCTAGGATGCAGACGTCAAAAACAGTATCTAACACTATATTGAAAGAAAAAAACCAATGAAATCGTGGGAATTAACCATAACTAGGCTTCAAATACAAGTCGGAGGAGGGTTTGAAGGGAATAGAGAAGTGATTACTGCATGAGAGTGGGTGATTGAACGAAGGAGTTGAAGCTTCTCATGCAGCGATGCTCTCTTATGCTCCCTTGACACCATTCTCTCTCTCTCTCGCTCTCTCTCTCTCTCAGGTATCTCCATGGAGAAGTATGTTTAAATAGGGAATCAGAGAGAAAGAAAAAGGGATGGCGAGAAAGAGATTACTTCTTGAGTATATATCTCTCTCTCCCCCTCTCTCTATTTCTCTGCTGAAGTAACTGTGTTATCCTCTGCAGCTGTACCTTTCTATAATTTCAGATCCATTCAGCCCTTCACGAGCTGGAAATTCATAAGATGCTAAAGGAGAAGGGAAACAAAATATGTCCATTTGGTTGTTTTTTTCCTTCCATCAATCCACTATTCAATCAAAATCACCGGGGCCTCCTCGTAATGCGCGTGAATTAACGACAAGCAAGCTCGCTAAGCTTAGCTAGCTAGACCCAACAGTCGATCTCATATATGCGCAAATGAAAAAGTTTGGTGGGATTTCCTACCAATCTGTGGGACAACTGTTAATTGATTTTTCGCCTTATTTCTCCCCCTCTAGTCTATCAATAAAGATGATTTTCAATCATCCCAGAGTTTGATTTGATGCATATCCCTATATAGTTATACATATATGCATTTGCCTTAGTTCTGTCTTTCTATGGTTTAATGTATGACATAACTGGAAGTATTATATTAAACCATGGCATATGAACCTTGTCAAAATGAAACACAGACACACACACATATATATATATAGCTAGGGTTGTAATGCCCACAAAATTAGCGATGTAATAAGAAAATTGCTTGAGATCATTTTCTCTCGGATTTTACACTCTTTCTTCTTCTCTTTTATCTTCTTCTTTTTCCTCAATAAAATTCAGTATGTGCTATGTTTTATTTTACACTTCCAGACTCCATGACTCATGCCAATGGAAGAGAAACCCTAATTCATCAGTGGATGGATGCTATATACATAGCTAGCCGTCTTCTCACGCGTCAAAACCAAACATCACATCATTTTACTTCATTTCTTTCTATGCATATATACCCATCATTTCCTTCAACCCACATTATTCCCACTAGGTGGTTCTAGCTTGCTTCATGTACTTAATATTAAGATATTACATCAACTAGTTCAGTTCATATATATGCTGGTAAACGTAATTTAATTAATTATATTTTTCAATTGGAAAAGAAGATTTATGAACTTAGAAGGAAGAAAAAGAGATAAAAAGTTTGACTGGATAATAATCAAATTGCCTAAACAACACCATGCTCAAACATTCTACTTTCACACACCTATATAGAATCTATAATTCGAAATGAGAAAGTCCCTTCCCCCATGAAGGTAAAAACGCGTGCCACTTAAGGAAGAATACATATACATATAAATATAGAATATTTGGACATATAGTCAGACATAGTAGTAATATTTGATACGGTTCGAAAAAACAGTGTTTGAATGAGGGTTTTTGGATCAATTGATGTACCATGCCGACCGGAGTTGACATGTTTATATACGGAGGGGTAAATTTTCAGGGAGGGAAAATTGAAGAGAAAGGAGGGGAGAATATTGGACCGTGCGAGAAGTGAGGGATTAAGTGAATGTAAAGGATTTATTGTTGTTTTGGCCAAAAAAAAAAGAACATTATTATTATTATTATTATTATGTGTTTATCTCTCTCTCTCTCTCTTATTTTTTCTTTTGCTATTAATTTCCTAGAAATGGGGTTTGTGAATTTCTCTTGAATGCCTCCAAACACTCCTCACGGGGGAGGCCTCTAAAAATTTTATTGGACTCTGTCTCCCCTTTTTCTGTCTCACCATTGCCTCCTCCAAGCTTTGTCCTGTCCCTTCCCCTCCACACGTGCCACCACTGTGGCCATGGCCGCCCTCAAAAGAAAAGGTCTTAATTTCTTCTAATGAGCCCAAAAAAATAAAAAGATTTTAATTTGAAATTTAAATCGAAGTTAGAAACCCTTTCTTGTCCCGAAATTCGAGAAAATATATCACGGTACCAATATTTAGCCGATTAATTTTCCATGTTGGAAGGTTGTGTTGTGTGGTCTCTCATGGAGGGAGCCTCTGCCGTGGACAACTTGGTACGTGTACATAGTGGCCCATTATTGGTCTGGAAAGTTGTAAAATGAATTCTCTCGATGAACTCGAGATGTGAGGATTAACAATCACGAGCCCATGTCCCTCAACCATCTGCAGGAAGAGATTCAAACATCAGATTACCAAAAGGCATTTTTTCTGTTTTTTTTTTTTACATGTTAATAATAAGTTGTCACTCTGACAAGCATGTATGCGATGATGTCTTTCATAATTACACGAGTGCCACTAACGATGATCTTCGCCGGAACATTACCAAATGGTTTGCCCTAGAGGAGTCGAGAAACCCTAATTAGCTTTAATTTTTAACAATCCTTTGAATTAACGAAAAAAAAAGGTACCTCTATTCACAACATGTTTTTTTTTATTTAGAAAAGTTCATATGGCCTAAAAGAGATGAAAAATGAAGAACAGAACAAAATTGGATGCTGAGAGTAATACTCACTCATGAAATTATCTCCGTGATATCTTGTTTCATTAGGTCGACAATGATGTAACCGTATTAACATTAGTCTATACACATAGATCTGTATGCGAAATTGTTTCTGCATGCAAATAATTGGTCAGAACTTTACACCTCCTTCAGTGTTGGACACCGCTGGAGCTATAGTGTAAAGCTACAAAATCCCGATCATGGCCAGCCCGATCTCTAGTGAATGTATGTATGTGTCACGGGACGCACTATATCAGGACATGATCACAGAGTTTCTTTTTTCTTTTCCCCTGTATGTGAAAATTTTGGAGGATATATATATATCTTCTCAATATATATAGACATACATATGTACATATATGAATATTTGTTTTCAGAATTATATATAATATTGTCTATATTCCACAGGGACAAATCATGTACCCATCTATTCACATGTGTGCCCCTTAATCATTACTACACAACAATGCCCTCCCTTCGATACTTATACACTCTGCATCCTCGACTTGTCTCTTGCCCTAATTACCATGTAACCGTTGCCATTATTTGCCCCTCTCTAGGGTTTTTATAGGTTCTCTATATATAGCTACCATTTAGGTCACAACCATCTTTTCATTATGTATTCTAAGAAAGTACTTACGATATAATAATATAATAGTCAATATAGAATCGATGGATTGTATTAAAATAGTGGTGGAATATGATATGGTCTAAATATGCATCTCGATCGCGCATGGTTAATGAATGATATGATATGATGTGGATAGCTGTTGCGGTGAACCGATCGGGACATGGACGTATTATGTTGAATGAGTCAATGAGGTGACTTGAAGTTTATCGCCTATAATGATGTTCATGAAAACTTTGGTGGGAAAAATACAAGCCCAAAACAGAGAAGCAGTTTTGTCTTCTATCACGTCCCAAAACCCTAGGTGCCCATGACGTTCTCACTGTGGGCAGCCGCTCATATCAAAAGCATACACCGCAATGAGACGTTACGTGTCATCTTACAGATTTTGCAACACGAGACACACACGATGACTGGCTGACTAACATGAATATCCCACAATCTCATGGTTCGAGCGAGCATGTGTATATATAATCCCCCAAAGAGCTTTCTAGATGATCATACTGTTGCTGGTTCCTGTGATCTCGGAAGCTTTGTCGGGCAAGATCTTTTGGTTCATATAGCTCGCCAGACGTGATACATGTACATCCCGTCGATCGAGACTGTCACGCAGATGGCCGCCGGTTCGAGTTTGTCTTCCCTTTTTCACGAGTGATGATGCCCTTTGTGTGGCTCCCTCTCCCAGTCCATTGCCTGTCTATTAATGGATAGTAGCTCAAGGGTTCTGGCCCCGACTTGCTGTGAGGATTGGCATGTGAAGAGGGAAGAAAAATCGACGGTTGTACTTGCTGCACTAAAACAGAGGGGTAATATATAAGCACTGAATTTTCTGATACAGAAATTGCTATGCTCCATAGTTTCACCTTTGGAGTCCGTGTAATGGATGGGCTAATAAGAAAGAATCGTGTGCCTGCCGAAGTGGCATCACCTCCGATTTCAAATCAATACATTCCGAGTTCAACTATTCCATCAGGAGCTCCATGTACCGTTCCCCCTCTCCCCCTCCTCCTCTTCATTAATTCCTCGTATTATAGGCTCATATGGTACCTTTATATATACACATACATACATAGTAAACACTCTTCCTCCATCTTGCAGACGAGCCGGTGTTTGCAAAAAATGTTGGAGCTCGGGAAGATTATGCATGCACCAGAACATTATAGATCACAACTATACACTGATGCTTTTTATTAATCAATGATAACGACAACAATAATTGATCATATTCCTTTTTTTTTTTTTGGCATGCAATGGTTGTTATTGAGAGGGAGAGAGATCTTCACTATTTTCGATCAATATCTTCTCCAGAAAATAACAATTGTTATATCAGGAGAATAGAAATTGTTGGGTGGGGGCGTGCGTGTAATGCGTTGCTGACCTGTACACGTTTACGTGTCTATGCTTTTAAAAAAAACAATATATATAATTATTAAGCAACGTGACCAAAAAAAAAAAAATCCAAGAAAGGGACTATTACGGGCCCGATCATGCGATTGTAAGCGCAGCTCAATCCAGAAATGTCTCCCGTGACATTTCATATTACTAAAATAATGTCATCTCCCCCCAATAAAAAACAAATGGGCTGAACATTCTCTCCATATCCAATAAATAATATCAAAATAAAATTGATATAATAATACCATTTTCCATTAACAAGTGGAGTCAACCTTCATTTAAAATTAAAAAAAAATAAGAAAAGAATAAAATTATGACGATAAACTCAAATACTCATTACTAGTTTTGTTGAAATTATTCAATATATCTTTCTCTTAAAAATTGTGTTGAGTTCGAATTTTACGAATGATAATGATTTATATTGGAAGAACTTTACCACCGACTTGGCTCGAATCTGGACCGATCAGGGACCTGTTCATATTGTTTATACCAGGAGGAAGAAGGAAAAAAAAACATCATAAAATATTGCCATAATTTTTCCCCTCCCCCTCCCGGTGCTGTGGTAGTTTGGGTATTTCTTTTATATCGGTGGTATCCAATACCGTAACAATCAACGACACCGTAGTAACCGACTAACCTACCAGCCTGGGGCCCACCAATTAAATCCCATATACCGACCCTCGAGAGATTCAAACTCTAAACCTGGTCTATGTATATTGTCAGTTTATCAGCGGGCTCTCATTCTCGAGAGCTGTGATAGTTTCGGGTTATTCCTCGATTAGTTCTCCTCTTTTTCCCACCCCTAAAAATTATATAATGATACTGATGTTGAATTGTGATGAGCATTGGGTATTACAGGACTCTTGTGAGCCGCCCGTGGAAGCACACGTGACTTTTCACTCCGAGAAAGTACATTCACATGCAAAGGTGACGATGGAATCCAATAATTAGCAAACAAAAAAGATGACTGAGGGATGAGCTTTCCTCTCTCTCTCTCTCTCTCCATCTCATCATAGTAATATTCGCAGCAAATTTACCCATTTTCGTTCAACCGGATAAGGCCGGCCTAGGTATATGTTGTGAGTAATTCACTGTGAGTTGGAGAATATCCTGCGTCGTTGAGGTCATGCGGGTGTGCTTACTTTTCTACCTTGAAAGTGCGGGAGAAGGGCGCAAAAAAAAAAGAACATCGATTCAAAGTCGATTCGACCCAACAAAGATCAACATGAGGTGATAGTAAATCCCTCGATTGATCCTCGATTTTCAGGTGGATCGAATACTAAGTAAGTCACTCTCAAGAGGGATGTCCGAACGCCCCATAAATGGAATTAAAGAAGGGTCACAGTCATCAGTAGCGACCCCTCCTCTCCTCAAATCCTGACGTCTGATGCCTCCTCCACATAAGAGGACGAGTGGGTCGGCTTCAGCATGAGAACAAACGAGCCCTACACTTTTACAGCTAATATTGAATTTGTCCTCTTTTCCTTGGCGAATGTTCTTCGACGGAGGGAGCATGAATCAAGCGTCCACTTATCCCGGTAGATGTTAGTGGCCGGAAACAGCACCCCCGCTTCCCAGTTTTCACTGCTCAATTGCAACAACCAACCAGAACCTGGTGAGTGAAAAGCTCGACCCTGATCAGGGGAAAACCTGAATTACCAAATGTGATTGATGATATCATCCCATCAAAACGAGATGCAACTTAAATGAACCCATGATGGATGCAGGGAAGAAGACAGTTTAACTCAGCTCACCTTAATCTAGATGGATCCGACATGGACTCATAGCTACACATACATAGAATCAGAAACTTAAGTCGAGAAGTTTAAAAGGCTTGGGGACACTCCGAGCAAGACAAAATGATATATCATGAAAAAAAATGTGAAGGACTAATTCCCTGCAGAAACCATGTATAGCAATGTTTGATCCATTTCTTATCCTCTCTTTTCCGTTCCGGATTCCTAGAGTCTCCATTGTTACGCAACAAACAACTGAGAAAGGTAACAATCTGTGAGAGCCGAATGGTTGCGCTATTCAGCCTGTTTATCCGGTCTATCACTGTCCTCTGACATTCCTGTGAAAGTAACAAAAAGATTTGTAAGGTTTCCCAGTCACGGGATCAGTACCACAAGACAAATTTCATTCACAAGATCATGAGAAAACAATATAGAAATATATGAATGATGGATGGGAAAAAATGAAAAAAAGGAAAAAAAAAAGAACTTGTGGAGCATATAAATCAATTCAAACTGTGTTTCCTTGTCCCATCGTCATCTTCCTTCACATGTTGAGGAACCAGCAAAAGATGCCACCCAGTGGAAACAACCAAACAAACTCACAACCTAGCCATATCTTCGATACGGAACATTTATAAGGAGGGAGATGTTCTCAGCTGTTGTACATATATAGTTTTGTTGTTTTTCGGATCCAATAGTGACAGAGCAGTGTCGTGTTTCTTTGATATTTGCTACAATAAGTTGCAAGCTCATCAAGTCCAAGAAGATAGGAGACAATTTACCCATGAAATCTGTGCACAAAAAAATAAGGATCTAACAATACTCACATTCGTCCCGTGATCTTTAGAGAAGTTAATTGAGCAACAAGAGGAAGGATTTTTTTTTTTTCCTGGGCCAGCCATTAAACCTGCACGACAAGAGCAAAGAATAATTAAGAGCATGTTTCTTTTCATAGTAGAATCAGTCCATTACTTTGCTCCTTTGCGTTTGAAGGAGTGAAAGAACTTACTGCTGGTAAATAACCCCCTTCAGATTCTTAAGAAAGATTGCTCCCATTTGCAGTTCATATGGATATCGCATTAGGTGTTCAGGAACTGATCGATACAAGAATTGATCAAGAAGAACAGCCCTGGAAGCACCTCTTTCCTCCATATTTTGGGTCATCGCTCATGGAAAAATGGAACATCTGAATCTTATATCAAAGCACTATGTATGATAAATCAAGTCGATTGCAACCCTGTGAGAGGTTTGTCACAACCTCAGCAATCCCATCCTGAATCCATAATGTTTCAGACATGAATTTCTATAAGCCGCAGATCTTTCCAGGTGTGACTCAGATCAGGTCCATAACCCAGGAACTTCATGACCACTCTCAGCTCCTCCAACATGGCATAAATCTCAAATCTCCGAGGATGTTCCTGGTCTCTGGAGTAGAATTTATGAATTTCTCCATTCACGGATATCCAACTAAATCCTGGTTCCTTCTTCATGCCCTGATCCTTCATCAGGTGTCTAAGCCCAAGACCGTCTTCAAGCTTCCCACTCTGCATGTACGTATTAGATAGGAGGACATAAGTAGCAGGATCCTGTGGTCGTACTGAGACGATCTTCTCAGCTGCAAACTTGCCCAGTTCAATATTTCCATGGACTGTACATGCTCCAAGCAAACTTTGCCAGATCATTTCATCAGGCTCAATAGGCATTTTCTTAATAAAGTCCAGAGCATCATCAAGGTGGCCAACACGGCCTAGAAGATCAACTATACAAGCATAGTGCTCCATATCTGGTACAATACCATAAATGTCCTGCATCCCGTGAAAATACGACATCCCTTCTTCTACAAGGCCTCCATGGCTACAGGCAAACAAAACAGACAAGAAAGTAACAGAATTGGGCCTAATCCCCTGCTGCTCCGTTTCCTTGAACAGTTTGATGGCCTGTTCAATCAATCCATGCAAGGCATAACCTGAAATAATAGAAGTCCAAGAAACAATATCTGGTGTATGCATCCTTGCAAAAACTCTACTAGCATCTGTTATACTCCCACACTTGGCATACATGTCTATTAGAGCACTTTCTATGCATCTTTCACTGTCCATTCTTGCCTTGCAGATAAGGCCATGAATCTGCTGTCCACATTCGAAAAAAGAAAGGCTAGAACATGCTGTGAGCACAGAAGAATAGG
The DNA here is from genome assembly GCA_900174645.1 of Sonneratia alba. Taxonomy (NCBI): domain Eukaryota; kingdom Viridiplantae; phylum Streptophyta; class Magnoliopsida; order Myrtales; family Lythraceae; genus Sonneratia; species Sonneratia alba. The sequence goes on from FWPY01000030.1 coordinate 2,786,915, forward strand.
CATATTCATTAGGCAGAAACCCCTCTTCCCTCATTTTTGAGAAAAAAGAAAGCGCTCTAACCTCCTCGGAACACTGAGAGTAGGCAGTCAGCATAGTTGTCCATGAAATCAAATCTTTATTCTCTGCCAACTTAAAAACCTTCTCTACATCTTCGAGGGACCTGCACTTGGCATATGCATGGGCAATAGCATTAGACACATCTGGGACCATCAACCTACTTACTGACTTCAAGACCTTCCCATGAACTTCCCTTACAAATTGAAGGTTCTTTGAAGCAGCAATGGAATTGAAAACACTGCAGTAGGTAAAAATATCAGAACTTATGCCCTTTTGGCACATCTTAATGTACAATTCCAGAGCTTCTCTGCTCAGACCACAATACGAATAAGCTGATATCATTGCATTCCATGGAGCACTGACTCGAGATTCCATGAAATTCATGTCAAAGACATTCCTCGCATCAGATATTGATCCACAGTTCGCATACATGTCAATCAGGGCTGTTCCAACAGAAACATTAGAATCAGCTCCTGTTTCAGAGACATCACTGTGTACTTGCCTCCCCTTGTTGATGTCACCTAACTGCCCAACTGCTTGTAGGACGCTTATAAATGTGTACACATTTGGTTTTAAACCTCCTGCCTTCATTCTAAGGAAGTAGTCATATGCTTCAGAATAGACACCATTTGATGTGAAACCTGATATTATAGCATTCCATGAGACGTCATTATGTTCCCCCATGGAGTTGAACACCTTGCAGGACTCCTCCATCCTCCCCAACTTAGCGTACATGCTGAGGAGAGAAGTACTAATGAAGGTATTAGGGGCAAAACCTGTTCTGATAATCTGGGAATGCATGATTTTGCCTAGTTCAATTGAACCCAACCCAATGCACAACTGGATGATGGCAGAATAAGTGAATTTGTCAGGAGAGACTCCTAGGTTCTGCATTTCATGGAAGAATTCCAATCCATCAAGAAACAGGCCGTTCTCTGTTGATGCTGAGATCATGACAGTCCACGAGAACGTGTTCCTCCCTGGCATATTATCAAATACCCGACGGGCGGCCTTGAAGTTGGAGCACTTCAAGTACGCATAAGCAACATGATTCAGCAATATAATTAAACTATCCTTTTCCTGAAAGTATGACCTTAGCACAAACCCATGTACTGATTTTACAGCAGTATGGGACCCATTTTCTGAACAACGACGTAAGAGTTCAACAAGCTGTTGTCGATCACACTGGCTCATAATTTTACAGACTGCATCCGCATTCCTGGATTCGAATTTAATATACTTGCCAGAATTTTGCGTGTCGGGTAATGATAAGGTTTTGATTGATCTCCTACTCTGCAAAACATCAATAACATTCACATGCTCTTTAGAATCAGACTTCAATGACATTAGCAACGAGACATGTCCAGGTCAAGAGGGAAGAGGTGACTCACTCTGTCATTGGAAGCAGAGACTATAGCGTCAAACAATTTCGGAGACCGAAAAATGTCATATTTGAGGGAGATGCTCATCTTTAGTTGCACAGTTAGGCCCTCATCTAGTCACCTACAAGAACAACGAGGTTCCTCCAACAAACAGAAACCCACTGAATTCACATTCCGAGGTCGTCCCAGCGTATATGTTGAATCAGGGCCTACATAAACCCGATAATCAGACCATCATGAAAGGAGTATACAGATTCCTGCTTCGTATTAGACATAAGGGGCTTAACTGAAATGAAAACTAGAACCACATATGCTGCCATTGGCTTCTCAATTTGGGATGAATTAGAGAGAGGTTACATCAACGAGTAGGATTTTGCAGGGCGACAAGGTGGACAACTACCCTCCTTCCCCCCTTAATTTTGCTACTTGGGATTGAGTGGTGAGTGAGTGCTCTCGATTTGTCACTCTTCAAGAGCAAAACAAAGTCTGAGAGAGAGAGGATGACTGACACAGCTTTCTTACCACTGCTCTGAGACAATAAACGGTCAGCCCAGGCCCATGATGAAAACGGCAATGGAGCTCGAAGGGCTCAAACTGGCCAGCAAACGATGGACTTCAGGCCCATGATCCTCGGCCAGTCTTGTCCAAGCCAGCGAATTCAGGAAGAGCAGCTGCTGCAACAAGAACGTGTTCCTGTCCTCTCGAACATACATATCATCAAACTCCTGGACACATGAGCCGGCCCGGGGATCACCGCTATCAGCCGAAAAGGGCCCCAGCACCGTCATCGCTGCAGATATCAACATGATCCCTGCACCGATTACACTCATCGACACGTGGAAACGCCGGCAACGTTGAGATAGCTGGGGAAGAAGGAAGAGTGCTGCGTCAACCAGCGGAAACTCGAGCGTTAGCCATGCAACGGTGTGATTGGTCAATTTGCTGAAATGACATTTTTGCGTGGATGGATCCACGTTATTTACGAAACTGCCACTGAATGGTCTGTTAAAATCAGTAGTGAGCCCGTGCCCGGCCCCATGGTTCCCTACTTCCCTGGCCATCGTAGACTGTCTAACGCCCGCTCGGGCTCGGCTGGATCAGTGCAGCTGGTTCTATCCTCATGTGAGAACCGCAATATACATTTGATTTTTGAAATAAAAAATTCTTATAATTGGCAATGAACCATATCAAAAGTTATTCAGGGAGGGAGTCTAATGTCACAGGAGGCAGTGATGATGGTTTAGCATAATGGAGGGTAGGAAGGTAATCTACTAGAAGTCATATCACAGGTCTACCTCTGGAATTGGAACTCAAATCCACGTTGACGCTGACAGAGACAAAAATCGACCGTCCGCGGACGGAGAAGATACATATGATCTCACCGATTGCACTATTTTCTTTCTGAATTCAATGTTTTGACTTTTAACTACATTTTCAAACGCAAGAAAGAATGAGTATATCTATTCGTCAAATTTATGGGCCTATTTTATTGGGCTTCTTTTCGTTTCCTGCAGCATTTCGGCCCACTGAGCCGGCCCATTTGAGTAGAACTAGAGAAATTGAAAAAAATAATTTTCAAAAAGGTTGAAGAAGAGAAGGGAAAAGAGTTTTTTCATCAATTTCTCATCTTTCTCCACTCTTAATAAAACCATCGCAGACCTGACCTGTCTCTTCCTTCGCTGCCACCACCGCCGTTGTGGCCCGTGGTCGTGTTGGTCGTCGTAGTCTTCTATATAACTCAGATTGCATGATTTCCGCTCGATAGAATTGGAAAATGGGGGATCAGCTTGCGAGAGGAGAGGAGTTCGAGAGGAAAGCCGAGAAGAAACTCACCAGCTGGAGTTTCTTAGGGTCCAAGTACGAGGACGCTGCCGATCTGTTCGACAAAGCCGCCAATTGCTTCAAGCTTGCCAAAGCTTGTACTTCACCTTCTTCCTTCTTTCTCTCGGTTTGATTTTCCTTTCCTTCGATTTGTTGGTCTAGAGATTGTGTTCTCCTACGAGAAATGCCAAGGGTTTTGGCGCGATCGGGGCCGGCTGGTTCGGGTTCTGTGGATTTCGATGATTGGGAAAGCTCAAATTCTTAGGATTTTTCTTCGTTGGATTTCGTTTTGATGGCTGTGTTCGCTTGAATGTTGTTGGACGGATTGGTTTTGGCTTTTGTTTCTCCCTTCCCCCACTATGGCGGGGCTCCATCTCAGGTAACAGCGATTGTCTTATTTATGGATTCCAGAAAAGGGAATCTTGAAGGTAAACATAGGCGTAACGATTTGGATTTTCTTTCTTAGTTGCTGCATGGTCGGGCTCTTGTTTGCTCAAGTATATAACCTGTCGGTTAGAAAATTGATCAATTTGGTAGAAGCTGTGAAAAAGTTTTGAATCTGAAACGATGAAGATTGTTTGATTGGTTCAAGCTGGTTAATTTCATTAATATGCCACTTGAGAATGACGTGTAGTTGTCTATATATTTTCAAGAGAGATAATTTTGCTGGTTTGATCTTCAATGGTGTCAGATCAGTTCGGGCCTTGACAGTTTGTGAATCGGATAATTTCGCAAAAGTTTCAGATGGTAAATTTTTTAAAAAAATTATGGCCTGCTAATCTATGAATTCTATTTGCATTTCAGGGGATAGAGCTGGGTCTACGTATATCAAGTTGGCTGATTGTCATTTGAAGGCAGGTGCTTCTATTCTGATGATGGGGTTACATTGGCATGCTCGTCATCTACAGTATCTTCTAAGGAATTACTTATTATTTGGCTTGTGTTGCAGAGTGAAAGCAAACATGAAGCTGCTTCATCTTATGTTGATGCTGCCAATTGCTACAAGAAGACATCTCCTAAGGGTATGCTTGCAGTGTAGTATTACAGTTGTAGGATTCTAGGTGATGCCCTTGCAATCTATTGCTGCAGGTTCCACTTCAATGGGTTTCTTTATCAAACATTCTCTGTAAAACAGATTATCTTGTTATTCCTTACATGTACCGATATCTTTTTGGAGAATCTGGTGATGGACTTATCATTTGTTTGATTCTTTCAAACTATATCAATCGATATTATTTCACATACTTCTTTTACAGAAGATTCAGACTCTGAATCTTTGATAAATTTTTTTCAATTGGTTTATAAGATTACAGTTCATTTCTACAAGGACCATAAGAACCCAATATCAATATATACATTTTCCCGCCAGTTTTGAGGAAGATTTGACCCATTTTTTATTAATTTATTTCAGAGGCCATAACTTGCTTGGAGAAGGCAGTTAACCTGTTTATGGAGATTGGAAGACTCAATATGGCTGCAAGATATTACAAGGTAACCTTATTTATGTCCACTCTCGTGAGATTGACATTCTTCACAGCACAAGTTGACGTCTTTTATAATTTGGTTCTTCCAGGAAATTGCTGAACTATATGAGGCTGACCAGAATATGGAAGGTGCCATTGACAACTTTGAACGGGCAGCTGAGCTTTTTGAAAGTGAGGAGGTAACTACTTCTGCCAATCAGTGCAAACAGAAGGTTGCTCAGTTTGCAGCACAACTAGAGCAGTAAGTCTTTCTCTGTTGCATTTTTTGTTCAGGTCATTTAGTATGACGGCTAGAATTGATGGATGATTTATCTTCATCCAAACTCTTCAGCTAAATTGTGCCAATCAGTCCTTTTAAGTTCCTCTCTTTTTTTAAGTTCTTTTAGGTTCTTAGGGAAAGAAAAGTTCATGATGACCGTCATAATTTTGATGGCAGCAGCATGATGAGATACTTTATTTGTATACCTGTTCACTATGAAATGTTACTGATGTATAAGTATTGTTTTGTTTTAGATATTTGTAATATCATTTCGTTCTCCTGTCCATGCCAAGTTATGTTTGTCTGTGTGAGTTGGTTGCCTTTATAAAGATTAGCTGCATTACAGCAAGGATAGATGCTCAATACAATATAGCGATTGGAAGGAAATTGTTCTGGATTTCATTATGGAAGCGTACTTATATTTTTCTCCAGGTATCAGAAAGCTATTGAGATATATGAGGCCATTGCACGACATTCTCTTAATATTAACTTGCTGAAGTATGGAGTCAAGGGGCATTTACTCAATGCTGGAATTTGCCAACTCTGCAAGGGTGATGTTGTTGCGATTACCAATGCATTGGACCGTTATCAGGTCAGTCTCCTTGCTGCACTTCTTCAGCAACTCACCATTTACTCACTGATTTAGAAGTTACACTCAATACTCAATTGATAATGCTCTTGCAGGAACTTGACCCAACATTTTCAGGAACACGTGAATACAGATTGTTGAAGGTACTTGCTTTCTTGGAAGTTAGAAGTCATCTTTATTGTGCTGTCAGAATTTTCTTTTCCCCCAGAACTTAGGTTTCACCTGGCTAGATAATTAAGCTTCTTCCTGGCATCAAATTTAGATCTCAAGATTTTCGGTTTTATTTTATTTTGTATTGTATTTTTGCATCATGTTTTGTTTGAATTTCAAATTAATTCAAGCATGATCTCATTCATTTACCTTATCCTCATGAGTGGTATTTTCTGCATTCATGTTATATGTAATTTTTCATGTGCTGTCTCTGCTTTCCGAAGTACCATAAAACTAAATGGGAAGGGCTAACCTTGTGATATCAGGATATTGCTGCTGCTATCGACGAGGAAGACGTAATGAAGTTCACTGATGTTGTGAAGGAATTTGATAGCATGACTCCCCTGGTAAATTTCGCTGAGCCTAGATGAGCTGGCATTCTTACGAGCCCAAATCTTACACACATCATTGGATATCAATTTTACTCTGTCTTCTTGCAAAGAATCAGATTCCTTTTCTCTTCATACTTTTCTGCGAAACAAAAACAACTCTTTACACTTATCCAAGAATGAAAAGCATGATGATCATTGTAATCGCTAACTCTTTATCCTGAAATTTCCGATTCTGATATATCGGGGCATGTGTGCATAGGATTCTTGGAAGACAACACTTCTCCTGAGAGTGAAGGAGAAGCTGAAGGCCAGGGAATTGGAGGAAGATGATCTCACTTAAAGAGCCTTATTTCTTTTTGTCTCACTACTGATGGGCTCTGCCTCTATTAATGGCTATTGCCGGGACTACTGTGGTTTGATCAGATGAGTTTGTGTTTACTGGATCGGATGTGGGTCTGTATTAACGCTTGGTTTGTAATTACGACTTGTATCGATACGTTGTTCCAATAAGTCAGATCTAATTCATATTGCTATTGATGTGATGATTTGCGTTTTACAAATAGTTCTTGGAAGTATCTATGCGAAGCTCACTCTGTATCTCGTTAACGGAGAGATTTTGAGAGTTTTGGTTCGATTAAAAGGAAAAGAAATGCTATTTCACACGACTTTCAAAATTCAAACGTTTTCAAGATTGTAGTATGGCGGCTTGAAGATTTCTTTTATTGGGCGAATATTTAATTTTGGTCAAATTATTGGGCACGGTCAATAAGGGCAACGGCCGCCAACGCTACACGGCGCACTGTTGCGGTAGCGAAGCTGAAGACGATGCGGTGTCGGCCATCTTAACGGCACAACCGGGCATAAGCGTCGTCGTTTCTTTCAACGTCCTGTCCACCCTGTCCTGTGGGGAGCGGGGCCCGGGGAATCGTCATCTTCTTTGATTCTTTTCGACACCCTGTTCTACCTTCTTCAGCTTCCCAAAAGCTATCCGCTTACGGACTCTGAGTTAATAAATCAATTCTTTTTGGCTATGCCCATGAGTGCTGTTTCTTCATGGAGACCCTTCCCCCAGAACCGTGGTTCTTTTGGAGGTCTCTGTCGCGGCTATGTTGTTGACTCTGTCGGTATGTCTTTGCTTTGGATACCGCGTTATTGTCTGCCTTAAGTCCTGTTCTTAGCGTGATTCGAGTAAAAGTCCATACTCGGGGAACTCGAGGGGTTCAATTTGTGGGTGGTTGCTAAGGATCAGAGCCCACGTTCTCTCTGTGTGAAAATTCTGAAATTGTAGCTCCCCGCAAGTGTAATTCACCATGGCTGCTGTTATCTTAGCTGAAACTCTCGGATTTAGTTAAGAAATTGGTCAGTTTTGCAGCTTTAAGATGAAAGATTCTTTGCCTCTCTTTTGTCTCGGGATGTAATTTCGAGCATGTGGCTGACCGACCGATCATGTTAGTGGCTTGGTTGTTGTGAATCACTACAAGTTGTTCAAGTACTTGGGGGATCTAGAAATCCTCTTGAAGGCTTGTTATTAGTGTGAGGATGGTTCCTACTGATAACGGCAATGGCAACAATGAGATCGAGGAATCCAATGATAGTGAAAGGAAGCATTCAGTGCCTTTTGATGTCTCATTATCTCGCAAAGAACTTCTGAGGAATGAGACCCCACAATCTAGAAAGGGTTTCCAGGGCACGTTGAGCACTCTTCCTGTGAGGATGAAGCTCCTAACTTTTGGTTCTGCTTCCGCTAGATTCCAGCGGCTAGCAGAGGAACGGGACGAGATTTCACGTTCTGTGGCTTCCTCAAGCAGCCATGGGATCAGAGGGGTATTCTCTCGGAAAATTGACTGGGGCTCTCTCCTAAAGATGGGCAAGGAATGGATCCGAGACCCTATGAACATGGCCCTCTTCCTTTGGATTGTTTGTGTTGCTATCTCTGGCGCAATTCTTTTCCTTGTAATGACTGGAATGTTGAATAATGCCATCCCAGAGAAGTCTGTGAGGAACGTGTGGTTTGAAGTAAATAATCAGATCCTCAATGCCCTCTTCACCCTCATGTGTCTATATCAACATCCAAAGAGGTTCCATCACCTTGTGCTTTTATGTAGATGGAAGCCTGATGATATCTCGAGGCTGAGAAAGATCTATTGCAAGAATGGGACCTATAAACCCAATGAGTGGACCCACATGATGGTGGTGGTCATCTTGCTGCACATCAATTGTTTCGCCCAGTATGCACTTTGCGGGCTCAATGTAGGTTACAGGAGGTCAAACCGACCAGCCTTAGGGGTTGGAATTTGTATTTCAGTGGCGATTGCAGCTCCTGCAGTCGCAGGATTATACACCATCATCAGCCCGCTTGGGAAGGATTATGATTTTGAGGTTGATGAGGAGGCCCAAGTGAAAGTTTTGTCCACGGGTCAAACTCTGAGGCGAAAATCATTAGAGAAAAGGTTCTCATTCGCATCAAGAGAGGAGGATGAGCAGAGGATCGTTGAGGCCAATCCAAGGTGGAGAGGGGGAATACTCGATTTCTGGGATGATATTTCCTTGGCCTACCTCTCTCTATTCTGCAGCTTCTGTGTCTTTGGATGGAATATGGAGAGGCTTGGTTTTGGGAACATGTATGTTCATATTGCAACTTTTATTCTGTTCTGTATGGCTCCATTTTGGATTTTCAACTTGGCGGCCGTTAATATAGACAACGAGAGTGCTCAGACGGTTCTGAGTGTGACTGGAATCATATTATGCCTTTTTGGTTTTCTCTATGGTGGGTTCTGGAGGATTCAAATGAGGAAGAGATATAACCTACCACCTTACAAGTTTTGTTTCGGTAAGCCCTCGTTAGCAGATTGTACTCTGTGGCTCTGCTGCTGCTGGTGCTCCCTTGCCCAGGAAGTGAGGACAGGGGATTCGTATGATGTTGTGGAGGATAAGTTCTGTTTGAAACGCAGGGTGGAGGATGATGCAGTTGAAGGCGGCCAGGTGATGTCCCCTCTGCCTCGGGAGGATCAAGTGCGGTCGGCGCCTGGTTCCCCAAGCCCAGGAAGAGTCTCAATCGGGTACCGTAGCCCAGAAGGGAAGCTTCATACAGTGAAAGAAGAGGCTGCTGCTGGAGGTCAGGACGAACATATGAGACCTCCTGCCCAGTTGGTAATTGGTAAAGATTGATACTTGTTTTTGTCTTCCTCCCGGTCATTGTTTGCCCATGGAAGAACGTTTCTGCTATTTTTGTGTGATGAGCTGCAGATGCCAGAAGCTGCAATGCAGCGTCATCTTGTGAAATGCATATGCATGCCATCCTGCTTGCTTCATATGTACCATTTTGACTTCCGTATGCATATTTTGAGTGTACATCTCACATGGACATGCCATTATCATTTTAGTGGCCCCAAAAAACTGTGAGATGGACGTGATGAACCAATACAACCAGATTCCTTTGTCTGGACCGGATCCATTTTATTTTCAAAACGGACGTAATTCGTGCCCGAGGATTCTTAAGGATTGTGCTCGTGGGACTGTATGGCGTACGTTCATTTTGTCTACTTCCCATCTTCTCGTTTCTTGGCTGCGCTTGTCCAGAATGTGCGGCAGATTTGTACTTTGCCCTGTGCACAGGCAGCCTCTTGCTGTCCTTCCAAGCACAATCGCGACTGCAAGCACTTGCGTTATATAAAGAAGAGATGGGACGGTTTCCTGTACTGTAGTGTAGGAATTTATGCGTTGCGGACTTTCTTGGGATTTCGTCAGTGAGCTGTCGAACGAAAGATTTTCACATAATCTTTCTATTTCTACAATTTCGTTGCCATTTTTTCGAACCTGGGAGCTTGCTCTCGATGTCCACCCTCATCGGCAACATGACAGTCGCTGCCACTTGTCCTACCTAAAGTGCCTGTTACAGCAGCATGCGAGCCAGACATTTTTTCTTCCCTACTTGGGAAAGGGGGAACAATTGACGGTGAGTGAGAGACGCTCTTCTGGACTCAGCAGCTTATTGACGATGAGTTCAATATTCCAGTCTCAATGATAAATGACGAACAAGACATTTCTCTTGCGAACTTGAGCTTAGAGGGACTAACCCAGAGACAGATTTTATCCCTTCATTCTCGGATTATGGACCACAGGTTCCACGCTCGGTCCCAGGAAGGTGCGAGCCCGTGTGATATAACCTGAATTCTGTCGAGACTCTACGTAGCCCACTTCCTGCAGGGCTCTCAACCGCTGAAAGCCCGATGGCTCCCATCCATCTTTGCCCACTGAACGTATGAAGGAACAGGTATGCATATGCACTTGAATATAACTCGTTGATGTTTCGTCGGACTTGAACGAGAACATATGACTTCACAAAAGTCTTTTTCAACTCGAAAAAGTAAGCAATATCTGCAAAAGGGGTCACTTGTGTAGAAATTCCATCGACTTTATAAAAGTAATAAACTCATATCTAATCAAAAAGTTTAAACCAATAACGATAGTGGTATACAATCTCTTAATCTTTTTTATTCAATTTTCCTATGTAGAATTGCATTACTCAATACCTACCATCATGTGGCATGCACGTGTCACATGCCATGAATACCCGCTATCAATAACTGCCCACGAGTCAGACATGCTTTTCTATACTCGGATGATAGGGTCAACTAATCCAATAGCCAATTGGGCTATTGGTCTATTCAATAATTATCACGAGCAGTGCATTTTTCTTCCGATCTCGTATTTATCAACAACTAAATTTGAGCATTCTTTTGATATCGGATCTTGGTGAAGTGTGAGCCCATATAATAACCTACTCTGATACTATCTAAAAATTCTATCGAATTTATAAGAGCGATGAGCTCATATCTAATCAAAAAAGTTAAACTAATAAAATAATAATATATAATTTCTTATATATCATTATCTTTTTATTCAAATTTTTTTATATAAAATTTCATTCTTGGACTCTGGGATTGATCCCGTTGGTCACTCCAGTTGGGCTTCACCAAGTGGCCCCCCACTCACTAAAGGGTTGACGATTAATCTGACCCCTTAAGACATGAGTCTCAATCGAAGTCCACGACGTTTTATTGCCTATACACTAAAACCAAGACGGTACGTTTTCACCCATCGTGTCGGTTAAATTTCTGTAATTCAAATGTTGTTTTTTTTTTTGTCCCCCTACTATGTGTCCCGTGTCTACCTTCCCTAGTCCACGTACCATCCTATATGTAACGATTGTTTACCTTGCACGACATGCACGTTAAAAACTGACAGCCACGTAAGAATATATTTGACCATTGTCCACGTGGTCCAATGACCAGTGGGCGGTGGAGAATTGGACCGTGATGGATTCCTTCATCAGCGCATGTACATGCCATCATCGTCGTGGGCGTCTCATCACTTGCACGCATATATAGACTTCAGAAAAAAAAAAACAAATAATGCTTATTTATCCAGTTTTGTGGATCAAGAAATTGTCAGACTCGCGCTCCATGCGTCTTCCACCGGTGCCAAAGTTCGTGAGGCTCGACCCTTTATATGTTGCTATCCCGACTGCGATGTCCGATGATCGTGATGGCAGTCATTCTCGAGTCCTCCTTCAGTGACTAATCGAATGCAATATATATATATATATATGTATATGGGTCGACATATAATTAATCGAGAGAGCCAATAACGGAGAGATTAAATTGAGAAAAATTAATTCTCTCAACGCTGGAGACAATATAATTGAGAGAGGGGGAGACCGGATTTAATTCCATGTGGTGCACGTTTCTTAAAACATCAACAGCTCCTCCTCCTCCTCCTCCTCGGATACACTTGAACCAAACGTAATGCAATTTGCTCAAACGGGACAAGGGTCACATTCGTCACTGTGACCGTCGACCCTTAAAATTGGGTTTTCTTACCGATTCGGGGCATTGCCTCCTCCCGTCGACATCTACGCAAGGAATAAATTTTGTGAAGCTTTTCCGTAGATAAATGACCAATACATATTGTCAAAATGGATTAGAGTGCTTCGGGAGGAGTAGGTCAGTCTCTTAAGTCGATCTTCAGAAATCAAATCAGTATTAGTATGAATGGTTTATTACAGTTCGATTCTGTATCCTCGGGTGCTCTCGTCCTTGTCGTGCTTGGGGTTGTTCTGTCACCGAGTGAGTTTTCGAGAGCCGGCAGAGAAGTCGAATCCGGGCGTGGGGGCCTGGATCGACCCTCCGATACTTGAATGAACATACCGACAATATGTAAGGAAGAGGAGAGGATGACTCTCGGAAAAGAGCCTGTATGTGTCCATAGAACTGAGGTTGGATGACCCGAACAAGTAAGTCGGGCTGCCGACCTAGGCTGAAAGCGCCATAAGTGCAATCCATATTAAGTATGACTTATTCCTATTTTGAGAATAAAGACTTCTAGACTGTTCTAGGCCTAAAACATTAATGGACGGTCAAGGAATATCATGGGACGTACGACTAATCTCGATCGACAAGGACACACAACTGTACCCTAGTAAGTGAGGGAAGAAAATGGGGCTAAGAGACAAACAAGCCAGACGGACCAATTTATGAGCCGGTCGCCAATGCCGTGGTAATTCCCACCCATCAGATTGCGCCTCGTCACCCATCCGACTCACTCACCCCCGGTTTTCCGACCGAAAGGATGCCGAGGCTGCCTCGTGGCATTTAAGTCAGACCGACTATCACCCTCAGCAAGAAATATATAATTACGAGAATTCGTTTTTAAAGAATTTTTACCTTCCTAAGTCGAAGGGAATCGGTCGTGGTCAGTTCCAATCGTGCGTACGAGGATTTCACCGAAAAATGTAATGCATGTAGCGAGAGAGGAGCAAAAAAAAAGCAGGAGACCGAAGAATCAGCACCCTCTCCATCGACACCCCTATATATATATATATATGTGTAATGTCCTCACATGCTTCTCCAAAGTCCAACGTCTGTGTCTTCCTCGGAGTCTCCCGCTAATATCTGCTCCTTGTTGCTGTTGTTGTTTTTCACTTCGCACTCCTCATTCGGCGCGAGTAGCTCCAAAGCTGGCGTGCGCACAGGGAACACCGGAGGCAGATTCCGATTCCGGCAGTAGCAGGGTCGTGCGCGCCCTCTACGAAGCCCTGAGAAAGCGCGATGCAGGGACGGTGCACAGGATCGTAGCCCCCGACCTCGAGTGGTGGTTCCACGGCCCGCCCACCCACCAGTTCCTCATGCGCCTCCTCACCGGCACCGCCTCGTCCGACGACGACCGCTTCGAGTTCGTCCCCGAGTCCGTCACCTCCCTGGGGCCCATCGTCATCGCCGAGGGCTGCGACCGGAGCCGCTCGATCTACTGGGCCCACGCCTGCACGGTCACCGACGGTGTGATCACCCAGGTCCGGGAGTACTTCAACACGTCCCTCACTGTCACCCGCCTCGGCACCGACAGCCTCCCCGACATCGTGGATGCGTCATCGTCTCAGCCGCACTGCACTTCCGTCTGGGAGAGCAGCCTATCGGGTCAGGCCGGGAAGTCCGTGCCCGGGCTGCTCCTCGCTATATAAAATAAAGCAAGCGGCCACTCGCTGCCGTGTGCCCTCCCTGTTCGAGTCCGTCTCCCCGAGTCGTATACTACGTTAGTTAGATGGAATGTCAGCTGCTAAGCTACTTCGGTTAAGGCCGTGTTCGGTTTGGTTGCTAAGCTACTCCCCGAGTTCGTGCTCCTCTCTCGACCAGCTCGCTCTTGCTTTCTCTCGAGTGTTCGGGTTGGTCGATATGTGTAAAACCCGTGCTTGCTACGTCAATGGAGCGATTATACATTGTCGAATAATTCATCTATTGTTGTTACACTTCTAATTCGCTCGTATTCGTCATTTTACTCCTCGATTAAATCCACCCGAGCTTCATCTATCTTAATCAAAACTCAATCAGTGGCTCGGTTTCGTAGATTGAGTAATTGTAATTAATAATAATTACTGGGAGAAATTCTAAAAGAAAAATGGGATTGGGGGACGGGGATGAGTCGTAATCGGAGATGCAGCTAGCCGCCTAGCTCGCCTAATTATTCTATTGCTTCCAACTTGGATTCGTAGGCGAGTCGGATTTCAGTTTCTTCTTCTGTATTTCAGATAGAAATAAGGTAGGCAAAATGCATGCCCCATTTGATGCCCATGTTCTTCTTCCCAAGAATGAACTCAACACAAGGCCACACGCACTTGCATGTTTGCTGTATGCCCCGATAGACTTGTCAAGCTCGTGCAGAAATATATTAGACCGGTTTGGATTTTCATTAAAAAATTTAATAGAATGATCTAAATGAACGTCGAAATACAAATATTTTGATTAAACTGATAATGTTTCAAATTCGTGTCATTAAGTCACAGAGCGGACGAATTTAGAGATTAAGGTGTTGGTATACTCTGAAATAGGCTTAGAACTACCAATACTAGCACTGCTGCTCACAACGGTTCGGAACATGACCGTTTAGCCGGTTCATCGGGCCGTTAAGAAACGGCGTCGAATCGTGGCCTTTCCTTCCTTGAGGACCTTTTAATCATATCCACCGCCTCACCCAGGCACGCCTCGGCAGGTGCTCCCCGCAGTTCATATCTCTGTCTCTCCCCGCCGCGCGCCGGGCCATTGCCGCTGCCATTCAGCGGCGCCCCCATCATCAATGGCCTCGCCCGCGACCCTCCCGATCTCCCACCAACCTCCCGGCGGCGGATCTCAGCCCCAACCCCCGGTCGCCACCCCAGCCTTCCGCGTGTTCCTCTCCCGCCTGTCCGCCTCCATCCGTCATGGCCTGTCAGAGCGCCGTCCCTGGTACGAGCTCATCGACCGTAGCTCCATGGCCCGTCCCGACAACCTTACTGAGGCCGCTTCTAGGATCCGCCGCAACTTCTCCTACTTCAAGGTCAATTACGTGACTTTCCTAGCGCTCGTCCTCGCCCTATCGCTCGTCACGCATCCTTTCTCTCTCCTTGTCCTCTTATCGCTGCTCGCCGCCTGGCTATTCCTCTATCTCTTCCGTCCGTCTGATCAGCCGATTGTGGTCTTCGGCCGGACGTTCTCCGACCGTGAGATCTTAGGGTTGCTGGTGGTGATGACCATCGTGGTGGTTTTCTTGACTACCGTCGGATCTCTTTTAATCTCTGCTTTGATGATTGGGCTGGCGCTGGTTTGCGCGCATGGTGCATTTCGGGTTCCGGAGGACCTGTTCCTGGACGATCAAGAGCCTGCTAATGCTGGATTCCTCTCCTTCCTCGGTGGTGCTGCCTCCTCTGCTGCAACAGCAGCCGTACCTGCCGTTGCCGCGCGGGTGTAGATCGGATTAGATGCTAAGCACGTGTAACACGGATACATTGAGAGTTGTAACTGGCCAGGATAACCTGATATCCTCTCCTCTTTGTAGCCAGACAGAAGCATTCATTTTCCTCTTTAGGGCTTCTAGAGGTGTGCTTTGAGTTTGCTTTAGACTCGGGTGCCAGATCTGTAACTCTAATGCATTTTGGGGACTGAATCTGTCAGATATTCTACATTGAAATTTCAAGTTGCAACATCTATATTTTCCCCCTCTGCATCTTCTGTGTTTCATATATTTTGATGTTTTATCTAGCAATGTTGATGATGGGTGTTTTTTTTTATTACATAGTAAATTTACGGGGTTAGAGTGTGACAATAGAAGTATGAAAGTCTTACGATAAGAGTTAAATCTACAACTTTTTAGTTATTAGGTCAAAAGCAGTGCCACTACACCAAATTGCCTTTCCTGATAATGAGTGTTTTTTTTTTAAGTATAAATGCTTCTTCAGCGTGGTTCACATTACTGGAGACAAACCTATTCGAGTTGCTTTTCCTAGAACACTAAGATATGTTAATGTCTTGGCAGGTTTTAAACGTTGAGGGTGTACTTTAGGTTAATACAACTGCTGGGTGGAGCCTTCTCATTAGCTCTCTTATCTGATCGTGAGGAAGTAATTACTGTCATATTCTGTGTGGTTGTGGTGTACATTGATTCCTTAAAGAATTGTTTGCCGCTGGAGTGCTTTCAATGGATTCACAAAATCTTCATTCCATTGTTTGGTTCTGTCTGCATCTTATTTGTCATTCATAGGATACTCATATATTGTTTAAACCATTTGACTGTTTCAAATGATGAAGCCCCATCTTATGAGCTGTCTGAGATGGGTATATTTTTGCTATGTTTATCAACAAAACTGGAGTAATCAGGAAACCTATACTCAATATCCATGCAGGATTTGTTGATTTCCCTGAGCATTTTTGGCTTATGCCAATTGTTTTGCCTGCAAAAAGATTTACAGTCGATATAATCTAGGAATGCTGAGCTGAAGCTGTTTTTCCCTTAGTTTCACTTTCATCAGACGAACTGCTGTCATATATTCACACGCAGAATGTTATGTGGTTTGTATTGAACTCTCGAAGGATTTGTTATGCAGCATGTGCAGACATCCCTGTTCTCTCTCTCCTCTGTGAAGCAGGCTTGCTTTTTTTGGGTTGCAGATATTGCCTGTCCAGTTAGCCTCATGAATTATGCTAATAATTTGAAGGGAGGTACTGAGAAAGCTTCAGTAAGATAAGTTTGTTGCATTAGGATTGTATTGAACTGATCTTGTATCCCTAGTTCATGTTTTAATTGTCAAGGTAGGAATAGTGGAGACAGGTTCCCTTTTTCTTTTTCTTTTTTGCTTCTCTGCATTTTGATGTCTTTTGGCAATGGAAGCCTGTAGCTGAGCTTATTCTTCTGTTTAATCTGAATTAAGATTTTTGGGGCTGCAGATTTTAGAGTTATGAGATCTTTTAGGAGTTATTGTTCAGTCTCATTAGCTAATACAGTGGAAAGACATACCGGGTTCCAGCATTTTTCCAGTGTAGCAGTGCTAAATTTTCTATATGAAAAATAATTGTGGCAGTATTACCTTTGTAAAGCATCCTTATTTGGTGCTTTGTGGAATCTCCTTTCTGTGTGGTCCTGATGAAGTCCTTTGCCTTACGTAATTTGTCCTTGAAGGTGATGAGGGTTCCTTCAACCGTTCCATATGCCTGCTTCGGAGCAGGGTCTACTTTATTATGCATATTACCTGATATTTCCTCTTCATTATGTAAGTTTATCGTATTTTCACATTTTCTCGGAGGTTGATTGCTTCGATTGTTTATTTGTGATGTAGCTGAAGGTAACATTCTCTAGTTGGGTAAGGCATTGGTGCTTGCTTGGGTTATGGACCTGAATTCCAGATCGTCTTTGAAGCTCCTTCCATCTTACTATTGAGTTGTGGATACGCAATTTTATTGTTGTCATGGTAAGGTTCCATTTGATCTCCAAAAGAATGTGATTAAAGGGCATTTGAATCTCCTGATTTCGGGCATCCAACTTATTGAATGTCATCTTGGAATGATCAGATGGGCTTCTTTCTCCATTATGGTAACGCGAACTGGACTCGGATGTTCCTCAAACCACTCTCAAACTGGAGCCCCATTGACTGAACGAAGGTGTGCCCCTGCCCAGCTGCATTCTTGTCCTTCAAACTAAGGGTAATGGTCCGTTCACAAGTTTGCGTTTGAGATCCAAGGCGAATCATGTAGGTTACGAGCGTGCGTTAGTTTCTAGCATCATCGAATTTGCATTAACACTCTAGCTTCTTATTTCTATCTTCATTTTTCCGTTTCTTCAGCTTGTCATGTCCATAAACGGCTCTAGCAGTCGCAGGGGGTAACCTCTTCGTCAACCGCCCACAAATCACATCGGTCAACTAACACAACCAGTGTCATCAAGATGAAATTTAATCAGTTGGCCCCATTAACAATCGACTCTCAGCAAGCATAAAATCGGAATATTACCACGCAGTTGGCCACCTATAAAAAACAGTGATATCTTCTTTTCCAGCTACCGAAATTGGTAGTGAAGCCTTCCTTTTCACAGACCAGTGAGTACGTGGTCATTCGTTTCACCAACTGCTCCTATTCGATCCACCACCTCGACTGGATTCCGCAACTGAACTGACTCCTTCCATCTCTTGTTGTTCAAAGTTAATGATGAACCCGGAAGGTGGGTGATGAACACCTCCGTTGGTTTTCCATCTAATTTCTTGTGGGCATGAACTTAAATCCACGTTTCTTACGTGTCACGTGGAATCGAAAGATTAGCTAGCCAAACCAAAAATAATCCCTCTGGCTTCGTAGCCGAAATGTTGCTTTCTCGCCGTTATGTTAGGTGCGCGGCAGGTAAAGAAACAGTCACACTGGAGATAAACTTACAGCCGGAGAATTAAGGGCTCTGCACATTACTGTACTTTATCAAGTACAAGCAAACAATGCTCGGCTGTGTCTCAAGCACTTACATATTATGTTTGCTCCAGATTTCAGCTCTGTACTATCAACTGAGCTGGTTAATTAATATTTTTCAAATGGCAACCAACGCAAGTACAAGTACAACTTTGTGGTACTGCACAATCTTAATTCGTGCAACCGTTTCAGACAGATATAACTTGAGCTCCTTATGTATCAGTAAGTGCATGCTCAATCATTTGTCAAAGATCACGGATATGATCATAAGACACCTGTGGTCTTCATATGTTTTGGTTCTTCGACGGCGGGAGATGCACGGGAGGATGCAGCTGGTAGAAGAAATGGTTTTTTGAAGGTCACCCTTGGAGGTAATTCGGTTTCCTGTATAACTCCCTCGTCAATCATCGCCATGCACATATGAACGGTCGGAGTCTCACCGGTCGGTTTTTTTGCCTTGTATCAAACCTGTCATGTGTCAGTACGAGTTGAGGCTTTCGGTATTTGAGGCACAATGTCATGCATGTTCTTTCTAACACAATCTTGTCGATACCAAAAGATCTCAAAGGAGCCTCCTCCAGTTGATCAAGAACTCACTTGTTCTAGATTCATTCTCGTAACTGACCAGCTTGAATTGACTATGATCATAATACACTTTTTTCCCCCTCATAAATATGGTTCAAACCCGAGTCTTGTAAGAGGAAAAAATTGAATCCATGATTGAGTGAGATTTATACTCATTTGACCAATCCAACCCAAATATGCATAAGATAGGGTCGACTGAGATCATGATTAGAAGGTGACGAGGAATCGTAGTAATGTTTCCTTCGTAGTAAACTAACTCATGTTATGGGCCGACCGTGCTTGAAGCAGAGATAGATAGCGACGTCTAGGCTGCCACCAGAACAAAGGAACAAGTTACTTCATGATTATGAATGAAGTTGCCAACACGTACCGGCGGGGGCCTTACATTGGACATTTTTTCATCATGACCCAATTAAATTCAAATCGCAAAAATTTGCCTAGTAATCATTCATGTGTTAGAAGTTTGCCACCCACCTGTGGACCTAACAGTGAACAATGAAGCTAATTAACCACCAAACAAAGTGGTCGGTCTCAAAGTTCCAAACCTGCCCAGGTCAGGTTTGCTAGTGTCGATGTCCGAACGTCATCGTTGCACTCGTATCAAAACACTTGCTAGAGCACCCTATGGGCCTCGACTTGGGGAACTGACTGGTCAAAAGGAGGTGTGCAGTGAATGACCCGAAGAACCATCCACCTTCTTGTCAGAGATGGAAGGATCGATGGGCAGCTCCCCAGTAGGTCAATATATGTTTCGTTTTCCATGAGTGGAGGCTCGAGACAGGATGCATGGGCGATGTTTCTGTCTTTGGCCAACCTATCAAAAAGACCATGCTCAAGTCAATAACAACCGTCACCATACCTCGCTTTGCTTATTTTATATGTGTCTTCCGTTGATTAAATATTCTTTCTTGTTAACCTATCTAAATCCTCCTAACCCCACTTATTCTCCTTCTCCCTCCCTCGCTCCTTCCCTCTCTCTCTCTCTCTACACCATTCAAAGGAGATCTATTAGCAACGCAAGAAGCAATCTTAGTAGTAACACGTGCATATAATTTTATCGTAAATTATATATATATATATATATAAAACTTATGCATATCGTACAATCTTAGTAGTTTCTCTTTTGCGTATCGGCTCTTTACCCTCTGAGTAGCCAAATTGACACTTGAGCTTCGATTCCTTCATCCCAACCAGGCCTTTTTCTAGGCGTTGATGCATCTCCATGTGCATTTTGTGCAGTTAACTAATGGATATATTAACTATACATACGCGAGATTTCACAGTTTTGAAAAACCCTAATTTTATCATGAACTTATTGTTGAATCTCATGTAATCACAGGATTTCCTTTTGCCTTTTCCCCCCTTGAAGACTAGCTGAAGCCATGGTTTCGGTGATAATAATGATTAAATGCTAGAAGTGCCCCCCTTAAACCTCCGACCGACCAATAAAAAATAGACAACACGCGGGGCGACCATCGGAAAAATGCTAATGAAGGGAAGACTAACTTGCATATTCTTAAATTAATGAGGGTCTATACTTGTAATCTTCTCTTGGTACATATTACCGTCTTATTAGTTTCACTGTTTATCGACTCTGGACTACCTAATTGGCTACATAAAATCAAGTTATAATGATAATCTAAGTGTGACATTACTTCTAATTAACTATATATATATTTCGTTGGAGAATCTGAACCGTCATTTTCCCCTTGTCCACATCGAACTATATAAACAAATGCATGTATATATTATATATAATATCTATTTGCACTATCTTCTTTCTCATCCACCATTAATTAGCCCACGACATCGGACCTTACCACTTCTTCTTCTTTTTTAAACTTTTGGTGTAGAAAAAGGTTACATCTTCCTTAAGAGAGATTAACGCATACAAATCATATTCTAATCATATATCTTGACTACACCATTCTTATGCTGATCTTTGAATAGAGAGTGACGCCATGAAACCCATGAGAGATTTCGAATTCCTCTTGGTGCTACTTGATTGATAATGCCAACTTATTTACCAAGGACTAATCCGAGCCGAGCCGTAGTCATTTTTCTTAGAATATTAAGTTGCAACCAGATTAGCTCGGAAAGCCTTTTTACTTGGAGTTCAGGAATTTAAAAGGGGAATACTGGGGGAGCCTGCCCAGGAAGAATCCTCTAGTTATTCGTGCTGGTCAAATTTTCATCCAGTAATTAATTGTTAAATTTCAAAGCGGGTCTCTTGATTTGTGCCATTACGGATGAATAAATTTACGTGATTTAATATATTTTCCTCTTAATGATTTTGGGTTCAAAATATTTTGTTAGTATAGAAATTTTATGATTGCATATTGGGTTCCAGGTAGATCATCTGCCATAGTTCACTTGGGGGGAAATCAGGTAGCTCTTGAAGTCGGCAACTATCATATATATATATATATAAAAGAGTGAAACTTTTGATACGAAGAACAAGGTTTTCACACACGATAGGGACCATTAATCAGAGAAATAAGGTCAACCAACCCCTCACTCGAGTGGGGGAAAAGAGGAAAGAAAAAGAACAAGAAAGAAAAGGTCAAAGCACATGAAGGTCTTCCAAAATGCTTATAAATAATATATATATATATATATCTATGAAAACCCTTTAAAATTCTATGAGATTCTTAAAAAAAAAAAGTCCATAATCTATGTACATGTATTATCCTCTTGATGGATTGCATTACTGAATATTTTGCTCTAATAAAAGATCGAAAAAGAGTTAGATTTTTGTTATCCTTAATTTCTTATTCATATGAATGCATGCTTAAAAAATCAACGAGGTTGGTCGAGAGAGAGAGGAAACAAAAGTGGAGGAGGAAGAGTCCTCAGCGGGAAAAACCCGTTACAATATCGACAATATTCAAGTCTTTCTTGACTAATAAGTTTTGCGTACAGCACATGCATACCCACAACGTAACGTCGATCCAGCGATGGATTCAGTGAGGGGGTGCCGGTCAATCGCCTCTCTACCGAACTCGAGAAATCCAATAAATTTATATTTGAATTTTATCCCTATTCACTCCCTTAGAATCGAGCCCTTTTTCAACTTTCTTACGTTTCTTTCGTCCTCTTGGTTGGAGGAGTTTATAGATCTGTCCGCGTAGATCATTTTGTCAAAGCTGAAATCCCATCTTTGATGACGGTGAGATCATGATAGTAACCCGAAACTGCTGGAGACCGATTATTGTAGTAATTTATTGTCGTACAAGAAACCCACAATGACAGTGACCCGGGGGAGTTTAAGATCCAATCAACTCTCACAGAGAGAGTAAATTCTAAATCAGATATCATGGGTAAAAGAGGATTCAATGCATTGAAAAAAAGTCACAATTTGAAAGTAAGGAGTACTTAATCTAATTTTAGTACTATGATTTTTTTATGCTATTTTATTTGGGTGTTCATTTCACCGTTTCTAAATATACGGATTTCCTTTGAGATCCAAAAGACAAAATGTAGAGAGGGAGAAGAATCGAGGCTTGTTAAGCAAGGCAAGTTTGTGCGAAGTTACTGTCATTTTGATGGGCTAGTGGGTGCAACAACTACTGCCATTGTAGGGTTGAACTCGGTCTGTCCCTCTCCCTTAATCAAAACCTAATCTGCCAACCCTTAAACAACTCTCTCTCCCTCCTCCATTCTTGTCCTATAAAAAGACCCTCTCTGCATCTTCAAAATCCATCAGCCCACTTGCATTATTCTTGCCACCTCTCGATCGCTAGCCAAAGGTCTTGTCTGCCCACACATTATAACATGGAGAAGGTTAATGGCGCTCATCTCTCCCTTATCCTGGGCCTTCTTCTACTCCTCTCCACCGCGCTTTCCTCGGCAGAGGCTAAGACTCACTACCACGATTTCGTCGTACGCTCCCTTTTGCCCCTTCCGACCTCTTCGCTTCTCATGTTATGCATTTCACCGCTGCACTGCATGATCATGTGTCGCTCATCGGGTTTTAGATTATGGGATGATGTCGGTATTATGTGACAGGTGCAAGCAACTAAAGTGAAGAGGCTGTGCAAGACCCATAATACCATCACGGTTAACGGGCAACTCCCCGGCCCGACCCTGGAAGTCAACAATGGCGACACCCTCGTCATCAACGTCGTCAATCGTGCTCGATACAACGTCACTATCCACTGGTATATACATGAACACTTGATGTTGTTCCTTGCTCTGTTGGATTCATACGTCAGATCACAACATGCATGGGATTTATATGTCATGCATCCACCTCAAGTTTCTGCGCAATGTGAACATAAAAATAGGTTTATATATCTATACATACATGAATTGATGTGCATATATATATGTATATGTATCGTTCTCCCTTATGCAGGCATGGGGTCAGGCAGATGCGAACTGGATGGGCCGACGGGCCGGAGTTTGTGACCCAGTGCCCGATAAGACCGGGACGGAGCTACACATACCGGTTCACCATCGAGGAACAGGAGGGCACCTTATGGTGGCACGCTCACAGCTCGTGGCTCAGAGCAACCGTCTATGGCGCTATTATCATTCACCCTAGAGAAGGATCTTCCTATCCTTTCCCAAAGCCAAAGCGCGAAACTCCAATCCTTCTTGGTAAATAATAGTGATTGTTGACTTCCTGTCAAGTTCAAAGGGGTTATCAAATCGATTTATACAACACCATGACACGAACAAAGATACAATCATACATATATGAATCTACGGATTTATCTTCGTGTCGTATTTCCTAAGCGTATGCGTAAATGGCGATGATTGGTAGGGGAATGGTGGGATGCGAATCCGATCGATGTGGTGAGGGAGGCAACAAGGACGGGTGGCGCTCCCAATATCTCAGACGCTTTCACAATCAACGGCCAGCCTGGTGATCTCTACAATTGCTCTAGCAAAGGTATATATATGCTAAGTGTGTCCCTTTTACTCACCAGTGAGAGTTGGAACAAATAAAAAATTAAAAAAGAACAAAAAAAGGCCAGTGAATGTCGGAAATGCCAGAAGATCACCTACATAATGTAATTTATAGATAGAGGTCGTGTGCGTTTTTACAGTAAATGTTTGGACGAACAGAGCAAATGGATAGACCAGAGAAAACTGACATACATTATTGATGCCGACAGGACAGCTGATAAACAGAACGTTTGAGACATTAACCAAAAAAAGTTCAGACCATGAACCGACAATCTGATGCTTGAGGAAAAATAAAGAAAATAATTCGAATTAATTCTCGGATATGCAAATTTGTGAAAATCTAATTGGATTTGGCTGGTGTGTAGACACTGTCATCGTTCCGATCGGCTCCGGTGAGACGATCCTCCTCCGGGTCATCAACGCTGCCCTCAACCAGGAGCTCTTCTTCTCCGTTGCCAACCACAAGCTCACGGTTGTTGGGGCTGATGCCTCGTACCTGAAGCGCTTCACGACCTCGGTGATCATGTTGGGTCCGGGACAGACCACGGATGTCCTGATCAGTGGGGACCAGCCGCCGGCCAAGTACTACATGGCTGCCCGAGCCTACCAGAGTGCCCAGGGTGCACCTTTTGACAACACCACGACCACCGCAATCCTAGAGTACAAATCGGCCCCTTGCCCGGCGAAGGGAATCTCGGTCATGCCCGTAATGCCATCCCTACCGGCTTTTAATGACACCACCACGGCCATGGCCTTTGACCAGAGCCTGCGGAGCCCCCGAAAGGTCCCTGTCCCAACTGAGATTGACGAGAGCCTCTTCTTCACGGTCGGCCTGGGGCTGTTCAATTGCCCTCCAAACTTCCGAGCTAGGAGGTGCCAGGGCCCTAATGGCACCCGCTTCACCGCTAGCATGAACAATGAGTCCTTTGTGCTTCCCACCAACTACTCCATCCTCCAGGCCTACAAGCAAGGCATTCCCGGAGTGTACACAGCTGACTTCCCGGCCAATCCGCCAGTGCAGTTTGACTACACTGGAAATGTGAGCCGTTCACTGTGGCAGCCTGTTCCAGGAACAAAGGTCTACAAGCTGAAGTACGGTTCCAGAGTGCAACTCGTGTTGCAGGGAACTAGCATCCAGACTGCTGAAAATCACCCGATCCACATCCATGGATATGACTTCTACATCATCGCTCAAGGTTTCGGGAACTTCAACCCCAAGACTGATTCTGCCAAATTCAACCTCATCGACCCGCCAATGAGGAACACCGTGGGAGTTCCCGTCAATGGATGGGCAGTCATTAGATTCATCGCTGATAACCCAGGTAAAACCCGAGAACTTCAACTCCTTTTCCTTTCTCATCCGCATGAACCAGACTCGGATTCATGAACAAGAACTAACAAAAATGGTCCAACCTGCAAAACCAGGTGCTTGGATTATGCACTGTCACTTGGATGTTCACATCACATGGGGACTCGCTATGGTTTTCCTGGTAGAGGACGGAGTCGGGGAACTACAGTCAATCGAGCCACCTCCTGCAGATTTTCCTGCATGTTAGAAGTTAAACATGGACACCACCCTCCAGTCGATATTACCTGTAACATAGGTCGGTATACTTTGTTCTGTCAGAGTTCAATTCACACCACCATTGTTTTCCCCGAATTCAGGGATTAATTGTGTCCTATTTCATTTTTCCCTCCATTTGAGAACGTAATGGTCCTATAGATCCAGAAGAAATTGTACTCAATCATCAGATTGGATTCATAATATCAGATGTATTCTTCTTTCTGTATTTGATTCTATAAAGATAAATAAGATCCCGGATTCTTACATTATTCCCTTGTTCTTTCCATGAAAAAATGTTGATCGAGCAACTTCAGCTTACGTACAAAAAGAATAATACCAGACGCATAATCTGAAAATGGAACGTGAGAAATTGAGTTCTTCGGGGTTCAAGTTCCCACTCAACACAGTAAATCATCAAGTAATTATGCTTGTCATAGCATGTACATCCAAGCATACACGTAAAGCTGTCTGCGTAATGGACAGATTTTGGAACATTCCAGTTGGCATTCTTTTATGGCCAACAATCGTTGACTACATATGACTTATAAATAGATGATAAGCAGCTAGAAATGCCCGAAGTCCAACAGAGCAGAGCATGCCATTGGGACATGAAATCTCTCTCCTAAGAGGGGATTTAAGTTTCACATTTCGGATGAACCTAAACATGGAAAATGGTTAAACGAGAAGGCAATACACTTGAGCAAGGTAGTTGAACCACAAAACCAACGATCTCCTAGAAAGCTGGCAGAAGCAAAGATTTTGAAAATGATGTGCTTATCATCAAATTTATTCTATCAACTTTGACCAGGAATTGTATGCGTGCCCTAGGGGGAACAAAGAACATGGATCGGATTTAACCATCACAATCAAATTCCCGAAGAATTTTCAGCTTCCAAATCAGGAAAGCGCAAGGAGAAGGAGGGAACATCTTCTTGGAAAGCTGGAACCAAGTTTTCCAATTAAGAAGGCCCTGGATCCTCAGGCTTTCCTGCAGATTCTTAAGTCAGTTAATAATCCAGAGTCCTTGATAAATGAACAGTGTGGGACATAATTACATGGATGATCGCACTATAAACTTCTTTATCATGATTTTATCATAATTGTTGCAGGATTAACTTATCTTGAATCCACTGATTTCTGCAGCTTCTGCCAATGCTGTTAGATTAGTGGTCTAGCTTGCTTCTAGGACATGAATTTGGTCAAGGTCTGATTCCCGGGGGAAAAAATGTTGTACATAGCATCTGAGACTATCAGAATCTTTGAGCCATACAGGATGACTCCACATGAAGGATTACAACCGAATAAGAGAGTGGGGAGAATGAAAGAAAAGAGGCAATCTTTTAATGTTAAAGTTCCATTCTCAGCAAACTGATCCCTTAAGGAGGTATTCTCCCTCGCAGTCATTGCAACTATAATGACTTGATCCTTTAATGTCGCTGTAGTGCTGCATCACCAACACCGAAGTCCTTCCACTACAGAAATCGGAAGAGGAGACATAATCGCCAATGAACCCGAGCTCTGGATGTTCACTCCAGCTGAGCATCTGCTCGTCAAACATCGATTTCATTCCCTGTCTCTGGCGCCCCACCATTAAGAGATTGTGCTGTCCCTTTAGAGCTCGAAGCTCATCGAATCCCTGCTCGGTATCCTCCACCACTGCCTCCTGGAAAGTTGCACGGTTGTTGTTTGCATTCTTGCGCTTGAACTCCTCGATCAGTTTGATGTCAAGTTTCCTCTCCTGCACATCGAGGCAGTCCTCGCACAGATCCTTGATGACGAGATGGAGGACGTTCACACATACATTAGGGTGGCTTGACATCCGAGTGGCCAGGGAAAGGGCTTCTCGGTCATCGGCACCGGAGATGAAGATCACACCTACATCGTAATGGAACGTTGTGCGGCTCAAGTTCTGCCTTATGGTCTTATCCACCAGTATCCCAACTGTGCAGGGGGCCAGCGCTTGAACTTTGATGTTAAGGTTTCGCAGAGAGGTGGCTTCAGATGGGTTTATCTCTGTAAGCGTCTCATGAAACGGAAGGATGATCAGAGGGGCAAGCTCATCCCGTGCGAGGCTACAGATGTATTCGTGCATAGTCCTGTTACAGATGAAACCATGAACGTATCAGTACTCCTTATTGATCCAACAGCTCAAAAATGGTTGAAACCAGTAGTCGAGATGCTTTGGAGAATTTTATTACTTGAAGGGTGCAATCACGCTGTAGGCGCTCACTTTTATCGTGCCTTTCGTGTTATTGAGGTAGTTCTCGAATGCCTGCATGATGTGCTGAGACCGTTTGGACTTCACCCTCTGGAGCTGGTTCCCGTAAGGGACCAGCATCGGGGTAGCCTGTCCGACAAGCTCCCGGAGGTGCATGATGTGCACATACAATGGAGCGGTGCTGGTCGGATTCGTGGACTCGAGGAGCGTGACGATGCCCGGGACGTTCTCCTCGTTGTGGAGACAGCACAGAATTTTCAGCTCAGCATTCCTCGGGGTCGCATGAAGTCCCCTCATGTTCCTCTTGAAAGCTGCTGCATTTACCCTCACGTAAAAGCTGTACAGGATATCGATCAGAGGTGCGGTTATTGCTGTTATCGCCATCTGAGATAGCACCAGTACAGCAAAGGTTTTGTCCGTCACTTCCTGCATTAAGAGAAACACACGAACATTTAAATTGATCTGGCTTATTAAGAGTGTTGAATTCATTGAAGATGAGTATGTTCAATTGAATGAATACGAAGGAGATGAACTTACGTCTGCTGTCTTCCATTTGATGAAAGTGTACAGATCAAAAGGGCCCTTCACATTCAACATCAGCCCCAGCAGTAGAGCGTGCTGTAACTTGAGCTTGCAGAACAATGCAGCCCCCAGAGCTGCCGCAAACTTCCCAATAAAACCTACGAACACTATCAGGAAAATTTGCCCGAGAGCCTGCCCATCTATCGAGGACAAATCCACGCCGGCCCTGTCAAGTCGAACACGAAGTACAGCTCATCAAGTGATTGTCATCTCGATAATCTAATAACAAGGATAAATCTGTAGCCGCACCCGACAATGACGTAAAACATTGGGATGACGACCTCCATGACGACGAGCTCGGTCTTCTCGGTCAATGTGGATCCTAGAGTAGACCCGGTGGGAATTATCAGACCCATGAAAAGGACGCCTAGCTGGAGAGCACCGATCATGTCCGCGATGAGGGCCCCAAGCAGAGCGCCGATCAGGATCATCACGACGTAGACCTCAGTCATGGGCTTCCCATCCGGAGCTTTCTTGGCCAGGACTTTTATTATCGGTCCGACCACAAAGAGGATGAACCCGACGAAGGCAGCGGCAGAGAGCAAGGCAGCCGTCGAGTGCATGCTATGGCTCTGCCTGTAGTACAGCCTGATCGCAACCCAAAGCCACGAGAAGACCTCACTCACCATCGAGGAAGACATGGCGAGCTGGCCCAGGTCTGAGGCCAGGATGTTGAGCTCATCGAACGTGTAGGCGACGTTAGGGAACCGGGTCAATGACAGGAAGACTGCCATCAGGCACTGGAAGAAACCCTTCTGGACACCAGAGGGGGAGAGGACCAGGATCGTCCCGAGTACCAGCGTCAAGGATCCCACTATGCCTGATAAACCGATGATTGTGGCGTTCTGCATGGTCCTCCGGATCACAGTTAAGTCCATTTTGACCGAGACAAGGAAGAGGAAGAAGGTCAACCCGAAATAGGCCCAAACTTTTGGCACTAGAATTTCTTCTTTCGGGAAGGCCTTTACTCCAAGGGGATTTTTGCGTCCGGTGACGTAGGGGCTTATCAGAATCCCCCCCTGGAAACAGAACACACGGATATAAGTGACCGGGAAGTCGGAATTCCCATGCTCACCTCTGCTGTTTCTGTCAATTCCCATCGAGAAAACTTATTCACGATTAGAACTCACCACGAGTTTATACGTACCAGCACGTTGCAGACAAACTTGGGCTGCTTGAGTGGCCGCAGAAGATAGTAAATCAAATGTGAGGCCAAGCTCATTGCTATCACCTGTAGCAGAAATACCATAAAGGCCTTCTCCAGAGGATCGTCCCCAAAGAAGATGCCTCTCGAGACCTTGTCTGTGTAGGACGTGCAAAGCATCGGAATCGGCCTGTTAGCGATTACTTTGGCATATCTCGGGTCCATAATTCTCTTCCCAGCGAATATTCTTCTTTCTTCTGTCTATGAATGCAATTATTGCAGGAATCGGGAGTCCGTGGGGGGTACAAGAACTGGGTTACGTGGGGGGAGACGATAAGGCCATTGAAGAAGTGAGATTCTGTTGCTCGTCGCTGTTGGATAAGCCGCCATGTGCGGTGAAGAGATTGTGGCTGGGGAGAATTATTGTTAGATGGTATTGGAACCCGACAGAGTGGTTGAGGAACAGAACAGGGGACCTGACCGTTTTGTCTGTTGAGTAAACGGGCAAATGCGGTCCTTGTTGTTCTGTTCTCCTATGGGATAATCGGATACCTTCTGCCATCTCAGTTTTGTTAACCATCTTGGAATTCGACCAACGCGCAACTTCTTTTTTGTTCTTTTCTCTTCCATGTGTTCTGTCATGGGCAGTTTTCGTCCAGCTACGATCTTTGTTCACATATAATCAACATCCTCAGGCGAAGATCGGCTCTGGTTGAACTTGGAAGCTAAATGTTTATCCTATATTGGACCGACGAGTGAAGCATGCATACGCCCCTATTTAGAAGATACCGATGTCACTCGAGCTCATATGAACATTATAGGTCTGTGCTCTCACGGGGGCATTCATAGCTCTTAGGGACGTTTCACACCTCTGCTGACTAAACTTCAACATATCCACTGATTATAACCCTCCATCCTAACTAAAGAAATGAATTACGTAGTCCGGTAGAACGTAATCTCATGTGGCTAAGCGTCAATTGACTCTCCTTCTCTGTCGGGTGTGTCTGCCAGCTAGGTGGAGAGGGAGACTCGGTGTAGTCAGTATTATATCCTCGATCCAAGGGTACGTTGCCCGTATTATTGTTTCTCCATGCCCGTACCGTCTTTGGGTTCGATCCTCGAGACTTTTTCACTGAGTTCGTGGATTTACTCTGTAATCGGGAAAGTTTTCGGCTGCTTACTGCACTGTAATGATAGATATATGAGAACAAAAGAATTTCTAATTTGTTCATTAAAGGACCCCACCCCCCCTCCCCAGCAAAAGAATACGGAGTTAGTTAAACCGATCTGACAAGCAGGCATTCCTCTTCATAATCCGCGGTGCGTCTTTTGCTTAATTCCGCGATCTTGCTCGGATACCGATGCATTATCAGTGCCGAGCTCCTGCCCTCGTTGTAATCGTCCGACGCTATGAAGTCGCCGATGATCCCCAGCTCGGGATCCTCGCCCCAGCTCCTCTGTGTGTCCAGCGACTGCTCGAAGATCGACATGATCAGTGAGCTCTGCCGCCCCGTGATCACCAGATTGTAGTGGTCTCCCAATGCTCGGATCGCGTCCAGCGTGCCCAAGGGATCCAACGCAGCATCCTCGTAGAACTCGGCCCGCGAGTTCTCCATGCCCAGGATCCTGAACTCGTCCACCAAGGCGTCGTCGAGCTTCTTCTCCAGCATGTCCTCGACGTACTCCTGGGGACACCTCACGACGAGCCTGAGCAGCGTCACGTGCACCAGCGGGTGCGCCATCATCCGGGCCGCGTACGCCAGGGCTTCTCGGTCGTCGTGGCCGCCGGTGAAGATCACCGCCACGTGTACGGCGGTGGAGAACGTGTCGTAGCCCATGCACCGGCCCAATCCCTTGTTCACCAGGATCCCCAGCGCGCAGGGATTGCTCCCCAGCATGTGGCAGTTGAAGTGGCGAATGGCGGTCGCCTGCGCCAGCACGGCCTCCGAGGCGCCCGCGTCGCCGTGTGCTTTCCTGTATGGCAGGATGATGAGAGTTGTCCCCTCCGCCTGCGCGATGTGGCAGATGTTCTCGTGTATGGTCCGGTACGGCGCCACCACTGTGAAATTCATCAGCGCGATCGGGCTCTCCGACCTCCGCGTATAGCTTTCGAACTCGTGAGCGACCGCGTCAGACTTGTTCGTCTCAATTTTCCTTTCCTGCTTGTCATTTCGGACCACCAGAGGTGCCGCCCGACCCATGAGGTCATTGAGATGGACAATTACCGCAGATATGTTGCTCGAAGGCGACCCGTTCGAGGCCTCCAGCAGGGAGATTATCCCGGGAATGTTATCCATGCTGTGCACGCAGCACATGATCCTGAACTCTTCATAGCTCGAGCTCGTCTGGATCGCTCTTATGCTCTTCCTTTTCCACACGGTTCGTTTCTGAATATCGTCGTGCAGTTTCTGTATTAACGGCGTCACCGCCGCTGTTATTAGAATGTGCGACATAACCAATATTGCATGAGTCGGCTTCGTCACATCCTGCAATTACATTGTATGGATGTTAGTATTTGTCTTCAAATTTCTCGTTGGAGATGGAGAAAGTGAAAGGTGGAGGAGGGAGTAACCTCTTGGAATCTCCAGCGCATCAAGAGATAGAGGTCAATGGGGCCCTTGACGTTCACCATAAGCCCGATTATCACCGAGTTTCGAAGATCATACCGGCACGCCACTGCTCCGCACAGAGTGGCGACGAACTTCGTGGCGAAGCCAACAAGGATGAAATCGATGATCTCCAGGAAGTCCACCCAGTCGACCGAGAGGATGTCGGTGCAGTAGCCGACGAGGACGTAGAAGACTGGCATCAAGAACTCCTTCACCATGTACTCGGCCCGCTCGGTGATCGCCGAGCCCAGAGGTGGCCCGTCTGGCATGATCAGCCCCATGATTAGGATTCCCAAGTGGAGCGAGCCGATCAGGTCAGTTAAGAAGGCCATAAGGAGGGCGGCAACCAAGATCGATGTTATCAACATCTCGTTCACCTGCAGCACTCCCTTCCGGTTGAGCTTCAGGATTATCTTCTTTGCCGAAGCTCTAAGTGCGAACCCTACGGCTGAGGCACTTATCACGGTGAGGAGAAGCCAGGCGGGGATCGTGCTATTGTGGCGGTGCCGGTAGCAAATCCCGGTGATAAGAGAGATCCACGTGAAGACCTCGCTCAGCATGGCGGCTGAGAGCACGAGCTGGCTTTGCTGCGTAGTCAGGATGTCCAGCTCGTCGAACGCATCTGCCACGTTTGCGAACCGTGTCACCGACAGGCCCGAGGCGAAGAGGAACTGAAAGAAGCCGCTGCGGATCCCAGACAACGGCCGGAGGAATGTGGCAGCGACTGTGGCTGCGAAGGGCACAAGTACGCTCAGGCTCCCGATGACTGTTGCTCTCTTGGCGGTCCTCTGCAGCATCGTCACGTCCATCTTGACCGCGACGATGAAGATGAAGTAGGCGATCCCGAGAGAGGCCATCGACCCGGTTATGACGATTTCTTTGTCGGGAAACAGGCCCCTCTGCCCGAATACATGGAGCCTTCCCAACGCGCGAGGACCTATCAGGATGCCCGCCTGTGGAAGAAAAGAAACAAGCATTTCGAGTACATAAATCCCATTGATTGTTGAATGATCTGAAAGTTCGAAGCCTCTAGACGAACTCAGACATTGCACAAACACATAGTCTGGAGCATAATGAATTGAGCAGATAATTGCACAATCAACGGACCACGTTATATGAAAAGTCAAGAGCATTCATAATTCGAACTATCCTAATAGATTTCTCTAGGAGTGTACCACGACGCTGCAGACGAACTTGGTCTGTTTCAGAGGCCTGAGGAGGAAGTAGACGATTCGATGAGCCAAGATCAGCAGAATGACTTGCAGCACAAACACGTTGTAGCTCTTCTGCAGAGGGTCCTCGTTGTAGAATATCCCGCGAGAAAAGCTACCATTTCTGGCTGCACAGACCATGGGACCCTTCACGCTCTTCAACAATCCCAGCTCCCTGCGGGGAAGCGTCCGGTTGTCGGCGGTCAACAACATCGCACGATCAAAAACCTCGGTGAAAGTCTCCATCGAGAGACCTCCTATACACTCTCGATCCTCCGGAGCGCAAGACCCAGATCGTACCTGATGACTGATGAAAGCTCTTCGAGTCGAACCGGGCGGTCTGTTCAGAAAGATGAAGCTTTCGATTTCTGCAGGGCTTCTAGTTATGATTGAGCAGCTGCGGGTGGGGAAGGGAAGAAGACAAACGGGGTGGCAAGGGATTCGGCGTTTTTCCTTGGGGGTTCTTTGGGTAAAGTTCGATTAAGCACTCAAAGAAGAAGCTCACGGTTGGCTGTCCGGTGAGACATGACATGGAAATGGAAACTCTCGGCGTGCGGTTTAGTAGTTCTATAGTTCGTAGGTTGTAACTGAGGTTTGTTGGCTTGCACTTATATCGTCTTTTGTTAGTGTAGATTCCTGTCATATTTAGTCCCTTCGATCAGACCTACTTTCTTCTGTCCCTTAATTTAGGATGGATAATCTTGCTTCTCTTTTTCTTGTTCTTTAAATAATAGCAAAGAGCCCGCAGCTCATAAATTATACCGATTCAAATTTAGATAAATTCATGTACAAATATATATTTATAATTATTTCACCGTATTATTTATACATGTAGTAAACTCTAATATTTATTAATTATTACAATTTTACACCGAAATTTTTTCATTATTTTTTTTTCTAAATTTACATTTAACCCGACAATGTGAGGGAGATTCTGCCAATTTACTAAACTACACAACGGACAAAAAGAAAAAGCAAACCGAATCGACGGAAATAAAACCACAGCAGGTGATGATCTCTCTCTCTCTAAAAATTGGTGACTTGTCAAGAGACATGGAGTAGTTGGTTTCACGGTTACATGCTGACACGTGGACGTCACGACACCTGTCATTCTCATCTCCAGTTTTGTCGTCCAGACTGCGTGCTCTTGCCGGATTTCTTAATTTCTTTGAATAGAATGAGGGAAAGTATTTTTTTTAATAATTGAGCTGACGTGGGTTTAATTTTTATTATAAAATTTATTTTATATATTTATTTTACTCTTGTATAATTTATTTTATTTTAAAATTATAAATTCTTTATATAACAAAAAATCTTAAAATAAACCCTTTTTGGTAATAAAAGATGTACGGATTTCCTGCGCATGGTAAGAACCAAGAGGCAAAGTTACGACGGATACAGCAAATATAGCAAGATTATTCCAACCAAGGAAACAAGTGCCTCGATAAACTTCTCCCAGTTACGATTACCTCGAGCTATATATAGCACGTACGTAGTCCAACCAAGGGAAGCATTATGGTCCATTCACTAAATTCATATGTTCATAAGCTTAAATTAGTTATCCTAGGTGGTGAAAATTGCATGGATGGTTTGGGTACCTGAGCTTCCTGATGACGTCACTCCCACATCAGAGCGCACTCTGTGTTCTTGACAGTTCTACATAGAGCGAGCGAGATCGAAGATATATGTGCGTGTGAAACTGAGTGCCAGCCACCGATTGGAAGGTTAATTTACAATCTTGACCTCTCAGTTATATCTTTTTCAGCATCGCCTTTCCGCGCAAAATATCTGCGTGTAGAACAGCTACGACCAGCTGGCAATGGCAAAACTGTGATTAAGAGAAACGACAGGGCCAAAGATGTCAAGGGCAGTAGCTGGAAAGTACTTTAGCCGCGAAAAGATGAGATGTGCGGCTTCGCCTGCTTCCGGAACGTTCTCGCTACACCTGTTAGATCGTGAGGTGGTCGAGATGCCACGACTCAGCCCTGAGCCTGCCACGTCATCAGATACCTCACGGCACTCACTCTTACCCGGACTATTTTCTTAATTATTAATTAATTCGTCTGACAAACAAAATATCAGAAATATCTAGAGAAAGGCTATAAATAAGTAGCGTCCCCCAACTTTGTAGATGTTTCTAGGTCCACAGAATTTCAAGAAGCTCTCTTCCTCACACAGAAGCTTGCGAAATCGAAACCCACCAGGCAAAACCCAGAAGGGATTTACCGATTTGTGCTAGAGCTCAAGGACCCTCGAGAGGGGATCGCAGAGTCGAAGACAGAAAAAGAGGTTCCGTTGGCGAAGAAAAAGATTTCTATCCGGAGGATCGAACAGTTGAACTTATCTTCTTGCATGACGCCGGAGATAGTTGAGAGGTTCGTCTTTTCTATTTCGCATTGCTTATTTTATTCGATTCGATTCCCCAGGCTCTCTGCCTGATTGATCGGACTGTTCTTGAGAGGTCTTAGAATCTTGGGTTGGTTTAGTGGTTTTCTCTGATGTTGTCCCTCTACCGGGTACACTGAAAATCGATTTTTTTTTGGCAGCTCATAACTCAATCTTTGCTGAATATCTTCTTTTTTACTTGATTTGCAAGTGATTTCTTGAAATATCGTTTCTGGTGTTTCCATAACAACACTTCTGTTTGTTTACTTGCGGCTTAAAAAATAAACGGAAAGATACATAGTCTTTTCTGTGAACTTCCTTTGGGATCTTGTTTTGTCATCATTTGCGGTTCAAGGAATAAATCGAGGTTATAATGAGCAGCTCGACTTACTGCATCTTCCACTTCTATCACAGAGGGATTAACATGATTTCCCCACAATCGGATCCCACCAGGAAGAGAAGATCCCGAACCGGGCGTGACGAGTCCGTGGCCGAGAAACTTGCAAAGTGGAAGCACTACAATGAGCAGCTTGACTCTGAGAAAGACACTAACAAGCCGGTGCGGAGGGTCCCTGCAAAGGGCTCGAAGAAGGGGTGTATGAAGGGCAAAGGTGGGCCTGAAAACTCGACCTGCGCGTACAGAGGTGTAAGGCAGAGGACATGGGGAAAGTGGGTGGCTGAGATTCGGGAGCCCGACCGAGGTGATAGGCTGTGGCTGGGAACATTCCCGACAGCGGCCGAGGCAGCCCTTGCTTATGATGAGGCCGCCCGGGCTATGTATGGCTCCTCTGCGAGGCTGAACTTCCCGATCAACCCCTGCAACACTGCCAGTTCACTGGAGGAGTCTTCAGCGACTGCAACAGCCTCTTCCGTGGGCACTCCGAACGAGTCGTCTTCGTCCTCTATCCCGTTCAGACCAGGCCGTGGGCATGAGACGGCTACTGTTTCCGCAAAAGGGACCGACTCAGACGTATCAGCTATTAAGGTGGAAGAGAAGAACGAACAGCAGGAGCATGCAAATCAGCAGTGTCCCCATGACGATGTTGGGGATTTTGATTGGTTGAACGATTACACGGTAGAGGAGCTGTTCGATGTGGACGACTTGCTGCAGGCTTTGGAGGATGACCCTCAGTTCTCAGCGGGCGTTCAGATGGACTAGTGGATGTTTATAGACAGAGGCCATCAACTCAGGGAATACACGTTTACATGTTTCTCTGACCCAAGAAAGAGTCCTTAAACCCTTTTTCAGTCGTTCAAGGACTTTTGGTAGCTATTTTCGTCGATGGAGCTTCGTTCTTTTCATACTGAGGTGGGCGAGATTTTATTGATTTGTTCCGATCATTCAGGATTGGGTTCTGCGGTTGCTTATACTAGAGAGAGATGCGTTCCTCTCATTTGAGGCTGTTTGAAGGCGATAAAGGTCTTATCATCAGTGTGTTCATTTTCCATCCAACCGGTTCTTAAGTTGTCTACCCCTGCAGAAATCTTCTTGGGTTGTATCTCTGTCTGTCAGTCAAGTCAGTTGACGTTTATCTGTACTTGTAACGAAGGGTTTTCAGTATCTTCTTTTAGCGTCATCAACGAGGGGAATAAGCGCTCATTTTGGTTGATTGCATAAGCGTTCTTCTCGTGTCGCAATCTGGTTGCTTACGGGTAATGGTTGTTCTGGGTTTATATATATCTTGCCCGATTGCTATCTTCTCATTAGCTAAAGCCTTTCTCGGCCTGCTTTCGATTACATTTTCACGCTCCTTGCGGGCTTCATCAGGCGATTCTCTTCTACAAGTTGGTCATACAGTGGAGGTGGGAGGCGGAGACGGGCCGTGTGAGTTCTTGTCGTCCTCTCTGGGCTGCGGGCCAGGGTGGGATCTTCCCCCGATCCCTAGACCTCCTAAATCCATCCTCGATTGATTTACTCATAAGAGGAAAGGATATCAAACAAGTTGAAATACTCGAACACCGCCAAAGAAAGTGCAGCGAACTATGACTTGCCGATCTTGCCAGCCGCCAGATGCACGATCCGGCAAGTGTTCCCTGTAGACGCTCCAATCTCGATTTACTCCCTTCTTCCCAGTGCAGTGGACCCTAGCAGCCAGTCTCTCTTTCAAATATATATATATATATATGTATTGTTAAATATAATTTCTAAGATTCAAAAGATATACACATTCGAATTCGATTTACGCCATTAGCAGTTAACGTGTGCACGGTAGTGGTACATAACGGCTTACGCATCAGCAGATTAAGGGAGATTTAATTAGGACACTGTTATGTCTACGGCATTACCAGTTAATGGTCGGTCAATGACTCGATGCTAACAAAAGGCATGTAAAGAACAAAGCAATTTTAGTTACGACGACTGATCAAATCGGAATTATGCACATCTAGGAACTTAAATTGTAAAAAAGAACTGAAAAAAAGAATCCCAAGTTTTGGACTGTAATTTTCGACGAATAGAAAGATATGAATGCGAGGGCATAAGCAGTGATGGAATAACGAGCATTAAAAATAGCAAGAGGGGGTTGGCCGGTTCAAGTCTTGATTGATTATATCCCCTCCAAATTTAAGGATTTCTAGAACGATTCGAAAACCCAAGTTGCCAGAGACTCAA
The DNA here is from genome assembly GCA_900174645.1 of Sonneratia alba. Lineage (NCBI taxonomy): Eukaryota > Viridiplantae > Streptophyta > Magnoliopsida > Myrtales > Lythraceae > Sonneratia > Sonneratia alba. Next base: position 2,825,127 of record FWPY01000030.1, read on the forward strand.
TTTTGATGGAAAAATCATTGAGCGATCGCATCTTCTGATAAGTAACGCACAGTAAAAGAATGATTTGGACGAGGAAACATCGAATAGCTCTCCGTCAATCTTTCGTTGGGTATGCGTTGTCTTGACCTCAGTCGCCAATGTAATCAAGTGCTAACGTCATAGTTAATTGCTCCCATTCCGAGAGACCAAACCACATTAATCCATGACGAAACCTTCGACATTGGGTGTCCGTGTAACTGGTTTGACTGACCGCCCATCAGGGTGGGGTGGGGAAGCAAGATTGGAAGAAAGGGAGTTGCAAGAAGGGTTCAACCTGTGGCTGTGGTTGTGGGTGCATATTACAACTACGGAACTCATCATCTCGGGCTGCACTCTTTTTGGTAAACCCCAAATACGCCCATCTACCGAATCTACACGTTCATTGTAACATCGATGTTCGAAGCATCGGATCGTGGACGAACACAGGTGTCACTTTGACCCAGTACAATGCACGGGCTGTTTAGGCACAACCTGTCTATGTATATAATTTAGAATGTCCATCACATGTTGGACTATTTTTTTAATTAAAAAAATGTGAATTATTTGTTTTTCTTCCCCCTCTTGTGTTTGTCTTAATAAAGAAGAATCAAGTAGCAAGTTAATTATATATATTCAAGAAGACATAGAAAAGGAATCCTCTCTCTCTCTCCTCGAATTCCATTCGAGCTAAATTTGAAGCTGATACAGTTATACGCGTAGATATATACACCTATAATAAAGGGATTGGAGAATTCCCGATGTCCATCGATCCTCTCTTTTTTTTTTCTTATATCGGTTTTAGGTTTATGATTTTTTTTAACCCAAAAAATGTGGCATAAATATGTCGGAGCCTCCAACATACATGCTCATCTGTCTCTATTCAGTGCAGGGGCCAGGGAGGAGAGCTAGGCGATGGTTGACCATTGCTGCCGATAGCTTCCCCCAGCTCCTGAAAGGGGGATGCACCTTGATCCGCAGACTACAGGGTTACTGACTGACTGACTTTGTGGTGGGGAAACATGAATAATATTGAAGGTGTAAAAAGGGGAAACAGCTGAAACCAACCATATTTTTTAAAATTGGATTAGACTAATCGTTTTCATTAGAAATCAGCCATTCATTCAGTCCGATTTCTAAAATAAATCTAATTACATTATAAATGTGGTCAGTTTTGATTGAATCGGACAGTTTCCAGTTAGACCGGTAAATCCAATCTAACAAATGAAAAAATGGGCTGAATTAACATTTAAAAACTAAAAATCTATTATAATATACTTATTTTATTTAAGTAAACTTATATTTTATTTTATATTAAACTTTGGGTTGATATGATGGTTATATTAATGATTTTTTATTATAAATTTGTGTCAAGTTATGCTATTATGTTAATTTATTGGTAATATTATATTATTAACATTATTTATTAAATATATGGTTCGATTTACTAAACTCCCGATTTAACCTAAAAACCCATGCGTTGACCGGTTCTCAGTCTGATCCGGTTTTAAAAACAACGGCTAAAACAACAACCGAGGCCGTGAGAAAATGGATAAGGAGAAGAACTCACCATGCTTTTGAATTTTCTTTTTCCCCTTTTCCCTTTCCCTTTCCCTTTTGTAGAAGCCATTCATTTTGTCTAGATAGTCACATTGTCGAATTTTATATTTCCACTACTGATACGTGCAACGAATTCTTCGGTATAATCACTTGTCATTACTGAATTTTATCGGGTGATTTTGTGTTGGAGCATGTGAGAGAGAGAGAGAGAGAGAGGGTTGCAACTTCAAAATCCAAAACCTAACCGGGAGAAGAAATAATAAGAAGAGATAAGGTGGGGGCAAAAGAGGGCCAAAAAAGAATAGAAAAGAAAGCTAGCAAGTTGATGGAGTTGGTGGCGGGGGTGGAAGAAGAGGGAGGAAGGGAGGGTGGGATAATTGGATAAAAGTTGATGAAACATACGAAATACTATGGAATTCTCTTTGAATTTGTTAGATGCATTATATCAAGGGAAAATCGTGAATATTTTCTCTTAATAACACGGGTATCTTCGTTGATACGTATGATTATTTAAGAATAGCACATTTGAAAATTGTACTTATGGGAGTTCTTGCTTTAATAAACTGTATTGTATTGAATTTTTGGATTGAATATTATAATCTACCGAATTAATGACAAAAAAGACTGCTAGTTTATGATAGGTAATTAGTGATTTCAACTACTTGGCTAGACAGATCCAATGATGGTGGCTATACATGCATAAAGATGAGACTCTGATGTTGTGATGGTTGTTAATGATAAAGGCTGCACTTTGAAGTTACTCGAGGGTTATCCTTTACATGCATATATGTATGTATGCATGCATGTATGTATGTATGTATGTATATTGGCCAAAAAGGAATTTGCAAATTAACCTAAGCTTGAGTCCAAAACAGGCAGCAGGCAGCAAGTTGAAGACCCACTTGCATGTCCGGCTTTAGGCGCCGGACCTGTCCCCGATTATGATCCTCCATTTTCCCGACATATCATAATAATAATAATCCCAAAAAATTTTATTTCCCACCTCCCTAAAAATTATAAATTCCTAATTTAAAGAATCCCCCAGAGATAATATTTACAAGTGGCACCGATTAATTATATTTTTCTGTTAATTAAAATGAAAAATAAAAATCCTCTTTTTAAAAATCTTTTTTTTTCCTTCTTTTCCTTCTCCTTTGTTCATCCTTCATCATATATACACACTTCCACCGTCGCAAAAGCCGTTAGTTTTATTCCTCGGCAATCTCAAATTGGGTGACTGAAGAAATCGGAGGCGGCGTGATCAGAGGAGAGGCGATCATGCCTTCATCGCTACAGCTCCACAGAATCACCACCAACACTACCTCGGTCGCCAACTCTGCCGCGGGCTGCCGTGGAGAGCCGCCGGCCGGATCTGTCACCCCACCCGTGCCGGACTCGGTGGCTCGGTACCACGCCCACGCTGTGAAGCCGAACCAGTGCTGCTCGGCTGTGGTGCAGAACATCGCGGCCCCGGTCGCAGCCGTCTGGTCGGTGGTCCGCCGCTTCGACAACCCTCAGGCCTACAAGCACTTCCTCAAGAGCTGCCACGTCATAGACGGGGACGGCCGGGTGATCGGTTCCCTGAGGGAGGTACACGTGGTTTCGGGCCTCCCCGCCGCCATGAGCAGGGAGCGGCTCGAGATCCTCGACGACGAGCAGCACGTCATGAGCTTCAGCGTCGTCGGAGGGGACCACCGCCTCGCGAACTACCGCTCCGTCACGACCCTCCACCCGTCCCTCGACGGGGATGGGGGCGGGGACGGCACGGTGGTGGTGGAGTCGTACGTGGTGGATGTGCCTCCGGGGAACACCGAGGAAGAGACGCGGGTGTTCGTGGACACCATAGTCGGGTGCAACCTTCAGTCCCTGGCTAAGATCGCCGAGAACATGGTCAAGTAACCCTGTGTCATCAAAGATCCACCTCGGTCGAGATCGATCGACCGATCATTGACTGAAATTCCTTATTCTCTGCATTGACCTCTGATCTTTTTCAGTTACTCGTTTCTGTGGTCGGGGTTTCTTTAGGGTTATTTTGTAGCTATAGCCTTCCTCCTCCTCCTCCTCCCCTTTCTCTTCCCCCCACCTCTCCTTCGTGTTAGTGATTGTGTACATATAATTAAACATTTGACGTGAGAAGGGATTCGATGCCGCAGTTATTCGATATCAGTCATCATTATATATTTGTACTGAGAAGCTTTAGATTCAATTTTTGTATAAAATTTTTTTCAATTTATAATTCTGTAGATCAATTTTGGGTTTATGTATGTGGTATAAAATAAAAGATGTTTGAACTATACTTATACTCTCTTGCACATAAGAGTAGATACTTATGAATCAATTAATAATTAACTTACACATATGTGAGATAATTTAGGCTGTTACTCTTTTATGTGAAAGTTTCATATGATAATCATGACCTTCATGGAAATAATTAAAATTAGTGGCAATTCGATTTATTTTTTTCTTACTTCAGTTAGGTCTTGACTTGAAATTTTATAATAGATAAAAATTATAATTAATTATTTTATATCTAAGTCAATTCAACTCGAATTTAGACGAATCAAGTAACATCAGCGAATAATCCGTCCTCCCAAACAAATTTTAATGGGGAATTAGAGTGAAAAAGGAAATGAAAAAAAAAAGAGGATGAGAGAGAGGGGAAGGGATCAAAACCCTAGGAATTTTGGGGAGGTGGTAGGAGACATGGTACGCCCCCAAGTTGATGACATAGTTGCATTTAAAATTGACCAAAGGAAGCAACAACTGGAACGCAACTTGGGTTCAATTTTTAATGAACACCCCCACGCCCAACTTGTCGTACGTACGTTATAAAATGTAAATTTCAATTTGCAAGCTGGTCCATATGCTTATGTCAATCCTCTCCACGTAATAAATCAATTTATTTATTATGGATCTCACGCGCACATGGAAACTGTACGCATCGATCATTAATAACCGTGTGCACGTTTTAAGACCGCACATTTCAGGGGATCCATATTGCATATACGCACGTACATGTACGTATACACACACACATATAAATATGCATATATACATATTAATTGTATGCATTTCTAGACGAAAAATTGAGTCCAAGGAGACTTGGATGGATAGTTGCTGATTTTTTTTTTTTTTTAAATTTCAAGGACGGCCAAACCCAATGGGAAATAGTAAGTAAAATGAGATAAGATAATCCCACAAGTATCTCTATCTCTAGTAAATAGAGTTTTGAGGCAATACGACGAATTATGAATTATGGTAAATATGCGATTCTGTAGGTGAGTCGAATGACTATCTTGCCAATCGGTAGCTGATTCCCTTGATTTTTCTTTGGCCTCTAGGAATACACAAACATATATACATATATATATACGTATACACACACACGCGTGCGCGCGAACACTAGCTAGCACGCAGACGCCAGAGACTGACCCGTATAACACACGGTAAGTATTGCATAGAGCTGGAAATGACCAAAGAGGAAACAAATGATGATGATGATGATGATATGTTTGACTATGGCCAACACCCCATGCCGCATGCCACGAGCTTCACCGAAAGGATAGGAAGAATTACTATGGAGAAATAATTAAGCATCTGAAACAAGTAAGTCCGATGACTACCTTGCCAATCGGCGGCTGATTCCTTTGATTTATCTGGCCTCTAGGCGCGCGCACACACAAACACTAGAGGACGACCCATATTACGCACCGGCGAGCACCGTACAGAATTGGAAGTGACGACAAAATAAAAAACTATTTGATATGTACGACTACCGCGAGTGCCCTTAAACGTACAGTCTGGGCCGGTTCAAAATGAGTCTAAAATCGTTTGACCCGGTTACGGGTCACGATTCAAGCAGATGTGAACTGGCCCGAAACCATTTATAAACGGGTCATTAGTGGTCCGGGCCGATTTGGTCCTTGAACCATCCATCTTTTTAATTTTTATTAAATTTTAAATTGACCCGGTAAAATCTAACAGTTGATTTATATAATTTTTGGTGGTCCGTACTGGTTTTTAATAGTTCCAGGCTGGTTATGGTTCCGTGCTAATTTCTAAATGGTTTTAGGCTGATTCAACAGGGTAATAGTCTGAGTTAGTTATGGTTCAACATGTCCATACTTTTAAACCGATCCGTAACTACTTCCAACCCAATAAAAACAGTTACGGGCCGATCCCAAGTTTGGATGATTGGATTCCGGGCCAATCCGGCTTGTTTAACATCTCTACCCATCGCCATTACCCCATGCCTCATGATATGAGCTTCACTACAAGGGTAAGAGGAATTCCTATGGAGAAAAAAGAGTATATGAAAGAATCTTCTATTTACATTATTATTGATGATAAAAATAGGTGATAAGAGAGAGGAAAATATAACTGCAGTAAGTAATCGTACCCAAAGAAAAAAGGTGAACGATTTATGGGAATTGGAATTTGAGCTCTCGGATTGGAAAAATATCCATTTATTTTTTAGTAACTACAATCAATCTCTATGTATGTATACTGTTTCTTGGAATCTTAACATACAATCAAAGGGTAATTTTGGAAATTTCGAAGTGAGACAAAAACCATTTTTAGTTTCCAATGTAATGGTGAGAATATAGATATGCACACATTCGAAGATACTGGGGAGGGCAATGGGCTGGGGAGGGCGGGTATTCGAATACCCAGGCCAGCCCCCACGACGGGTCGGCCCAAATGCCTCTCCCGCCACCGACCCTCGCCCATTCTACCATATTTATAAAATAATTAAAATCGCACCAACTTGAACTTAATACATATTGTAAATATACAATATCATATATCATGTACTGTGAATTTTATATATTTATAGTATATTATATATAAATGCACAGCATATTAAAGCATTTGACGGGGCGGGTCAGCTGTCATACCGGCATCCGTCCTGACACCCACGTGGGGGTCGGGGGGAGACCCGCCCCTGACCTGCCCCATAGCACGCCTAGCCGACCGGGGGCGGGGGCTGGGGCGGGTCGGCTTTGCCATCCCTAGAAGATATTCTCATTATGATATGATATATTTACGTATTGCTTTGGGCTTTCACATTATTACGTGTGTGTATGTATATATATATGTATATTCAAGATATATGTATATGACGGTGCGTAAGGAAGGGAAATGGAGTTTACAGTGGGCAAGCTGCAGGGAAATTTTGGAGTGTGGTGTCCATCTTCTTACGCGTTAATTAGCTTGCACGATTTTCTTTCTTTATTTTATTTTATTTTATTTTGATATTCTTTGGCCACTAGGTATATGGTTAAATAGAAGCCTGTGCCATGCACGTATATGCATCTTGATTATTTATTGGAAAATATTACCCAAAAAAAGGAAAAGAAATTGTGTATATATACATATATATATGTGTGTGTGTGTGTGTGCGCACTTCGTGAATATATAAGAAAGGTATATGGAGAACGACGTGTGTATGTCTTAGCCGCTAATTAATTAGGTGCCGTGATTGTTCCGTGACTTCCCACCGCGGGGGGGGGGGGCGCAAAAACAATGATAATTATCTTTTATTTATATATATATGTACAGATACTTATATGGATAATAATATCGAATTAATAACTAATTAAGAACTTTTTGTGCATATCGGGTTAAAAAAAATAATGATGAATTCAAAAATGAGATATATAAATATATATGTATGTATGATGGAATCCTAGTACCGAGTCAAATACCAAATTACTGTACAAACCGCTACGTGGGCAGCCGTAGTTCAGTGGGTAAGTGGGCACGTTCTCAAACCCGAGGTCGTGTGTTCGAATCCCTGCTGGGTGCCATTTCGGAAAAGAGCCGTGAGGAAAAGCGATTGTGATCGTAAGGCCGATCAACGGATGCCGATCTCCGGACGAATTCGCCGACGCTGAGCTCTTCTGTTTTCGCTAATCTTTATTTTATTTTAAAATTTTTTTTTTATCATCTTAGTCTACGTCCATGCTTTCAATTTGACCCTTTGTTATCCACCTTTGTAATCCCCATCAATCATCAGAGTTCGCAAATTCTCATAATTATGCATTAAAAGTTCCTCATTTTCGTAAGTTTTTTGCTTTGAAGCCGCGCCGAGGACAGGGACGCTTACTTGCAAGCAAGAAAAACTGAGGGAGACAGTGGCGGCACCGTCCATGCGGATGGGTCGAGTATAGGTCATCGATAATACAGTCCAAATATATTATAGATTTTCATTTTTTAAAAACAAAAATTACTAATCGTAATGTACAAATAAATCTCCACACTTCACCCTTCACCCTTCACATTCCTCCAATCTCCCACCTTCCTAAGCCCAAAACTCACGGGGCCAACTCATAATTGGAAGGAAATGCCTATCAATCCCAAGCACATGCCCACGTGTGTTCAAAGAATTCCCGAGCTAAAGAATTTCCTTCTGTGCGAGTCTAGAGCATTTACCAATTCACCATTGACTTTTGACGGCCGTGGTGGCTATGGATAGAGTAGCTTGGCGTAAAGGAGCTCATTCCAAGTATCTTGGAGGCCGGGAAGACACCAGTGGACACAGTCGGCGTAGCTGACGGGGTTTGCCAGCTGCTCGGGTGTCAGAGGGCTCCACTGCTTCTTGTAGATCATTGTGTGAGCGTCCTTCCGGTAGCTTGACAGCTGGGTGATGTTGAGCAGCGTGATCGGCACCCTTGACTTGCTGAACACTTCCCCGAGGATTGCCAGCAAGCTCTTCCGAGCACCCGAGCCCCAGTACTCTGGATCCTCAATCGGGGTCGTCTGATTGTAGCAGTTCCCTCTTGATGTATCACCCCACTCCGTGCTACTGCAATGAGGCAGAAATTATACTTCCAACATCAGCTCTCCGTGTAAAGGCTAATTACACATCCTTCCTATTATGTATGCTAAATTAATCGCGTAGATTCCCATAAAATCTGTTGTCCCGCTGCCCTTTAAACGAGCAGCATTGTTATTGTAAAAAGTTATCGGATTGATTTTATGTTCAATGAATCTCTAACTGCAGCGTGTGCCTCTCATCTAGAATAAATGTTAGCCTTGATGCTGAGCTTGTCAGATATAGGGAACCAGGGATAGAGAGAAAAAGAGTTGGATTTAGGATGGCTTACTTTCCATGAGTCGGGGACATGCTAGTGAAGAAAACCCGAGTCTTCTTCGGGTCCATGTTCTTCTCAACCCATCTCACGAGACTCTTCATAGCCATCCTATATGCATCATCCGTAGGCAGCACCACTATATCTTTCTCCTTATCCTTGAATGACCCTTTCCTACAAATAAAAACCATTCAGAAGCTAGCCACTCAGTCAGATGAAGGGATGGAGACCAAGAAAAACCATGGACAGCACGCTTAAGTTTATCATTCTCAGGTTTTCCTACACCGAGTTCCAGTTTCCTATCTCCAGTGAAGCAAGAGGAAAAACATAATACAGTATATGTGGAGCCAATTATACAGGGAACTTACAGGATCTTATTTGTATTTCCGCTGACCCACCAAAGATACGTGTTGAACACCACAATATCGACTCCCTTCCAGTGTCTACCATGCTTATTGATCGAACCTTTCCTTATGATGCGATCGGACACCCTATGGATGACTGCATTGTCCGAGTTCGATTCAAGAAGGAATGGCGCCCAATAGAACTCAATGGTGGCATTGTAGTCCTACAAGTATCAAGGGCCAGATATAAAAGATTATGAGCAGAAGGCAGAAAATCAAGCACGTCAGTTATTGTGGAGATTGAACAGGTAAACGTATGGCTATAGACAAATCCAATGGGTTCCTATCCTATTTACATGTAAAACAACAATCCCTGCTCATCAGTTTCCCTTAAAGTGTCACGCACCTTGGCAGTGAAAATTGTGAGGGAATCAAATGTCTCCATCGATTTGGAACCTTCAGGAATGAGCGAATGGAGAAGGCAGATCATCGAAACGTACTGTCCTCTGTTTAATGAGTCTCCCACGTACATCATCCTCTTCCCTCTCAGTGACTCCAGCATCAGTGAGGCATTGAACCTGTAACTCCATGTTTTCACCAGTAACACGTCAAATAAATAAGCTATTGTGCCCAACTGCACATAAATGACCACTTGACAGGAATCAAGGTTCTGTCAACGTAGAAGAGTAGAAATACAACATGACTAGCTGGTTGCGATTCAGGTTAAGTACATCGATATCCCAGGATCTCAACAAGACAAGTGAATATCATGTCAACAAATTCTTAAAATTGAAAAACTACAAGAAAAAAAATAAACAGAAAAAACTTTAAAATTTTCAAGGAAAAGAAATGGAAGAGGCTGAACGTGCAGCAATGTGCTAGGTAACACCCCAATAAAGAAACCTTTTTTTTTTTTTTTTTGCTTTGTATCAGCAGAAACCCAATGTTTATGGATCAGCTTGCAACTTGCAAGTGCCAAAATTAATTTTTGCAGTTGCAGAACAGCCTGACAATTTTGTTACCACGTAAGACATGTTGAAACCCCCCCCCCGGGTAAATAAAAAAGAAAAATAGGCCGGTCGACTCAAGATTATTTTTTCCACAAAAAAAAAAATGTTGCATCACATGGTATAAAGAAAATGAAAATCCTGTAGACAGAAAAAGATGTGAAAAAATATATATATATATATTTTAATGTGATACAGTAGGGACAATTTGAGGATCGAACCGGACCCATTTTCACAAGGGCCCAACAACCAAGGAGAAGGTCAAGCCCGTTTAAGGCAGACATATAACCTTTCTGTCTACGAGACCCATCCATGAACAGATACGTGTCAGAACCTCAGGCAAGGTCGATCGGCCACCAATGATCACCATTAAATCGGAACTCCCGGAGACAGCCCCGGCCGGCCCACCGGAACATGCCGAAATCGGCGAATTTCCCCGACGACAAACAAAAAAGTCCCGCATATGCAAGATAAAGAGATGCGTAGCCACGGAAAAAAAATGTTCCTTTTGAATTTAGAAAATGTAATAAAGTGTTTTTTGGTTATAATTTAACTAATTTTAGAATGCCATTCTCAATATGAACAGCGCTTGATACTCAGAAATCAATTATATTCAAGCATATTGATTCACTTCTCAGATTGTGAATTCTGATCCATCTTAACCCAAGTCCATTGGCCAAGATGTTATTTTTAGAAAGAAAAAAATAGATGAAATGTATTATAATTATGGTTTAATTGTGAAAATATAATTTTCTCTAGTGAGGCTAATTATAGTTTTATTTTTTTAAAAAAGGTAGAAAATTACAGATTGGGAGAAGAAGAGGGAGAGAATGGACCTCGGGAGGGAGCAGCTGTGGGGCTGCCACCGCCAGAACTGGTAGCCGCGATCCGGGCGGCCGTGCTCCTGGCACGTCAGCTGCGGTTGTATGTACGGGCAGTCAGATTCCTGGTAGAGGGGCCGAGTCAACTCGTCCCTCACCCACCTCCCGCTGAATAGGTCGCACCTTCCCCCCGCCGTCCGCCCCAACGCAAACGGTATCGCTGTGGCGTCCTCCTCCTCTCGGTCATCTTCCACCTTCTGATCTAACCCAGGATACGCACAGCACAATCACTCAGTCCCCCGACTCATAACAAAATTACACAAAATGCCGCAGAGACCCAATTGTATTTGCGCATCGAATCGATTTTTCGTTTTTATCCTGCATGAGGAATTAATTGGGGGGAAAGAATATAGTCTTCGCTCGAAGGAAAGAAAAACAATGTCAAGATGTGAGCTCTGCGGCACAAGAGGGAGAGGGAGGGATCCAGGGCAAAGACCGGAAGCAGACTGAGTCAACTCACCGGTTCTCAAAACGGGTCCGGACAGCTCTGCAGAGTCGGTCGGCAGCCGCGGGCTGAGGATGCACCTGAAGTCCTCCCCATACAGGACGGAGACGAACAGGATGAAAGCTAGCAAGACAAAAAGGTAGGGGGAGAGGCGAGACTTTCTGATGAGTGCAGAGGAGGTAGAGGAGGAAGACGACAGCGACGACGGTTTCAATTTCATCTTTCGCCTAACAAGAAAACTTGCTGTTTTGGGCTTTAATAAATACGGGGAACTGGGAACAGCCCCAGCTGAGGGACTAGGCCTCCTCGACTTCTTCTACAAGGAGGAAGAGAGCGCGATCGCTGAGCATTTTCAGAAATTGTTTGGTGATTTTAACTCGGTGTAAATTAATATAATCATTGTAAATAATTAAATAAAAGTTCATTAGGAGCTACCAAGAAAATGGAAAGATTATTTCTACGGTGGGATCACTTCCATGGTCATAAAGGGGGAGGACACCGTGATCTCATCACTACCAACCCTCTCCTATTTTCATTATTTAGCTCCTCCCATGTGTACCGCATCCATGACATTGACGTGCGCACGACTAACTACCAGCACTGATTATATAAATTGACATCACAATTAGCACCGGCCTGTAAATTGAGATCTCACCCTTCGGTGAGACCCGTGCCCGATGCCTTAGATGCGGGACACAGGATGTACATCCATCCAGTCTTGCTTCATTGTAGTGTAGCGGACAACAATCTATGAAGCTAATGCGATGCCAGCCAGTGCGACTACCGGACTGTACCCCGGGACTTATCTTTCCGGTGAGCGCAAGACACAGACAGCGTACGGAATGATCAAAGACATAAATTGTATCATTGTATGACGGAATATTGAAGGGATTGATGACTTTCGGAAAACTTTCTTGTGGGGCGCGTGTGCGTGACAACTTGGGCTACATATGAATATCTTGCAATTGAAGCTAAATAAACCATGGCTTCACTTCTAAGCAAGACCCACAGAGATTTTCACGGGACACCGTAGGGGAATCGAGCAGTGAAGTTAAGTACCGTAATACCGGATGCAGGCTATGACTGTTGGCCCCACCTGTGCCGGGTACTAATCAACAGCTGCGATCGAGCTAGTCCTCCGGAGTCGGATCCTGATGATCACGGGGGCTACAAGGAGAGATTACATGTTGTCACTTGTGATCACCAATATCATATATCTAAGACTTGAAAAAAGAAGCAAAACACAGAGAAGGTGAGAAAGCGTGGAAATAATATTTTAGAAGAGGGTTTTAGGTGGGAGGGTATTTGGTGGCATATCAGCCTCAAGTTGGGTTGGCACTCCGGCCAGTCCACCTGCTCCCCTTCACTATTTTCCTCGTAGCAGACAAAACAATGCTGCATTTGCCGTCGTCTACATTCATTTCCTCAGTTGACCATGGAAGACATACAACAGCACGTCCCACCCATAATCATGTCTTCACTTGCTTTTCCACATATGAAAGAGTGAGTCGGGTTGATCTGAACCAGCACACGATGTGGGACCACGAGTCCTTCACCTCAGACCCACATCATCTAGAAGGTCCTACCCACTGAATTCTTGACTATCATATTGACACTCAGTTACCAGAGATCTTCCATCAGCATGCACCTAATGCAGAGTTCAGCCTCTAGACCATATCAGTGGAGCCATGACGGTGTAATACCTTTAGCTTAGACATTTCCAAATCTATACAGCAAAAAGGCAAGGACATTTCCATATCCCAACCTTGTGACACGAAGGATTGCTTTTGACATATCTGAAGCTTAAGCCGCTCTTAACCATTTGATAGTTCACCCTTCTTCTGCGAGTGCTCGCATATATGAAGAAAAAATCTCAGCTTCACTGGTGATAACTAGCTAAAATAATGTTGTCACAATAAAATTAAAATGGGAGAAAATATTTGTACTCCCATCTCTTGGTCAACTAGAATGAAATAGATGACAAAACTGAATCTTCCTAGACGACACATAAGGTGTACTGACTGCGACTAGAGTTTTAAGACTTGATCTCACCATGCATAGTGGAACAGAGGGAGCGATAATTTATTACCCAGTTGAGACTTGTGTAAGATGTGATTGCTCAAAAGTTGACAGGAGAATAGGAGCTCCGATAGCCTTCAGATGGTCCTCGGAATTTCCGCACTAGAGAAGCAAGAAAACTCTGTAAACAGGAAAAAGGAAACAATAGAGTTTTAAGTAGGAAACTCTTGGTATTGGAAGTAACATAAACCCAAACTCATGAGGGCAGTACAGATTATGGACAACAAGATTCTTATTTACAAAGGAGAGATACTCAAAGAATTTTCAAGATAATATCGTTTCTCTAATCCCTGGTCCAAATTTTGAGATGACAATAAAGTGAAATAAAATGGGCAGTCATCATTCATCAATCATCATGACTCAAAGTATCAGATTAAAACTCTGAAAATGTCGGGTTTCATTAATTTACCAAATTTTCTCATGCTTGCTTGTAGCATTTTAAGCTTTTGAATATTGCTAAGAGACTTATCAGTAGAAAGATGATATTAAAGAGCCTCCTTCATGAGAGTACCTGTGTTCTGTGAGGTAAGCTAGCCCAAAACTCCAAATTAGGAATTGCCTGAGAAAAGGCAGTGAAGAGGCCAAGAAAGTAAGGACCAACAAGCAATAATATTGCCCAACCATGAAAGGAGAAAGAATACTACATCTCTCAGAAATGTTACGCATACATTTTCATAGAATCAGAAAACAAATCCTTATTAACATAAATCAACAGATTTTCCAATCAATCCTTTTCAGTTGGCATGGGGAAGAACAGCAATTACAGGTTCAAGAATCTAGACAAAATGCTACATTTTGAGCATTTCAGCTTACAAAATTCTTATGTTCGTGTAGCATTCTCAGAGAAGAAAACTCGGCTAGAAGATGACTTCTTAATCATAGCCTTGACATTTGAAAAGCTCAGAAAACCAATCCCTAAATTTAACAGGGTGCAGTTAAACTCTGGATTCAAAATTGTTGCTTCTATACACGTAAACTCTTGTTTTAATTATCAATATGAGGTGACAAACTCATGCTACTACAAACCTTAGAGGAGCATAAAAATGATGTGATCAAACAGATTTCTCTCCACTAAGAGCATAAATTCACAAGATCAAAAACATACATCTATACCGTGAACGTGTAGCACAAAATATCGATACACCATGCCAGCTAGAAAATACCCTGTTAAGAGACAGCACATTCTGAAATGGAAAGAAAAATATCAGTCGAGAAAATTTGGAAAGTCTTACCATGTTTCTGAGAAATTAAAAATATGAAAGAAGCTATACATTATCAAGAAAGTTCCGAACCATGCCCATCCTCTCCCATGAATGTCTAAAACTTTGGCACATCCAGAGGGATGCTTCAGCACTGTAGCCTATTGACAGTTGAATAGTTGATCAGTTATGACTAGAAAACTGACTAACAAGAACTTTCCTTCTATTTAGTAGTATGAAATATGTCTGATCCAACCAAAGGGCAATTGTGAGAATGTAATATCTTCACCAGCAAGGAAAGCTTTCTATTGAGATTGTCACGTATCACATAACAGAAGAATACAGCGTTTGCCTGGCTATATAGGCAATCGAGGTAAACCCCTTTTGATAGACTATGTTTCCCAAACTTATAGAAAAAAATATTATTCCTGTAAATACTTCCAAGCTCTTTTCAGTTACCATATCCAGAATTCCATGAAGATGCAATAATAAATGCATCATTTCAAAATGTGCACTAAGGTGAGATTTATGGGGTGAAAGGAACTTGTACTATGATGTAATATTTTTCAGATTCCTCAGATCATTTAAGGCATTCCTGAACCTCAGATAAATGTGGCAACCATTTTAAGCAAAATAAATGGTTGAACTTATTAAAAGTTTCTACTTCACTCACATAGTCACAAGCCCCTGATTTTTCAAATGTGTGAGGGCCCTGAAAAGCAGTAAGGTGAAGAAAAGGATTAAATTAGTAAATGGCAGTAACTAACATTCATGTGTTTTTAAGATATTCTTTGGCTGACAGAGTGAACTCCAATGAGCAAAAAAGAAACTGTTTTATCCAGATAATTCTCTTACTTGAGCCCTGGTATAGTCACATAAGACGGTCACAGAAAGTGAGCAGTTGACCACCTTGGCATCAACTTTTTGGTTGACACTAGACATCTTAATAATGACTCCACCATTGGGATTCTTTTCATCTGCAACATTAACAACAACAGGCAAATGAAATCATGAATAAGAGAGCACCAGGAAAACAAAAAACCAAGCACTTTCAGCCCAGGTGCATTCAGACAATTAACCAGTACTCAATATGCAAAATGGAAGCAGTATATAATCCCAATCAATTGAAAATAAACTGAGGAAAAAAAAAAGACCAAATCCGAGGCAGTGCATAAATATATGTGTATATATGTATCTCAAATCTTTTACATCAACCAAAATTTTATCTTACCTGCAACACTGATGTTGATGCTGGACAAATGGCCAACAGTAGTGCATACAGGATATCCTGAAAATAAGAAATTAACTTAATACGATCAGCATTTGTCACTTATGTTTCAAATTAGCTGAAGCTAACCAACTCGCTTCTGGAAGTGGAGAGATTAGATAGCATCATGTAAATAAACAAACATAAACATGGACAAATTTTTTCCAGTATAAATTAGGATGAAGATAGTCTACTTATTATTGAATATGTGACGCAAAATAACTCCACTTTGGTCTTACCTCCAACATCATTTGCCACAAGTGCACTGCATTGCATGCCACAATGTGATGGGCCGCCACAATCCTAAGAAATTCAGCAAAGCAGTCGAATCAGTTCTACTCACATGTAGCAAGCATACTTTTGACAGAATCAATATATTCTGATAAAATTAAGATGTGGAATCAGAACTGCTTCCAGCTAAAAGATACTGGTAATTCATTTCCAAGAAACAGACAGGACTTTTCTGTGCAAATGAGCTGGCAGAAATGTGTTTTATCCGAACTCTAGCCTACACTGCATGGTTAGCAGTTTGTACAAGCTGCTCCTATCTGAACAAATTACTAAGTTGCAACATTTTCTTTCTTTCTGACTCTCTCTCTCTCTCTCTCTCTCTCTCTATATATATATATATAGTGATATTGGAGTTTTAGTGGGGCAGTAAGAAACTTGTGTAGATTTACCTTGGAATTCTCATGTTTAATATAATGTAGAACTCATAACTACCTGCTGTATTCAGTGTGCAACAGGATCATCGAAGATATTCTTTCTTGATTTATGCAGGATGTTTAATTGCATTATCAAGGATTGAATAATTTAGACAACGTATGTGTAACAATTTTTTGTGTGTTTTGTAGAATCTGGTGCTGATGATGTACCTTGAAGGGAGAAAACTATGACTAGATTATGAGCTACCTATAATATAGCCAAGCTTCTTTTAGTCTTCCAAAGGAGTGGTACATCAAGTAACCATCCAAACATTTTCAGGACCCCTCAAAAATTAGCAATCAAATGTGACCAAAAGAAAGAAGAGCAACATAAGGAATTCATAAAATAAAGGCATGTTTTACAGATATAAAACCTATCCAGCTGAAAGACAGAATTTGCAGAGTGAAACTCCAGTTCAGTTACCGTGCAATCAACACATTTAGGTGCACCATGATTGAAGATCATTCGACTGCAAAGCTGTTCAATAGCAAGAGAGGAATTATGTGTGAATCAACATTGACATGTCAACATGAAAATATTCCACAATAAGCAGTGTATTTTCTGGAAGAATATAGAAAATTTTGATTGTGTCATCCAGGCGTATGCCCTGATAATCTACATGTGACATCAGTCAAACTAAAGCCAATCCTCTTCTTTTGAAAGGTTAGCTTCGGCCAGTCCTAATGAATCTATAAATATTCAAAAGAATTCTTCAGCGGAAGTAGATATGCTGGTCCTTACAGGGAAAACTTATAAACAACTAAGAACACTGCAAAAGAATTAAATGTTTGACATGCAGTAAATTTGCTAACCAAACAAAGTAATAAAATGTGACCTGTTGGAGCCAACCTGAAACCAAAGCACGGAGTCATTAACCTCAACTTTGTAGAACCTGTAACACATACAGTGAGTTAGTGACATAATCTCACTTCACTCACGCATCCAGAGCATTGGATAATGAGAATATAGAAATTGTTCAACACTTCAACATGTCATCAAACACCCCTCCCTCCAATAATTGCATCTCAGAGTTATCCTGATACTTTATGTGACACATCAAAGACTTATTCTTATAAGATTCATGCAAAATGATGTGCCACATTTAAAGTATATAGTAACGACTTGGAGAAATTGTGGTCATATGAATTAGATCCTAACTTGCATATACACACTGCACCCAGAATACATTGTAAAACAGTAAGACGTAGAGTGCAAAAACTTTCTGTCTCCTGACAAACCTGGCATGCATATATGATAAAGGATGTGACAAGAAGTAGTAACCATATGTGACGAACCTAATCTAACATGCATTACAACTCCCTACACTATACGGCAAAAGATGCCTCCAGCATACTCTGTGCATGCCTTCAGATAAATAATTACAAACAGCTTCAGTCGCTGCTACCCACCAACCATTAAGCAGAATGCACCACAGCCCGACCACTCTACATCGCATCCAGTAAATACGTCCTAGCACAAAACAATTCAAAACTGCCCGAATGCCTCTCAGAAACGTAATGAGAACCATCAAAGCAGCTTTAACTGAGTGTGTGAATGCTCCTCGAAAATTGAGCTGCAACCACCAAATGATCTTCAAAACAGCCTTAAACGAGACACGTCTAAACTCGTACACCGCCCGAACACACTCATGAGCCGAAGAACAGATGTTTGAGAGAGAGTGACGGTACCCGTCCTCGCTGAGAACGCCGTGAGGGAACTCGGGAATGGGAGACGCTAGGCTGTAGTTGTAGAGCCTCTTGCGGTCGACGACGCCGAGATCACAAGCCGCGGAGACAGATTGGAGCGACACGAAATGGACTATGGTTACGGAGAGAAGAACGAGGAACAGCCGCTGGTCGGAGCCGCAGCGGATCTTCATCGTTTGGAGAAAACCACTACCGTCGTGATCAATCATTCATTTCCTGGGCAAGTCCCATATAATTTCGCCGGAGAAGATTGAGCCCGGCGAACTCGGACAATCAACGTACGTGTAACGGTGAGAGATTGGGGGATGTTGAGGAAGGAACGGTAGAGAGAGAGAGAGAGAGAGAGACTTAAGAGACGGACATCCTGACGCCTGGAACGAAGATTTAATTTATTTTAACCGCTCGCCCCAAATCCCTCAATCCAAACACTTAAGTTCACGACTTCCGCCATCCATTCCGCGCCCAGGTTGTTCCGCTCGGCCTATGGATTCAACGGAGCTGGTGGTTTGGATCAAACTGAGACAATACGAGAAGTTTATAATGGGACTCGGCTTGGGCTTACGTAAAACTACAGTGGGGAAATTGAGAAGACAGCAAAGTCCGAGGGGCAGAGTGAAATTAAATACAAATATACTGGACCGGACGAGCCCAACTTAATTTCCCCGATGGACACGCCGGTCAAGTCAATAAGGAAGTCTAAGTCTTCGTCTTCAGTAAATTCAAAGCAGCTCATGGAGATAATTATGAGAGCCTCAGTGGCTTCCGTGAAGACTACTGCAGCTCAGTTCTCTCCTCCCACAGTCTCTCGCTTCCCCTGTTCCTCTCACGACGTCTCACCCTCACAAGCCCATGGAAGCAGACCACAGGCTCTCCGCCTCCGACAAGGAGCCGAGCTTCGACCCGCTTGTCCCCGCCACTCCTATGTCATACCCGATCTCGTCCCTCGAGGACCTTTCGTCCCGCTCGTACTTCGACTCTTTCCACTATCCCTTCAATGTGTCCTCTGTCCCACTGTCTTCGGGGCGTCTCCCGAACAGGGGACGGATCCTCGTCTGCCACGATATGCAGGGTGGCTACAGTGACGACAAATGGGTCCAGGGCGGCGACAATCCGGACGCGTTCGGGATTTGGCACTGGTACCTGATTGACATCTTTGTGTACTTCTCGCATAATCTTGTCACTCTGCCTCCTCCTTGTTGGAGCAACACTGCTCACAGGCACGGAGTTCAGGTACTTCCTTACTCTTCAAACATGTTGCTTGCCACGGCTTAACTCGTAGTTCGACTATGTTTCATAATTCAGGCAACCTGTTAGCTCTAGTAGACATTTTAGTTTGTGCCAGTTTCTCTGGACGATTCACTCTATGCAGTAAAACCCAGTGCTCTATCTGACTTACGCAAAGAAGGGGGCGCAGAATGCCTCGACTTCATATTACTTGTTTCGGTTGTTGCTCTGTTTCAGATTTACTGCGTGGTCTTATATTCTGTTTGAATCGTCCATGAACCTGTAAAATTGAATTTAATGGAAGAAGTGAAAGTGGACCTCTTTCCTGGAGTTGAATATAGAGAACGTAAGCAAGTCAGCAACGTGAATTTCTCCAAGATGTCTCTTTGGTCTATCGTACTGCATATACTGAAACTAGGATCAGAAATCCAAAACTGGTTTTGCATATTTCTGCTTCTCCGAGTTACATGTGAGATGGTTCGTGGCCATGCCAAGACCAGTTCCTACTTGATGGACAATTTTGTTTGTGATTACCAAGGTTCTGGGGACTTTCATCACAGAAGGGGACGGAGGGAGTGCTATCTGCAGCAAATTGCTTGCGACGAAGGAGTCCTCTCGGTTGTATGCTGAGCGTCTGTCTGAACTTGCAGTTGCACTTGGCTTCGATGGATGGCTGGTACGATCATACTCTTTGTCATGTTACAACTTGGCGGGTTGAAATTCTAATTTTTGCACCCTTCAAGAGTAGGTAAAATTTATTCTTTGGACCTTGTTTGATGTAGTTCTTTCTATGCCTATAAAATTCAGTTGAATATTGAGGTGCAATTGGGCAAGGAACTGGTTCCCAACTTGTTGGAATTCGTGGGCCATCTAACCGAGAAAATGCATTCCTCGCTGCCCGGATCCTTGGTGATATGGTGAGCGCTGGGATCCGGAATGTTATGCCACCCCGTTCTGCTCTCGAAACAAACATTGTAAGGTCAACTTTGTCTACTCTTCATTTGCAGGTATGATAGTGTGACGATAGATGGGTACCTTGAATATCAGAACCAACTGAATCAGTCCAACAAGCCGTTCTTCGATACCTGTGACGGCATTTTCGCGAACTACTCTTGGGAGGTCTGGCAACAGTTCTCCATCTTTCGTCTTTGATTAGGAATCACCCTTCGGAATAATCTCCTTTTTGAATAATAGGGATTGTCAAATATGCAGGAAGATTACTCGAAGCTCTCAGCTGCTGTCGCAGGTGACAGAAAATACGACGTCTACATGGGCATAGATGTATTCGGAAGGGGCACTTATGGTGGCGGTGGGTGGACGGTAGGTGTAACTCTGGCAGCCTTATTCGAAGTTTCTCACCTTGTTGCATAAGCTTGAGATTGCTCATCGAATCCCTACCGGTTACGGAAATAGCATATGGTTTTCTACAGACAAATGTTGCACTCGATGTCTTGAAGAAAGGCGGTGTGTCAGCTGCAATATTTGCTCCAGGATGGGTCTACGAAACCAATCAGCCGCCCGACTTCGAGACTGCTCAAAATCGGTACAGTATCTTTGACATCTCTCTTTGTATATCAGAATGAAAGTAGGAAATTTCTCATGCGGCTCTGGTTTCTGCAGCTGGTGGGGTCTCGTGGAGGACTCGTGGGGAACAGTTCAGGACTATCCTAAAGCATTACCATTCTATTCCAACTTCGATCAGGTCTGATTAAAATCAAACTCTTGTATCGACATTTTCCTCCATGCTTCCTCGATCACTATCTGCATCGTGCATAAGGAATCGAATAGTCTGTGATGGAGGTAACCCAACAGAATCTAATTTGCTGAGGCCTCAGCGGATCAAACCAAATGGCCCATCATCTCGAAGTGAAAGCTTGGGTTTCTTCCTTTCTCATTGGTGCTGTGCAGGGTCGAGGTTATCACTATTCTGTCGATGGGAATCAGATATCTCCGGATCCTTGGAACAATATATCACGCCAAGGCTTCCAAGTATGTAACTCCTCGATCCTACCTTTTTCCCCGGGCAAAGTCTCATCTTGACCCGGGAAAGCTGTAGTCGGTGTCCGATACTGTAGTATGGTCTAGAGATCCGCTCCTTTACACCTACAGTTCTTCTTTTGCAGCCATTTGTTAGGTTTGGCCAGTCCAGCACCATTCAAGTCCTCACCGAGTAAGCTCAATCTCCCGATTCATGCATATCGGGTCAATAATCCACAAGTCTTACGTATTTTGCCTTGATGTAAATGCTAAATACCCTCGCGGCTTGCTGGCAGTTTTAAGGGAGAATCCTACAGTGGAGGAGGGAACATTACATTCGAAGGAACTCTTGTCAACCCTGCATATTTCAAGGCCAGGCTCTTCCACGGAGGGCTTCCACTGGGCAGCTCCCCGATCCACTTTTCCTACTCAGTAAGCTATCTCCAATCCAATTCAAGTACTCGTTAGGCATCTGCAACTCGAAGAATGTCTCCGATTCTCCAATTCTTCCCTGGATAAAAAAAGTCAACCGCTCCAGATCTTTTGCATTATGTAATTTGTAAAGCTTTCTGTTCCCATCTTTAACATCGCGAGACTTCACCTCTTCTTTACAGGTGAAATCGGGAGGGAGCTCTAAGATCGGCCTCCTCCTCGAATTCTCCTCACCAGAGAACCAACCAAACACGGTACTCCTAGCCCCATCCACCACCGCCTCCAAAACTCTGAGCTGGCTGCTCGGGAAGTTCGCGAAGGTGATCGTCTCACATCGAATCTCAAACCCTGAGTCCGCCCCAGGGTCGGGATGGGTCATAGAGGAGACCAGCATCGCAATGGACGGGTCAACATTAACCGAAATCCATGCGGTGTGCTATCAAGATAAGCCCGACGATGAATTGCCTCGAAGCCCACCGGAATTCCACGCGGTGATGGGTCATATCCTCGTCAGGACTCCAGATCAGCACCCGAATTTCCCGCCCGCTTCTTCGTGGGTGGTGGAGGGACAATACGTCCAGTGGGGCTCGGGCTCGGGCTCTCAGGGCTCGTCCAAGTCCGTGAGCATCGAGATCGTTTGGAAACTGAAAGGGGGTGAAGGGTCTCCATCGTACAGCAAGTACAACATCTATGTGGAGAAATTGCCCGAGTCAGAGGCAGACGGTTCCGTCGGGAAGCTTGGAGAGGCGAAAGAATTTATAGGAACGGCCCATGTCACGGCCTTCTATGTGTCCAAACTGGCCGTCCCGAGTGGAATCTCGATCATCAGATTTACCATCCAGGTATGCGGCGATGATGGGGCCTGCCAGGAGTTGGGAGAATCTCCATCCTTCCAACTGAAGGTCCAAGGCTGACAGACAGATAGAGACTGGCTACCAACATCTGTCTCTCATGCGCCGTGGATCTCGACAGATGTAAGAAACTCTTCTCCGACTTAGAACTCGAAGTATTCCTGCTGCAACTAGTCACCATCGTCCAGTGATCAACGTTCGTTCAGCCACCGATCGGAACATCACAGGCCCGGGTGCATATGATATCATTAGCTATAAATAAGACGTCGCCTCACACCGAACAAGAGAACTATAATGTTCAAGAGTTTTTAGTGCAACAATATCTTTTATTTATCTGGATGGATTCAATTTTCATGTATGTGACTTCTCTTGCCGCATTAATCCACCGATCGAAACCAACTTTAAGTGGATCGTTCTACTTCTTTGGTCTCTCGTCGTACTCTCCTCTGGGTTGCATCTGCACTGTCTACCTACCGCAGTCCCAGCAAGCATGTTTCAAAGTAAATGAACAAACCGTTTTTCTTTTTGAATTTGGAAAGGTCTACAAATTGAAATTGTCTTGTCTAGTTGTAAAAATTCATTATAATATAAAATTATATGAATTTATATTTAATAATATAATTGGTAAAATTTTTATATTCAAAATTCTTACGATTTTATTATCATAATTAAAATGAGTTTTACTAAAATGTGTCATCATGGTATAATTATAAATGAATTTTGAATATCAATTTGGCCTTCATTTCACGTTGGGACCATTTGTATCAAATTAATTCTTTATTACAAAATATAAAAGTAGTACCGACATGATTGTGATAAAAAAAAATAAATATCCTTTAAATTTATAACTATTGCAAAGTTAAAATAATTCATTTTTTTTACAGATTTTTGCGGTTTAACCTTTTAGGATTTTTATAAACCTCTTAAATATTCCTTAAATTCTTTTAAGGTTTAGTTTTTTCAAGATTGAAAATTTTTATCATTTTTTTAGCATTAAAAAATTTTAGTGTTTTTTTTAGATTTTTAATTTTTCTTAGATACTATGAATTTAGAATTTATTTTGTTTAATTTTTTTGGATTTACAATGGTAATCTTGATAGATTTTTGAGAAAACTGTCAAAATAATAATTAATTTTACAATCGGCCATCATATCAATCCATCAATTTTTTTTGGCCACCAATTGGATTCAATATTTATGATTCTGCTACCAAAATAATTATGATGATTATTATGATAACGCTCCTAAAGTAAAAACATATTCTTACTCTAAAAACACACACAATTACTCTCATGCCCCTAACTATTTATCAAATTTCCGATCATTACCCGATCACCCTAAAAACTAGAGTTGTCCAATTTTGGCACTGTTGGGGCACAGTAAAAATACTGTGCATGGATGGGAGTTTTTAAACTCCCAATATATCGGGTTGTTGTGTTGTATTGTTTTCAAATATGAAAATTACTTTTATAATAGAAAAAAGATGTTAGAGAAAAAATTAAAAAATTGATTAATTATATATAAATAATTATATTTTAATAATTTTTTATATTAATATAAAATTTAGGTTAATTGATTAATTATATTATAAAAATTTATTTTAAAATATAAAAAATTATTAAAATTACTATTAAAAATAATTATTTTGTGTGCAAGGTACCAGGATTTGCCATGGGGGGGCAACGCGAATCGACAGTTATACTAAAGAAACCTCTGGCTTCTTTGCTCTACCTCCATAGCTCTTTTCAACCGCTCCCACCAGCCACCACCCACTCGCTATCCGAGCCCCAGTGTCTCCCTGCTCCTCACCAATAACCATCTCCACAGCCACGAGATGGAAGATCTCTCTCTCTCTCTCTCTCTCTCTCTCATTTGTCAAAATGTTACTCGGAGAAGATGCCTAGGAGAAAGGCTGCTGCTGCTCATGTTCCATGGTCGCAACTTGATCGAGAATCGATTGCTGCAAGGGGAACATGGATTGGGAAGAAATAGGTGACTTCAGGGCTTTGGATGGAGAAAATAGATATTCTGGGTGCTTTGCTTTTTTTTTTTTTTATGTCGGTGATGTTCGGCGTCGTAATAACCGACTAATCCACCGAGTGGTATATTATACAGTCTGGAGCCCGCAAATTAAACTCCAGATACCAACACTCATCTACTGTATATTATCAACTTATCAGCAGACTTTGACTCTTGAGAGTGATTTTCATTTTTATTGTTGAATTAAGTGCAGTAAAATCATGTCATTTAGGTGAGGTTAAATTTATATTGTACACTACAAGATTTCTATTATAGTCCCTCTCGTCCTTAATGAATTCATAAATGTTGGATTAAATTGATGACAAGCATAAGGTGGCGTAGGATGTTTTGATATTTTTCTATAATTAAATTCTTTTTACCATTAATATATAAGAAATTTGTTTCTAAATTTGAATAAAATAATATTTTTATATTTATATCATATTATCTTATAATTAATGTGTATAGGGAGAGAGAGAGTAAGTTAATATTACTTATCAGACACCCTATAAAATTGGCAAAACCTACTTAATTTTATTACCAATTTCACATATAATTTTATATTTTTTCCGAATGCAATACTTGCAGATCGCAACCAACTTGACTTTATAATATTTAAAAATTTCCTCCATAATTTAAACAGTTTTCACAATTATTTTTTCCCATGAAGGCCACACCGAAGCTCGGAAATCTGACGTCATCTGTTGTCCATGTGGAGATCATCCGACGGTCCAAACCTTCACTTGATTCTTATCCGACGATCCAACTTCCCGCATATAAGACAAACCGAAGAGTGAATCAGCTCGGGCATCACTCTCACTCACTCTCACTCTCTCTCTCTCTCTCTTTCTCGCTTTCTCCCTCTGTTCGTCGAGCTTCCTTCTCGGCCATGTTGTTCAGTCTCAAGGCGCCGCCAACCTACTCTCTGTTCGTCGGGGATGGCTCCGTGCCTGCTGCGTTCTTTCATATTTCTCGCCTCTCAATCGTCCGATTCCCGCTTGCGGAAAAGGGAAGCAGCTCTACCATTTGCGCCTCGAAGGGGGCGAGCTCCCGGTCACTCAGCGCCGTTGTCTTCGAGCCCTTCGAGGAGGTCAAGAAGGAGCTCAGTCTTGTCCCTTCCGAGCCTCACGTATCCCTCGCTCGCCAGAAGTTCTCCGAAGAATCCGAGGCCGTCATCAACGAGCAGATCAAGTAAGTTTCTTTTCACTGCTTGCGGTCTTGCTGATCAAGTGAGAGTGGAGTATTGAGGAACTTTGACTAGAGATTAAGAAGATGACCAACTCGAAGTCTTTAGTTCGGTGACCATTTACCTTTTTTCTTCAACTTGCCCTGCTAATTCTGTTTGTTGTCTTCCATTGTTGACTCTGGTCGGTTCTGTGTCAACTTACGAACAGTTATTCTATTAGCTGTCAGTCTTAGCTCTGATTGGTGGATTTCTCAATTTCTCATCACAGTGTGGAGTACAATGTATCCTATGTGTATCACGCCATGCACGCATACTTCGACAGGGATAACGTTGCACTCAAGGGTCTTGCCAAGTACTGATCTCTTTTATACGGATGTCTGAATTTGTTTGGTTGCCTTGGTTTTATTTACTCCTACTCACGGCTGCCTTGTGAACATTCAGGTTCTTTAAGGAATCCAGCGCAGAAGAGAGAGAGCATGCTGAAATATTAATGGAGTATCAGGTACTCATTCAAATTCGATGCTTTCCTTCATTTGTGTTGCCCAAGTTCATTTACTGTTGAGAGGATAAGATAGCCTCTGAAGGATAAAACAAAATTTATCAAATAATTATATTAACTTTGGTACATGTATGTCATTTCGGTTGTCATTGTTAAACCTGGTGAAGGGTTTCCCGGAACTTGCATGATTGCTGGTTCTTTTACTGGTCTTCTTGTAGTAATCCATGCCTGACTCGAGGCTCTTGCCATGATTGATTTTTTCTTTTAATACTTTATGTATATTCTCAGATTGTTTTGTCCTTATGAGAGAATTATATATTGTCTGATGGCTCTTGCAGAACAAACGAGGTGGAAAAGTGAAGCTTCAATCTATCCTCATGCCCCTCTCAGAGTTTGATCACGAAGAAAAGGGAGATGCACTTTATGGTTAGTCTACTCTCGCTTCTCTGAGGGTCAATTTATTATCTATTCAATGGGTTTTCGTGTTATATGATTGTCAACTAATGTAAGGAAACAGACAGGAAATATTCTTAGAAGGATAATCATCAGTGTCAATGTCCTTGAATCGGTATATGGTTGTGACTAGTGTATCTGATTGTTTAGTAATACAGTTGTTTTCTCTGTCCTCTGATTGTGCAAATGCACTTCAGGCAGTATGTATCTTTTTCCATTACAGTTGTTGTTAATGTTTTGGATATATTGATGCAGCAATGGAGCTTGCATTGTCCCTGGAGAAGCTGACAAATGAAAAGCTTCTCAACTTACACAAGGTAAGAATCTCCCGACATTCTTCTCTTACATCAATAGATGATCGCCCTATGAGATCACAATTGAGCTTCCTGTATTTATCTTGGAATGCATGCTCACATTTTGGAAAATTTCCCCTCAGGTAGCTGAGCGGAACCATGACGTGCAGCTGGTAGATTTCATCGAGAGTACATTTCTGGGTGAACAGGTGAGGCCATTTCGATCTTTTCACAATACGCGTCCAAGCTTTTGCCAGAAGAGATCTCATTGATTGATTATCTCTGGCGTGCTCTCAGGTTGAAAGCATAAGGAAGATATCGGAATATGTTGCCCAGCTGAGAAGAGTCGGCAAAGGACACGGTATGAGCCTGAAAGACCATCCCTATTTGCGTTTCCCCTTCTCTTCCCTTTCCATTTCCTGAGATATTCTCTTGTTTGAACTATTCAGGAGTCTGGCACTTTGATCGAATGCTTCTCCTCGAAGATGGACCTGGGGCTTGATCGAGAGATACTTCTTGCTTCGGATGGCCTTGCAGGAGGACATCTTTAAAGTATTTCTCGCATGAAGTTGATGCAATAGTGTCAGTTGTTTTGTTGGTTTCATGTCTCTATGGAGTCTAATAATGTTAGTGTTGTTGGTAGACCAGAACCCTGAGTGTGGAATTCCTGATGTGGATTACGTGTAAAAGAACTCTTCTATAACCCGCCGATGCAATACCCTTTACTTCATGGTATGATTTGTTGTCTTTCTTTTAAATTATTTTTATTAATTTGAAATACCAGCTGGTCGTAACTTAGGCTACTCACTACTGTACTTTCTTGGCAAAACCGAGATTCCGAATGGGCAGCCTACGACCTTGGGCCCTCACGGTGCGCTGGCTGTGCCACGTGTCGGGATTACGCGAGGCAAGAATTACAATAGCCCCCTGCGGGCCCACAGCCAACTCTACCAATGGGATACCCACCATCGTTCAAGTCCATCATAAAAGAGGATGGTGATGATGGCGGACACACACGAAGCCTTGTACAACTCGAGGCACCGAATAGATATCTCCATGTATATAATGGATGTGGCGGGTTCACTCGGTCTCGGTAGTCTCTTTTCTGTTCGTTCATCGTGAGAATGCTGATGAAGGAGATTTCGATGTGCGGATGCATCTGTCCACTCTGACGAGCTCTTCTATCTCAATCTGAAAATCTCTATACATTGAAGAAACCAGTTTAGGTTAGATGATGAATTATCGCGGTTCTAGCTCCCTTCAGCATGAATCCAGCTTAGAGAAGATCGTAGTCTCATGGTTGATTGATTATTGATCGCTCAGTAATTTCTGATGCACAAGTTAAATAAATGTGGTTCGTGCTTGTGTCTATGCAGATACGACACGGTGAAAGATGTAGCGAGCGATGGATCTATGGCTTCTGAATTACCGAATGGGTGTAATGCGACACACTTAAATCTGGTGGTAAGCTTTCCGACCTGTTGTTCTGTCTTGCTTTTTGGTCGAATGAGGAGGTGGTGCCATTTCTGGTGATTTGTTGCATTCCTTACAGAGAAATCATTTTTCATGGGTCAGTAACTCAGTAATTCAATGCTACCGAATTCTGTTATTTGTCGAGTTAATTTGATGGGAAATGCAGATAGGTATCTGTCTATCAAGAACAGCACTAGTTGCTGGTCCATGTGTTTGGTCGAGACCTGAAACTTGCGAGGACGTTAGAAGAATTTTTTTATTTTACCTTGTAATCAATAGCCAAGGCATGGAGTTCGATCTCCTACCAAGAAGCGAACGAGATAGTTGGACCGTTTGGCTTCTCATACAGGAGAACCTATAACAGCTGCCAAAGAACAGCAATTATCTCTTGATTGAGTCCCTAATTGGTTGCGTGGATGGAGATCTCCTTGGAAAGCAAAGTTGAAGGGTGGAGAGTTAATTCCCAAGGGAGAATATGAGTTGTATGATCTTGGAGTAAGGGTTCGAGAAAGATTTCCTGATCTGGTCAATCAGGAGTACTACCCTGATGTTTATGTGCTGAAAGCAACACAGGTGAGTGGCATATTAGGTTTGTTTTGCAAATGATAACAGTATAATATCACCTTATGCCATGTTAAAGACATGCTAATGTTTGTTGCCCTTTATTACGAGGAGAAAGAAATTATAGTGAAGAATATTTATGCTTCTGCTGATATATTTGACCTCCTATGTTTGTTGTATTTTTCCCCTTATTACTCAGTGTACATGTGTTAATTGTTTATGGCATCAGTCCTTCTGTATGTGACGTCTTCTCCTAACTATTGGGAAGAATTGAGATAGGTTCCTCAGGCATCATCTGGTGCTGTGGCTTTTGGTATGGGCCTGTTTAGTGGGAAAGGGACTATTGGACCTGGAAAGCATCGTGCCTTTGCTGTAACCAGTGAAATTCATGCAAGTGATATGAAGCTAAGGTTTTATGACTGCTGTGGAAAATACAAGGTAATTTTTCCCCCTATCTCCACGAGTTGAAGTATTTGATCAATTGTCATATAAATATATTTCTGGGGGAAAAGGATGTGTAACAGTGTTGCTTGAAGGAGTATGCAAAAATTGTTTACAGTAGCCTACAGTCAAGAAGGAAACTTCCTAAAGAGAGTTACATTATTCTGCTATTATCTTTTGATAAATGTGAGAAATTAAATGGTCAAACATATCGGGATAGGGCTGAATAATTTTATGATGGGTACATGAAAAACCATTGGGGTTTTTTTATGTTTGGCAGTTGGCACCAAGTATACTGATAATTCTGAGTTCTTTCTAAATTCTGACTGGTTTTGGTTTATGTGCAGGACTTCAGGAAAAAACAGGAGCCGGCTGTTGATAAACTGAAAGAACCAACCAATTCTAGATGACATAAATGCCTCTCTAGTGAGCCGCTATGGACTGAATTTTACAAGGCAGGATACTGCTTCTTTCTGGTTCCTGTGCAAACAGGTGATACATCCTCCTCCTATCTCTCTCAAGGATTAGGCATTTAGGGAGAATCTTCTTTTCATGAATGCCAGAGTGTTCTTTCCGTCTGTCCAGTATAACTGTTACTCACACTCGTTCCCCTTTTTTTAAAGGTTGCTTGCGGGAAGCATCCTTGTTGGACATAACTGTTCAAGCCTGTGAGCTTTTCAGCCATGATGGGGTACATATTTGTATCTGCCTATTTAATTTTTTATCTCAGTGACTTGATGGATGCTAGTTCATGCAATTGCCAAACTTTCTAAATTTTAAATTTACATTCATAAAACTGAGATTTGCTTGAATACCATCTGTCTAACCATTGGATTCAAATCTTTTTACGTGTAACTCATGCTGAACAGCACCTTAATTATGCAATTACTCTAAGATTGGCAAAGCCGTTCTTTAAAATATGACATTGAAATGATGAATTTTCCGCTCATGTATCGTAAGTGTGTTTGTAGTACCCTGTCAACTTTTCCATTTGAAAGTTTTCCCTCCACCCCAATTTGTATTTGGTTTGTTTCTTAAAATTGATCAATGATCTTTCAAATTACAAAGGTTGCTTTGTTGGATTGGGTGGATGATCTAGAGGTGTTCATTCTGGAGGGTTATGGTAAATCACTGAACTATGGAATGGGAGTGCCATTGCTGAAAGATGTAGTGGAGTCAATGGAGGACGCTATTAAGGCTAGAGAAGGTGACTTTTAACATCATGAGTCACATCCTGAATTAGCGTGTCTTCACTTATAATTTCATTCCAATTCCCATCATGTTTTTACTGCTCATTTCCTTGTTAGGTATGCTGCTGACTCTCACAGAGTATAGCATGTTTATTACTTCATTAGTTCATATAACTAAGTTAGCACAAGATCACAATCCAGAATTTTCAATGATTCAAGAGTAGTGGAAAGTGTTTTGTTTCATCTTCAGTCAGCCAATCCTTATCTTTTGGGTGTAATGACCTTGCTGCCTGAGCTATCAACTTTGACTGTTGAGTTATTAGTGCCTACTTGATCATTTATTTGCTTACTTGCATCAGTATAAATTTGAAAATGTTCGTGCAATTAGTTTACTATTGCTGTTTTTCTTTCTAATGGTAGTGGCCAGCATTGGGACAGTCATAAAATTGGTAACCTCAACTCATGGCATGTCATCCTAGGTGACCTGTTCTGTGACTCAAGCATTGACTGTTTAATATCTTAATCTAGTTTTCCAAATTCTCATTATGTTTTTGTAGAGAAACACCCTCCAGGAAGTTATGAGAAGGCAAGGCTTCGATTTGCTCATGCAGAAACCATAGTTCCATTTTCATGCCTTGGTCCCTTTCTTGGAGAATCTGGTGAGCACTCTCTAGACCCTTTTTTTTGGTTGTAGTGCACTACAATCTTAGAATTGCTACTTTTAGTACAGTGAACATGTTGAATTTTTTCACGTTTCTATGTTTTATGGTGTTGGGATATATTTGTGCGGTTCTCAGTGCACATTTGGACGGCATTCTTCTGGTGTATTCTTTTTTAGAGTTCCAGCAAATGCAGTAGGAACAGCCCTTGGAACTTCCTCTGAAGCCTCCTCAAACGAGAAACTGGAGGTGCAGCACCATGGCCTCTTTTGGTGGGAATAACATGCTGTTTCTCTGTAGTTGTCCTCCAGATTCTTCAAGCCCCCACTTTGTGCAAATACTGCATAATGAGCATCCCATTTCAATGCCAGTAAGAAATAAAGAACCAGGTATTCTAGAGCTTCCCTGTTATTTTTTTCCTTTTTCCTGTTCTCCCTATCTTTTATCGCTTATGATGCTACCATCTGTTACCAGGGTTGTGGTGGCACTGATTTTCGTCCATTTGAAGTTTTTAACGTACGGGTTCTCACTATTATTACATTTTGTCTTTCATATAAGGAACATCCTCATCGAGTTTCTTCCTCTCACTTTCTCAGGACATGGTAGCAGCTCTGCATTTGAAGCTTGATTATCATGTGATCTGCAATGCAAAGCCTGAGGCAGTAGAGCACAGTCCTGTTAGTGGTCTTAGTAGTGTGGCAGCATTTTTACGTTGGCCGCTATGGTATTGATGATACATTGTTAATTTTTTCTCATATTGTTCCAATCAATTTACTTTCCTCGAGATTATATTGCTAGTTAATAATGGTGGAGCCTTAATTTCTTTTCCTTGCAGTTTTGATGAAGGGGAATGTCCATTGACCTGCAAGAATGGTGCCATTTTAGATAGGTTTCTTCCTCTCTCAATATATACATTTTTTGGAAGGATAATTCTCTCAATGTATACAGACACACACACTTGTAATCTTGTATATAAAGATATACGCACACATGAGTAGCATTATATTGGTTTTTCATATACGTGTTACTATGATGTTCGGCTTGGATTTGGTACATCATTAGAAGAGTCCATTTCAGGGCTTCATGTATTGGTACGGTGGGGGAATCATTTTTCGGCCTTGGCATCCTGCAAGAGATAGAAGGCTCAAGTTAGAGGTTGAGATGGGGCAGCAGGAGCTTCTTCTTCATAACACAAGCACCTTCGAAACCCCTAAGCTCGAGCTCTCTCCACTCCTGAATTAGAGCACAACAGAGGCACATTAGGTGTGTTGTGAAGTCGTCACAAGCTCCTCCCTGCAAAGAGAGTCTGCTCAGGTTATTTCTCTTCTCATTTCTCTCGACTGACTGTAGAGCTTCATTATCCATTCATTTGGTCATTTTATGACCCCGAGTACTTGAGATGATTTGATTGCTCCAGTGAAGAAGTATGTACCTCGATGTTGAAAAGCTCTCTAAGCTTTCTTCTCATGAAGCAGCTGTAACAGCAGCAGCCACAGAAGAGGAAGTAGGCCAAAAAGTCACTGATTGCAGACTCTCGAGCTGTTCCCCAAAACATATGATATTAGCAGAACTGACTATATGTGCTTGCCGAGTAAATCGGTCAAACTTACATATTTTTCCTCTTGTCACGGCATTAGCTATTCGAGAGAACAATCCGCATGGATAAATGCATGCCTTCAAGCCTGCAGGCAAACGCTCAACGGGTAATAAAATAGATATCGATAGCTGTGATTGGTTTTTGTTGCTAAGCATCTTAACTTGACCTGATGTACTCACTTAAACAGGGCTCGGCGCAGCAGTCGAAGAGATTGGCCTGCCACTCGTCTCCTCCTTGAGGTTTCACCACCTTCCAACTTAAAGTTTCATTCATGGCGCTCGCATTGCTTATATACCTTTCCAAGAAGAATCCCCGAACTCGAAGTTCAAAAATTTCATATTGTGAGTTGGTTCTTTAATCCCTATGCCAGCAGTCTAGTCTTACCCTGATATGACGAAAGCCGGCTCATTCACCAAGAGCTTCCTAACCTTCCTGCTCGGCCTGTCGTTGATGGCACTCTCTGTGACCCCGATCAGGTGCTCGATGAGACGGCGGCGCCCTATGTCTTCCGACCTCGACAGCTCAACTTGCAGCTTGGACCTCTCCACCTCCAGAATATCCTGGAAGCTCATGTCTGCATAAGCCCGGGTCAGTGCATTCTCTAAGACATTTGCGTCCTCTCCAGTCCGATCGGGCTTGAGCATTGCTATCTGTGCCGCAGTCTCCTCCTCCTCTAGTGCGTACACTATGTGATCTTCCTCGATTGCCTTCAGCGCCTCCTTTAAGTGCTGGAACTCAACATTTTTTTTAAAAGATTATAAACTATAAATTATTGGCCGAGGATTTAGAACTGAATAGCGGCATAGTTATAGTTCAGTAATAAAAAATAGCAACCGAGCGAACTGGAGTGCTCTCTTTAGGAAACCTTAGTATATCACTGAATAAGTGTCACTTTCTGTCTGAATCATACCCGGTAGAAGGAAGATTCATGAAGGAATCCGATCATTATATATTACCAGTATATTGAATAATGATTGATCATTGGTTATATATTTATTTCAAATAATTGATGACTTATATGAGAAAACTGCCTTTTTCCCCCTATTTTATTACGGTGGCTTAGCTGCACTAATACTACTACGACTTGGATTCAGGGTTCGTCATTACCTCCATCCGGAACTCTGCCACCATCGGATTTGCACCCAGTGTCTTTACGTGGCCGTCAATCTCCGCCTGCAGCTGCCGGAACTGATACACGGCGTCCCACCCAATGGCCACCATGTAGAGGTAGCTCTTCTCGCTGCAGCTCGCCAACAGCTCCGCCGCCCTCCTCTGTGCCTCCTCCAGCCCGAGCATCTCAGCCCTCATCTCCGGCAGCCTGGCCAGGTCTGTCGCCACAAACCTCTCCAGGAACGTTCCTACCAGCCCCATGTGCTCCGCAAGCTGCCCACAGCTACACCTGTGGGAGATGGCTGTTCTGGCAGCGGATTTGATCAGCTCCGCCAGGTCCAGAACCGGAGCCCTCGTGCTGGAGGGCATGGCTGCCACCATTGACATACGTGCTCTCTAGTGGGAAAGAGGTTTTTATCAATGTTCTCGGTGGATGGCACTAAACAAGCGTCTGGCACAAGCAAATGTAAATGTATGGCTTCCTTTTTCGTGGGTGCGTTGCTTCAGCGCATATCGTTCGTGTTTGGTGCTTTCTTTTGGTGTCAACTATCGAATGCTTTGCTCATTCTTTTCATCTTTTGATTTTTCTCTTTTTGCTGCTTTTTCTTGTCTCTCTTTCCTCCTTTGCTTTGAGATTAGTGACAAGAGAAGAGACTAGAACGGTGTATGCATTCCCGGCGCTCTTCAACTCGACACTCGCAATGATTGCCCCTTAAAATTATTAGAGTTGAAAGAGAGAGTGATTCAGATCTTCACTCTGGCTTTTATTTAGTCAAATATATCGCATCCTCTCTTTCTTATGGTTAAAAATTCATTTCATTTTCACATCAATTAGGAAAAATCCCAAGACCTACGTGCAATTGCCCATTATTCTTGGCGACTTAAAAAGGACCAAACTAAAGATGTTAAATGTGCCTCTGAATCTGTTTTAAATAAGTTTAAAATTATTTGATCAGGTTATGATCTGGCTCGTAAAGTATAATGGGCTGGCTCGATTACTGTTATAGATAGGAAATCATGAACTCGCTTAGAACTGTTTCTAAGAGGGTTGATTTATGATTTGCACCGGTTTGAACTATAATATGTGACCATTTCCTTTTTTTAATAAATAACATTTCTATCTTTTTAAAATTTTAAATTAAATTGATAAAATTTAACTATTAATTGGAGAATTTTTTACTGTCCGAGCCGGTTGCAGGCTAAACCAGGACATTTAACATCTTTAAACCAAACTCCATGAGAAATTATCTTGTATCACCGTTATACCACGTGTACAGTGCCATCAGGTCACATGACCAATAAGAACCAGACACGTGTTATAAATGGCTAGATACTTCCTGCTGGGAAAGAGAACAAATTCTCGCATCCGTTTCTTCTCCACGCCGCTTTCCCCGGGAAGCTCTGCTCAAAACCCTACCTCTGGAATTCGAAACAGAACAGTCCTTCCCCTGAGGAGAAGACAAGCTTCACCACCATGGCGACTCACTCCCCGAACCTTGAGTGCCGCATGTACGAGGCCAAGTACCCGGAGGTGGACATGGCGGTGATGATACAGGTCAAGACCATCGCCGACATGGGCGCCTACGTTTCCTTGCTCGAGTACAACAACATCGAGGGCATGATCCTCTTCTCCGAGCTCTCTCGCCGCCGGATCCGGTCCGTCAGCAGCCTCATCAAGGTCGGCCGCATCGAGCCCGTCATGGTCCTCAGGGTCGACAAGGAGAAGGGCTACATCGATCTCAGCAAGCGCAGGGTGTCGGAGGAAGATATTCAGGCCTGCGAGGAGAGGTACAACAAGAGCAAGCTCGTTCACTCCATCATGCGCCATGTGGCCGAGACCTTCGGGATTGACCTTGAGGTCTGTTTTTTTATTCATATTTTCTGCTGAGAGGATTGTTGGAATTCATATTAGTGTTTTTGGGTATGTCGATGTTGGCCTGCGTCAGTAGAGTACTGCAATAAAAGGAAGTAGTGCTGATTGCTGGGACTGCGAGTGCCTGGTTAGCTTAGAGATCATTAGCAATTAGCAAACATTTTGTCGGGAGTTATGTGTTCCAGAGAACAATCAGTTGAGGTTCTTTTGTTGGTAGTTTGATATAATCTAGGGGTATGTTGAAGTAAATTTGGTTGAAGGCTTGGGCATAATGGACTTTGAGATATATAATGTCGAGGTAATTGTGCCTCTAGGGTATATTTTATCCATCCTGGATGTCGTAGTCAACGATGGTGGAGAATGGTCAAGCTAAAACATTCTTAGTTTTCAGAATCTGAACCTTTTGGTATTCATACTGTATTGAATATTGGGAATACGATTGAAGATTCCTCCAATCTTTCGTGTGGATCGATGTTCTTTCAAGATTCACAATACCCTTTATCTCAGACATTATGATTTCCGTTTTGTGTGGGCTCTGTTTGCTGTTATCTTATTCATGCGCTGTGCATGTTGGGAAACTGTCTTGGTAGTATCTCTAGGCACCTGTTCATAAGCTAATTTGCTAAAGAAATAATTTTTTTGTTCGTAAACTTTATTAGTGTGCTAAGACTTACTGTCTGATGCTCATTTTATTTATTCATTTATTATGTTGCCTAAGGTGAATTGGGATATTGTTGGCAGGAATTATACATCAACATAGGGTGGCCCTTGTATCGGAAGTATGGTCATGCATTTGAGGTGAGAATGATCGATACATTGCCCAAGACTGCAATTTACCCAATATATGGGAAATTGATCTAAAAATAGTTGTACTCTGTGCAGGGATTCAAGATTATCGTGACTGATCCTGATTCAGTTTTGAATAATCTCACTCGTGAAGTTAAAGAAATTGGCCCTGATGGACAGGAGGTTGATTTTTCTTGTGTGTGATTTACCAGAGCGCTCTGTTGACTGATTTCTTACTGTAGTAACTTATTTGTATATTAGGTGTCAAAAGTGGTACCAGCTGTGTCAGGGGAAGTGAAAGATGCATTAGTAAGGAATATAAGGCGAAGGATGACACCACAGCCATTGAAGATCAGGGCTGACATTGAAATGAAGTGTTTCCAGTTTGACGGAGTTCTCCACATTAAGGTCCTCCTGAGAAATATAAATGAATAATTTGCTTTCTCAGCAGCAGCATGCTTTCATAGACGGTAGCCATTTTACTCGTGTTTCTTGTGGCGATTCTATTTCGATTGACCTGTTTTGATATAATGCTTTTCAGGACGCCATGAGGAAAGCTGAAGCTGCTGGAAATGATGACTGTCCCGTTAAAATCAAATTGGTTGCTCCTCCGCTATATGTTCTCACAACTCAGACTCTTGACAAGGTTATCACATTTCTTTGCCTAATCGTCCTCTGTCTATTTTCTGTCCTATCCCTGTATAATATTTACAGGAAGTCTCGAATTCATCCTGAATCTGCTATGCATCTTTGATAGCATTGAGTCATTTCCACATACTTGACCAATCCATAATCACATCGATATTGTTATCTCTGACCAACAAACATTGCCCTATAGATTGGATTTTACAGTCATTTATGTTCAACTATGGCATATTTCTGATTGAGCATTCTATATGAAATGGTTGGTTAAATATTTTAGAATCCGATTTCATCAAAACTTTGATTATGTTGCCTTGTCTCCCTGCAAATGTTTTCGGTGACCTGATGTTATGTGGCAGTTCTCTGCATAGTTGTTTGTGGAACTTGCGCAACTTAGGAAGTTCTAGTGTCTTTATTGCATTGTCAATTTTCTACCTCTTTTTATGGGCAGGAGCAAGGTTTAGCAATCTTAAACAAAGCGATTGCAGCCTGTAGTGAGGCTATAGAAGAACAAAAGGGGAAGCTTGTCGTGAAGGAGGCTCCTAGAGCGGTGAGCAGCCCCTACATGCACTAGTCAATCACGACTTCTGCTGTGGAAGATAGTTTTCAAGATAACTTTTGGGTATTGTGGGCGTGCTCAGTATTTAACTTGAGCTTTTTCTGATTTGATTGGTTTAGGTGAGTGAACGGGATGATAAGTTGCTCGCTGAACACATGGCGAAGCTCCGACAGGAAAACGAGGAAGTCAGTGGGGATGAAGACAGCGAGGAGGAAGAAGACACAGGTATGGGTGATGTTGATTTGGAGAATTCCGGTCCTGGAATCACAGAGTGAAGAGAAGGGACTTTGCAGCCTCACAGTTTCGTTTCATATTTACCGAAAATTTCCCAGACATCCTTAGCGTCTGCTCCTAATTTTGTTATCTGATTTCTCAAAGCGAGGTCCCATTTGCAGCCGTATGAAAACCAGCTTGAGATAATGCAATATGAGCGCTTGTGTGGTCGGCTTTCATTCCCTGAACCTTCCTTTTCCATCTCCTGTTTCATAAACCCTTGTGTAAACTAACCACGGTGGATGTAATTCGATCATAGGAAATATTTGGTTGCTATATCAAGTGCATGACAGGTCCCCGTTAATCATTCCTTGTACTTGTAAGTAAAGAGAATTGGTGATCTTGCGTTCATTCTATTGACTCTACTGGAACTCTACAATCCAATAGAACGGTGAATAAGCGGGTTTAAGTGCTGGTTTCGTTGCAATTTTATCCGGTCCATACGAAAAGATAAGCGGCCTGAACACAGCTATCCTTGTAATCTGAGGTCTCCCACCTCGAGGGTGGATTGGCCGCAGGGCCTCGACGATTGTATGTCCGGCGTTGGTCCGGCGGTGCGGATGGGTCCGAACCAGCGGGTATCCATCGTACGAGTAACGACATTTTGAATTGCTCCGCGTCAGCCAGTAAAAACAGGATCTTGACTCTCCCTTTGTCGAAATGTTCCTGCCATTTTCTTGGTGGCTGAGCCCTGTCGGGGGAAAAGCTCACCAAAGGATAAGAATGGCGATCCCGGCATCGTCATCAATGCAAACCCTCCTCAAAGAACGGAAGTACCCGTTTGTCCTCCTGACCGCCACCCTCCTCCTCATCTTCCTCACCCTCCTCCTCTCCTTCTCCTCTTCCACCGGTGGCGTCCCCCTCTTCCGCCGCCCCCTCCTCTTCTCCTCCTCCGATCTCCGTGTCCCCGCGTCCTCGCCGACACCTCCTCCAGTAGCCCCTTCACCGGACTTGGTACTGTCTACCCGAGAGAACGTCCCTGCTTCCTCCTCCTCGTCCTCGCCTGCTCCGTTGGATGACTGGGATCCCAGTCAGGCTGAAGCAGCGAGGTTCAAGTGGGCACTATGTGAGGGCCCGCTCGCCACAGACTACATCCCCTGCCTGGACAATTATGAGGCCATCAAAGCGCTAAAGAGCAGGCGGCACATGGAACACAGAGAGCGGCATTGCCCTATCCCCGCCCCGCGCTGCCTGGTCCCAATCCCAAAGGGTTACAAGGTTCCCATTCCATGGCCTAAGAGCAGGGAAATGGTGAGCTTCATAACATAACTTTGGTAAGACTGAGTTTTTTTTATTTTATCATCTCTTCCTTCAATATACACTGCCCCTTCTCTCCTTTCATGGATCTGTTGGTGGTTCGTGACTTTGCAAATCATATTCCCCGGATTAAATTTTAACTACTTTGATCCATTCCTTGTTCGTGAGGTGCTGAGATATTGTTCGGCACTCTTTGGCAGATCTGGTATGATAATGTTCCTCACCCGAAACTCGTAGAGTACAAGAAGGATCAGAATTGGGTGCAAAAATATGGCGAGTATTTTGTCTTTCCTGGAGGAGGAACCCAGTTCAAACATGGAGTCTCCAAGTACATTGAACTGATAGAGAAGGTACACTAAATTTTACCGTTTAAAGCATGTTTGGAACTTTATGTCAAAGCCCTGCTTCTTGGAACTGTTTTACTTGCAGACGCTACCAATCATAGAATGGGGAAAGCATGTGAGAGTAGTCTTAGATATTGGGTGCGGGGTGGCGAGCTTCGGGGGTTCTCTGCTTGACAGGGATGTTATTACAATGTCCTTTGCCCCGAAGGATGAACATGAAGCTCAGATACAGTTTGCTCTAGAGAGAGGGATTCCTGCTACTCTCTCTGTGATCGGGACCCAGAAATTGACATTTCCTGATAATGCCTTTGATCTGATTCACTGTGCGAGGTGCAGGATCCGTTGGGATGCTGATGGTAAAGTCTCCATCTTTTCCTTTACACCTGTATCGCGCTCGGATTTGGATCCTCTGCCATCATCCTCAATAACATTGTCCTGGACCCAGATGAAAATGAATCGACAGTTACATCCTTAAATCTTGAAATGTTTGGCCGACAGATAGCAGTTGGATTGGCCTAGATTATATAACAGCATCTCACTAGGA
Organism: Sonneratia alba; assembly: GCA_900174645.1. Classification (NCBI taxonomy): domain Eukaryota; kingdom Viridiplantae; phylum Streptophyta; class Magnoliopsida; order Myrtales; family Lythraceae; genus Sonneratia; species Sonneratia alba. The sequence continues at coordinate 2,865,671 of FWPY01000030.1, forward strand.
CCCCACTGTTCATCGAAGGCAAACCCAGGAGGATCCAAATCCAAGCCTTGGCGGGAGTTAAGTGATGAATGATCTCCATGTAAAATTTGCAGGTGGGAAGCCTTTGTTGGAGCTCAATCGAGTTCTTAGGCCCGGAGGATTCTTTGTTTGGTCCGCCACACCAGTTTATAGAAAGGATGAGATGCGCCGGAGCATTTGGAATTGTTTGTAATCCGAAATTTCCCCATTATGTTTACCTATAGAAATTTACAAAAAGGCTGAAAAATATTTCCTGATGGTTTTACAATTCGTGTTTTCTGTCCCTGTTTCTTGCAGCAACAGTTTCTTTAACAAAGTCTATGTGCTGGGAATTGGTAGCTAGGACAGTCACTTCCTCTTGGTTTGGGCTTGTTATATTTCAGAAACCTATAAACTCTTCCTCCTTTGAAACCCGACCTGAGAGTAAGCCATCTCTCTGTGAAAATCACGGGCAACCCAACAGTTCATGGTACTTTCTGCCATAATTTACCAACTTGAGTTTTGCTTCAATGGGAGATAAAGGAGTTTGAGTTTTTCTGTTGTCTATGTACAGGTATGTGCCTCTAAGTGACTGTATCACAAGGCTTCCGGTTGATAGTTCATGGCCCAATCCATGGCCGGAGAGGCTCAGGAGCAGACCTATAAGCCTGTCTGCTGAATCAGCAAGCTGGGAGACGTTCCAAGAGGACACGGAGCACTGGTCTGCACTTATTTCGAATGTGTACTCAAAGGACTTTGGGATGAACTGGATGAATGTGAGAAATGTAATGGACATGAATGCTGGCTATGGAGGGTAAGACCAGATACTACCAGCTCATTTCACCATCAGTTAATTCGTAAGATTATGCATTGAGTGCTCTCCCGATAGTCATGCCATGCCTTTCACATGGTCGATTGGTAATAAGAGCCTAATTGACTCCAAAGAACCTTGGGATGTATCTTTTGTTGAAAATGTGAAGTGTGTAGCCTATTGAGCCTCTTTTTTTTTTTTTTTTTTTAATTTCCTGATGAAATATTAAATCTACTTATCATGTGTCTCTCTTGACAGATTTGCGGCGGCTCTTATCAGTATGCCAGTATGGGTCATGAATGTTGTCCCAATCGATATGCAAGACACCCTGTCGATCATATACGATAGAGGGTTGATCGGAGTCTACCACGACTGGTGCGAGTCTTTCAACACCTACCCCCGGTCGTTGGATCTGCTCCACGCGAGTTTTCTCTTTGAGAATCTCACGCAGAGGTATGATCAATCCTCCATGGCCACTTACTTCAGTAAATCATCGACTGCTGACCAAAGTAGAGAAGAGGAATCAGTTTTTTCTTGTTCCCAAATACTATCTTGCAGGTGTGACATGGTGGTAGTAGTTGTGGAGATCGATCGGATACTGAGACCAGGCGGATATCTCCTGGTTCAAGATACCGGGGATACGATCAAGAAGCTGAGGACGGTCTTACTCTCACTTTACTGGAGAGTGACACTTCGTCAAGGACGGTTTCTCCTCGGTGTGAAGGGGTTCTGGCGACCGGAAGGTGGAATCATCGACAGGTGAATGGGGACACCAAGTTTTTCTGCTATTTGGTTGTCCTATCCCGTGTTTCAGACAACCGGAAGGCAAAGACAGCGGAAGCAAACCTCTATTCAGAATCAGGCAATACTATTTCCATCACCATGCTACCTAACACAGCTATCAGAATTCTTTCACATGCGAGTGAGAGAAGAAAAGGGCATAGCTCGACACTTGGTCGATGCGGATTCATGTATCTGATTCAATTATTGATGCGATGTATGTACATCAGTTCACACAATAACTTGGAGCATGCTGCTACTGTCTAATGCCAGTAAAACTTGTCAGCAATTTGATTGTGTCTCGATCTGTCTCCATGAATAATTTTCCCTCCATGTCTCCGTCTGTGGTCTCTTCTTATCTTGCTGTGCTGCAGACAGTTTGTTCCCCTCCACGCATTCTACACCGGGCATACGACGTTGGCTGGTCCGCAGAGAATCTCAAACTCAGACCTCTCGTTTCCGACTGCAGGGCTGTACCGAGGATGCAGTCAGAGTCAGCGAAGGGCGCATATAGCCTATCATGTTAAGGCAACAAGTTGACTGGATATGCTACTTGCCTAGCTCGCCCGGTAAGAGAAGCGAGCAGATATTGGCCGTAGAGCCACCATACGAGAAAGTGTCTTCAGCCCAACCAAAACCTCTCGTCACGGTGGCTATTGTTGGCGTGATTGTCCAGGAGGGGGGCGCTGATTGATCGGGTCAGGCCTAAGCCAAAACATAAGAATGTTTCCATCTGATGCATTAATTGTTGCTCTGTCGATATTAGAATTGCCAATTCAGACCGGTCGAATAATTCAGTCAAGCCTTCGTAGTCCACCATTTCGAATGGCTCAAAAAATCTTGGCTTGACTTATTCCAAAAGATCAAACAAAATAATTACTTTTAAAATAAAATTAAATAAATTTATATTTAATATACTAATTTAATTTTTTATATTAATATAAAAAATATTGAAATAATTATTAAAATATAATTATTTTATATACTTAATAAAAATTTAAAAATTTTGCATAATTTTCTTTTTTTATTATAAATACTATTTTCATATTTCAAGTCAACACAACCCCATATTTTGACACTTAAAAGCTCTGAGCCAAGTATGATTTGTTTTTTTTACCCAAGTCATGTCCATTTTTGACAAGTCTAGCTAACTTCTCGCGGCATAGTGAACGATAAACAAAGTAAAAAAAAAAGCTAAAATCCAACGCATTTTCTTCTGGGTCCTTTCGGTTACTCACCGAGGTGATTAAAATTGAGAGTTAATAACTATTGAGATGATTGGATATTTATTTGGAATCTTACGTACAAGAGGTTGAATTAAAATTTAATTTAATTTAATTTTATAAAAAAGGAACAGAGTTGGTACGCGTACTGGTTCTGGAAGTTAAATTGCAATATGTAATTAGCTCAGAGATGATATCAGCCAAGCAATTTAAATTTCAATTAATGGAGCTAATTGATTTTTAAAAAAAAATTAAATAGTGCAAACCAAAAAGAATAATGTCCATTGACGTCCTCAAAATGAACCCACTATAATAATAATAATAATTATTATTATTATTTATTACATTAAAATTGAAAGCAACTCACCTAAGCGACGTCGTTGTCACGAAAAATTTACGGTATGTAACTTACACTGATTAACCAAACATGTGAAGCGGTCGATCTCATCCTTATACTTTCTAAAATATCAATATAGGAAATAATAAAATTATATATATATACACGGACGACTAGTTCAAGGGGCGGCACGTGACATACACATATACATATATAATACTAAATTCATGTACGACATAACGTACAATGTATAAACCATCCCCCTTTTTTTTCCTGACCAATTCAGAGGTAATATTTATAATAATAAAAAAAAACCACGGAAATTATTTTCACCAAATTATTTTTTCCATAGGAAGTATGCATCTTCGACCGGTTGAAATTAATTAATGTCCAAGTTCAATCGTCATTATCGAAATTAATACATTCTTTTAAGGATCATATGGTCATTTCATTAATATATCACTTTATTAATAGGGTCGATTCTTCTTCTTCTTCTTCTTTTTTTTTAATCCTTCTTTGACGATGTCAATGATTATTTATTACTCATCACTATAAAGAGTAACCAATGCTCTATTGGCCTCTAGCTCGTTGGTGGGTTAATAGCAAGTAGTGGGCTAAATTTAGCATTCGAAATTCTCGGTCCTCTACGGGGTCCGTCCATGGATGGTGAGTCACGTGTGGGTTCTTGAGAAGAGAGGTGCCGTGGTGGTTCCCTCAGGCCGTTCAGATCTCATCGTCAGTATCTGAAAATAAATGATATGTCTACATAATATATAATATATCATCTGATAAATTAATAGATTGTTACTATGTCGGACACCATCGACATCAAGAAATACCGATACTTTACCAAAAGCCATCTAATTCCCCCCTTTATACGCTACTCCTTCATATATAATTCAATTTAGACTTGACTAAATTTTATTATTTATAATATTTAATAATTATGATATCTTTTATCATTATAAGATTTTATCTCTTACTTTATCAAACTTTGACTTTAAATTAATAATAATAACCTATTAAAATTATGCACAGTAGATTGTGCCACTGAAAAAAAAACAGACCATTGTTCGTGACTTCGTCCTGATGATAAAAAAAATGTGGAAATGAATTAGTCGCCAAAATAGTATAATTAAAAAATAGAGGAAATAAAAGGACGATGCTTTGTAAATCGTCACTCATAATTTTCAATTTCTAATATTACTCGGTCCAAGTCTAATCTAACACCTTATATGTTTAACTTTACCACGTGTCATATCATAATATATAATTAATTCACTAAAAATGATATATTATATAATATATTTTTTTATTAATTCCTAAATATTAATCCCAAAAACTTTATTTTATATATATATATATATTGATTTCAAATGGTTGGAAAGGCGGTTCACTGGTTTGGTGTCATGTTTAAGACGCTAATAGATACCTATCAATCAGTCAATCAATCTCATCATCACAGTGAGCTTCCACGAAGTCGCCGGGCCCCCACTCGTTCCGACGTTGACGCACGCCCACAGAGACTGCGCGCCTTGTTTCATCATCATCATCGGGCATCTTATGTCGCCACCGGCTCTATTCTTCTTCTTCTTCTTCTTCTTCTTCTTCGCCCCGCTCCCTCCCTCCCTCCGGTCGCTGTCATTCCGATGCTGAACATATGCCCGGAACTAACTTGATCATCCCAAGGGCAGGTTTTCCACACCGTAGGCTCGAAGATTCTAAGAATGTCTCCTTCTAGTTTTCTATATCTTTAAGAGTTTATTTCACCGTAAAACGGTTCAGTCTGGAATTTAAAACCATTGAGTGCTGGGTGGGCCTCAAGTCAAGTTCCCGGCTTGTCAGACCCAATCAAAGGTTTTACTAACATATAATTATTGTCCAGGTCAATGGATAAATAAAATAGGGAAACTTGCATGCCGCAGAAAAATATTAAAAAATGAACCAAAAAAAAGGAGAGAACAAGAATGTTGCTCTGCTCAGCCAACGCGTTTTCTAACTGTATCCAAGGAACGGAAGCCCATAATAATGGTTTTTTTGATTCAGAATTCCACTTCCCTTGCTTATCTTTGTTCTTCCTCACGTGCCCCGTCGCTTGATTCTTTATTTGTTTCTTTTCTGGTTTGATTCGGTGAAGAAAGTTTTCAGCTTGCTGTCGGGTGTAATCACTCAGCCCGGATTAAGGAACTGGTTGGAGTGTCTGCAAAAGTTCTTTTGGGTTAACTTGGATTGTTGATAGGATGGAGAAGAACTGGAAAATCAGCAGATTGATGGATCGTGGAGGGGATACGCTGTTGATGATACTCATCTTTTTGGTTGTTTTTCTGAACCTGAGCCCATGTTGGTGTCTGAATGAAGAAGGTGCTTACTTTTCTACTCCAATTTCCCCAGGCTGAAGTACTAGTTTATCTGTCCCGTTGTCGATGAAGTTAGAGAAACTCTAAAACCCCATTTTGATTGGTAGTCTGCTGTTAGACTCTTGATCTTCGCCGTACCTTTGTAAGTTTACTGAGGAAGCGTTTTTTTCCCCCTTTTGCCTCTCTTTATTCTTGTTTGCTGCAGGTTTGGCTCTTTTGAGGTTTAGGGATAGGATAGAGAGCGATCCTTTTGGAGCTTTGACAGGTTGGCATGAATATGATGGGGAAACTGATCCATGCTCGTGGTTTGGGATTCAGTGCTCTGATGGAAAAGTTGTTGCTCTGTAAGTAATAGCTCACTCAATTTCTACATCAAGTCAAAAAAAAAAAAGGTAGAACTGCTTTTGAGTATTACATTTCCAATTATCTACGGTCAGCTGGGTTGCGGAGATGATTGCTTTGATTCTAGCTAGATATGGACTTCGATTTTTCAATTCATGTATCTTTATATGATGCAACAACAGTCCCAGCTATGATTTTTGTTCCTTTTTTCCAATTCCACACTGCAAAACAAATCGTCCCTAGAGTCCTGAATGAACATTTACATGGAAAGTTGCAAGCAGATTTTGTTGTATAGAGAAATTACTCATGCATGATTTGAGCGACAAATATATGGGCTAATATTAAGTTATTTTTATGTTTAACTGGTCCCTTGTACCTGCAGGAACCTGAAAGATCTTTGTCTTGAAGGAACACTGGCACCGGAGATTGGCAACCTCCCTCACACTAAGTCCATGTAAGTTCCTGTAATCAGCCCATCCACTAGCAATTCTTACTGTTTTTATGTTATTGTGTGAATTTCTCCATGAGCAATTTGCTTGGTGCTTCGCCTTGTAGCATCTTGCGTAACAATACTTTCTCTGGGGTCATTCCTGAAGAGATTGGAGGGCTCAAGGAGCTGGAGGTGTTGGATTTAGGATACAACAATTTCAGTGGGCCACTCCCCTTCAAGCTTGGAAATAATCTCTCTCTAGCAGTTCTGTATGTCAGAGAAATATTTATGATTACCACATTCATTTTGAGCTTTATATCCATTGGAACATCCTAAGTTAGATGAGCTTGGTTTCATGTTTGATGTGCAGCTTACTTGACAACAATGAGCTACTAACCGCCCTATCGTCTGAAGTGTACGACTTCAAGAGTATGTGTGAAGCTCAAGTTAATGACAGCCTGTTTTCTGCTTCTACAGAAAAATTGCGTTGCAAGAAGACACTAGTTGCAAAGTATGTACTTGAATTTCATTCCCTACAGAGCCTTCATAGTTCCCTTGGCTTTGTTTCTTCAGTATCTTTAAAGATATATATATATATATATATATATATAGGATGAAGATGGGGATGGCGGAGTGATGTCTGTACACTAATTAACTGATCCCATTTTATCTTACAAAATCTCTTGCATGACTGAGTTACTGCATCATTACTACGAATTTATGAGTAGCATCTTTTGTGCTCTCAGCTATCAGCTAAGTGATTCTTTTGTCCCTTTCTTCCTGAGTATAGGAACATGGATAGCACGGGAACTCATTATTCCATTAGCAGGAGAGTGCTTGCTCAGAGTGATCAAGATCAGCCAACTGCAACAGACTCAGAAGATCGTAATGCAACATCAACACTATCACCACCACCTGATCTACCTCCAGAGGCAGTGCCACCAACAGCATCTCCCAACCCATCCCCAGCCCCATCCTCTTCCTCTCCACCATCTTTGCCTACTCCTTCCAGCCAACCAGATGATTCTTCATCTTCATCTTCATCTTCATCCCAGGTAGGGTTGGCCATTGGTATCACTATTGGGGGATCTGCACTATTTTTCTTTGTCATTCTTGGCATATACCTTTATAAGCAGTACAAAGTCACCATAGTCAAACCTTGGGCCACAGGCTTAAGTGGACAACTCCAGAAAGCATTTGTCGCGGGTAAGATGTCTTTTCTTTTATCTCTGCTTTTGCACTCTCCATGATTTTAGGCTCAAAAGGATTATCTTAATTATTCCAACAGGTCCACAGCATGCGTCGCCTTGAACCTGACCAACCTTTGTAGTTGTGATACTGATATAGCAGAAAAGAAAGAGTAGTGTTTCTTTGGAGATGTAGGAGATACAAATATCTGTAGACATAGATGCATCCAAAGCATGTGTTTTCAGTTATCCTGTGAGTTTTGACTTGTTATTTGATTACAAATGTGATTCCTACCCGCATTGCAGGTGTCCCAAAATTGAAGAGATTGGAGCTTGAAATAGCTTGTGAAGACTTCAGCAATGTGGTTGGGACTTCCTCAATTGGCACTATATACAAAGGGACTCTGTCCAGTGGGGTTGAAATAGCTGTGGCCTCTGTTGCTGTCAAATCTGCCAATCATTGGTCATTGAATCTTGAAGCACAGTTCAGAAAGAAGGTACCTATTGGACTCCCTTCTACAAAATTTTGAGATTTATTATCGTAAAAGGGAGGAAAACATTTCATAATTAACCTTGCCTGCTGTGATCCAGATCAAAATGTTGTCACAAGTGAATCACAAGAACTTTGTGAACCTTGTGGGGTATTGCCAGGAAGAGGAGCCATTTACTAGAATGATGGTTTTCGAATATGCTCCAAATGGAACGCTATTTGAACATTTACACAGTAAGTGCTATTTTTTCCACTTGAAACAACTAGAACTATGAGTCCTGCATAAAAAAATGGGACATAAACTCTCTGGAGTTTGAATTCTTCTGCATCATAATAGATGAAATGGATGAATCAGATAAGGTTTAAAAGCATACATCTATTTGGCTTAGTGGAACATCTCAGGTGATCTTTCCTACCTGTAAATTGTGTTTAAACTTTTTTTTCTCCATAGTTTCCTTCCCCTTAAACAAACAAGAACCCTGAAAACACGTCTTCTGAAGTGCAACAAGAAGCTTATTCCCGCATTTTATTGCATGTTCAAGAAATGGGAACAAAAAACTTGGCCCATTTTCCATTTTGTGTCCTGGACTTATTGAGTTTGTACTTAACACAGATATTTTGGCACTTAACAGTTTTCATGCTGCCGTTAATATTTCAAGCCCTGCAAAGAAATTCAATTGCAAAAGTAATTTGCTCGAAAAATTACAAGAAACGATACTTGCATTCTTAAATTTGTTTGTCTTCTTTCTGTTTTGGCAGTAAGAGAAGCCGAACATTTGGACTGGGGAATGCGATTAAGAATCATGATGGGAATGGCATATTGCCTCGAACATATGCACCAACTCAACCCACCAATTCCCCACAAAAACTTAACCTCCTCGGCAGTCACTCTTACAGAAGATTATGCAGCGAAGATCTCTGACTTTAACTTTTGGAACCAAATAGCTGTTTCTGAGATTGAATCCACTGGTATAGAGCTTGTAGAGAACTCTTCTGCTGGACCAGGAAGAAATGTCTACAGCTTTGGGGTTGTCCTACTGGAGATGGTCACAGGTAGAATCCCATATACCATGGACGATGGGTTGATTGGAGATTGGGCCTCAGACTACGTGAGAGGGGACAAGCCTCTTGCTGAAACGGTAGATCCAACTCTGAAATCCTTTGACGCAGAGCAAGTACAGAAGATTGGCGAAATCATAAGATCCTGCGTCTTCCCTGACCCGAAACATAGACCCTCCATGAGAGATGTCTCATCAAGATTGAGGGCCACAACAGGGATTCAACCCGACGAGGCAATCCCAAAAATATCCCCTCTCTGGTGGGCCGAACTCGAGGTCCTCTCCACCCAAGGGAACTAAAGTAACGTCAAAGAGGCTGTGAAATGCAAGTAAAACCTTAAACTTTCACTCGATATGTTCTGTCGGTTACTTAGCTCGTGTAATGATGGCATCCTATTCGGTCCCGAATAGGAATAGGATGCCCGTTTGTTCTGTATAGTGAATGGAGGTGCTGAAGCCTTTACAGTGTATAGACAAGATAGTAGGGAAAAGTCAGGTTACTGTTGCGCTTTGGCTTTGCCGAAGCACATCAGAAATTAGGCAAATGTCCGCTACCAGGTCGGTCGTGTAACTGCCATTTCCTCCGTTGCTCTTCTCGCATCTTCATTCATGCCAGTCGGAAATGGCAAGCTTGCGTGTACTTTCTGCAGGTCAAAAGACCGGATTCACCGTCTTATGTTGTTTTCTTTTCTGCCATGGATAGAGTCGCAGTTCCTGCCTTTTCTACCAGCTTGCAGGATACTCACAGTTTGGTTCATCTCAAAGTTGGACTGAGAGTCTGATTTACTGTATCAGTGTTTGGTTAAAAAGCTTAAATATTTGAATTCAGAAGAAATTGAATATGTACTGATTGCTGCTGCTGGCAATCATTTCCACTAGCAACACTCATTCTTCATGTGATTCGTTGGCCGTCTGGAGTAGACGCATTGGGCGGCACAGAAGAGTGGGCTTCTCAGCAACGCGACCACTATGAGCGAGGTTCCTAATTATCGATTTTTTTTGGTTATAATATATGATTTTTAAATCTTATTTAAGAAAAAAATATATTTGTGGTACAACATTATTTCATCAGTATTAATATACGAACAGACAGAAATGACAGTTAATAGATAGTCGTCGGCATGTATGTGGACAGCTTAGTTGTCCCCACGACTTAAGCTATCTTCTCATCTTAAATTAATAATTAATTGTTCTAAACATCACCTTTAGTATAAGTACTCCCCTCGGTTCCCGACATTCTCTTCATCCATCGGACAACAACCCCCACAAACGGATCTTCTGTGTCCTAACTAGCAGCCCGAGAAGGCCTCCCCCGTCTCTGCAAATGGCAAGCAGCAGCCTCTTCCTCCTCTCCGCCCTCCTCCTTGCTGCGGCCATGGCAGGGGCCCACGGGCATGCCTCGCAGCTGGCCAAGACGCCAGCGCCCAAGAGGACCGCCGAGGTCGTGGTGGAGGGGATGGTCTACTGCCAGAGCTGCAAGTACCAAGGAACCTGGTCCCTCTCCGAAGCCGAGCCAATCCGCTCGGCCAAGGTCAGCGTCATCTGCAAGAACCACCACCACCACCATGTGTCCTACTACAAGGTAAACAAACCATGCATCGCATCGTGCATATCAGCTGATCAACCGATGTCTAAAACAAAAGCATTTTCATCTCGCGTACTAACTGACCACTGTCGACGGTTAGGTGTTCGAGACGGACCAGCATGGGTACTTCTACGGGAAGCTGAAGGGGTACCAGATCGGGCACCACATCCTCGACCACCCGCTCCATGCTTGCCATGTCAAGCTCGTGTCGTCGCCGCTGGAGAAGTGCAACCTGCTCTCCAACATCAACTACGGCATGTACGGGGCGAAGCTCAGGTACGACGACAAGCTGGTGGTCAGCCACAGCTACGAGGCCGTCATCTACTCGGCTGGCCCCTTCGCCTTCCGTCCCTCCTACTGTCAGCCCCCAGCCAAGGACGACGGATACGACACCCACGAGTAAAGACATCACGTGATTAACGAATCGATGATTAAGGATTGTAACCGATAAGTTTTTCCTTTTTTCCTTGCCGTACTCGATGCGTCTTACCTCGACAGAATACTTCACTTCTGCTGACAATGTGGTTGCGCTCTGTCATCCATTAATAAAATGAGTTGAGTTTTCTTGTTCGTGCGATGCCTTGAATGCATTTTATAATTTTTCTCCCTCCATCCAGAAGTTAACCTATGTTCCAGGCCTGCATGAATTTTTCCCTTTCATGCCAAAGTCAAGATCTTACACCAATTTCAACGGATTTGCAATTCGGAGTTCAATAGCTATCGAGCGACCAACTGGCCATTCCCAGTGAGGCCCATCTGAGGACCAGCCCACACAAAGCAGTCTACTCTGGGCCCACTATAGGCCGAAACTCAGTCATCGAGGATGAGCAACGTCGAATAGTCCCGTAAAATTCGTATGGGCCTGAGACAGGAGACCCAATGTAGGGCCGGCCCAATAAGTGACTAGGGTTCGTTCCATCATAAATGCTACCGCGCGCCCTCTGCGACCGATGAGACTGGACTCGGTTAGGGTTCCGACGGCAAGAGGAGCAAGTTGATAGACCTCTGAACCATTAACCTGTCGGCATGAGGGCGAAGGTAAGATCAAGCCGTAGTATGACGACAATCCGTCGTAAGAAGGTTCAATTTCGTTATTCTTTTGGCGGCTTTTCATGAATTTCTTTCTCCTGATGCGGGGGCTTTGCTGCAGTGGAAGAAGAAGAGAATGAGGAGGTTGAAGAGGAAGCGCAGAAAGATGAGGCAGAGATCCAAGTAGCCAAGTCTTCTCGCTTCGTCGCTGATGATGGGGGCGATTCCGTTTCCGATTTCATCTCTCTCTTTTTTTAAAAATTATTATTTTGGATTTTTGCTCCGTTAGAGACCTCTGTTGGATTTCACTTTTTGATGTAATAGTCGGAAAACTTATGCTGAATCTTGAGCCTTGCTATGATTTCCTCAAGTGAATTGTTCCGAGTTATCCATCTGATCTGCTTCAATATCATCAATTGAGATTGCTTCAGTGGCAGAGAGAAAGAATGCCTATGATGATCTGGTATCTGTCAATGGGATTTGAAGAAAATTGAAACTTGCGGTATTGGTGGATTTATCGCCTCAACGTGTCCATCATTGAGTTCCTTGTCTTTCTGACCTGGGCAATTGAGAATAATTCGTGACCCTGGGAATCATGGTACATTGTCCTATAACATGAGCGGCTGTCGGTGTTGTTAATGAAATCAATACTGCGCATGTGTGTTGGATGCCTTGAAGGTTTATTGAACTCATCCGGGATCACTTGTGGAAGAGAGTGCAGCAGCTGCCAGTGCATTAGGGATTGCACTCTCTCTTCTGTGAATCTTCACCGAGCAATTCCAAAGCTCTGGGTAGTAGTCTGATATTCACGGCAAATACAGTTCTTTGACCCCGGCAGCACGGCTGGTATGATTTCCCTATCGGGGGGCTCTAATGTGCAGCTAGGCGCCTCTACTTTCTCTATTAGGATAAGTTGTTATGACGACCTTACCTCTCAGGATCTGTGCCTGGGGCAGCGAACACAACCCTAATATTTCTTGCCTAAGCCATGTAAAAGGCGAAGATTTATTGCCTTTGTCCTTGGGGTACATGGGTTAACCGCTCAGTGGCTATATGTGTAAGGTTTTCTGTTGGTACAGGGCTCTGGCCGTACCCTGTCGGCGGTCCTTTTCCATGTAAAATCAGGGGATGAGCCCATTTGCAGACCTGCAACTGGTCTTTACATAGATATAATGAATGGGCGGTCTTACGATCACAAGAGTTAAAACAAGATATATCAATCAGTAAGCCCTCCAGTTATATACCCGACATACATTTTCTCGCCGACAAAGAATACTCCGACAAGCTCGATGGGCTGAGAGAGACCGAGGAATTAAACAGGCTAAGGAAAGAGAAAGGAAATTAGCTAGGTCATTATCGACTGCCCCATAAAGAAATGAGATGATAGATCACTCCTCAGTGTGAAGAAGATGAAGATGAAGATGGAAGATTCCTAGCAGGGCAAGAAGAATCTCTGCCTCTTGCTCCTGATGCTGCGGCAGTTGGATGCCACGGAAGCGGAGGCGGTGATCCTGCTGAGCACCACTCTCAGTGACTGCTTCAGCGAGCTGACGCAGAAAGCCCCCTTCACCGTCCTCGCTACACAGGACCAGGATGCTCCTGATCCTGCCTCCCACGCTCGCCATGTCAGCCCTGACCGTGGTCAGCTTCATGCCTCGCAGGACCCTCACCAGCTCCCCGAACAGCTCAGGCCGGTCGTCGCAGCAGACGGATGCCCTGATGAATACACTGCTGCTGGAGCTCTGGGGGACTTCGAGGTCGATGTTCACCTCATCGGTCTCAGTTGGGACTAGGGAGTTCTTGCTGATCTCCGAGGCCTTGCGCTTCAGGTCCTTCACCTGGTCTATCACGCTTCCCAGTAGAGCAGCCTTGTCCATCTGCAAGATAGATGCATTGATTTTCAAAAGTGCTGCATCGACCCGAAGACACGAGCTGAAAAATCTCCATAGCAGCAAGAGCAGATTCTCCCAAAACGAACTCACTCAGGTTGCGATTGCTCGAAGTGATTGAAAACAGAAAGTTCTAAAGGGGAAGGCAAACTTTCGATACCTTATCAGATTTCGGAATGAGTTTCCGGAGGCTCGCGAGCTGGGCATTGATCCGGTCTCGCCGCCTCTTCTCAGCCAAGCTGTGGCTCTTGGAAGCACTGCTTGCGGTCCGGTTACTGCTGTCCTCTGTGACCGGGCCAACCCATGAAGACCTAACCCCGGGAAACTGGCTCGACCTCGAGGCATCCGATGAAGATGACACCGGCAAAGAAATCGGAACCATGGAAGAGGACTCTCCTTTCTGGGGAACCCAGTAGTCCGCCTCCTCATCCCACCAGACAGAAGAGCCATTTAGACCGGTATCCATTGCTCCAAGAGGGCAAACCAATCCTTCTTCCTGAGCTTCCTTGTTTTTTCGATCTTTATTTATTTTGGGCATTTCCAATGGTTTTCATTGCTTTATAATATTAAGACCCTTCGTTCTTGTCTTTGCTTGAGTTTCCAACCATCCCTTATTTTTAATTATAGATGAGATACATAAATTTAGTATGGATAAGATAAAATGAAAAAATATATATATACACATAAAGTTAAAAGACAGATTCAGGTTCGAAAAATCGAACTTAGGATCTCATTTTTTTTTTAAATATCACAGGTCAAGAAGGATAGGATAATGCCATAACCCCTTGTTACTTTAATTGGCTTTTCATAATGCTGTGATCTTCATGTTTTGATAGGAGATCTTGCTGTTTGATTAATTGGTCAACATGGAAATCGAATTTGGACACACATGTCTGTCCCCATCAGATGTGAATTCTTTTCTTCCCCCTTTTCTGGGTTCACCATTTTGTTTTTAAGTGACTTTAACCATCAAACAGCAATTAATTGCAATTGGCCTTTCTCTTTACTGATAAAAGATTACTACAACGAGGGAAGAGGGGGGGACTGCCTTGTCCCAAGTGGTTTGGTTTTAACTCCCCTGTAAGTTCACCACCCCGAATCACAAAGCAACAACACTTCACCGAAACACGATACATCATCATATAATATCACTTCTACTGAGCATGAATTTGACTCCGTCATGATTCATAAAAAGATTTTGAATTCCAAAACCCAAATGGTAACACAAGGGAAAGAAAAAAAGAGGTTGGCTATGCACTAGATAGATCATACAATGTCCCTTTAACTTTTTTTTTCTTTTTGGGGATATCTCTCTTTTTATTTATTAATTTTCTTGCAGCCTCCATTATTGGGTGGTGGGTCTTCAAAAGTGGGGAAGGGTTGGGTTAGATCAAACTTACAATCATCGTCTCCCATCACACGGAAAAGTAGGAACCGTATTCACTCAGATCACACCCATCCAGTGTGCCTCCCTAGTCAAGCTCCACCGATTCCTTCCATAACAATACACAGCACAGCATCCTCAATAGTTCCCTTCTCATTTACGCCATACATGCCCTTGTCCTATTCATGTATTTGTATATTCATATAATATATGTCTAGAGTCCATGATCATCAGGTTTTCAATCTAGTCATAGGGACCCAACAAGAAGTTTCTGCGTTGAAGCCCGGATGCCCGGAAACTAAACTGCTTAGAGGATGTTATCGCTTTAGGCCAGTTTGATAAATCGTACCCTTAGATTTCATAAACCTAAGCCCTAGACTTTTCCCTTTTGATCCAAGTCTGTGTATATGACAGGCTGCAATCTCACGGTACCATAACTCATTCTGTTATACATCGTATTTATACAGGCATAGGAGACCGCGACTTTTGAGTCAGGCTCGTTAGCCCGAGCTGTAGACTTCACCCCGTTGCGGGTTTCACGGTACTGTAACTCATGTGTTCTACGGATACATTCCAGTGTCATTTCACGGAACCCTTACAAGTGAGCGAGCAATTGGGTTCCTTTTGTCCACTTCCATTGATTGAGGGTTTTGTTCTGTCGAAGAGGATAGTGCAGAAGAAAACAAGAGAGTCTCTATAAAGCCTATGAAAGAAGGAAACAAATGGAACCCACGGTGGGGCAAGGCAAAACTTTGATGGGTCCAAGTCCCACTCTCAATTTATCGAATTGGTCCATATAGAGAGTACTTCACAGATTGGTACCACATCTGGATCAACTAGTCACTTCTGACCAGAGCCAACCCACCTGCTCGATCTTGTGGCCTTCATGCCTCGCAATAACATCCACGGCAAGTTGGACCTGAGTGGTCGAGGTCACCATACAGTGCCCGGATTTAATGATCTACACACTTAGCGCGGTATTGTCAAGATCGATATCCTCATCAAGTAGGATACGGAGTCTCACCGACTCCTTATCGCATTCAACGTGTGTGCTGTTTTCTCCAGCCCAATTTTTGAAGGAAAACGCAGGAACGATCGCCATTGGCGGTGAGCCACGGTGGACACGTGAGGATATGGCCGCATGTCCACGCTAGGTTAATTTGGACATGGCCTTCAATGAATATGATGTCTTGCAAGAAGATACACTCCCAGAAGCCGGAATTGTCAAAACAGCAAACTTCACGGGTTGATTTGTTTGAATGCATCGGGACCCAATCAGGACGAGACAGAGACCTATAAGATAATTGCGAGAACGATGGATTTAACCCAAATCAATTCCCACAGATGTTGTGAAGGACGACAGGGGACCAGTGGAGACCACTGGCTGTGTTGCAACAGAGGTCCGTCCGAGGGGTAATTTGTCGAATTCCTATGTTCACAACGGCAAGATTTCGAGTTGGATAGATGCATTTAACCCAAAAGTATTCACGGCTACTGAGGGAGGTGTTGCCCTACTTTGGGTTGGGTGATACAGGTCATTCCCTACCAGAACACGAAACTCAAATCTGGATGCTTTCGCCCTGAGTGATTGTGCAAGTAGGTCGGAACACAACCGCGTGATTTGGAACCATCACTCTTCAAATCGATTTCTACTTTCTCAAGAAACTGGAAACTCGGTTCTGTGGGGCAGAGAGAAATGCCAGATTCCTAGAAGGTCAGAAGAAGTTCCCCCACAGGAAGATGACGCGTTTCTTTTGTTATTGGTTCCACATATCCTCATTTCTTCCCCTTCTCCTAACGCTCAAAATGCTCGTCAATAATGGAACGAAGCCCAGAAGTGGCACGTCCCAGAAGTTCCACCGGGTCCCTGATTGCTAAAGGAGTTTGCGAGTTCAACGAAGCTCAAGAACTGTCGGAGAGAAGACAATCCGTTTCATGCAAGATCAACTGTAGTGTAGGATTCCAGCCATAATTGCATTGAAGTAATGGAGATTTCCAAGGCAAGGGTGGCAACCTATACTTCATATTCCTACAGAACTCAACATCAGTTGCCACCCCAATTATGGCAGCGATGTCTTTCAGATCTGAAGTCTATCCTCATCTTCATGGAGGATATGCACACTTTTGTACTTTTTAACTCCCCAGAGCGAACGTGTGGCTGCATCCATGAAGAGTTCACCATAGCAAGGTGAGTGAATGAACTTCACAATCCACAAATACAGCATAAGAGCGCATATTACATCAGTATATCCAAATACTGCAAAAAGAGAAAGTCACGAGGACTCGGCAAGGGGATGTAAAATTTGTACGAGACATTCAAGACAAGACCACCACACCTACTTCCTTTAAGCAAACTTCTCATGGACTAAAAGCATGAAGCCGAAGGAGAGTCAGGGAGGGGCGGCAACAAATGAAATGACAGACAGTTTCAGCAATTCCAGCTCTGTCGTTATCCGCAGTACTCCAATAATGAACTCGACAATGCTATCCAAACTAATAGTGGAGTAATGAGTGTGCAACCTATCACTTTACATCTCAATATTCTAGCAATTGGACACATGAAGCTGTATCGATACTTGTCTGGATGCAAAGACGCACAACCTGCTTCGAGCACAGGGAAAAGGAAATCAACAGATTCATACACATTTTGAAACAAAAAACTCCGAATGCTGCATCCACCACATCATACAAAATATACAGATAGATGAGCTCCTTCCAGTGCTGTAGTTCATCACATGCTCCTACGAGATTCAGAAGCCGCATTGGTAAGAGCTTGATGTGTTCCATTAGCCTGTAAGGCACCCTTGCACAGAGTATTTCCCAGCTCAGTAAATGTACCCCTGTATGGACGTTCTAAACTTTCCACTCTCCGTTGCAGAGATAAGATAGTTAAAGCAACCTCCATTCTGGTAACATTCTTTGGCTTCTTCCAGATCATCAACCTTTAGAATTCAAGCACAAAAGAGTCGAGCCAATATTGGTACAGGACATGTTTAAAAATATACATTTAAACACAAAGAGCTTGGCTGCAAGGGCTTCATCGTCACATTTCTATGATCAGGTAAAATTTGGAGTTATATTGCTTCTGATAAGTCAGGAAGAGATTGAGTTATCCTCTTATTATGCGTCAGACACGGGCCGCTGATGTTGCTGACTGACTTAATTCAGCAGAAACAAACAGTGCCTCCCACTTGATTGGGCACTCGGTGTACAATATTCCATTACACAAACATTAAGAGCAGCCAGTGGGTCAGTGCTAAATGCATCCATTCGTTCCGTCAGTTCCAAAATGTTTGATAGTATCGTACTAGTTTGCTAAGAGTCGGCCCATTCTATTTCTGAGATACTGCTGGACTGGATCTCTGGAGCTGCATATGTGATCTCAAGTGCTCTCTTTTCAGCTTTAACTTGAGGCTGTAAATCATTCTTTCAGTCCATATGCAGCAGTTGCCTTCCTCCAGTTCTCCTTTTGAAACTGATGGAACGTGAATTTTCTATGTAGCATCCCACTGATTTGCACCTATAGCATGATGATAGACTAATTCCTTGGAGAAAGACGCTGATGCTATCTTCTCATGACCGAGGAAGATAATCCAATCCAAGCACGGTGAATCCAATACCATTCATCAATGCCATACTATTCTTACCACCTCAGTCAAGAATTACATGTCGGAGATAAGAGTCTGAAACATGAGACAGTCTGCATCCAAATATGACTGCCAAGAAAGATCATGGAACAATAAGACTCGGTATAGTTGATCGTCCTTACTATTTCAAAATACATATCAATATTTTCATGAATTGTTTTGGATGTACAATGGGCAATATCAAAAGATAATTGCCCCCAATACGTTTCTTATAGCAGTACAGTCCAGCGGTTCAAAGTTCTTCTGAGCTTTCTTTCACCTGATTCTCTAGTGAAACTCTCTTTATTCCTTACTCCCTCCTTCCTACTCCAACTTTGTATAAAATTGCGTCACTATCTCGACGTTTTTTCCGGAGATAATATGCAGGGAGTACGTAGTGGGCATTTGACTTGGTCTTTGTGCTGTCCAACAGCCACGTTAGAGGCACAGCAGCCTTAGCAGACCAACAAACGATTGGTCGAGACCATCACATGACCAAGTCAGCAAGCCCATCATACGAAAGGTTGAATGAGTAGCCAAGAATAAGTAAAGCCAAGAACGGGAGCCACAAGGTTGACTCCTCTTCTATTCTCACATCACTTGCGCTGTTCTCACCACTTGCAGAAACACTCCAAGCAGCAATCAACATCAATCCTGGTCACTCTCCACTAACAACAATTTAGAAATTATTAGTTCAAGACCGTCGATGAAGTTGCAAATATTCCTTCCAGAATTTCACTGTCGTGGCGATGTGTCTGATAAGCTTCACACAGCAACAGATGCTCGAGTTGGAGAGGATGAAGCTCGAAGATCCAATCACTTCCTCTCAAGAAATTCAATGTATTTATCCAAAAGAAAGGGGGAGGGGAACAATAATCAAACGAGAAGAAAAGATAGAGCAGTAATAATCTGACTCATTGCACCTTGGGGCCGAAATTCTTGGTTTCTGACCAGATGTTACACATTACGTAATGACAAATCATTAGAATCCTATGGTTCTTGAACTATGTACAATTGAAGATTGGTTCTATCAGCTCGATCATCAATGTCATCAGTGACTGCGATGGATATTTATGCCTGTGTGAAGTGATCTAACTTGATTATTGAGATGGTTATGTCATCTATGGAACCTCTTTGAACAGAAAGTTGAGCAAGCTCCTTTGCCGCCAAAATCGGGTTCAGCTCATGTGAGTCTGTAAACGAAGATCGAATGGCATCCACGGCTTCCTGATTCGTAACCTGGTAAATAGAGAGAAGTCCAAATCCAGTCAATACCAAGAAAGCCCCAAAAATAGGAGCCCCAGATCGATATATAAATGTTGGGAAAATCTTACCTTGTCCCAGAGGCCATCAGAAGCTAATATCATGAACTCGTGATCAGATGCTATTCTTAAGACTCTTGTCTCTGGTTCGGCTATGACCCATCGCTTGAGATGCTTATCCCCGATGCTTCTTGACACAGCCAGGGAACCTTGTATCCTCCAAGCACCATGACAACAATCTACGTACCCACCCTGCAGAGTTTATATCACATATCCGTGTCAAAAGGAGCTGATAATTGAGCAACCTTATCATATGTGATATCCATTTCTTGAGGCAAAAAACACTTACCAACTTCTCAATCCTCTTTCTTTCGCTCTCGGTCGAAGCCTTGTGATCGGAAGTGAGTGCCTCTGCAGTCCCACCTCTGCTCAAAACAGCACGACAGTCACCCACATTCGATACAATCAGGTTGCCTTCTCGTATCAAAGCGGTGACACAGCATGAACCGCCATCGACATCCTTTTTCATAAATTCAGAATCCGTTTTGAGGTAACCCTTCCTAACTGCCTCTTCGATCCCTGACTTGTTTCGTTTTCTCATCTGTTCCATGATGTTCTTATCCATATTCTTTGCAGCAAACTCCGCAGCTTTTGCTCCTCCATGTCCATCGAAAACTCCAAAGAAAGCCTGGAATCAGATGACCAAAATCAACTCGTTATCATAACAAAACAACGCACTCTTCGCGGCGTTAAAAGCGTCGTTGCCATAACATTTATGTAAAGGGACAGCGAATTACCTGATCACAATCTCCTTGGAGAGCAGGAACAGCAGAGTACCGATCCTCCAAGCGGCCTCTCTTCTTTCCCCTCTTCGAATAAACCCCGTATCCATCCCCTTCCTCTTCGACCTCCTCCTCCTCCTTCACCCTATCCGGCAACGCTTCAGCTACGCCCACGAAGGAACCAGTCGGGACAGCGATCATCGGGGGCCTCTTCCTCTCCAGGACAGAGCTTCTCCTGTTATCGCAGGGCACACCGACGCGCGGCCGCAAAGTGAGCGGCGGTGGAAACGAAGGGGCCGGAGATGGCATCGTCATGGGTGAGAAGGGTGGGGTCCTGCAGAATATTGACGGAGAGAACGCGGGCGAGTTCGAGGGTGCGACTACGGCGGAAGCCATTGATGAGTCCCCTCTCGTTTGTCTGATGGAAGGAATGCGAGAATCAGTGTGGGGGAGGAATATGATGCGTAGACGTATATATACAAATCTTTTTGAAGAAGGAAGCCAAGATCACTGCTGTCTTAAGTTTTCGACGAATATGTCAGTGGAGATATTGCCACGTAGCCTTTTGACCATCTTTTTGGACCAATTTAAAACGTGACTCTCTCTATTCCTTAGCTTTCGGCCGGCCCTTGCTTTGACTCGGCAAGTTGACCGTCTTCCCTCTCATGTCGATCAAAGTCCAACGGGTAATGTCAGACGACTTTCTTCCTTCAACGTAGAATGACACAATTAATGACGGTGGGGGGCAGCAATGTTTAGAAGTAAGTGACATCCAGAACGGATCGTACACAATGGAGCGAGTAGTCTGATTGGCATCGTGATGTGAATTTAAATTGTCGATTTTGTAACGCCGTAATGGAAATCCCGAGATCATCAATCTGTTATCTGTCAATTTACAAAGCAGGCATGGGAAAGAGTAATAATACACGCATGTGGTTTGACCGGGTCTGGGAAACTGGTCTGAGGAGTAGTAGCTTTCCGGGGCAGTAGAACAGCTGCCGAGCAGGAATATAACCCTGAAATTCGCGTAAAATGCTTACTTTTACGCAATTGGCAAGTGAGAAATTGGATATGATGTTATGGGGCTATTTTTTACTTATTATGTATCTAATTTTTATTGTGATTTATTTATTTTTCTATCACTTCTACTATTTCATTATAAATTTATAATATTTTTACGTAATGAAGAAAAAGAAGCTCGGAATGAATTGGATCGACTTTGGTGCAGCGTCTGCTTGGAATTCCTAATTTACAAAGATGACCCCAGTACAAGCCGGCGTAGATAGCTACTCGTAGATGAGGGATCGGGGGATCCTTTATAAAGAACATTCTTTCGTGTATAGTTATTAAGAAGAGCCTGACAGACCTGCCCAGATGGGTTTCAATAAGTGCATGTAAATTTTTGTTTTTTTCATAGTCTAATAAGAGGAATCCGTCTAGAAATAATATCTCTTTACCTATGGATGTGTGAGAGGCGGTCCAAATTAGTTCTACGACACAATTTGAATCTTATAAAACATAGAAACTATCATGTGGTTTAGCATATCCTAATTGAATGGAAGGATTCATTGATTGAAAGAGATCGATCTACATCTCCACACCTGGAGCGGGTGCAAATTGGAGGATAAAAAATCACTCGGACGGATTCAACTACCAAATGGACCCACTCCCCAGGATTCTAGAATCAGAGCTTTCTGTCGGCTTAAAAGCCCGACACTTAAAATTATGGGCCTTTGAGCCCAAAACATTGAAATGGGCTTTAGTTGAAATGATTCAGAATGGGCTTTCTTAAACGAGGCCCAGCCCACTACCGCTCCCGAGACAGAGCTTCACACTGTTTCTTTCACCAGGATTTCACGTGGCAGCCAATAAAAGCCCGTGATGAGGAACGGCACGACTCGTGTCAGTGTTATCGGGGCCCGACCTTCCACGTGTCAGAAGTCTCAAGTTGTCATACGTGGCCTCTCGATGTACACGTGTCAGGATACTGCATCAACTTACTTCCCTATAAATCGTAGCCTCGACAGCGGGAAGTCAGCGTTGGAGCTGTCGGTTACACCGCTTGCTGTCGAGGACTACTTGAGAGAGTTAATCTGATAGGTCAGTGAAGATGGCGTCCCAGCAGGAGAGGGAGGAGCTCGACCGCAGGGCCAGGCAAGGGGAGATTGTCGTCCCCGGCGGCACTGGCGGCAAGAGCCTCGAGGCCCAGGAGCACCTTGCTGAAGGTCGGTTCTCATCATCTCACATTTCAGGGCCTTGATTGACATAAGTTCCAGGTTGTTTGAGTTCGTTACTGATTGTGTATGATTCGATGACGGCTTTACAGGGAGGAGCCGTGGAGGGCAGACGAGGCGGGAGCAGCTGGGGGCTGAGGGTTACCAGGAGATGGGCCGTAAGGGAGGGCTCAGCACCACCGAGGAGTCTGGCGGCGAGCGGGCTGCTCGGGAGGGCATCAACATCGACGAGTCCTAGTACAGGACAGAGAGTTAAAATGGAGGCGCTGGCGTCTATGTATGTGGGTATCTCTCTCTCGATGTAGTATGACAGTAGACTCAGTGTGCGTATACCGTCAGGTTATGTTTCGTCGGCAGTTTTAGGGAATAGGTCGTGTTTGTTTGGTGATGTTCATCATGTTCTGTTTGACCGACTACGCGGTGAGGCGAGGGTTCCTTGCCTTGCGCCTCTTGGCTCTGATCACGTAACCAGAAGAACCCTATAGAAGAAGTGTTTTTTCAGTTTAAAATATTCTTTTGAGCTCTGAATTCTAATCCCTGGAATGGACAGATAAATCGGACTATATCCTGAGAGACACGCAATACAACACTGATGTGGAAGAATGAACGCGATTGTTATAACTTGCGGGATTGGTAGCAATCATTTTGGGTAATGGCAGCATCGTGGACGGAGTTGGATCGCTTCATGGATAGTCCTATGCAAGGCAACTGATTCTGCAAATACGAAAGATTCACGATTCACCTGTCCCAAGTCGTGATCTGTGCTTATGTGTGTAATTGAAGGCAAATGAATCAGTTGTTGGTTTCTGCTATTTCTTGGCTTTGCTTCTTCCTTTCTAGTTATTTGATTGCTCGAGGGGAAGGGGGAAAGAGATGTTGAACAACATTAATTCTCATTCAAAGATAATTTCAAAAGAGAAGAAGATGTACAATTGCCCCGTGTTGCCCAGAATACAATCTGTGATGGCTGTTGTATCGTGTCTCTCTCATTCTGTTCAAATTGCCCATTTCTGGGGCCGCCCGAATCACACTGATCCCTTCGCCCGGGAATCTGTTCTCACGATCAGCCCACCGCCTAACCCAATGGGCTTATCAAAGAACAAAATCCCCACATAGAATGTCACCTAAGCCACCCCAAAGTAAAGCCAAAAACAAGCTAAAAAGGGTTCAGTAATAAGACAGGTTAACTGCACAAACAAAGGGTGAGGGAGACAATACGGTGTTAACTTGTACCTCCCCCACTGAGAGAGACTCAGAAAAAGTAGAAGATTTCTCGGGGTTGTCAAGATCGGGACACGATTCGTGCGTAGAGGAACTCATTCCACGTGTCGGGCAGCCCCGGGAGGCACCAGTGGATGCAGTCTGCGTAAGTCGCCGAGTCCGCCTGTTGCTCGGGGGTCAGCAACTTCCCCTGCCGTATCGTGTACACGGAGGTGTGGGCGTCCTTCCGGAGCTCCGAGAGTGCCGTGATGTTGTTGAGGTAGACGGGGATCTTCATGGACCGGGTGATCTCGGTCACTGCAGCGAACAGCCGCCTGTCCGTGCCCACTTGCGGAGGAGTTGTCGTGTTGAGGATGGGCGTGGTCTCCTTCGCGCATTTTACTCCATCGGGGTTGTTCCAATCTAAGCTCCTAACAGATGAAGGAATCGTTCCCAGTGAGATATGCTTGCTAATCACATCTGTGAATGTTGCCCACTTTCTTTCTTTTTTTTTTCCTTTGAAAAAATTTTAAGAAAGAAATGTTAAGTCTTACTTAATGTGGACAGGGGACATGCTGCTGAAGAAGACTTGGGTCCTATTGGGATCGACATTATCCTCGACCCACTTGGACCATGTCCTCAAAACTCTCCCATAAGCTATGGGTCGGTCAATCTCATCGTACTCCGTCGACCCTTCGTCAAACGATCCCCGTCTTCCCCCCGAGACCCACAAGATATCACATCGGAAGTTTCAGGATATTGCTCGAAATCATATTTACCATTGATAATCCAAGCATAGATGTGGCAAAAATGGCACATCTAGAAAATACAATACGAAAAAATATGCCCACACCGGTGTTTTTTGGGTCACCTGATCTTTCGCTGTCAATAATATTTTATTTAAATTTTATAATAAAAATTATAAGAAAAATTAAAAATATCATTAATTATGCATATATAAAATTATTTTAAATAATTATTTAAAATTAATATAAATTTTAAATTAATCGATAAATTATATAATAAAAATTATTTTAAAATATAAATTATTTAAATTTATTTTTTTAAAAGCAAGTATTTTGTACAATTCGAGCCAGGTTCAGGCCGTCTAAAACGCGAAAATTTCATATTTGAGCCGGTATTTTTGGATTATGCAAGCAATGCTCAATATTAGATTCGTGCTATCCTGACACGAACCAAATTGCCAGCTCCATCTAAGCATACTAAAGCCAGTGGGTATACGTACTTACAAGACTTTCATCTTGCCGGTGTTCATCCACCAGATGTAAGTGTTGAAGATCAGGTAGTCAACCCCGACCCAGTTCCGCCCATGCTTCTGGATCGATTCGGGCATGATGATGCGGTTCAAGATGCTGTGTATCTTCGGGTTGTCCGAGTTCGACTCCACTAGGAACGGGGCCCAGTAGAATTCGATGGTCGCATTATAACCCTATCAAAGTAGGGACGCATAATTAGAACAATCAACATCATTAATAATTGTCAGTTTTTTTCTCCCAAATTTAAGAAAAATAAAGGAAATAATTATAAAATTGGATTACCTCAATTCGGAAGGTGGAGAGGGAACCGGACTTGTCCAAGCCCTTTCTTCCAGGTGGGATGATAGACTGAGCCATACAGACCATTGATTCCCACTGGTTCCTATTCAACGAGTCCCCGACAAACATCAGCCTCTTGTTCCTCAGTTTCTCCAACAACAGCCTCGCCTTGAACCTTCACCACATAATAAAACAAGAACATCACCGACAGAAACGACCGACAACGCACGTTCTCAAACGCATGTACGCGCGTTTGGATATGGCATATTCTCGAGATTTTGATCCGAATCCGGAATTTCTCGGGTTTTCCTATTCCGACGAGCTTACTTGGGAAGGGAGCAATCTTTGGGCTGCCATCTCCAGTTCTGGTACAGTAAATCCTTCCTGCCATTCTTCAAGCAAGTCACCTGAGCTGTGAGGAACTCGCACTCATCTTCCTTGTACAAGGGGCGGGTGACGTTATCGAAGACCCACTCTCCATCGAACAAGTCGCATCCCACCGGCGGCAACTCGACATCTTCAAACAAGTCCTCCCCTTGAATCTCACTGCCGGTCGGTTGAGCCTGTAGGCCCACCTTTTCCTCGCCGCCCGTGTCCTCCTGTGCTTCGCCGCTCTGCCACGAGAAGGGGAACTTGGCTATCGACCTCACGTCCTCGTGGTACATGAGTGCTCCGAAGAGGCACACCAAGAACACGAGCATAAAGATGGAGAGGCTGTGGCTCTTCCCAGGGGTTCCTCCGCCGCCGGAGTGTTTCATTGCTGCAGCCTCCGACCAGAACAAGAGCACTTTCCGGCGAGGAGGCTGCATACGTGGAGGAAGATCAGGAGATCAAGGACAAGCAGTGATATTTGATGAACTGACAATCGCAATCAAACAAAAGAAGAATCGAAGGGATACACTTGGGGGGATTGGAGAAGCTTGCAATGTATAGGAGATGATGATGATGATGATGATTGGACCATTTGGGTTTTGGTGAGATGGGCTTGTCTCTAAGTAACTTAAACTACTTGGGAGGGGGGATTCAATATTTGTTGGTGGGGGGTTGAGGGTTGTCTTTCTCACAACTCTCAACTTCTTGCCCCTCTTGATCACTTTCACCTCTCAAAATATGCACATCCCAATTGGCTTTTCCAGTTACTTGTCGATCACATAGGATAAAATATTTCGAGAGAGGGGGAAAACTAAAGCAGAGTCAGAAACACTTCGGTCTGAACAGTTCCAACAAGTATTTTAACTTTGTCTGGTCCATATTTATGGATAGGAATTCCTTGGAATCAAATTGGTCAACCAAAAGTAGGAATTAGTTCCACTCAAAAGTTCCATTACTCAAGTCTATTAAGTCAATAATTAGCATTGGAAATATTAACAATATTCTTCAATCATCAACTACGTTGATACTAATTGATCGATTATAGCAGCGGTTATACTCTTTCAAGAGTCCTTGATGATTAGTCGATCGAAACTACTACCCGCAAAGAGAATCGGACCTGAGATATCCGGTTCTTCATCGGTGCAACTTTTTCATACCCTTTAACTTTCCCTTCACCCATCCTGGGCTATCGGAAGGACTCCACGGACAGGAATTTGGTTGTACCGTGGTTGTCACTGTTTTGTTTAACTTCAATTAGTTACCCGACAATAACTTCTTAATCAACTTCTAGTATCTATTTAATCATCAATCAACATGTGGTGGCTGAAGCAATTCAACACATCCTCCTCTTATTGGAAGAGTTATGCCTTCTTATAGCTCAATCTGACTCCGACGTCATAAATCAATCAAGGTACATTGAGCTTGTCGATATTAGCCGAACTGAATTAAGCCATGCAGAGGCACCACAGGGAGAATAAGCTTTCCCTATCTTCGACAGCAACAATGATTCACTGAAAAGCCTCAAACAGATTCTTCATCGGTAACTTCATGTTTGAGAAAAGTAAAGGCTAAGTGACCTTTTTCTTTTCCTTATCCTTTTTTCTATTTTCCACCCCAAAATTGATTTCACTACACCAACAACATCTCTGAAAATATACATATATGTATATTATGGATCATTTCTCTGTTATCACATGTCACTGGGTTGTTGCTCATCTTTCTTACAGTTCGAAGGGCACGATGTCACTTTTTTTCGAAGCGAAGCAAACTCTCTCTCGACAGCAATGGAAGGAGACTGACAGCAACAGTGGAGCATGCTTTGCCCATGTCTCTCTTCCCCTTCTCTAACCCCCGAAGACTTAATCCCATCTTTCTCGGCAGATCCATCGCAGCCAGCTTTAGTTACTGTGATGAGTCGAATCAAGCGAGATCGACATCAACTAGAAGCGTTCAATCCCAACATGAGTAGTCAAAATTGTACGCGAGACACCACATCGAGAGGCTCGACATGAATGGTCGATATGTGGCCCTCCCAGAGATATTTAGACACGTGTAAGTCAAGAATCGGAACATCCAAATAGGCCCAGTGGACAAGAGCATTAATTTCCTCACGGGACCCGATCAGCCATCACCTCCGCTACAGTCCTGCTCTTCTAAAACCACGAGAATTTCGGCAAGAAGGGGAACCGGTGCCTCAATTTCCATCACTTCCCATTGCCGGAGGGTGATCTTACTTAGCTCGATCCAATCCGGTCGGAGAAAAAGCAAGTTAACAGCGATCGAGAGCGTTAAACTCGATAGCTTGACATTTATTAAATCAATTCCTGAACTTCAATATTCACAGGGGTTCCTCAAATCTGAAATCTGTGGTCCCTAGTAGATAAATAGAACTAGATAATCTGTGACTGCAAATTAAGCTCGTGGGCTGCGCCACATTGGTACATAAGATAACGAAATATATAACAACTCAAGGTTAAAAAAACTTGAACAGACAGGTCTGTTGTTTGCACGGTTTGAGTACCACGTACATGTTAATGGTTGTGTAATATCGGTTTCATTCAATATGATCGAATCGTCGCGGGAAAGAGGCGAATAAAAATGGTGGAATGTCATAATGGATGTGAGGAGTCACATGTTGTCTCAAAAAGAAATACATAAATATAGGAAATCATGGGTTCAACTTGCCCAAGAAGTTCGTTAACTATTCGAAAGAAAACAGAATAAACATTTCTGACATGTTACAAAGACCAGGAACCACATTCATGGGTTTAAGCTGCCCAAGAAGTTCACCAACTATTCAAAGAGCAGAACATTTTCTTTTTCCTACACATCAAAAATACAGAGGACTCTATTCATAAATATAGTACCAACAGAGAGGAAGAGTCCACCAGTAAAGAGACAACTAACTTGAGATTTAACTTTCATGCTATGGTATAATTATTCGACGATGATGGCAGATAATGATATGAAATTGTGACCATAATGAAAGTTAGAAACCTGACTACGAATGAGTCATTCTGTGTCACTAACCTCTCCAGTCACTGTCTGTTTCTCTTTAAGTTGCAGGAAGGGCACTTATACTGCTTTATGCTCTCGGCCTTAGCAGGTGTTATCTTCACACATTTTCCATGGAACCACCGCTCACAGATATCACACCCTATCCAGAATTCATCTGCATTATAATTCCCTCCACAGCTCCCACATTGGGTCTCGCTGTGCTCATCTTCTTCTTCTCCATAACTGTCCTCATACAATTTCGGTGTGCTTCTTCTGGGACCCTCAGTGGACCTCTATGAGCAGCATATGAGGATTTATGAGCGATAGAGCTAAGGAGCCTTTGTTATTTTTAGATTTCATGAAGAATACATTTAGAGAGAGGAGGATATAGATGATATTCACCTTCATGCTGCTCCTGGATTTGCTTCCACTATCCATGTTAGGCTTGTCTTTATTGGGCTTCCTTTCGGTTACAACTTCAAAGAGAGTGGGCAGCTCATTTATAAGGCTAAACAGACGCTTCCTGTAAAGAAAGTAGCATAAAGACCTAAAGAACACAAACTATTATAGCAAGGAAAGCAGGATCAGATCTCTAAGAACGTATGCAGTAGAAGGGGGTTAAACTAGTCGTGGTATACCACAGTCGAGCTGGGAAAAAGAATATACACATCATTACCAACACATAGTGTGCAATATTGGATAGGCGGAAAAAAATAATAATGGTTTAACTGCAGTTTAATTGACTGTTATCAACTGATTGACAAGACAGTTACAGATATGGCACGCATAATTCCAAAGCCAAATGGTCAACTAAATTGATCAGCCCATAGTTATCATTTCCCAATCAAAGGCTCAAATTATGACATGTTCAATTTAAAATCTCAGCAAACCTTCTCTGTCCATGTCATTTAGACTACTTTAGAAAATACAACTGAAAAAAATGCTCAGTCCATGATCCTGATTTTTCCTGTCTTATTTGTTTAAGTGTACCAAAAGTGTCAGCTGTCAAGTTCCAAAATTAATCATAAGTACCCAACCTTATATGTTCTCCTTTACCTGACCATGATGATAGGATGATACACTGTTTTTACATAGGCAATGGTGAACAAGCATATCACACCCTTTTTTTTTTTGTCTCGAGTAGTTCAACCAACAAAAGGGAAAGTAAAACAGTGTGTTGCATGGTTGATGTTTACTTTGTATTGTACAGCCAATTTTGATATCAAATACACCGTGCACATTTCCCAATAAACAAAAAAAAAAGTGTGCTGCAGAGGCTTGGAGGAAAATGGAATTTTAGGTACGATTTCTCATATCTTTCCATGTTTAATCACTTTGAAGGGAAACATATTTTAAAAAGTTTTGAGCTTAGCCAAAAGTTTTACCCCCTCAGAGAATGTCTGAGATAAGCATTGAGACTAAGAAGAAATTTCTTCAATCAAGTCATTAGCAAATAAAATCGTCATCAACTAACATCTTCAGTTCCCTAATATGGTAGATCAGGAGATGCATCAGACAACCTCAACAATTATCTAATCACAACCTAACCCCTCAAGCAACTGTATAAACATATCCATATGTTCCATATGAAGACTATCAAGAGGAATGGCAGGAAGTTAATAAGAGAAAGAAACATTGACTACAGGAAAGAGAAACTTTAGAGTATGTTGTCCAGGTTTTCAGGAGATAGAGGAAAATATTTGTAAAGGTTAAGCTCTGAACCAATAATTAAGTGAAAATTTGACATAAACATGTCGTATATTGCCTTGTACCAATACACTCACATCCTATCAAGGTCAGATGCTTGATGGCACCATCCCAAAATAGTAAAACATTGTAGTACGGAAGCAGTACCTCTCGTTAGCATTAAGCTGAGCACCAAAGTAGAAGGCCACAGAGAGCAACCAACAATCACTATGGACTGCCACCAAGGAAAGCCAATCTTTCCGCTTCATTCCATCCCTGGCAAAATTTATTCCTAGGGCGGGCTCAGGAAGTTCAGGAGGAACTTCCTCAGCTGGCAAAGCCACTTCCCACGACTCATTTGGGTGTCCATACAAACACAAATTCTCCTTCTCTGAAAACAAAATATGTAGGCCAAGATCTTATATTTAGCATAAAGCCCATCAAATGAAGCTCAAAGAAATTCACTACTAGTGAAAGCTGCACAGTTTGGAGTCACAAATAGACCGTACTCTCAAAGCACCGAACAAAAGCAACAAGTAACGATTCAAGTTGGTTTCCAGGAAAATGAACGATACAGGGAAAATCCAGTATCAAAGTCGAAATTTCACGTTTCTTTGATTTTTCTTCACACGAGATGACCAGACAGCCGAAATCGGGTCCTCAAAGAAATGGTCACGGGAGCTCAGAAATTTCAAATTTCCTTCCTTTTTGCTAACATCTTCATACATATTGGCTAAAGACATCTTAGTTAGCGCTCTACACACATCGGCTCCTGCAAAACCAAAAAAGCATCTCGGAGCGATCGACTTTGATAGAGTGTGTCATAAGATGGCCAGTGATATATTATCAGGCTAGCCTTCTACCTAACCATTACACTCTTTCTCCACAAACCATAAATATAAGGAAGCAGTGAAGCTGTAAAACATTCCGCATTTTTTCCCCTTCAAATTCATCCAAGACAAAGTCAAATAAAATCGAGCTGACCTGGATCGCAGAGCGAGTAGAACTCATCGACATCTGGCAGAGAAACCCGGAGAGAATAACGTCAGGACGGAAAAGAGGGAAACAGAGAAGGACGAAACAGAGAAGTGAAACAGGCATGCAGGCGGGAGACCGGAGATTACCGTAGGTGAGGGCGCGGACGAGAGCGGAGCGCCGATTAGAGAAGTCCTTGTAGATCTCCTCCACCGTACGGGGGTTCGACGACGAGATCGAAGCCATCCTCGGGAGAGGCCGCAGAGATCCCGCCCCCCAATCCCTTCTTCTTCGCCTTCTCCTCCAACTCCAGCTGATCTCAAGCCTCAAGGTGGTGTCCCGTCACATGCAGCAGAAGAATTCCTCGCAGCTTCAGTACCCTCTTCCACTCGCAGACAAGGGAAGAACAAATATAGAAACTGTTGTATTGTTGTTTTGCTCCCTTTGCTTTTATGTGCTATCCAATTAGACCCTCAATGTTTATGCATAATTACAATTTTCGAATTCGATGTTTCTAAAGTTATGTCCTACATTTATATCCATTTTTACGAAAAATAAACACAATATAATAATAATAATAATACCAGTTTAATTTTAAAAAAATTAAAGTCGATCAAAGTTCAAACTTTAGTTTAGAATTTTAATATAATTAATCAGTAATAAAAATTTTATATGGATTGGCAATTTTTTAGTTTGAGAGAGAATGCTTCCACCTCTTTATTATTTTTTTATTTATTTAACACTTATTTATGAACTTGTCCAATTTAGGTAATCATAATTACCCTAACACATCGTATTAATTAACCAATTTTGCACCTATTCTTGATTTTTTTTAAATGTCGTACAGTTATAAAACTAATCTTGGTAGTTCGATTATTTTTCTTTTGATTTGCCCCCATTTAGAGATTTGATTCGAACTCATAATGCTCAATGTTCGGGGCTCAATGTGCTTTGGTTCCTTAACCTGTATTTAGATTGAGAGATTTGAATAAGACGATTATGAAGGGATAAGATAAAATCTTTACAACCCTTATTCATATAATATTACATTAAGGAGGAAATGGGAAATTAATGTTAAAAAAACACATATATTATATTATTAATAATTATCTCTAACTATTATATTGAATAAATTGATTATGTAAATTCATCACTTATCCCTCCATATTCCTCAAATTACATTGATGTCCCTCCAAAATTTTCTATAACCTCTCTTTTTTTTTAATCAAACAGGAGATTAGTCAACTTACCCTCTAAAACCCTCAATCCATGCACAGTGTAGGAGCACCATTAGGAGGATTTACCACTGGCACGATGACCGGGGTTCCTTCCCGTGGTGTCTTTGTGACAACGCACAGAACTGAACCGAGCCCTACGAATGTTCAAGCCGGTGGCTAGCCGGCCTGAGTTGAAGGGGAGACCAGAACCTGATTGATTGAATCGGGCCTTGAAGCTCTCTATCATAAACAGGACACGAATCAGGGAATGGCCTGGCGGGCCTAGCTGACTACTAATTGTACAATGCTAAAACCTAACAATTGTTTGATGCGCTAAATATAGCACAAAATTTAATGGGCTGGACCTGGGCCGGGTTCACCTGGCCCAATTTAAGCACCTCCGCGTCTCCGACTTTCCTCTCTGACTCCCAAGCTCAGGAATACCTCGGGATGGTTGCTGATGTCGTCGACGCGGGAAGGAAAACAATGGCCTCGTTTTTACGGGACCGTGTTGGATAAGATTTTCAGGCTTACGATGATGGAGGTATTGCTGCATCGTTCAACCTCGATGACGCCTTGGAGGGAATTTTCTATACAAAAAATTGATCGATTCTCTCGATATCAAGTTGGCTTTGAACTTTTCCTCGTGAAGTTGTTGCAAAGTGCAAGAGTATTCAATCTCAACCGAAAAGGGGAGAGGCGACAAAAGACGTCACCGAAGATGCTTCCGACTTCAATATAAAATCGTCAATCCAACAGCCACAACTTGCGTAAGTTTGTTTGATTGCGTGAGGACAAATCCATTCGCCTAAATTCAACTGTAAACTAGAGATGGAAAAGCTAATATAATATGGGTTTTTCTCAAACTTCAATCATGTCCATGAATATATATATATTATGACAATTTTATCATTTAACGAATCAATTCATTTTATATTTGAATCATAATTTAACGAATCGATTTATAAAAAAATAGACCATATTGTGAGGAAGAATGAGAATTATGTCTATAAACTGTTGGGGGAAAAAAATTCTAAGTCGTCGTTGAGATGTCTCAACTTGTGATTTTTCCGCCGGTCCAACGGTCAAATTCAAAATTCACACACACATATATATGTATACATATACACACGCACATACACGCAAAAGATAGCGTGGTAGGGTGGTTCGGCACTTATCATCTTAATAGGAGAACTCGAGTTTGAGTCTCACCTACGACGGGGAGCTCTTAACCTCTTGAATGGGTCGACCCGAGGCGATCCGGATTAGTTAATTGAACAAAGTTGAACTGGATATTGACGGTTTATACAAAACAAAGATAGAGAAATAAATTTAATATAATCACATTTGCATCATTATATTAATTTATTTATGCTTAAAACATCTTAAACTCGATTTTTACTACTTTAATTCTTTTTCCTTTTAGTTTCTTAATATTGGAAAAATATCATTTTAGTAGTGAAAAAATGTTTTTAAAAAATAAAGCAATAATAATAAATGGGGCAGAGGGAAAAAAAAAAGCAAAAAGGGG
Source organism: Sonneratia alba (assembly GCA_900174645.1). NCBI lineage: Eukaryota > Viridiplantae > Streptophyta > Magnoliopsida > Myrtales > Lythraceae > Sonneratia > Sonneratia alba. The sequence continues at coordinate 2,900,008 of FWPY01000030.1, forward strand.
GTGTAATAATTATAAGACAGATGAAAGATTAAAAGGAATGGGTGGGAGCAGGGCATGATTGAATCGAGCCTTTTACCAATCGGTCACATGAAGAAAGAAAGGAAACTTATCAGGGAAAAAAAGAGAGAGTAAAAGTTGTGTCAGCCACATTATTTAGGGGAAAACAACAGCATTATTAATGCACCAATTATATCACACATTATTTTTAAAATTAGATCAAATCGAGAATTGGTGTAGGTATAGGTTTATAAGTTTATGGTCCGATCAAAATTCAATAAATTGAACTGTATATTTAAAAAATAATATTAATAATATAATATTACTAATAAATTTATATAATATCATAATTTAAATATAATTTATAATAGAAATTATTAATATAATAATTATATTAAATAAAAATTTAACATAAAATATAATATAATATAATATGTCATTATAATATATTTTTATTTTTAAAAAATTTTAAGTTAGCCGATTTTTCAAACGATTCAATTAGGTTCATTTGTTGAACTAGAAACCAACCGACTCAACCGAAGTTGACCTCTTTAAAAGTACAATTGGGTCTTTTATGGGAATTGAACCGAGTGAGTGGCCGGTTCCTAGTTAACCGGTCAAACCAACCAGGCCGATCCGGTTTTTAAATTATTTAGGTTGAAATAGCAGTAGGTTGCAACTTCCACCCCCACGGCAGATAATTAAATTATTTCATGCACATTTTATCCAACAACCATAGTCCCCACCTCCAATTTGTCCCCGTCATTAATTCGGTGACGACCCCATGTGGATTTTTGTTTTTATAATTTATTGCTGTGATCATCATCGTTATGGTCCCCCTCTTGCCATTTGTTCTCTACCGAGCCTTTCCTTGATCATTTACATCAATTTTATTTACCCTATCACTCGTGTGAATCGGGTCATTTCAATACATTTTTTCTTCCTCTTAAGCGACTCTTTCATGTTTAAATCTTATGACATAAATACATTTACATCACACATTTGACTGTCCACTTGAACCACGCATTAAAAAGCTGTACTTTTTTTTAGTAGGGCAGATGTATTTTATACCACGAGTCATTTTATATATATGTTATTTGTGTTCCGTCTTGTATCACTTTACGTGTGGGTCGATGAGGGAACAAATTCGAAGACAATGGATTTCTATAGTTCATCGAACATTCCCAATATTTTATGAAATAAAAACAAAGAGAAAAAAATGTATATGCTGCCTTGTTAGATCAGCTTAGTGCATAGATCTAATGATTCCCATTAGGAATGTCGACAGGCCGGGTCAAGGTGGGTTTTTCGAATGACCGGTCCTACCCCGCACCTAACCCACGACCCGCAACAGGTCATATTTGAGAGGCCTGCCGCCTGCCCTTCACGGTGTGGATTAGACCCAAGTTACTTTAAATATAAAAAAAATTCGTGATAATAACATAAAAATAAGTATATAATACTTTCCATTCAAAATAAGTTCAAAATTAATGAATAAATTTAAAAATCCTAAAAGATGATTGAGGGGGAGAAAATAAAATACAATGTATAATAAAAAAAATTAGGAATACGATAAAAAAATAAAACAGAATTATATAATGATGAACGGGGTGGGGCAACGAGATGGCCTATACCCGACCTGGCATGCACACGGGTCGGTCCATGACCCGAGATTTTCCCTAGTACGGGTCGGGTCGGCATTTCTGCCATCCCTGATTCCCATCCACGGGGGGGTCGAATAAAAGAACCTCGGGGGACCTAGCTAGGATGGCTATACACGGTGAATGATGGAGGAGTGAAGTTGACGTCGAAGGGGTAAAAGCGTCTTTTCATCTCATGCGCGGCTCGTGCCCCTGCGTCACTCGGGGCCACCCGGTCGGTCTCCATCTCACCGTCCACAAAAACCGACTCTTCACGTTCCCATCAGACACCTACGAGCATCGGGATTTTGAGGTACGCCTATATGCTCCTAGTTTTTTTTTTAATAATATTAGTATCCGATATCATTACAACTGACTAATCAGACAGTGTATTATATAGTTTAGAATCCGCTAATTAAATCTCAAATACCAATTCTCGAAAACTTCAAACCTTAAATATAATTTATTGCGTGTTATCAACTTATTATATTATTAGTTATCTACTGTCCATCTTCTCCTCTCCTCTCCTCTCCTCCCCCTCGGCCTCCTTTTGGATCAAGGTTCTATTTTTTTTTATATTGGTGGTATATAGTGCCACATCAACCGATTAATCTACCGAATAGTGTATTGTACAGTTTGGAACCTGTCAATTAAACTCCAAATACCAACTCTCAAAAGTTTCGAACCCTAACTTGACCTATTACGCATTGTCAATTTACTAATAAACTGTTATTCACAAAAATTCTGGATCAAGGTTCTGGTACGAGGGTACCAAGGGTCCAATAATATGTAATATATGCACATGTGGTATCCTTGGATGGGAAGCAAGAATATCAATAATAGATTACATGCTTAAATAGTAAGGAATACATTATTCAGGGATCTTTTTTTTTTTTAATTTCGGTGTGTGGCAAAGTCAAAGGACAGCATATTCCAAATTCCAAGAATAAATTCCAATTCTTGGCACATAGAATTTTTTTCCCACAGCTTCTAGGCCGTTCAATCAATCCATGTATGTAGCTAGAGAAAGTCCTATTCACATATTAAATTAAAAAGTGAAAACGAAAAATAAATAGATAAATGCAATCACAATCAATACATTGAAACTTTGCATGGGAAAAATGTGCCGCCCAAAAAAAAAAAAGAGTGAAAAGGGGGAAGAAAAATTAAAAGAGGAGTAGATTATTATCAAGGACATCAAATATTGACCACCCAGCTGCCTATTTGACTTTCCACCTAAAGAAAATGACAAGACAAAAAACTAAAAACATAAAATTACCTTCCCGAATTTTTAGCCCATGATCAGATAAAATAGATACGGAAAAATATCTATTATAAGTAGTTTATGAGATTACGAATTTTATTGTGTTATTATAGAAATTTTATCTAAAGAAGGGTGATAGAGGGAAAATGAACACAGATGTGAATTAAAAAAAATAAAAAAATAATATAATTATATTAAATTTGTATTATATCTTGCAAGTTTTATGCATTTTGCAAAATTCACATTTATGCGGGTAGTTATGGAAATTATTTATCCTGTCGGGGGATGTGAAAATCTGTAGTTATTTCCGACAAACAGGGAAACTACGTAGGACGCGTTCCACGTGGCACGTGGATGTCATGCCAAGTGTCCAGTTTTGGAAAAGATAACGACATGGGGCCCACTCGGCCAAAACCTCCATTTCCTCCACCCCCACCAAAACCGGCACCCGCAAGTGACGGCCTCACTTTTCAAAGTTGGTGAGAAGACAATCACCCCCACTCCCATGGCTGCCGAATTACAGCGGCCTCTCCCTCGCAAGAGAAGAGAGAGAGACAGGGGCTTCCTATTTGTGCCTCTTCCATTCTAGAGAAGCATGCTCTCGCTGGAACAAGAACAGCTTCTCTCAGCTCCCGTCAGCTGTTCGCGTGCTCTGGGCCTAACCCTTCCATGGCGGCGTCGGAGGTGGAGGCGGTGCTGGAGTTCCTGAGAAAAAATGGCTTCTTGGAGGCGGAGTCGGCTCTGAGGGAGGACTTGGCGGAGAAGGGCGAGCTGGGATCCTTCGATTTCGAGAAGTTCGTCTTCCCCATGGTGCCCCCGCCGCGGCCGTTGAGGATCCCGGCGAGGCCCGAAGACGCTGTCGCAGGCGACGGTGAGGGCTCCACTGCTGGGGCTTCCTCCCATGACCAGTTCATGAGCTTGGGTTCTTCCACCAGCGATGTCTGCTCATCGTCAGGTGAATTGCCATTTACTTTCTGCTGTTATGTGATTTAAGATTCGGAATTTTTTTGCCCAGTGTCTGAAGTCATCCTTGTGTCGGTTTTTGCTAGGACGCAATCTCGTATAACTTCGACAAACTTCGTTTCTTGTAACATTCGAATTCCTTTTCAGATGAGGCTCTTGGCTTCATACTGAATGTCAACTCCTTTAATTGTAGACTTCTTTTTTCCAATTAGTTTTGTGTATTGTGTTGCGAGAAATGTACTAAGATGTCGTCCGTCTGTCTCTCTCTTTCTTTCTTTTTTAACTGGAAAAAAAAAGCAATTTTCATTGTAAATGTCGTATTAGCTGATTCTGCGATGTTGCCGTGGACTTCGGATTTTCTGTGCAGAAATTTCGTGCCATTGAATGTTCGAGTATTGTCTCGTCAACCTGAAAGTATTTCTTCAATGCTGTGCAGATTTAGATTGAGGTTTTCGCGGACATCATTCAAGATTTGTGGAGAGATCTGGATTTGTTTTGTATCTCTAGCATTTGGAACTCTGCAGTATTTTAGAGTTCGAAAATTTTGTCTCCTGCAATCTGATCTCAAGATCTTCATCGCATTTTGCAGACTTTGTGAATCCATATGGACTCCAATCTTCTTCCACACCAGATTCCAATACATCCTCGGATAGGATGTCTCAGTTTGGTACAGCGCGTGCTTACAATGACTTCGATTTCGAAATGCAAAATGACTTGTACTTGTACGACGAGAAGTCGGACGATGGCTGCTTTATGACACCATGCTTCCGAGGGCCATTAGGGCCTGCCGAGGACAAGTTTGTCTTGTCTTCTGACAAAAACGTGAATACTAATCTCTATAGGTTATCCACAGAGGTGGAACATCATATTGGTAAGCCTAATTGTTTCAGCTTGGACCCAAAAAACCAATCCCTTGAGGACGAGAGAAAGGAAACCGGCAATGCTTGGTCATTACATGGTGGGTGTCTGAAAGAAGCTGATTTGAATGACTTGGAGACAGAGAACTTTGGCGATATTTGTATTCCAGATGAGTATGTTTCTTTGGAGAAAGATCTCTTGAGCAGAAATTTCGACAACTACAACATCAGAGATTCTAGTGAAGATTGGTTCAACAAATCAAAACTGGATCTGAGATCAGAAGAAAAGCTTCCTGGGAAAGACTTTATGTTGACTGAGGAGCTTGGCATCGGTGAGGCTCTGGGTGGACAACAAAACCAAGAAGATGATTCTCGAGATGAAATTTTGATGGTGGAAGGTCCAGGAGAGGAAGAGCACGAAGTGTTCGAGCTGAGGATTGTACACAGGAAGAACAGGACAGGTTTTGAGGAAAATAAAGATTTCCCAGTCGTGCTAAATACTGTCGTAGCAGGGAGATATTATGTGACAGAATACCTTGGGTCTGCAGCATTCAGTAAGGTTGTTCAGGCCCACGACCTCCACATTGGAATGAACGTATGCCTAAAGATCATCAAGAACGACAAGGATTTCTTTGATCAGAGCTTGGACGAGATTAAACTCTTGAAGCTCGTAAACAAGCATGATCCTGCGGATGAACACCACATTTTGCGTCTCTATGACTATTTCTATTTCCAGGTGAAGATCATGAGAGTTCCTGCCCCTTCTTTCATAAGAAATTTGTCCCAGTTTCTTGTTGTCAAATAGTCAATTAGCTACTACCATGCTCGCAAACTCAAGCTTTTCAATTAGCTATTGAGCAGCAACAGAGTTTGTGACTTCATTTGTCATAAATCTTTCTTGTCCTAATTGCCTGTTTTGACTTTGACTTTCAGGAGCATCTCTTCATAGTTTGTGAACTTCTCCGAGCAAATCTATACGAATTTCAGAAATTCAATCAAGCATCGGGAGGAGAAGCTTATTTCACTCTCAGCAGACTCCAGGTATGTCCTGCTGGATCCATTTGAGAAATTCCTACATTAACGATTCTTGTGGGTGCTCGGTCACTGACATTCAAAGGTCTTCAATACTCTCTACGAAATTTAGAGTAAATTGGAGAAACATATGGAAGGTATTTTGCTTCATAAAACATCCTGAAAACCATACACCTGTATGTCTTTCCCTTTTGTTGCCTTTGAATTAAAGGAGGAACTGTAATGCATAAAATCTGCAAAGCAAATAGAGTGCTCTTGCTGTTGGTTCATATTTCAGTAATTATTTTTTTTGAAGTTCACAGGTCATAGCCCGTCAGTGTTTGGAGGCACTGGACTACCTGCATGGCCTGGGGATTATTCACTGCGATCTGAAGCCCGAGAACATCCTCATCAAGAGCTACCGAAGAACCAAGATTAAGATCATCGATCTCGGGAGCAGTTGCTTTAGATCCGACAACCTGTGCCTGTACGTCCAATCTCGGTCCTATAGAGCTCCTGAAGTCATTCTTGGCCTCCCCTACGACGAAAAGATCGATATCTGGTCCCTGGGCTGCATCTTAGCAGAGCTCTGCTCTGGTGAAGTACGTCCTTCATACTCGCCGATATGAATTCTAGGAAATGCTTGACAACATCTGAGCTACTTAAATCTCAAGCAACAAACACTCTCCACGGTTTTGACAGGTTCTGTTTCCGAACGAAGCGGTTGTGATGATTCTAGCACGCATGATTGGGATGCTTGGTCCCATCGATCTCAGGATGCTGCTGAGGGGGCAGGAGACTGCCAAATACTTCACAAAGGAGTATGACCTCTACTATGTGGACGAGGTAACGCGCACAAAAATGTGGCTGATTGTAACCGAGGAATTCTGAAAACCGACATTTTTTCAATCTTGACTTTGGCATTGGTTTGGTGGTTCCAGGAGACGGACCAGCTCGAGTACATCATCCCCGAGGAGTCCTCGCTGGAGCACCACTTGAGGGTATCAGATGTCGGGTTTATCGACTTTGTGAGGAGCTTGCTCGAGATAAACCCAAAGGGGCGTCCCACTGCTAGGGAAGCTCTGGAGCACCCTTGGCTTTCCTACGTATACTCCCACTCTGGCTGATCAATTCATTTATAGGTGCAACTCGCAGGTTTACAATCCCTCTACCAATCACAGGCTCGCCGTCTCATCGGCTTCGGGCTGGGAGACCACGAGAGTTTTCTGATGCGAGTGAAGCAGAAAAACTGAAGATCTGCTTACGGTTTAAAGTTTTGTTTATTTTTGGGATGGGAGTGGATTAAATTTTTACCAGATTTTTTGTCTCCTGTACAGCAATTTTGCTTATCATGTAAGAATCTGAAATAAATTATAAAATTCAGAATTGACGAATTATCGACATAAATATCGTCCAAAATTCGAAAGTGACAAAAAATAATGATTTCGCCGTTGCCGGGGATCGAACCCGGGTCACCCGCGTGACAGGCGGGAATACTCACCACTATACTACAACGACTGTTAGTTGGTAACTGGTCAGTCTTTTCCTAGATCTCCATCCCTGCATCCATCTCCAGGCCCGCGGCCACACCGGCCGCGTCGAGAGGCTACGTTGGATTCTGGGAGCATCGTTCGTGTTCCTTTTCCGGCTTTATTTGTTCGCTCCGTCGGTGCTCTTTATACACGTTGGACGAGTCGAATCTTATTTGCCGGCTGTTGCTACTGACACTGCTGCGCGGTTCTTGTCCTATCGCCGAGCATTTCTTGCCACTGCTAGCTGATTTAACTTGTCGTTTGTAGGGTTTGGTGCATGGCTGTCTAGTTTAGATTGTTTCTGCTCATTTCAGTAAGAGTTCGACTCGCGTTCTTATAGCTTAACCAGTACAGGGAAGTTGTATTTGAATCTGTTGGCGGCTGAAATTTAAATTAAATTTCATCAGTTGTATGTTCGCATTAGAATTCTAGCTTGTACGACCCTTTGAAGAGGTGACCCTGATACCAAGTTGATATTAGATGTAATTAGTCTTCTCAAACGCACGGGGCTTGCAGCCATCCTTGTAGTGTTCGTACTAATTCCTAGGTTACCATTAGGAATTTCTTCAATTCGTAAAAATTTTTCACTTCTTCTTCCCAGATAATCGGTATTGCTAAGTTCTTGGCTTTCATTCATGGTAGCATCTCTTGAACACTGTTGGAAACAGTGATGCGCTTAGCGGATTTCATCATGTTTATCAAGAAGGGATGTCACCAGGATAAGATTTTAAGCAAGTTTTCCAGCAAAAACCAGAGCCCATTCATAAGACTTTGGCCCTTTGTAAATCAATTAGTGGGAAATTTTGCAATTTTGTGCAATGGAGAGCAATTTAATCAGATTTTGTGAAAGAGAAAGGAAACTTTGGTCATTTTTCAAAAAGTGTAGTCAATTTTTTGTTGCTATCTGGTTTGTACATTAAACCGCAATGTCCGTGGAAATTCAAGTTTTTACTAGTCAATTGCAGGCAGTTTGCTCTGACTTGGATGAAACTCGTATATGTGCAAACGAGATATCGAGTCTCCAGCTGCTCATCGTGACCGGGCCATAGAAGGTGGGCTGAAGTAGATTGAGCCGGAAAGCCTGTCTCCTGATAAGGTGCTTTCAATTCAGTGCATTTCACATTAAGATGATATAGCTGGAGTATGCCGGAGTAAGTTCTCTTGACGTGGCTTCATGCCTTATAATTGAAAGCAAAGTGAAGGAAAACCTAGAAGCGATTGTGTATCGGTGTCTCGGCAGCCAGGATTGCGAGAATTTCTGAATCAGCTCAGTAAGTTTGCAGATTCCATGCTATTTACTGCCGGTTTAGAAGTTCAATGTCTTACTTTGCAAATTTTTTTGCCTTCTATCCTCCTAGTCAATGTCTACTCTATCGTCGGTATGACAATCTGCCTTCAATTCTTTAGCTCAGGGTGTGCAAGACCTGTCGTTCATCAAAGTGATTTAGGAGACCTATTAAGTTGATGAGAGGAAGAAAAGGAAAACACTGGGGGAGGGGGATCTGTATTCTGTCCTGCTGGTACTTTGCTGGTTCTCTCTTCTGTCTGTCTTTGTTTAGTACTCTGTTGTCTCTCTCCTACGGGCCTACTCTCTTCTTTGACGCTGTCTTTCCAGCCATGTTTCCCCCTTTTGCTGCCGTCGAACCTCATCCTGAGCACTGATGTTGTCTCCTAAATTATTACTGAGAACATCATTGAATTTCATAGGACCCCTTAATGATGCTTGAATTCCTTTGGTATCTGAAACCATCAACCACTTTGGACGACCAATTCAGCCTGGTGCTTCCATATCTTTGGCCTGTTTTCACATTTCGAGCTATTTTCCGCTAGCTTTTACGTCCAACCCGACACATCTGTTCCATCACGTGGAGATTCTCTGGGGCTAGAAGTGTCTCTTATCGGGTTCATGGCAATGCTCGGCGGGAGACTCACGTAGCCACCAGACGGAGCAGTCAATCCAAGGACAAGGACCCCGGAGCCGTTGCGGAGAAGATACAATTTCAGACTACTCGAAACGGTCAAGGTGTGTATTAATGTTCCTCTTGACCATTGGAAGCCTGGGAAAGATTAAAAGAAAAAAAAATCAGTTTTCTTTCCGGAAGAATCTGTCGTGCTCTTGAAGTTTCTTTCCTCCTGGAAATTGAACGGTCAAAGCCGATGCTTCACCCAGTATTTTCAAGGATCCGAACAGACAGTGACATGAGAATACTCGTTTCCGACAGAGAAGCGTCCAATGTTTCACAATCCACGCACACATAAGCTTCTAATAATCATTGTCCTTCGCGCATACAATTTGGGTCAAATTTATTAAGCGTCGACCGCATAGGAGACATCAGATACATTCCCGAGATCAAGAGCTCGGTCAGTCCCGGCACGTCATTGAACTGAACCTGTCTCTTACATGTAATAACTCCAAGGGAAAGGCTGCCTGCCGAGCCAACCGAGCCAACCACCCGACTGGCTCATCCATCCGTCAGTTGACCAATCATTCAGCTACAAGTCTTTTACCTACGAAAATTGAAAAGAGACGGGGCAGAGTTTTCTTTTAGGGGAAAATGTTGAAAAATAAGAATCGAATTTCCTTTTTTTTTTAAAGGGAAAACACCTTTTTGCTGCAAATTCGTGGAGCATGCATGGTCTAGATGATTTAGGGCACGTGCCTGGCCTTGACCTGGGCCTCCGCCCACCAGACGCGTCCAGGGTAGCCTTCCCGACACGCGTCACTCGTACCGTGGCTTGTAATCCATATATCCCACCCTAGAATGACCATATCTGGTGAAAATGTGTAATAATGAATGATTAATCGGATCGCTCCAATTAGCTTTAATTATAACATATCAGATGAATGACTAACACTCATCCACCCGCTCCAAGTAATTCCACTGGTTTTAAGTCCCTTATCACTCGTTCCAAGTGAAAATAAAAATAAATTTCGTTTAATTAAATTAAATATAAACAGGCACTTTTTTTGGAATGTAAAAAAGTTATAACAGTTCGATCACTGAATTCTTATACTCATCGACAAGATGCAAATCATTACTGATGATCCTATGATATGGTTAGAGGAATGATCTCTCTACTATATAGTATAAATGAGTCCGATCAATCTTAAATAATTTAAATTCGAATAGACCTAAATTATTTAAAATTAAGAATATATAAAAAAATTATTAATATAAAAAATGGAATTATTTTAATTAATTTAATAATTAATATTTTGAGATGTTTTTAACCAGAAAACATATCTCCTCATATGGAAACTTCTTAGAAACTTTTAATTAAACAAAAAGATTGAGATTTAAAAAAAAAAAGACAAAATCTACAAACCTTCCCGGTCTAAGCGCAGCCCCAAGTTTTCTGTCAGTAACAGCTCTTCATCTGAAACTTCTCTCTCTCTCTCTCTCTCTCTCTCTCTCTCTATCTTCCCCGATGAATCATCCGACCAAACCCGCCGGACCTCGCCGCCGCGCGCCTCTTTAAATGACTCCCTTCCACTTCCCTTCCGCTGCCTTCTTATCCGCCATCCTTGCTCTCGCATCACTCGCCCTTCCCTTCGCCCAAGCCCTCGGCTCCGGCTCCACCCTCGCCATCGCCTCCGACTCCGACTCCGCGACCGTCTGCGGCATCTCCGCCTCCCGTCCCACCAGGAACATCCAATGCTTCCGCCGCGGGCAGTCTATGGCCCTCGCCGTCCCCCCCAACGTCTCCTTCTCTGCCATCTCCGGCGGCCGCTCCTACTTCTGCGGCCTCCGCGAGGGCGGCAGCGTATTCTGGTGCTGGGACACCAGCACCAACTCAAACCTTTCTCCGAAGAGAGTGTACATAAACGACACTGTTCCATTAGAGACCATATCGGTCGGCGATGACCACATTTGCGCGATCGTTAACGCCACTAAGGGAATCAGATGTTGGAGGATCAATAATAGCTTGTTCAGTTCGCCCTCCAACGGCGAGCAATTCCAGTCGATTTCTTCAGGGTCCGGGTTTTCCTGTGGGATCTTGGCCAACTCGAGTCGAGTCGGATGCTGGGGGAGCAATCGTCTGGCCAAGGCGTCAATCGAAAACGGGTTCCAGGACATGCGGATGACTAGCATCGCATTAGGGAGCTCACACGCCTGCGGCTTGAATTCGACGGGATTCGTGACCTGCATAGGGAGCAATGAGAGTAGGCAATTGGATGTTCCTTTTAACGTGGGTTTTGAGTACTCAGTGCTGTCTCTCGGGGCGAATCATAGCTGTGCAATACGGTCTGTGAACAAGACGGTGGTTTGCTGGGGCGCTATGGAGCAGAACCCGGTGAACGGCTCGTTTGAGACTATCGTGTCTGGCTCGAGCTTCACTTGCGGGCTCACAACAAGCAACCTCTCGGCTGTGTGCTGGGGCAGCAGTTGGCGCACTGGAGGGCTCGAGCTGCCGCTGGGAGCCCCGCTCCTGCCCGGGCCTTGTGTCCGAACGAAATGTTCTTGTGGTATATATTCTCTGGATCAAGAGCTCTGCTCTGGGCATGGCAACATTTGCAGGATTTGTAGTCAAACGAACATTGTGCCGCCCAGTCCGCCTCCATCGCCTCTCCCACCACCAGCCTCCCCTTCTCCACCTTCCAGAGCCCTGAGGAGAGGCCTCCTAGCCTTTGCTATTATAGGGTCCGTCGGGATAGTCGCAGGGATATGCTCTGTGATCTACTGCCTATGGATCGGAGGCTGTTTCGGGCACAAGAAAATCCACAACTCGGTCCAGCCCACGATCACCCGGGCGAGCTCCAACAACCACGGCGGTTCGCACTCGAACACAAGCCCACCCTCCAGGTCCTCCACCCTCCGGCGGCAGGCCTCGAGGGTGATCACAATGAGGCGGCAGAGGAGCGGCCCCTCGAAGCACCCCGACAAGGCCGAGGAATTCTCATTCTCCGAGCTTGCACTAGCCACAGACGGCTTCTCCCTAGTGAACAAGGTTGGGGCCGGGAGCTTCGGGGTCGTGTACCGGGGCAAGCTCCTGGATGGACGGGAGGTGGCGATCAAACGGGGCGAGACGGGTGGGAAGACGAAGAAGTTCCAGGAGAAGGAGAGCGCTTTCGACTCCGAGCTCATCTTCCTGTCAAGGCTCCACCACAAGCACCTGGTCCGGCTTGTCGGGTATTGCGAGGAGAACGACGAGAGGCTGTTGGTCTACGAGTACATGAAATACGGCGCTCTGCACGACCATTTACACGACAAGGACAACGTGGAGAAGAGCAGCAGCCGATTGAATTCGTGGAAGATGAGGATCAAAATTGCCTTGGAAGCTTCCAGAGGGATCGAGTATCTCCACGACTACGCAGTCCCGCCGATAATCCACCGGGACATCAAGTCCTCCAACATCTTGCTAGACTCGAATTGGACCGCCCGGGTGTCAGATTTTGGGCTTTCGTTGATGGTCAATGGCTCAGCCGACGACATCAGGCCTTCCAAGGCCGCAGGGACGGTGGGTTACATCGACCCGGAATACTACAGCCTAAACGTGCTGACCGCAAAGAGCGACATCTACGGCCTCGGGGTGGTCCTTCTGGAGCTTCTGACGGGGAAGAGGGCGATATTCAAGAACGGGGAGGAAGGTGGCGAGCCCACCAGAGTTGTCGACTACGCCGTCCCCGCAATCATGGTGGGGGAGGTCGTCCGCGTGCTGGACCCCAGAATGGGGCCGCCGGAGCTGAACGAGGTGGATGCCGTCGAGCTCGTGGCGTACACTGCAATGCACTGCGTCAATCCCGAGGGGAAGGACCGGCCCACGATTGCAGACATCGTCGCGAACTTGGAGCGGGCTCTTGCGCTGTGCGAGGAGAGCCACGGGAGCATCTCCAGCCACGGCACCATGTCAATCGTCTCAGAATGAAAAGAGCTCAAGAGTTTGGAGGGTAAACTTGGCATTTGAATTTTAGTCCAAAATTAACATCTTTTAGGAAGTTTTATTCGATTTGGGTCGTACTTTCGCTCGCCTGCTTGCGTATAGGATAGAGAGTCCGATTTCATCTCTAACTCACTAACCGATTCTGGATAGAGTAATCAAAATTTGCATTTTGGGGTTCGACTGATTGGTCCACTCCCGCGCTCCTCCGTTGCTCTTTGACATCGTTTCTCTATCTCTATCGAGCATCCACCGATGGTATGATTGTCGGCATTTAAGCGGATCGAGAAGCTGGGAGAATATCGAGGTTGGTCACGGGGAAATCAGTTCATTGGGAATGTGGGGGGAGGGATGGTCCCACCAGTAGAAAAATCGGGACATGGCGATTACCCGAAGAACGTATGGGAGGAGGGGCAGTTGAGTGTGGAAGTCTTGACTTTGAAATTTCCATAAAAGCGGTCAACAAAGGGTACCCAGTGGGTCAACGTCATCAAACTGCTCTTGTTCTTTTGATTCCCAATCCATATCACCTGCAGAAAAAGTAAATGAATTCCTCCTCTTTTACTCACTTATTTATTTATCTAATTATTTATTTTAGGTAGGGATGAATCATTACCTTAATGGGTCAAATTTTTAAATAATGGCGGGGTAGAAATGCTGCTGTCAATCACTGGTTGACAGCCTGATGGAATGAAATGATAAAGTAAATGGTAGCGAGGGAATAAAATTTATGATCTATGGACGTTAGGAGGAGGTCACACGGCGGAGACCTAACGGCCGCCACCACCTCCGGTTTCCCCACCGTCCTCCCATCATTTCTTTTTTTTTGGATAGTCTGGGCAGAAAAGGAAAAGCATGCATCTATTTATGAGCCTCGACTACTTTTCATGTTCATACTCGAGTTTGGTACGCGAATCAATTCGATGGCTTTTAAGCGCAAACATAAAGGCAGAACGCGCGGGCAAAGACCAAGACACATTCACACCGAGGGACCAAGATTTCGAGCATGTTCCTCTAGATCCGGGAATCGATTGTGTGAGCGGTAATTGCTAGGATCCCACGCGGGGTTTCCTCGATCCTACAGGGAGTCGATGACGGGATCCACGAAAGCGTGGGAGGGGTGTGATCCCACGAATTGATATGAAAAAGGGGTAGATATTCACTTGCCTTTTGCTCATTTTGAACCCGTCTTGCAAGCAATGCCAGGAACTTACCTCTATCGTGCATTTTAAGTAGAGCCAAGTCCGGACGGGGCCTTCGTTTCTACGCTGGTCCGGACGGAGACATCTTTCTGTCGGCATCTACTGCTTATTCGACAAGCTCACTGTCCTTCCAATGGACATGGAGAAGCTCAGATGAACGAAGAAGTCAAACAACGTGAGAACTGCGAGGAGAATTTGGAGGAACCTGAAGACGTTCCTGAGCACCCTTCTGTCCGGTCAACAATCAGACAGGGAGGAAGGATCATAGTTTTAAAAACCGGACCGGGCCGGCTGGTTCGACCGGACACCGGCCACTCACCTGGTCCGGTTCTCACAAAAATCCAATTATAATTTAAATGAGGTCAAATCTAATTGAACCGGCCAGTTCTTACTATAACCAATAAATCCAATTGAACCGATGAGAAAACCGGTCAACTTAAAAATAAAAATAAAAATAAAAACATATTATAATATACTTATTTTATTTTACTAGACTTATATTTATATTTTATGTTGAATTTGAGACTAATAGTATAACTATATTAATGATTTTGATTATAAATTATAGTTAAATTATAATATTATATCAATTTATTGGAATATTATATTATTAATATTATCTATTAAATATGCGGTTCAATCCATTGAACCCCCGGTCCGACCCATGAACTCATACATTGACCAGTTCTCGGTCCGGTCTGATTTTAAAAACTATGGGAATGATTGATATATCAGTATCGGTTATCAGTTTGGTGGTAACACGGAGTTCCAGAGTCCATTCGACATTTTCTCATTGGGCACTCCAGTCCATCTCATCTCTCGGGCACACGCCATCAGGTACCGTACAATGAACTAAACAACATTAAACCCCGCGAGAAGTTGCAGTCGGGTGTGACACATCGAGAGAATGGGCTTAGGCTGAATTAGAGATTAAATTGATGGGGGCAGTTTTTTGAGGACTAGGCTTGCGGAGTTAGGCATCCGGTGGGCCTGAAGATTGGACAAACGGGCCCAGTAACGTGATTACGGGCTTTCGAGGCCCAGATTCTGGGTCTCCATTTACCGATGCCATCTCCAGCTCCAAGTTCGTTTCCCTCCCAACACCATCTATCTAGGACACAGCTCGCTCAGGTTCCCGAGTAAGTAAAGCATGGCACGAAATCGAAGGCCGGCTCCGGCCTGAATCGGAGACAGGACTTGCTATCAGGACCGCAGGTTCTAGCTTCGGGAGCAAAACCCACCTTTCTTGAGCTGGGGCTGAGTGAGGGTAGGCCTATGATGGATACTCGACCCATAGTTTTAAAAATCGGACTGGATAGTCGGTTTGACCAGTTCAACTGGGAATGGGGCCACTCACCCGGTCCGATTCCTAGAAAATACCCAATTGCACTTTAAATGATATCAACTCCGATTGAACCGGCTCGTTCCCAATCGAACCGGTGAACACAATTGAATATATGAGAAAACCGGTAAACTTAAAATTAAAAAATATAATATACTTATATTTATATTTTATGTTAAACTTTTGTCTAATATAATGATTATATTAATTATTTTGTTACACATCATATTTAAATTATAGCATTATATATATTTATTAGTAATATTATATTATTAATATTATTTATTAAATATATAATTTAACGGATTGAACCCTTAGTCAAACCCATGAACCTATGAATCATTGTTACACTGATTCCTAATTTGATTCAATTTTAAAAACTATGTATCGACCTAATGTTAATGAAACCCAGTAAATAAATAAGAATGTATTCTTCTTCTTAAATAACAATATATTTAGAAGAAATAAATTATATATTCCAAAGAAAAAAAATCTTCTTAGGCAAGGTGAGATATCTATCCATTGCGCTGGTCAGAAAAAGCAGGATTACGTAACTCGAAAACGAAAGAAACAAAAATCAGATATAAAATAGTTTAATCAAGCAAAGGCATCATCGCACAAGTGGCACGAATTTGGCAGGACGACCGTCGGTTCCATAGACGAGACGAATTCCTTCCCCTTGAAGCGATGAAAAGCTCTGGATGATATCGATGGAGGGACCGCCAATAATTCGAGCAGACGATTGAATCCGCAGCTCGTTTTCTTGCTCTTGTCGTCAATGGAGCTGTAACTTGGGGTGGAGTTTGCTTTGTTCTCCTAACGACATCGCGCGTACACGTTCGTATTTACATGTCTCCTTTAGGTGTCCGATCAAGACAACGTGCACATTAGGTTTTGGTGTCAAGGGACTGCTTATCTTCCACATTTCTTCGACGAGGAAGAGTAAACAAAAAAAAGTTGACCGTTCTATCGGCAATGGGACACGTTCAGAGTCCGACCGTGGAGCACGGCGAAGAAGACTCGACGAAACTGTACCTGCATGCGCCATTAACAGTAGTTTCGACAATCGTGCCATGCCGGAGGATCCCTCCATAATTACATCTTTTCTGGGGTCACTGCCATCGGTAAGTCATATCTTCAATGATCCGTGCTTTTGAGCCGTTGATGGGTTTTTTTCCTAATTAAAAATACGTATTTTGACTAACCGACCCTGTGAAACTTCTGATGGAATCAACTAAGAAATTAATAAACTGATGAGGGGGAGGAATTCGATCAACCGTCGCCTGCGCGTCGAAGCCGCGTAAGAGGACGATGCAGTCAGTGTCTACATAGGAAAATGGAAAATCCTCTGCTTTTTTCGCCTTTGCATTTTCATTGAACTTATTGATGAAATGTGGCATACACATAAAAATGTTAAGGCACAGCCCATACTGACGTGTAGCCATTGGACAGGCACAGTCACACACACACACACACACTTGCAGTGTCAGCTGGTGGAAGGGGGCCCGACCTCCCCATGAAAAATCAGTTAGGAAATAAAAAATTAACCCATAAGACTAAAGGGTTACTTATTTGCATAAATCAACCAAGAAAGGCATACCATATAAGCTTTCAATGCGAACTCTAGGATTGACGTGTAGAAACATATTTTCGAAGCAACGGGTTGGTGATCGGGTATCGGCATCATTCTCTCTCCGGGGACCGATCGTGCCGAATGCAGATCCGGCAGGGCACGACGGGGATGGAGTTGCTTTTCCAAGATGGCTAAGAGTCATTGGTGGGTTGGGCAGTTGGTGGCACATAGATTTGGTAAATGCTGGATATATTAGACAAGACAGAAAAAGAGGAAAACAAACTGTCCTGCTCGACTTTTTATCAGTGGATAACCATATCATATCCTTCATATATATATATATATATATATATAATGACCAAGCACATCCCCACCTTATCAATAGAGCGTCAGCATTTACCCCGAAAAGGAAAGATATAGAAAAGTAAACAATTTATTAAATGGAGGCCGTCCGTAGGATATTATAGTGTAATTTACTTAGGATCTTAATAATAAAAAAATGATAAATACGTGTTAAATGTATATATTAGTACTATCATAAGATATATAAATATGTCACGTATGTGAAAAACGGTAGATGGGAATTGGGCTTCCGACCTTCTCGTGAACCCGGCGGATTACATCTGGTTCGTGCCATGGCCAAGGCTCAGATCCCGAAGGGAACGAAGATGATAATTGCACCGAACCCGTGAGCCGACTGCCATAAAAACCCAAAAGTTGAAGGACCAAATTGCAATTGAACCTATTCTTTTTTTGGTGATTGGAAACGTAAAATCTAATCGTTTAAGGGGGGGCAGGGCTCTAGAAAAAGGATGCGCCGGCGCCGCAGCAAATGGTGGTGGTGGCATGGCAACACGTGCTCTTTCCCGGGGGGACTTTGACCGGTTGACCGGAGTTAGGCGGCTCCGATCTTCCGAGAAATACCCGCCAAATTACTCGTCCTAAAATCGGTGAAATCACATTAAACTTGCACATGCTATTTCCCCCAAATTTTATTTTTTTTAAAAAAAGGTTAGTTTTGTTAGTTAAAGTTCGTTAAAAGACATAAATTCCATAAAAATATCACATTTGTATCCCATAGATTTCATTTTCCTTTTTTTCCCCTAATTTCCCCCTCTTTCTATGGAATAAATATTCTCCACTGCAACGTCCAAAAAAAAAAACAAACCTACCACAACCGCATGCCTACAGAATCCGACCAAACGCAAGATTCTTCTTATTCTTGCATCCCAAATGAGACACTGTCCACCTCCCGCAATTAATTAGGCATTGACAGCACGGCGGTGTTGCATGTGATCCCGTCCACGCGATACCAAGTAGGTCGGTTCCACCCTCCTCGCTCGATCAATTCGCAAGTGAAAAAAGGAAAAAAAAAACATATTCTCCTTTTGCTAATTATTTGCATTGCGATGAACCGGACCGCGGACGGTCATCCTATGAATTCGTGCACCACAAATTGGAATTATATATTTAATTAGATTTTTTTTGGACGATATCATTTCCTAACGCAAACCTAAAAGACGACACCGAATTCGAGGCATTCAGTATCTTGCCGGCAAACTTTCTTCATATCCGTCGGTGTTTCATCGGTTTAAGTTGTGATAAATTGCATGCGTGAGGAGATGGAAAGGGGTGTGGACATGATCGAGAGACAGGACAATATCACGATTAAAAAAAAGAAAGATAACAAAAGGATGATCATCGCCGCACAAAAGGGGAAAAATGGATAAAAAGGAGACATCATGGTCTTAAAAGAACAAGAATCATAATCAAGGGGGTAAAAAAGGAATCAAAGCAATATGATTAGTTAACCGTTGTTTAATACGCTTAGAATTACTCCATCATTTTCATATGATAAATTAGTTGAAATGATTTAAAATTTTATCACTTTAAATAATATATAAAATTTAAATATAAAAATTTTTTATATGGGAGATTTTATTCATAAGTAAATCGAAGAAGTCTAGTAAATATGATTAAGACTGGGATTTACCGGTGAGAAGCAGACAGAGACGCTTATGAATTCGAATTGGCCTCACATCATCAAAGTCTGCAAATCTATTTATTAAAATTATTTATTCGTCAGCACGAGGTCCGGTCAAAACCTTGCACCTTCGTTCGTCTTCCCTCTCAAGCTCCCTTTCGCTCCCTCCTCTCTGTGAAGTCTCTCCTTCCCATCCTCCTCTTCCATATAAAGCTTCCATCTTTCCGGACGCCCGCTTCAGTTTCTACAAAGCCCACAAAGCAAGGCCGTCCCCGCAGCTCAGCCGGCTTCTGTAGATTGATTCCTGGTTGTTCTCGGAATATGGGCTTCTTCTCGAGGGAGGAGAAATCGAGAAAGCTCCTCAGGGGCGTGAAGACCGTCTTCTTTCTCATCACCATGCTTATCTCCCTCCTCCTCTTCTCCGCTCCCGTCCTCCTCGTTATAGCTGACACCCTCTTGCCCTCCGCCCTGCTCTCGGCCTCACTCTCCCCCGCCTCCATTTCGCTTGACACTCTTTCCGCCCACTTCTCCAACTACGACTTCCGTTACTCCCTGATTGATATCCCCCTCATTTCGATCGTCAGATCAGCTATTATCATCTGTAAGTACTGTAGCACGAGATACGATCTTCTCTCTCTGTCCCTGTCCTTTTTTTTTGGGTGAGTGAACAGCACTTGTTTGTCGTTTTTCCTTTGAAAAGGATTAGTTACTTGATTAGCAATTGGTTCGTTCGATTTGTGATTTTTAATCGTAAATAAAATGTCAAGTCTCGGTCCACAAGCTCGAGCTCTCAAGAGATCAATCATCATTTGCGTAAGAATCTCGTAATATGGATTTGGCGATCGATCTGTATGTTCTGTAAAATTCTTTTTCAGTTTATTTGATGCGTGAAAGGATTAGATTGCCCAACTTGAAGGTCTTAATCAGTGTCTTTTCAAGTGGGATGGAGCGGAATTTTCTAGTTGACATTTTCGTTTAATTACAGACACAGCCATTTGTCATAGAGACAAGAAGATATCATCAAATGGGTCCATCAAGAGCAACAGAGCACCATTTTTTACCCTTTGTTGTTTCCTGTTTGTGTAGGTGTTTACAGCCTGTGCGATGGGCCAAGGCTCTCCCGAGGGCCGTATCTGGCGATCACTACAATATGTTCAGTCTCTTCTCTGGTGTTTGTCTCACTCAAGGCTTCCTTCGTGTTTGGCAACCCCAGGAGGATAGACCGAGGGGGATATGTCAAGGCCATGGAGATAGCCCTGTTCATCTCCTCTTTCCTCTTGGCTGTTGCTCATATCATCGTGGCCTATAGGATTAGCTGCAGAGAAAGAAGGAAGCTTCTCGTTTACAAGATAGACATTGAAGCTGTAAGTCCTCTCCACATTCTCTCTCACTGATCCGGCTGGATAAATCTTGATTTGGTGCATTTGTTGGGTGGAGAATTTTTGACGACTAATTTTAGTTAATGATTTCACTGAATTAGAGCATGCCTAAATGATAATAGCTGCAAATGGTAAGGATCCTATTTTTGCTTGTCTGGTCTCTAAAGGTAATTCCAGTGGACAAAGAAAACTTTTATACGAAATCGCGTGGAGAGTGAATTGATTGGAAATAGAGATGAGAAGAAAAGTCACTTCTTTTCCTGGCGGAAGGTTTGACTTTAGTTCATCTAGAAGGTCATCGTTTCAAGGTAGGGTTGGTGCATGCGGCTTGCTCAAGTAGCTTGTATATGGACATGTTTTCTGTCCCATGTGCTCTGATGACCGTCCTTATTAAGCAAGTCCTTGCCCAAACACTGTATTATACAAAAACTAGTTTAATCCCGTCCTCTATTTTGGCCATAGAAGTTACAATAGTTAGTATTGATGTTGATGGGTCTAGAAAAATCCAATAGAGCTGGAGTTTTGAACGTTATTCATCTGCATAAATTGAAAAGGCTAGTCGAAGTTGTGAAACAAATCAACAGAGTTTAGGATTTCAAAGGCCAGTCCGGATTACTGCAAGGTGCTATGATCTGACGAGCAACAGTTTAGGATTCTATCTTCACTACACACATAAAGAATTCGACTAAGACACAAGAAGGTTCAATTCGTGGATGTGAACTTCAATTTCAAACTTAAGTTCGTTCTTTTCCTCGCTCAGAATTTCCCTGCTACAGTCAGTAAAAATGAATTTCAGCAGAGGATCAGCCACCATTGGTGATGGCCCACAAGGCATTCAGTTCTGGCCAAATCTCTGATTTTGCAATTTTATCAATCTTGTCCTCTCATGGAATGTTTAGCCTATGCACGAACGAGGCTCTTTCTTTAATAACCCTTCTGCCACTTTTCCTTGTCCCTAGGATAACAAAACCCTTTGAATCCACCATGAGCATGTGCTCCTTCCTTGACACCGATCTAACAGCATGTAATCATCAAATGTGATGAACATTAAATATATCTTTATTGACAACTATTGCAAATTTTAAAAAAAAAACATAACTTTAATGTCGTGGAAAGGCAATTATTTTAATTTTTTTTCCTTCTCTGGCTGTCTTGGGACCTTGTCAATGCATTACAGTAGTGGACTGCAACACAGCTCAAGCAGATGAGTTGTCATGCCAACATTGAGTTGGCAAAAAATGTCTTCAGCAATGCGTAGAATAAGGAAACCATACATTTTTTTTTCCAATGCTAAATGGATTCTTGATATCCTATTTTTGTTGCTGAATGTGTTCTTCGAATGCACACAGGTTTCAGCATGCAAGAACGGGTTCGTGAGATACCAAAAGATTCACCAAGCCGAGAGGGAGAAATGACCTGACAGTTTGAAGGGATACCGATCTCTCTTGCATTTTTGTAATTTTCTTGACTGACTGGTCGCCTTCCTCGGAGTCAGGTTTCAGGTAATTAGGATTGCCTCTTTTTCATTAATTTAGCCTTCTTTGCCTAACATCATATGCAAAACATGTTGCTCTCGTCTGCTTCTGCTCCATTTCTATATTCTCCTTGCGTGTGCCGGACAAATTGTTGGATATTTCCGGCCGTCAAGTCCCTCGAGCTTTCCATTTTTGACAGCAGAGTCTGACCGACAAAAAACCTGACAATTAACTGATCCATGCCCCTTAATAGCATTTTTCTGGAACCCTCTGCAGGTGGATCCGAAGGAGAGATCTGAACCTGAGGTTGAAGGAGTCATAATTATAGCAGGCGGGCGTTTACTTTATTCGTGATTTTGACTTTCTAGAAGATATATACATATTATATAGGAAGGTGCCATATGCTATACGCACGGTACTTGTATACCACCTGCTGATATTTCAGCAGATCAGCTTATGGGAAGGTTGTATGAGAGGGACGCAACTACCGTTCTATTTCTTCTTTCTTTTCTAAAGATTTTTTGGGTTTCCATGTCTTCTTTGACCTGTACAGTTTTGTATTTATATAAGCCCTGAAAAGATCAGAGAAATTGGCCCTCTGTGGCTTATTCCTGATTTTTTAATAAATCCCAGGAACTTGTTCAGCATCCTGAGCTCATTTGCAGTCAACTGTTTGGTGTTAAATGTGATCACTAGAGAGATTAGTTAAGGCGAACCGATAAAGAATCCAAGTTTCATGCAGCAATCACGGGATGGACTCGTTTTGAGTATTGTTCATCATCTGTTCACCGATGACGGGTTCATGTTTCTTCGGCTCATTAGTCAGGACAGCTAGGTATCCGCTCAATGCCGTAAGAGTCCTCCGGACTGCAGTTCGATTCAGAGAAGCAATATATAAAGATCTGTAGCATATTGTCGTCTTATAATTTAATTTCAGTCCCAAAAACACAGGTGCAATTGTCCCTTCCTAGCCCATTACAAAAAGAATTAACCTAATTTACATTGTCGCTAATTGCTGCAAAGGGGTCATTGAAGCTCTTATACATCTAACCCTCTAGATCCTTACATTCCATTCATCACCAGACCCGAGTCCTCTCGACATTTCACAATTATGGGATACCGCTTCTGCGTCCGAGTTGTCGGGAAGAACACTAGCTTATCCTCCTCAGCCGGAACCCAACTGTTAGCAATCATTAACCGAATCAGTTCATATAGTTAGTCCTCTTCAAAACCTCTGCAACCTCGCGGCACATGTTTCAACTTAATTGTCGAGAAGGTTTCACCTGAATCGAGTGACCAGTCGGTGAAGGAAGACCGATAGAATCACCCGGGCCAGCTCGTATCCCGGGCACAGCCTCGGGCCACCTCCGAACGGGGTGTATACATTCCCCGAGTTCGTTGGCCCCGAGTTTTTCTGTACGTTCATTCATAACATTAATGAGGACTCCTGCAGATACCAGATCTTCTTGTGCAGAAAGCTCAGAACGATCAAGAAACCAACGGCATACCTGCCACCTCCACGGGTCGAACGTGCGAGCATCTTCGAAGTTGTCGGGGTCCAGATGCACGGCCCGAAAGGACGCAAAGACTTTCCATCCCTTCGGAATCACGTAGCCTGCAAATGATGCAGCATGAGCGACACAAATGGATCAGTTTCTGCAAGAGGAACTCCGTTGTCCGATCCATAGCGGCCGCAAAAAAAATTCGTGGATCTATCACCTTTAGTCTGAATGTCGGTCGTTGTACGTCTGAATACTCCACTGATTATGTTTGCCACCCGCAGCGTCTCATTAACAACCTGATCAACGTAGCAAGCAGGGGAAAGTGAGGGGGAAAAGCTTGGTGGCAATGAGAATTCCGGGGATAAGTAGGCTTCACTCACACATTGCGTGAAAGGCATGGACTTGTAGTCGGTCCACTCGAGCCCCTGGGACGGGTCCTTCTTCGAACTGATCCCCTCGTGCTCTTCCTGTCCAAATTTCGAAAAATAACCATACAGCATGAATCGGCCATAATAATTACTTAGGGATAAGTGACTAAATTTGACCCTCAACCAATAAAATAGGTGACTGGTAGAGAGCCCACTCAGTTTTTTTTTTTCTTGATTACATAGAATCTCATGAATTTAGAATAGAACAAAGTGACGAGAGAATAAATTAGTATGAGAAATCACACAATGATAACTGAATCTCTAATCTCTTTGTTATTTAGCCGAGAGTAGTAACATATCACCAAATCCACTTTCTCATGACCACCCGGTTAGAACTCGTATTAAGTTAGACTTTACTAATTTCTCAATATCAGCTAGAAAGACCGAAACATGTTTGAAGTTTTCTGAGAAAGTAAACGAGACCATAAGTGGGCCCAAGGCCTAATACCCAGTGCTCGCTGCAGCATAGGCCCAGGTCTACATAGGCCCATTAAGGCGGTCGGTCGCATTAAAGAACCTCAGTAAAAAGACCAAACCGGTCCTAGGAATCAGACAGTGCCTAGAGGCTAGATGCCTATCTGACATCACCATCCACCATGCGCCGTCTGATCCCCCTCGAAATCAGAAATCGCACGGTTCTCAATGCTTCCCCACCAGCTCCACCGCCCGACAGACGGGCCCTGCATTTAATGGGCCACCATACAGCCAGTACTCACTGACCTACTGAGCCGAAATCCCGAGGATACCCCTATTCTGCGAGGCCCAAGATAGGGGCTTTCTCGTCATTCAAGGCAACACGGTCAAAGATACCAGGGACGCAGCTGGGATCAATAATATTTATTTCTTTATTATTACTTTTTTTCATTATTCTGATGCTCGTGTGGTTCATTCAGAGCAGAAGACATAATTCCGTCAGGTTCCATGAATGTCTGTTCCTTTTCTTCGTCTAACTTTGACTTCCTTTTCTTTCCGTAAAAATATTAATTTCCGAGCTGAAAAGGGTAAATATAATAATTTATATCCTAAAATAAAAAATAATATAAATAAGAGGGGAATATTCACCGTCGAATATGATAGCTTTTTGTAATTTTATTTTTTTGGATATATCAAGTTGATGATAATGTTAAAATTAATTTTGGGCTGGGTAAAAATTAAAAAATTAAAGTAAAAGAATACGATGAAGAAGATGAGACATATTAATATAATAAGAAAATAAATAATATCTATAGAATGTTTATTTTTATTTTATGTCAAGCCCATATTGGAGGGCACAAATTTGAGCGGAAAACATTACTTATTTTGCTTATGTCATAATGCAGGTTCAATATTGAAGTCGTGGGTCAGGTCAGGCCTCTTTTTCTAATAAATCATGTGATGGGATATAACAATGTTAGTCTTTATCCACTCACCCCTCCTCCCGAATATGAATGGTTCTTGGTATAGATAACGATGTCGAGGCAGGTTAGCTCCTAGCGCTATGACATGATAATTAGACTTTGTGTTATTCACGAGGTCCACCCTCGAACAAGGTGCCAAATCTAGGGACCAATCAAATCGATCATAGATTGTGATAACGTGATAAGGATTGGGTAGCGAGCGGGGGTTTGATGAGCGTATGTACCTTGAGCTGGGCCAGGGCGAGCGGGGTCTCGGTGAGGAACTTGACGGCGAGGGTCATGATGGTGGAGGTGGTCTCGTAGCCGGCGACGAGGAGGGCCACAAGGAAGTCGACGATCACCTCGTCGGAGAAGTGGTCGTCAGAGGCGAGCAGGGCCCCCAGCATATCGCCCATCGTCGTCCCTTCCTCCTCCCTCTCTCGCCTCCTCCGCCTCACGATCACGCTCAGCGCCTCCGCCACCTTCGTCCTCGCCTGACGACAATTCAAGAACCAACGCCCCGAAATTTATATAAAGCAAAAAAAAAAAAGAGCGCATATCATATTGAATCGAGACACGTTCAGTTCGATTCTTGATCGATGTCAAGGACTGGATTGGATGAAAATGACAACCGGTGCTAATGGCTAAATGACATGTGACAAATTGGCAATGAAAAAGGCTTCAATCAATATAATTTGGCGCAACATCGTATGGTTTTTGTTCTCTAATTAATTCTCGTTGCAGACAAATCAAAATGTCGTGTCATTAATTAGAAAAAAAATGTTCCTCCTATACCTCACGTGGACTTGGAATTAACCGTGGCATGTCACTTTCCCAGAAAGATAATATCCAAAAACTCCTTTTTACCCAAAAAAATGTTACATTAAAAGAATTAAAAAGGGGGGAGATAATTTAATAAATAAGTATAAGGAAATAATATGTTATTTTATGTAAATAATTTATACGTACTCGGATGGCTCGACGGTAGGTGGCGGAGAAGAGCGGGAGGGGGACGGTGAAGAAGCCCTCGATGACGAGCACGTACTCCTTCCTCAGGGTCTCCGTCCACTCCCCCGGGTCGAAGCTCATCAGCTGCTTCATCGTCAGCTCGAATGTTATCTGCATCCACAGATAAAAATCGCTTCATGGATTAATCTTTTGGATCGACATTCACGGGGGAAATTCTACCGTAAATTTGGCTTTTGAAGAATTAATAATATATTTTTTGAATATTTAAGTGATGGGTAGGGAGACAAGCGTTTGATTGATTGATTAATACAACAGCTCGCACGTGCGTGCTCTTTAGCTCTATATATGTCCAGACGTGAAACTCCATCATCAATGCCACCCACTGGGTCACTTGGCCACGGGATCTCACTAGTTAGTCATCTCCAAAATCATTCACACCTAATAATATTTCTACTCTATAGATTAAAAAAAGAGTAATATTATAATTATAAGTTCATAATTTAATTTTCCTTTTATTATACATAAAAAATTTTCCTTTTACCATACATAAATATTGAAAGAAAAAAAATTAAACTGAAAAAATATTTTATTAAATATAATAAATGAAAATTATCTCACACCGATACAATGAATTTTATTTTAAAATTGTTTGGTAAAATCATTTCCTTCTACCTGTATGGGAATTTAACAAAAAAAAAACCTTCTTGGCAATTTTTACTATAAAGCGACATAGACCGACTCTCACCAGAGGCACGACCAGAGTCGACCCGGCATGATGACTATGTGTGTAACACTTATCGTAACGATCAACGGCTGCTCTAATATATATCGTGATTGTATAACCAACGACGAGCCGAGGGAGGGTCGAGGGAAATATGGACGCTACCGTCCCAAGACCAAGTGATGGTGCTTAGCCTGTGGGACCCGCAGACAGATTGTGGGGGTTATAAACCTGCTAGAACCAGCGGATTAATCCTCGGCATACGGTCGTACGCGGGTCCCACCGCCAGCTGGGATAGCAGTAGGGCTGCGATCGATGGATCGGAATGGGTTTTTATAGTTATTTATTTATTTATGTTACCTTCTTGGCCTCTTCCATGAGGAGGACGCGGCCGGACCAGGAGCCGAGGTTGAGGCGGATGACGCGGTCGATGTCGACGAGGAAGCGGTGGCGGATGGTGGCGGAGCCGTTGAAGCTCATGGTGAGGGAGTGCATCCGCTTGTGGAGCCCGCCCTTCATGAGCAGCAGCGAGTGGCGGCCCAGCAGGTTGCTGATCGACCCCGGGTAGCTCACCTCGAACAGCTTCCCCTCGTTCTGCAGTATGAACCGGTTCGTCTCCGGGTCCGCCGAGAACACCGTCGGCTCCCCGAACACGTGCGTCATGAACACCGGGCCGTGCCTCCTAACCCGCTCGTCAATGAACGGCTCCGGGTTCTCGGTCTTGTAAGCCGCGATCAGCTGCAGCGTCTCCCCGATCAGCGGCAGGCCCAGGCTTCCCGGCGGCAGCCTCCTCCTCCTCCACCGCCCCACCTGGAGGAGGAGGGCCGACGCGGCAGAGAGGGCCAGCAGCAGCACCAGTGTCGCGAGAAAATCCATTTGTTTCACTGCCTTGGGGGATCCGTATGGGTAGAGTGTTCATATGTTTATATCTGCGTGCGAAGGGAGGTGGGGGAGTTAAGAAGGGAATCTATTTAATTTTTATTGAATAGTTACGTCATGTCGGTATATTAGTAGTATAATAATTATATTAGATATCTTTTATAAATTTTTATATTTTTATAAATGAGGAAATTATTTTTAATATTATAATTGATACCTGAAATGCGTTAAGGGGAGTAATTTTGTTTTCTTAAAAAGAGAGAAATAGACATTTTAAGAGGAAAACTCAAGAAACTGAGTATTATAATGGATTCAGTAAATAAAAAAATAAGATATTTCGACAAAAAAAATTAATAAAAATAACTGAACTTCTTATGTCGTGGTTGAGACTCTTAAATCCATCATCCTGCAGTACATGATCACCTATTTTCGCACTCTTCCCCAGCTTCGCCAATCGTATCGTACGCGTCCAGCTCATTGCAAAATTTATTTTTTTTAAAAAACCGCGTATCTGTCACTTGGATGGCCATGAATTAAATAATGTTTATTAATATATTAGATTATCTGATTGACCTCATCTGCGTGTATGTATTATCACTGTATTCTGCGTATGAACTAATCGATCGTGCCGACGGGAAGTAAAAGCTGTGCTAGTCATGATGGATTTGTACGTGTGGACCGATGACTGCATGCGATGGACCGGAACGTGGCGCGTTAGCTTTTCGATCCGGTGGAATGTCGACCGGTTTAAGTCATCACGGACGGCGAAACAAATGCAAATCGTGGACCTTCCACGCCTACATAGCTTGCAAGAGAGAGTTCCGAGCCGGCCGGTGTATCAGAACAGCTTATCGCTCATCGTATTACAAACACAATCCATCCCTATATTACGTGCTTAGGCTATTATTCTGAAATATAATAAAATGGTATAAAAAAATAACAGAAAATATTGCTACAATCGAATACGTGTACCCTCCTCCACCAAAAGGGCAACCCTAAGTTATTGAGATATACCCACAACATCTGTATCATTCTGGACGATGATGGGGAGAGACTTCCCATCCCACCATGAGCTTGTGCCCACTTCCCCCAGCTTTAGTGTCCATAATTAATTCCATATAAGTCAGGAGTCGTGTACCGAATTTGAATTCTCGAAGCGATGCATGTGATTTGAGTTACTAACCGACACCTCATCGGACTATTCAATTTTGTGAATATAATTCCGTTGGTGGGAAGAAAGAGTGCTGATACGGTGATCCCCGGCACGGCCATAGTTCACTGGGGGGGAATCGGCTCCATTAATTAACAACAATTCAATTGCTTATCGTCGCATTTCCATCTTCTTGAGCAGCATCATTTTCCACGTGCGAAGATGATGGCGACCTCACATGTGATATTAGCTTAGGTACGAACTAACGAGACTACTTACGTATGCTCTTTGCTTAATAATCATCAACCGATAAAATTAAAATTGCCCTTTTTCCTGCCATTATCTTTAATTACCCCCTCTCCACTCGTGTGTGTGTGTGTGTATGTATTCAAAATTTTCGTAATTATTTCAAAGGAAATGTTGTAATTTCAAATATAAGAAATTGAAAATTGAGAAATGAAATTTAATTCAATAATACCAATATTGTCCGAATAATTGAGAGGTTGTAAATTTGATTCTCATTTGTTTCGCTTTATTTCCTTATCTTTACCGCCGTTTCTAAACTTATAAGTTTTCAGCAAACTATCCATGGGTAATAGTTTTTCTCTCATTGAAACGAGATTCGTGACCATATAAAAAAAATATGGGGAGAACAAAATGGTGCAGTAGTTTCAATAATAAACAATAATATCTTATCATATATGTTTTTAATTACGAATTAAAAACGATATCAATTGTATCAGACTCTATTTTTAGTCAGTATACGCTAAGCTAAAAGATCCGATCGTCATAAAAAAATAGATATATATATTTATTTATAGTTGACTGGTAATTATGGGATATATATATATATATCTTAAATTTACATGAGCTAGGTAGTATTATAAAAATTCGGGTTACATCAATAATTAGCTTGCTCGTGAGAAATTATCCTCTTGCCGACACAAATAATATTCTGGAGGAAAAATAAATAAACAAATGTTGGCTTGTCCCTTATTTTCGATTTTCAAGCCTAATATATACAGCAGGAAATGTCCCAATAATTGTTCCTATCACCTGAAAATTACCACGTGACATACATTGAAAATAATTTCTAAAAAATTACAGTCTCTCGCGCAAACCCGTGTCAGTTAGCAACCAGTGGGTGGCTAAACATGGTGGAGAGTGTACAGCGGGGACACAAGAGTAATTTTCGGGTCGAGGTCTCCCGAGCTTCTCGAGCCTCTGTGACTATATACGGGGCTTCGCATGGTCTAGGAAATGTATCCGGTGCAATATGCACCCATTCAAATCGACCGAAATGCAGTTGCTCTCCAATGACGTCGTCGATGGTGGCTGAAATTGGGAAGCACCGGGGAAACCAGACCGGGCCCCACATCTCTTGTATCTTTCCATTTGTTCTCTTGCGCTTGGCAAGGAGATCTGGCAGGAGATCAGGAGAGGGTCAAACTGATTTGGTCAACCACCGGACACGAGGCATCAGGCACACGTGTGTCAACAGTGTGACAGGGGAGATCCGTACAGAAATTTCACAGAAAATTGCAATTCCCGATGCTGTGAGGGTCTTCTCAGCTGATGACACAAAGGCTGTCAGATCGTGCAGGTGGGAGATTTGAGATTTACCGGTCCTCACCCTCCCCCCACATTAAATTCACATGCAAAATAACCACCGAAAGAAATTCTAATATTTTAATATTGATAATAAGTCAAAGGTGTAATAAACTGTTAAAAAAATAATGATACTGTCACGTTGGTAATAATTAATTTCGTAGTTAAAAAGTTATTGGATGGAATTTCAGGAATAAATTGATAAAATTTGTTAATTTTTAGGATTTTATATTAAAAGTGGTCAAAATTTTGAAGATTTTAATGTATTTTCCTCATTAATTAAGTCTGTTTATACAATATTTAAGTTAAAAAATAATTAGAAAAGGTAAATTTGGTCAATATTCTGCATTGGATATTCCATGATGATTCCTACAGTAGAAAGAAGCGACATGCTATTTACCCAAATAAATTGAAAAAATAAATAAACCTACCCATATATTCCTCCATTTCCATAAATTTCAGCAAAACTATAGAGTCTTACGTTGACAATTTCCTCGCACGGCCATCTAAGGTCTGATGGTAAACCTCGTTATTGGTTGATTCCGTTCAATTCGGGTCACATTAATAGTTTGGTGGCCTGTCGCCTCCGAATTATTGGCTTGTCCTCGTAAGAGCCGGCCCACGCATACGTCGGTCGAATCCAATCGTGTCGGCATTCACGAGTTGTGCTGAAAGAGAAACCCCTCCATAAATCTTTGGCTGCTTGCGTTTCGAGTTATTCTTTTCTCTCGACATAATATATATATATATATGATTCCTCATTGAAGACTGGACAAATTGAACCAGCCTTTCATGGGGTGCATATTGTTACGTGATTTCATTGTTCTATCGACCGAAAGTCGTGGGGGAAGATAGAGAACTATGTCACAACAATTTGTGGTTTCACACGTGTGGGAAATTTTTTTGATTAATCATTTTCATAATAATATGATAAGAACATAATACTATATTAATATATTCCATAGTGGCCGATTAGGGATCGCTTGCTCTGCGTCTTGACAGAGTGGAACACACCTAATCGGTTAGCTGTGACCTGGGTTATAAGGGGGACGCAAGCCCCATGTTGCAAACTGATTTTCTCGGTTTAATCAAGCGGGGATCGTCTTAGGTCTTACTAGGGGCATTTCTCAGTAGTCTCAACCCATTTGTACACGTGGAAGCTAACACTGATTAGTGAGCTAGAAGACTCCAGTGTTGCTTCCCCTATTTCTCTTAAGAACAGAAGTACAGCATTACCGGGATAGGTCAGTATACTCTCGCCACCACGTGGGTCAGATCGTAGATTCGGATGTCGTGGAGATAGTGCTCTGGCTTTCTTCTTCTTCTTCTTTTTAAAACTACTTCGACTTTCTAGAGGAGGATGATGATTGGGTTGAACGTTGTCGTCTGCATAAGCTCTGTCCCTTGAGCCATGTGGCCGTCGCTTTCTTGCTTTTCCCGAGACATGTCTTTCGGGGCGCGGCCTTAGGCACGTCCCGCAGCTGCAACTGCCATGGTAAATTTAAATTTACCTATCCTTTTACCGCACGAAATATTCCGAATCTCCTCAACTAGTCGGTATACTTCATGTTATGTATTCGACATCCATGAATATGATGTGCTTGCTACAGCGTGTTCGATCTGGCCGTGAAATTGTGGTCACGGTAACGCCTTATCCATGTATTGAGAGCCCACGTTGGAAACTACATATTGACCGCTCTTGCTGCCACTCTCTGCTGCGGTGTAAAATGAGTTCACATTCGATTTCTGTCTCCGGCTCCAACTCCCACATCGGATGAGCCAGGTTGAAAATTTCGACCCTAATTGACCGTACTAGCTAGGAGCAGAATCATATTGGGCTGTACAGGAGTAGGCCCCAGAACCTATGGGCCGGGCCCAATTAGTCATCCATGGTTGCCTTGCGGTGTCCACGTCCGTACTGTACCTTACGAGATACCATTTTAGGTTATATGTTTGATCGGGTGGTCTTTCCATGTGTAGGTCAATTTTGGGCTTGAGGAGGGGACTGTGGCCCATACGTTACATGGGCTCTAATTTGTGCGGAGAAGTTGGCCCAGTAGATATGGGCCTTGGATCCATTAATGGCGAAGGAGCCTGCATTTACCGTAAATGGGGCCCGCTGAATGAGGTAAAGACTGCCGTCGACCATCCGTTCATGGCCTCCTCGGATAAGGAGAGATAAGGCCCCAAATTGTTCACATCCATCCAATGAAAAATTCCCCAAAAGTTAATAAATAAATTCTTCTATTATTATTATTATTATTTTGGTTGAAATCTTCTCTGATCAATCTCCTTTAACTACCTCTCTACATATGTTGATTTGATGATGAAAATGCCAAATTCGCCCCCCCATGAATTACATTTCATTCTCTTTCAGTCCTCACTGGTTTTAGTCTCCTAAAAATAGCCACTCACATACTTTTCTGAATTTATATGCCCCATTAGGGACCTTTGGATAGTTCTATGGTTTAGTTTGAATTTATATGCCCCACTAGGGACCTTTGGATGGTTCTATGGTTTAGTTTGGCTGACTAGCCATGGTTGCTGCAATCAATCATCATGGGGCGAGTCTTTCTAAGTGGAACAACTGTTGGGGTAAATTTAAAAGGATAAAAAGATAAGTGACCGAGGCACAATATTCCAAAATGGAAGGCCCAGATAGCCATTTTTGCCCTTCGGTTTTTCTTTTATATTAAATCCAATCGACTATCTGTTGTCTTGAATTCCCTGGCCACACCCCTGAGATACCGCCCGCACCTAACCCAGAATGGCCACAGCGTCATACTTCTTTGGGACCCGCATCGGCGGCCCAGTGCCTGGCAGCGGGCGTTTCCAAGCGCGGTTCGGGTTCGGAAAAAGGAAATCACCTCCACCAGCGAAAGCTCCGCCCAAGAAGGCGGCAGACTTGGAGCGGCTCGTGTGGTTCCCAGGAGCGGAGCCACCGGAGTGGCTGGATGGGTCGATGGTAGGGGACCGTGGGTTCGATCCCTTCGGGCTTGGGAAGCCGGCGGAGTACCTGCAGTTCGACTTCGACGGCCTGGACCAGAACCTGGCCAAGAACGTGGCAGGTGAGGTGATCGGGGTGAGGAGGGAGCCCGGCGACTTGAAGCCTACTCCGTTCCAGCCGTACAGCGAGGTTTTCGGGTTGCAGCGGTTCCGGGAGTGTGAGGTGATCCATGGCCGCTGGGCCATGCTCGGCACCCTCGGAGCCCTCGCCGTCGAGGCCCTCACCGGCGTCGCGTGGCAAGACGCCGGAAAGGTCAGTGGGCGCGTGGCATTTCCTTTTACGCACTCAAATTCCCATCATTTTATTCATTTAATTCCCTGGTTACCGAAAGATTACATTAGCACGGTTACCTCTACTCCTAACAAATCCACAAGGCATTTGCTCATGTCACATCTAGATCTTATCCTACTAGCGAGTCACGAATTCGTGAGAATCATTATCGATGATTGAATTTATAATGTGTTGGTCTGATCTAAGAGACCGGACCGTATCAAGCTTAAATGTTTTGTGGTTGTGGATGTGGCATGAAAAAACAAAAGATAATTTTCCACCGCCCCCGGCTAAAACCCAGTGGCGACATAACAAGAACCTGAAGATTCTCTTGTATTGTCTTTTTGATTGATTTACATTGTATAAATTAAAAATAATTGTCGGCTTTGGTTTGTGGGACCGCCCTTTAAATGTGGGGAACGGTATCCCAATCCCCGTCGTGTCAAATCTGGGTCCAGCCGATTTGAGTGGACGCGGTTGCTATTGATTAACCGGACCGAGAACGACAGTTGTTGGGCCGAAAAGACGTGCACAGATCGGGCCTGACAAATTAGGCCCATTAGGGAGCAGGGAACATAATGGGCCTAAAGCCCACATAGGCCCATAATGTCCATACGAGTGTCCGTACTCGTGTCGTGTTATTACGAATTGCCCTTCCTTCTTACCGTTTCAGGTGGAGCTGGTGGAGGGATCATCCTACCTGGGCCAGCCGCTTCCCTTCTCCCTGACGACGCTGATATGGATCGAGGTCATCGTGATTGGGTACATCGAGTTCCAGAGGAACGCCGAGCTCGACCCTGAGAAGAGGCTGTACCCGGGAGGGTACTTCGACCCGCTCGGCCTGGCCTCCGACCCGGTGAAGAGGGAGAACCTCCAGCTGGCAGAGATCAAGCACTCCCGTCTGGCCATGGTCGCTTTCCTCATATTCGCCATCCAGGCCGCTTATACCGGGAAGGGCCCCATCGCCTTCGTCGCCACCTTCAACAAATGAGCCAGCTCAGCCTCAACCCCCCGCCGGTCGATGCTGTCAAGTATTTTTCTAATGTATGCGTCTCGGGGCGCCTTCGATTTGTGTCAGTGTATAAGAGATCAAAAGGAGAACCTCAAGCTGGACAATTTCGAGTAAGTTGTAACTAATGGAGCCGTTGGGAATCTCCCGCGATCCATGCTTGTTTATGTATGATTACAAAAGTAAGATCCACGTGTTCGTATGATGCCATGTCGAACAAGACCATCTTTAAAATTAAAAAGAAAAAAGAAAAAAATGACAATCCTAAAAGCTTGCGAGAAACGGGCCTCGCCATCATCCATTGGGCCTTTGTTTTGTGAATATGAAGGCCCACTTGAGCTCCCAACTGGCTACGTGGGCCGAGCCGGTTTCTGCCTAAGTGTATGATGGGCCCCTTCAGAGCCCACTGCGGTTTACAAATTATAGAAGGAAAAAAAGAGGAAAATCATCTGCTGGTGGGGGCAGTTTTGGAATTCGAATCCCCCACGAACTCGCAGACCCGACGACGTAAGCTTGAAGTGAGAGAGAGAGAGAGAGAGAGGAATGATGAGAGAGGAACATTCATAAAATGCAATCGTGTTGAATTTCAGTGTAGCAGCAACGTTCTGACGATCTTAATTCGATTCCGATTATACCCCTTTCATTTTCTTGTGGCTTGTACCCTCCTAGGCGTTAGCCTACTAATGGAAAAGGGAGTGCAATTTATTTTCGTTCTCAGAGCAGATCTTCACCGTCGGTTTTTGAGGGATCTCCGGTCACTACACCATGCAACGATTCAGAAGGGTGGGACAGGTCTGGAGCTCCTGTAGTCCGTCACAGATGATAGTATTCTCTGGGGGGAATTATTTGTCCCGTCGCCGAGAAAATCCGAAAATCCGTACAATCACTGTGGGGGTAGAACCCCACTTTCTAATTCGGGACCCCGAAGGTGACTTTATTTACCCAAACTGCCACCCTGGTCCGGTCTTCCTGCATCCTCCTCCTCCCTCCTCTGTGATCTCCGGTCCACTCCTCTCGATCTCAGTCTCCGGGCTTTTCTGTCCTTGGGCGTTCTCTGTCTCCGGGAGCAAAGATTCAGCTTTGGGTGCGCGGCAGTGGCGCATTGTTTGAGTGGACTGGTCACTGGCTCGCTTTCTCTCTCCTAGGTTTCCTCTGCTTCAGTGGCGATTTCTTCGAGCTGCGAGCTGCTAGCTCTCTGGGGCACGCTGAGAAGCCGGTTTTCTTACTTCTAGAAGTCAATGCGAACTCTGGCGTAGCGTTTGGAGGGTCTGGGCTTCGAGTTTGAGCTGTATTTGAGCTCGACTTTAGATCTGGGATTGTCAATTCCATTTTAAGAAAGCTTCCCGGGCGCTTGTTTGGGATATAATTAGTGGCGCGGTTGGGTTGGGGGCGTGAGCGCGAAGCTAAGCTTGGTCTTAATTAGAAAGCTTAATTAGGTCTCGGTTAGGCCTTGTTGATATCTGTTGCTGATCTTATCTGGTTAGGGTTTGGAATTTGGGGGATGAACAGTAGCTTTAGGGCACAGGAACCCCAAATGCTAGGGCGGAGGCGCCAGCAGATGATGAAGGATAAAGAGGAGGAGCTTCAGCTCTTCCTTGAGATGCGCAAGCGTGAGAAGGAACGCAATGATCTCCTCCTTAACAACGCTGAGGAATTTAATGCGTCCCTGGGTATTAATACTATCAGTTGCTTCATCTTAGTCTTCGAGATTCTGCCATCATTCCTTTAAATTCATGTTGAATACTAGCAGCTTCAGACTCTGTTGAGTACTACTGCTATGTTATTGCGGCTCAAGTAATACGTGAAATCAACTTAACCTGCATTGAGTTGGAGAAAATGCTGAATATTATCGTGCATTGTTGCTTGTGGTTGCAGGATCAAAGCCTGTTGCTTCTCCTATTTTCAGCCTTGCCCCTTCAGTGCCTCCACGGAAACTTGCAACTGATGATTTTTTAAATGCTGATACTGATAAGAATGACTATGATTGGTAAGTCAGAAGAATGTTTCACCTGGTTTGTTCAGAGTTTTTGTCTGGTTTATGTTTGTGTCTCTTATCTTCATTATATTGCTTTGAGTTTATGGACATTTACTTCGTTTGAAAAGTTAATCAGAGAAATAGAGCTATCTTATTTATTTCTTCATCTTAACCTCCCATTGACCAACTTTTGAATTATTATCTCCTTCAATTTGTTAGATACTTAGATTCTGGATTCCTCCCTTTTCAATCATTTGCTCCTGGAACAACAATAAATATGTACTAAGGAGCTTCAAGAACCACTCTTACGGTGAAACATTTAGCAGATGTCATCATTAGTTGTTGTTAGGATTACATATGGAGTATAGTTTGTTCACAGCTCAAGCTATCTTCCCCACTAGTTTCTGTCCAAGTTGATTGGATGATCTGGCATGGAAATTATCATGACCATGATTGACCTTCTGATATGTCATATTGCTACTAGTAGGGGATGGGATTCATCACTTTGAGAATGTTGGAAAGTTTGTGTCAAATATTTAAATGAATGGGTTGATGGATTACCTTACAGCATATGATACTCAGAAAGAAATTCTGAAACAAAAGTTTTCAATTTTTAGAATTTTCCATTTTATTTATAAGCATGAGACTTGTATTAGGTACAAATGCTATGCTTTGGAACATTCCCATCTCTCATCATACTTATAAGATCCGAAATTTAGACGGCTGGTTAGCAAAATATGCTGAAAATATTGCAAGAGGTGCTTTTCTGGAAAATTTTCCACCAATCATGACCTCTTGAACAACTTTTGTGCACATCTGTTGTTGTCGACTTGGTGGTTGGATGGTTGGACCATTTCTTCCTGCACAGAATATCTACCTTACCATTTTTCCCAATGACAGTACAACTTCTGAATGTTGACATTTCCTGTTCAAAATAAATGGCACTAGATGCTTCCTGGTAAATGATAACATAAACTTCTCTTAGTGCATTGTATGATGTAGCATTTCATTGTGGCATTTAAATTTATTACTAAAAAAAAAATCATATTGGCATTTAAGTGTTACTAAGTTGCTAAGTTTTTCACTGCTTACAAGAATGTATGTGATGCTTTCTCGGCAAGGATGTATGTGTTTTTCTATTTTCGATGTTGGTTTTGGTTGAAGTTTCTCTCTTTTTTAGGCTTCTCACACCACCTGGAACACCCCTTTTTCCCTCTTTGGAGATGGAATCACAGAA
The DNA here is from genome assembly GCA_900174645.1 of Sonneratia alba. Classification (NCBI taxonomy): domain Eukaryota; kingdom Viridiplantae; phylum Streptophyta; class Magnoliopsida; order Myrtales; family Lythraceae; genus Sonneratia; species Sonneratia alba. The sequence continues at coordinate 2,938,238 of FWPY01000030.1, forward strand.
GACGCTAATGAGTCAGCTTGGTACTCCAAAAGCTCGGCCAACTGCACTAAAATCTAGAGTAAGAGCAATTCCTTATTTCTGAGACTAGATCTAGAGTAAAGGCAATTCCTTACTTCTAGGTTTTGGTCATGATTGAGAGAGATATTGCTGTTGGTTTTGTACGTGTCTATTTTTGGCACTTTTTACCTTTTCTAAAATCTTTTTCCCCCAGTTAAAGCAATATCATTTTCACATTGAAGTGTCACCTGCTTGCTAATTTTTGCATTGTGTACTTACTATTTTGTGTTGAAATGAGAAATATTTTTAAAACTTTGGAGCTTGGAGATGATCTAGGAAGCAGCATGGACAATCGAGGTCCTGATAATTGAGACTTAGCATGTATCTTGCCCAAAATCTTTAGTTTGTGTTTGAGAATGCTGTTCAAGTTTTAACTTTTCACTTATGTATTTTTCTCGTACTTTAATTTTCATAACTCCAAACTAGTCAGAAAGGTTCTAAACTCAGTAGTTGCCGATTCTTCTGAAACCCACCCGACAGTGAGTTTCAATGTGTTGTAAATCTGTTAAGTGAGTCAGCTCTTTCAACTTATTTTCAGTTGGCAAATTCCCAGGCAGAACCTGTCACTGCAAGAACCCTAATGTCTAGGCAACCAGCTTCGTCCCCAGGATTGAATTCTTCAGTGGCTGGTGTCCGGAGGCCCTCATCCGCGGGTGGCTCCAGATCAAGGCCTGCAAGTCCAGCAAGTCGGTCCACTCTAGCCACTTCTTCTAAACCATCGAGATCCTCGACTCCTACCTCAAGACCAACACTATCTTCAAGCAGATCCGGTGTCCCCTCAGCTAGGCCTTCACTATCTACCACCAAGCCTGCTGGTTCATCAACTAAACCTTCTGTTTCAGCAACTAAACCAACAGTTCCTTCTAGGTCATCTATTCCATCAAGGTCCACAGCAAGATCTTCAACTCCAACTTCAAGGCCCACCATCCCCCCTCCCAAGCCTGCCTCAAGGTCCGCAACCCCAACACTGCGGCCTTCCACTCCATCAGGTGCGCCAAGCATATCTGTCCCCAAAAGTAAGCCATCCTCCTCAGTGGCAAAAACTTCTGCTGCTGCAACTTCAAGAAATCCTGTACCATCACGTGGGGCCTCTCCAACTGTGAAACCCAGACCATGGAAACCCTCAGAAATGCCCGGTTTCTCCCTAGAAGCTCCACCTAACTTGAGGACGTCCTTGCCTGAAAGGCCACTTTCAGCTACCCGGGGTAGACCTGGAGCGCCCAGTTCCCGATCCTCTTCTATAGAGCCAGGTCAACCTGGGAGACCTAGGAGGCAGTCATGCTCGCCGTCAAGAGGACGCCTCACCAATGGTGCCCTTCACCCGAGTGGAAGCTCAGTTCCTGCAATGGGCCGTAACCATACCAAAATCAGTGACAATGTTAGCCCAGTTTTAGTTGGAACCAAGATGGTGGAAAGGGTGGTAAACATGAGGAAACTAGCACCTCCTAAGCAAGACAATAAACATTCTCCTCACAGCAACTACTCTGGAAAATCAGCTTCATCCCCTGATAGTTCAGGATTCGGGCTGACACTCTCCAAGAAATCTCTTGACATGGCCATAAGACATATGGTACGAATTTATTTCATTGTCCTTGGAACTAAAACTTGAATTGCCCAAGTTGATAATCAAAATGAGCAAAAGCATAGACAAACTGGTCTGGCTCCTCATTTCTTTTTCCTGTTGTTTTGACATGTCTTAACTTTGACTGATCAAGGAAGTAATTCTGTTCCTTGTAAATTTTACTATGGAGCAGGATATAAGACGGAGCATACCTGGAAAATTGCGGCCCTTGATGACTAATATCCCGGCTTCCTCCATGTACAGTGTGAGATCGGTGTCGGGGCCCACAAAAAACAACAGGACAATTAGCGTGTCGGACTCACCACTAGCCACTAGCAGCAACGCCAGTTCCGAATTGAGCGTGAACAACAATGGCCTCTGTGGTGATGGGCGTGAGATGGAAGATGATGTGGGCAGTGAGAAGGATGGGCGTTCCCCCACAACTGCACGAGGTCGGCGATTGTGATAATCAAACCAAGAACCCTCTCCTCCTAGGACTGACACCGAGAGTACTAGTGCTCTCTGATGAGAGGTTAGTGAAGGGATTAGCCTGGTTTGTCTGATATCAATCTGACTTGGGAGTCATATCGATCATTTGATGATATGAGTTTATAGTTTAGGAAACTCGATGGTGGCTGTTTGCATATGCCCCGAGTCGTACCACTTTCTACTCTTAAGTTGTAAGGCGAATCGAATCGAATCTAATATGCCCGTTTCCAAGTGGAAGGGAGCTAATCAAAGTGATATGTACCTCCTCCTCCGCTGGGTTAGTCGCCACGGGGTTCACCATTCGTAATTAGCAAATGAAGATACCGAGTTAGCTCGAATGTGACCGTAGCGATGATGATTTCCCTGTAAGAGCTACGTTTGAAGATATTCCCCTTTCTGATCATCTGTATATTTTGAGGACCCTGAACTATTGTATCTACACATGGCGTACATGGTCCAAGAAGGACTAAAGCTGGTCATATTCTCATCCTCGCGATCTGGTGGAGCCTTTCCGGTTGATCACTGCCATCTTTCTGGGCGGAGTGTCGGACATTGATTTTGATTGACTTCTGACCAGCAGAAGCGTCAGTAGAATTTTGATGCTCCTCGATCAAGACACATCTTCACTCTCAATATTCCATGATGACCATCTGTAGCATGGAGGCAGTGACAAGGAAGCCTCTGAAGGAAGATAGAAGTGAGCATCAACTTCCTGTGTGAAGTTCCTCCGGAGGAGTATGTATGCACCATCATCTCAAATAAAGTAAAAAAAAAAAATGACAGTATTATTATTGTCTGCTAAACCACTAGTTGCGACTGTATTCCTGTTCCCGATAACTATCTATTCTAAATATTTGCGACGATCCAACTCAGAGAGCAGGGTTCAGATCATTCTGGAGGAGGGATCTTCGAGGGTTACCCCATGATCGGGTTTGCATCCTCTTAGTCCTCCTAAGTTGTTTAACCATGCCCAGGCGTTCTGAAGAATATGGGGAAGGGATCTACTTTGCAGCCAATGGAAATGCAAATATGATTAATGGAGAATAACAGTAGTAGGAGTTTCCGATGAATTAATATTGTTACCATTGATGGCATGTACTCCTTGATCACAGCAAAGAGGGCCGCGTGACCCACCGTAGTTACCTTATCAATGCATATACCAGACAGAGTGAAGATTTAATCGGATTGTTGCCTGAAAGCATATGATTTATAATGAAGTGGGGAAATAACTCACAGGAAGCAGCATCAGAATTGTGACCGGGGTAAGTGTAGCTAAATCTTTTAATGTCCACCGTAGCTTCTTCTTCTCTCCCTTGGAAACCCTGTGTCCTCTCAATTGTTTCTGGAGGAGTTCAATAGACACTGTGATGTCTATCAAGAGCAACTGGGTTCCCATCCATAGATCCTACAGGCAGAAGTGCAAATATCAGTTGAGCTGTTTTTTTTATCACTGCAACTATCCATTCTCAAGGGAGATTGGCCTTACACAACTCATAGAAGCAACCTTCACACTGTATTTCCTGAATAAATCTTCAGGATGAATGTTAGGCTCAGTAATAGGCACTCTATCTGAATAGACCATCCCATCTGTTTCCCTGGAGGCAGTAGGCTGCGTATTGACAATGTTAAATTTTGCAGCAGAAAATTATCCCCCCCGGAATGTAAACATGAACCTAGAGATGCTAATTGCCAAACAAATGTGTTTGAAGTTCTTTGAACAAAGATTGTACATCCATGTGAAGGCACAAAAACATTGGCACCAGGCAAAGGTTCGCTTCTATACATTTTCTGTTCCCACAAAAGCTATAATTGGAATAGACTTATCACAATTATTGCATTTTCATCTTTTACCCTGTCCATAATATCCTCAAAGCATATGCAACTGCATCCACGTTCTGGTAGCTATTAATTCAACCAGAGCTAACAATCTGTTTAAAGGATATAAAACTCTCATAATCTCAGTGAGGAAGTTCACCAAAGAGTTGCACTTGCAGTTGACTATGACTAGAAGGAATGCCAACTGAAGAAGTTCGATTACAAAGAAGTACCTTTATCATGGACTTGTCCTTTAAACATCTGCTGTGCTTCCAGTGCTGGAGACAACCTGGCTGGGGGTCTAGCTGCTGTAGTTGATATAGTTTCAGTGAACCCTGCCTCCAGAGTCTTTACTGGTTCCGTGCTAGAGATGCACAGTAAATAGAGATTGCTGATTATGGTTGTTTCATTTGCACTGAGCAGGAAAGTCAATTCAATTTTTTATGCCCAAGGATGCAAAAGATCAAGGGAATGCTAACATACCATGATCTATCTATCGTAAGCAGCCCAATAGTCTTCCATACAAACTGCTAGTAGATTTTGACTGAAACATTTCCAACAGATTTTCAAAAATGATCACTTCTCCGAGATATCCAATCTAGAATCTTGAAAGTTTCCGGATAGGTAGATTAATCAAACTTCCTTACCATCTAAGAAGGAATGCCAGCAATTCTGCATCTAAAGGTTGCATCAATGAATGGCTAAAATGAGCAGACCCAGAGAAGACATCATAGCAGACAGTAAAGAATGCAGATACAATCATTTCTTCCTCTGCTTGTATGAGATGCTGTTTGGATCTGTTTCTTTCTGGATTGTGTACAAAAGACAGTGAAGCATAGAAGTCAAGCCATCCAATTTCATCATTTATTATCTGGAAAACAAGAATTAAAAATCATGTGGAATCTGGGTCTCTCTGCCTCTCCATATTTGACTTGAGTTCAGAGGCAACTGACCTCCATAAAGAGCTGGTAAACCGATATGGAGGAGAACTCAGGGTACACGAAAAGGATGCCACACTCCAAGTAAGTGTAAGCAATGAACAAACTTAACTGGGGAAATTTTAAAGAATGCCAGATTAGTGATCAGAATAACTTAATGTAATACTTACCTGAGAAAATCCATTACTAGACCATCAACATCTTTCATTCCCCTTGACAGATACAATCTAGTACTTCTTCTCAGATATGCAAATAGTCCAAGAACAGCCAGCTGATCGGATTTCACCTGCCAAGTTTGCATGACAAAACCCTCATCATGGTGAAAAATGCAACGTCTTCTTTAATAACGTGGAGTTATTTCACTCCATTAGACAATTTATGGTATGCAGAACATACATCAAAGACAACAATTGTCGCATAAATGCTACGATTAGGAAATTGAATGCAATAACCTATGGTAATTTAATGCTAAATGGGGCTGTAAATTTTCCTGAGAAAATTAGAAAAGGTTGAATACCACCAAAAGCTTTGTCCAAATGGCAACTTACCGTCCTGGAAAACTTTCGTGCCTATATTACAGGCTCTTCATGGAATGCAGCTAATAGTTTCTGCTTTGCCAATCCAATACAAAATTCTAGTTCTTCAATATTCTTGCAGGGAAGGACCTTTGCCCCAATGTACGTCAGGAAGTGCAGTTCGCATCCTGCGTCTACTGCTAAATTATACAGCTTATCTACTGATACTAGTCTGTGGGAAAGCTCCATAAGCTCAAACAGAACATCATCGACCAGCAATGAAACTGATGGACATGATAATTGTCTAGGCTTAAGTTTGTCAACTGCCGTGCAGCAACTTATAGCAACAATGATCCTTGCAACACCACTGAACAAGAAATTTTTTAGAACTACACGTTGCAGGACCTTGATTGTGAGACCTTATGATAAAAAACAATTTCTCGCTTAAGTAAGTTGTCTGATTTGATACAGAAGCATGAATAAAGCTCTCAAAGCATAATAATTCGGAGCAAACCTTCCTGCATATTCCATGGACCACTTCTTCAATAGAGGAGTGAAAAATGCTTCTATTCTCGGCAACTCCACCCATCTAAACCAATCAACCAATTCTGTGTGTCTCTCACGCAATTTATTTTCAATGTAATGCTTCACAAAATTAAGCCTCCTGTCCAAGCTGAAAGATGTGAAGGAGAAAAATGCTGAAATGTGGAATACCGGTGACGGAAATGTAAATCTGAGGCAAGTTAATGTTTCATGCATAGCACACCACTGATATCTTAAGTTGATCCATAGTATACCACTTCACAACAAATTCTAGTAAATTTAGATGGAATTAGTTTCAAACTCCAGTTGATGAAGCATTAAACGAGAGCAGAATACCATATACAGAAAGGAATGCTTTCTAACCCTTTCAATTATTCCCGCATTCTTTCACATTTTAACTTTGATCTTAGCAACAAGACCGTGGAGTCATAAATGGCAAAATCACAAATAACAAAAAGACTAGAAATGTACATTGCTTGAACGGGAAAAGGGCCATTTCCATGGTCCCAAGAAAGCAAGAGATCCACCTCAATAGCTGTTTCCAACAAAGCATATATGGCCACCTGCATGGCCATTCTAGTCAATATTTCTATTGTCACTTCATTTTTTACAATCTCAAAAATAACACAGCAAGTCTACATACTAAAACTCATATTACAGACATTCATTAACAAGTAAGCGAAAGATGACACAGGTCCACATTTACCAAGGATCAGCATAGAGAGAGAAAAAAAATCTAGTCATGCTTATATGTACTAAGTAGTGATAGTTGATAGGACCACATTCATAAGCATATAGCCAATACCTGATAGCAGACAACTTTGTGCCATTCATGCACATCCTTCCCAAGCCACGCATTTGAAAGCTCAGCACCACTTCCAGGCAACTTAAGAGATTCAACAGAAAGAGAAAAGCTCCAAGCAGCTTCATGGAGCACCAGCACTAGACAATTTATGTGATTGAACTCCATTCCATTGCTAGAATGCTTAACTACAGGATATATGTTCTCACTGTTGGTTTGATCAGAGAAAGATGAAGTCAAAGAGGCTGCTGACTCCATTCCAGGAAAACCCTCGGGAAGAAGAGTAACATATGATGTCAAGCTTTGAGGATAGATAATCCTTTGACCGGTCATAATTTTGTCCCACTTTCCCATCCAATTTGCATGATTACAATGTGCTGTTCCCTATACCAGGTTCCTTGTCCGAACAAACTGGTTTTCTGCAACGTCAAAATCAGCAAGTGACTCAACCACTTCGCATTAGAAGTAAAGAGCTAATCAAGTGGGAACAACTTCTCTATCTGTGCCATCTACACTGATTAATGACCACCGAGCAATTTTATTTTACTGCCTCCGTAGACAACTCTTGTCCTGATCAGTTGATAAAGTATTCATTATAGTGATTGAACCGTTTCCGGCCATTTTACTGAACATACAACTGATAGATGTGGGACAGGCAGAGCAACGCCGATGCTGACAATGTTTGCATGGATAGCATTCACGGACTTCTCCAGTTTCGGAATGTCTGAACTTATACTGATTGTTTTAGATTTTCAATTAGAATTGGCTTAAGCAGAAATGAGAATCAAAAGTATCACACTTTGGTTAATGGCTATCTATCTATCAAACATATTGAAAGCTTCATCTGCTGAAATTTGTCGATCTAGCAGCGCTGAGATGACCTGATCCTCTGAATCCAAAGATTCATATCCATTAGAAACACCGGCATTAATAATTGGAGCAGCAGAACTGACAGATCCCCATGAAAAACGAAATAGATAGGAATCCAATTGGAGAGAGAATTACGAGCTATGGAGGAGCTTGGGAAGATGCAGCGGCAAGAGAGAGGCCATGGAACAACGAGGGAGCAAAGGAGGAGAAAGGGAGAGGAAGAGGATGGGACGGGGGTGATAGCAGCGGCGAAACAATCGAGGAAGAAAAAGGGAAGAATTTCTCCATTTTAGAATATTCTTCTTTTGGGGGGAGGCGGTGGGGTCTTCCATTGCTAATCTGTGAGCTCACCGCAGCTTTCCTAGGGCTCATCTCCCGCCAGCCGTCTCTCTTTCAAAGTTCTTCCTCGTATCCCTCGAAGAACAACATAGCAATTGCAGACAACTTCTGCTTCCTCTCTGTTTTTGGTTCTGTACAGCGCTAGAGTGGGATCGGAGAAAGAAGGGAAAAAATGCGCGGGGAACGTAAAATGGAACCCACTGGGATACCTGGAAAGCCTGGTGAATGAACAACTAAAATGGGCAAAAATAGAAAGTTATCATCAATGTCCTCTTTCGATTACCACTCACCTAAAATCAATCAGCAAGAGTTACTGACAGTGATTGGAAGCATTAGATCAATTGATAAATTGAAGCAATGTCGAATCCAAGTACAACCACTGCAATACAAGCCCCTCACGACTCTCTCTTCATCGTTGCATCATTCTTAGCTCTTTTCCGTATATACAAGCATGAGCATCGACTGCAACAGCCAAGACAGCATATGAACACCAAACTTTTGGCACGGGACACAAAAGTGTTATTCATAAGCCTATGCCGCCCCAGTCAATTCCATGCCAAACTTTCCTCAGGTATGAAGGATGGACAGCAAAACAAGGATTTCCTCGGGTTCAAACCCAACTCAGAAATCAGAATTTGAGGATCCAGTGATCAGAGCCGCCATCATTGCCAAACTGTGGCTGTGATGTTCAAGATGTGCCATGAAAGGAGCAACAGCAGCAGCTCCACCTTACTGCCCACCTTGGTGCGATCAAGTGTTTTTCTTCCATCGTGCTACAAACTCATACTCTGAAGCAGAGCCAAGAAAGCATCTTCTCTTCTATGAAGTGTGTAGAATGTTTTCTTTAAACCAAGGCAGGTTCTGTCTGCAAACTCCATAAAGAAGAGATCGTTCTTCCACTCAGGAGACACAGACAGGTTTGGTGATCGACCAAAGCACACTTTTGGACAGAACAACTTAAATGAGATTGCATTCTTTTAATAACAACTTTCAGAGCCCAAAAACTTTGGCTACTCTAAGCAGCATGAGATCATCAGTAAATTCATGCTCAAGGTGAGATTCACATCCATACTTACAAAAATCAAGGAAACGCTATGTCAGCTTCATCATCCCACTGTTCTCAGCTTCTGGGGATACAGAGAGAAAACAGTTATGCAGCCATCCATTTACTTCACAGTGAAATAGAACACAAGCTCATCTTCGTCAATGAGAAGGGAAGTTTGAGGGAAGAGATAAAGAAACAGATACCGGCCAAGAAATCTCCAACTGTCGAGTAAGAGAATACAGATTACACAGATCAGCTTTCGGGTAATCCCCGATATATAGACACAGTTCATGCATTTTTCTTTCCAATGAAAACATGTAAGCAAATTTCCCTTTCCTGCCATGTTGAACCACGTCGAACATGGCTCTACGCAGAAAAAAGGGTGAAAGTGATGAAACCAGATCAGATTGTCATTTCTCTGAATGAGGCTATACTATGATTAATGGCAGAAGCTCTAAACCAGAGCTATCTGACAGGATCTTTCGGCAATCAGAAGTAGAAGTTTCTTCAATTTACAAGACAGCAGGCGAACAAAGCGTATACCCACATGCAGGACCATGACAAAGAAGAGCAACTCTGAATTATTTCCCATGAATCAAGATGGCAACTTCCGCCTAAGAACCTTTTTCTCAAGGTTCCATTCTTTTTCTCCATTTCCTAAACTTGGCGATCAAGGAAAGCACAGCAAATTATCTGACCGATTCCTTTCTGCCCCAGAATTGAATCGAGATAATGAAATTTAGCATCTTGCAAACTCTTAAAATTCCTCTAACCTCGCAAGTATAATAGGGTGAGCAGCATGATTTAGAACTAATGACGCCTGAAAATTTTGCAGTACTGATCAGCAGCTGTCACGGATCATTATCAATATAACATCAACAGGCACAAAATCAGAACTTCAACACACGAAGAACTACAGAATTTCGAGATTAGACTCGAGATATAGGATCCAATACAATCTGACGAGCACTCCAACAGATTATGATAGCAACCCTTGTACGGCATCAGGTGAAATCGTAGAAAACCATAACTGATCTCGAATTGTCAATATACAGACACGCCAACAATCACGCGGAAGGGGATCGGAAGCGTCACCTCACCGCTTGCTGTCATAGTCGACGATCTCAGAGTCGGTGACGGATCGCGAGTGCTGCACGATCGACCGGCCAATCGAGTTGATCCAATCCTCCTTCTCCTTCTCGGAGTCGGCGATGAAGTACATGGTGTCGTTCCTCGTCGAGAGCTCGAAAGCGTACTGCTTGTTTAGGACGTCCTCGGCGCCTTTGACGGTGAGGCAGGAGGCCACGGGGATGACGCCGCGGGGCCTGGAGGCGCGGGTGATGGTGGATTCCTTGAACCAAAAGAGCTTTCCCTGCTTCAGGACGAACCACCTGCGACGCCAGGTCTTGATGTACTCGCCCTGCTTCGTGAGCCACCCGGTACGCTCCGGGCTGGTCCAGAACTCCACGCCGTCATAATCAGCGACCGGCTTCTCGGACGTGAAGGTGCTCGTCGCTACCCTCCACAGGCTCGCCATCCGCGTCGGATCGGAATCGCCCGTCAGTCGCGTAGAAGTTAGGCTTTCAGTCGGAAGAACGAGAAGGGGAAACAAGACGTGATGTGTGAGCTGGCCCCACCTGTCATTATTGGAGGCGCTTGATTCTGCTGTGCCACCACTAATATTCCAGCTCAAATTAATTTCACTAATTAAATAATTTCACAGGAGAACGAGGAAATATTTATTAATTCAGTAAAAATTAAAAGGATAAATAACCTATTCCACCTCGAATTTGACCTAAATTCCAAGATTTACCACAAACTAATTTCTATTTTTATAAATGTTCATGAACTTTCATTTTTGCTCCATCTTTACCATATTAAACGTCCTCCGTCCAATTCGTTGAAGGAACGACTAACCGCCGTTTATTAGGCTAAAACTAACAACTGTACCCCCTTCATCGTTGCAATATGATGTAAGTTTCTCTTCATTGGGCATCGAGATGAGGGAAGAAAAGGAGAAGCAGAGGAAGGAAGAACAGAGGCTTATGGAAGTGGGTATGGAGGGCTTAGGGGGTTGAAGTGTCCCTTTTAAGTACTGATAATTTGTCTAACCTCTCAACTGGTTAATCTCTTTCTCGAGAATTTTAACGCTAACCCTATCAAAAACCATAATTATACAATTGCGAGAACTAACTCGACATGGAATAACATCCACGAGATTCGACGACTTTACAGGCTTCCAAATTTTGACAGTATCAATATTCAACAATTAAAATGTCTGAGGCAACTTGCAGCGAGCGGGCTACAGCTCCTCACAAGCAATTAACTGGGAAGGAAACTTTGTGCGGAATAATATAGTGAATGAACAACTGATGAAGTAGCTTCAATGCCCTCTCTCACTCAGCCGTGGGGCCTTAAGATATGATGACCGATCAAACCGGGAATGGGATCTCACAAGAGCGTCCCGGATTGTAGGTCTACTGAGAAGGGAAGGCATGGGATCTCCAATAAGGTAGCTTTGTCCTCAGGATGCATCTAGAGAGAGGGAGGAAAAAAAAACCATTATTTGATGGTCGAGATCTTGGGTGCAGGATTTAGGAAGAAGAAAAGCAAGTAGCAAGAGAGCAAAGGAAGAAAAGGGAAAAAAGATGAGCATCAAATAAATGGCGGTAGGAATCTTCATTTTTTTTTTTTATTATTTAAAAAGAAGAAGAAGAAGAAGAAGAAGAAGAAGAAGAAGAAGATCGATAAAAATGACTTATTTGATGGTTAGGGTATTGGGTTGACCTCAAAGAAGAAGATGACGATGTGAAGACCCAGAAATGGCGAAGAAGAACAGGAGAAAGGATAGGCAAGAAGAGCAAAAAGCCTGTGCTCGTATTTTACCAAAGGGTAAATAAAACATCAAAGAGGGGGCAGACAAGTAATTCACTATAATTTAACAGTTGGATGAAACTTTCGTCAGTAATTCAGACGGAGAACATCTAGTGTGGTAAACACTGAGTAAAGATGGAAGTTCAAGATCATTTATGCAAAAGAAGAAGAAGAGTTCTGTGAGAATTTGCATATAAAGCTCTTGACAAGACATGCTATTTACCCGAATTAAAATGGGTACTTTTAAGTGCGATAAGACGCAATTTACTTATTCAATAAAATTAATTCAGCTCGACGTACGTCGTACGGGATTTTATTGATTTGCCTGTTTTTTCGTTCGTGGCTCACTTTACTTCCTCAGCTGTACCGTGTAAAACACTTCATCAATCGATAAGGAGCTTAAAATTGACGAAGATCTTTTATCTTATAATGATATGATAAGTGAAAAAAAGGGGATGGCTATCTGGATCATTAATCCGATTGATGCTTTCCTTCGCCGAACAAAATAAAAGTTGTTGTCGCAATGAGAGTTAACATCAATCTTCCATTCACATCTACATCTGCTAAAAGGGAAGACAGGCCCAGACGCCAGCATCTCCTCAAAGCGGTAATGCAATCATCCCCCGTCTCACACCTTTCACTTGCAATTACTTGTTCACGAAGGCTGACTCAGCCAAGTCGATAGCTCGGGCGAGCCCCGCTGCCTTGTTCTGGCACTCACGGTGCTCGTCATCCGGATCGCTGTCAGCCACAACCCCTGCACCAGCCTGGAGGTAAGCCACCCACTCCCGGCGCTGCCCAGCATCCCTGTACGAGAACATGGTGTCGAAACGCATCCCTGTTGGGAACACAATGGTCCTCAGAGCAAGAGCCACATCCATGTCCCCTGTAAAGGAGATCCCTCCGAATCCGCCACTGTAAGGCCCACGCCTTGTGGGTTCCAGCGCATCGATCAGCTCCATTGCCTTCACCTGTGTCATGGTAGGGGTGACAATAGTTTTCAGTTCCAGATACGATTTATATTTATTAAATTGAGTTAACCACTGGGCAAAGTGCGAGCGGCGTGGCAATAATTAAATACAGAGATGGTAGAAACGAAAGACCTTGGGTGCCCCACTGACTGTTCCAACAGGTAATGCAGCTCGTAGAGCATCCCAGCAAGTGAGTCCATCATCCAGCTCGCCCGTTACCTAACTCAACAGTTTGACAATCATTGCAAAGCTCTGATTTTCCACAGGAATTTGGTATTTGATGAAGATATGCATGGATCAAACCGAGTGAAACCATGATCCACAATTAGGACTCACTAAGCAATGATTGCAAGTTTGCATGTACTAACTATGACCTTGTTGCATCTCCTTGCGCAATAAAATGCTTCTCAAAGTGTGGACTTTACCAGCACTCAGTATGCAGCAGCCTAACTCTTAATTGCTATATGCCTCTTTCGAAGTGGCCTAATATACAGCATTGCTACCATTGATTGAGTAAGCATAAAACAAGTAATCGGAAGATCCCTCAAAATATATGAGGACTGCATAATTATGGTTTATCTTGAATCAGTGACCACGTGTGTCTTGCATGGATGGGTTTTTGTGAGTAAATTTATGTGGCTCAGGAATGCTATAGCCTGACAGACCAGAGAATAAATATATCAAGCATATAGATCCTTACCGTCGAGCTTATATGCATCACATGTGAGTAACGTTCAACATTCATAAGCTTTTCCACCTTCACTGACCCGTTTTTTGAAACCTGCATCAATGATATAAGTCACTGTTTACACAAGTAATCATCAATCAAGTGGTTCTGAGAATCGAACACAAACAGAAGAAGCATGAAGGAAGAGATAAGGATGTAAGATGTTGAAAAAAAATTCCTTAATTATAATAACCAGGAAACAATGAAAATTAGCATTGAAGTATAGAGCAATAAACTTGGATGAGCAAGAGGAACCTTTCCAACATCATTGCGACCCAAATCGACCAGCATGATGTGTTCTGCACATTGCTTTGCATCATTTAGTAGCTTGACTTCCAGTCTCTCATCTTCTTCATTTGTCTTTCCTCGTCTTGAGGTTCCAGCTAAAGGGCGATTCACAATCTTATTCTACAACATCCCAAATTGCAGTCAGCGGCCAGTTCTTTCATGTGAAACTGAAATAACTCCCTCTATCATAAAGATAAAGTTGGAACTTGGGGAAATGCAAAATCTAGGCGAAGGAGCTTAGAGAATTTGAAAAAGGCTGGACATAGATAACATCAAGCTGAAGAATCCAAAATTCCAAGTTGCTAGATTACCTTCTTTACATGAGTTAGAATTTCAGGGCTGGAAGCAACCAAAATACAGCCTCTTGCCTGACGGAGACAAAAAAGTAAGGACATAGTAACACGGGTTGTGAAATTAGACAGAAGGGCAACGGTAATGGTGAAAAGACTGACTTGTAAGTATGTCATATATGGACTTGGGTTAACAACCCGCAATGCTCTATAGATTTCAAATGGATCAGCAAAGGTCCGTCGTTCAAAACGTTGACTTAATACAATTTGAAAGATATCCCCTGCAAGAATATGTTCTTTGGCCTCTAATACAGCATTTTTGTACTCCTCACTTGACATATTTGACCTCTCTAAAGAAGGACCAAAATCCCGTGTACGTAGCTCCACTGAGCCAGCAGACAGCCTGGGCCTGATGATTAAGAACAAAGTGAATTAATATAAGAATTAACTCTGAAAGAAGTGAAAGTAAGTATGCAGCTTAAATCAAACAGTACTTACGGGTCGATATCCTGCACTTTCCTCACCAACATATTCAAACGTTTCACTCCATCTTCATATGCATCCTCAACCGACGAGTGCCGATCAAGCCAAACCCAGTGAATCACATGTGCTTTCTATTATGGAAAAGGAATGGCAAGAATTACCATAAACAGCGAACAAGCACAGAACCATATCTAGAGCAATTTGTGAGCTGAGAGTTTATCGAAAAGCAAAAGGTGTCTGTGAGACCTCAATCATTGAAAGGCCAAAGTGAATTTACCTTTTCCACATGATCAAATATGATCACATCATTATAGAGACCAAGATGAATGTCGGCGAGGTTTCTGTCATCAATTGGTGCTGAAGAGAATGGTAGTTTTTTCTTCTCCACATAGCGAACAGTATCATATGAGAAATAACCAACCCAGCCACCTATGATTAGGCACCCAAAATAAATGTAGCAACAGTGTCAATCATAGATAGTGGGTCAATTGCTGGTTCGTCCTTATTACAGAAAACGTGCCAATATCCCCATTATGGAGGCAAGCCAAATAAAAGCATTCAAGCCTTCGTGAACACAAATGAATCAATTCCATTTTTATTCCAAGAAAAACAGTAGAGTTGTTTATCAAATGGTGCCTGGTCAATTCAAGAAAAGAATGGCCAAGTCCAGATTCCATATTTTTATTCATTTGCACCAAAAAATAAGTTACATTTCCTTCCAAGCTCAATTGCAAAAGTTTTGAGACAATGGGCAAAAAGCTTCAATGCTGAAAAACTTTGTGCAATTTGCCCAAGTGTAGGGGTACATTCAAGTATACTAACCGCAAAATGCTTCTGGAAGTTCATCAACGAGTAGGGGTTTCCATTGCTCTGACATTCTCCTTGGTATTGTCATTGGATCATCGACAACCTCCTCAATTTTACGCCTCTCCTCATGATCCACTATAGTGACTTTATTTGCTTTCGCCACAATTTCAATTGCTGGTTGAGCTCCAACAACACTGTACCGACCCTACACAGGGATTTCTGATAGTAACAACAAGAATCTATTATAGAAACCTGTTCATCAACTGACGTAAGCATTCAGCTCTCTTACCACATTTGAAGCCTGAAAACCAGGTTCAACTGACTCAAAAAGAAAACTCGGAGCCTCTCGATCATCTTCCTTCACCAAACATCGATAAGCAAGAACTGGAGTCAGTTGGTCAGAGAAGATGCAACGATGAAAAGGGATTAAGTTTCCATTCTTGGAAGCCTCCCTAAACTTCACGACATCGTCAGCTGCAAAAGTAAACGGTGAACAGAAGTCAAACGGGTGAAGAGCGCCGATTAACATTTCTAACTGCAATACGGTCAAAAGTTGATAACTCGTAAGGAATTTTCGACCTGATTCCTATCTCTCAGAAGAAAGGCAGATCTTATCAGAAATTACATGCAGTAGCTCAACAGTCAAACTCTCTCTCCAACCACAAGTCAGCAAACTCAACTCATTTATTGAATTGAGCGAAACTTCTAATCATATCAAACAAGATCTTCGGAAACATAATCCCAAGTTATTAGTCAACAGGAAAGAAAAAAATCGAAATAGAGAGCAGGACCCACGCAAAATTATTATGAAGAGCAGGAGCAGTCTCCGATTACGGCAAATAAGTACCGAGGAAATTGTACATACATGCACAAATATATAAATGTTAATGTTAATATAGTCATCTCTCTTCCAAATCAAAAGGTGTCGTGCATAAATCATGCAGACCATAACTTCAATCTCTTCCAAGCCAGAGAACAGGAAGCGACACGAGCTCAGAGAGCGTGAAATCACCTACGGACGGACTTTCCAGGGAGATACATTTGAGCGAACCGCGACATGCGAGGGACCTCGAGCTCCGGAACGAAATGCCGCGGCGGCCACATGCCGGAACCGGAGACAGTCGGCAGTCCAGCTGGACCACGCGGTGGGAGAAGGCTAGGGTTTGCATTGGCGAAACCAAGCGTTCGGGCGGCAGAGAGAGGGAGGACGTCGCGTCGACGGAGCTCCGATATGCCGAGAGAGTGCAGGAGTAAAGAAGCCTCCGAACTGAAAATGGCTACTGAACTGAATGGCGCGCTCGGTGAGGGAAGATCTGATTGGCGTTGGGGCAATTAAATTAAATAGGGGCTCTTATAGTGGAAGGACAGCCTCAATGAAATTACTCGTATACCCCTCCAGTTCTCCAAAAATGACATGAGCCTGTGGCGAGTAACGAGAAGGGGGAGAAAATATTTATCAATAATTATCGATGCCGTGTGTAGCAACGCCACCCGTTCTCCCTGACAAAAGAGGAGAAAACTGACTATGCTGCAAAGCCTCCATTGTTTTGGAAGAAAATCTTAGATAATCCTAATTAATCACTCTAATTAATCATGATTATAATAATTATTCAACCAGAGGATAATTTCTCCTGGTTTAGTAACGGCTTAAATTTAGTCTGCATTTTTGGTAGTGAGGTTTCATAAATGGATTCTTCTGTGTTATGGGCCTAGGATACCAAATATATAAGTTTTCCTAAAATGAAATTTATAATATTTTAATTTCACAAAATTTAAAATTGTTGTATATATCTTCCGTTTAGTGGACGGAGATTATTCACCACAAATGAAGTATTATAACTCGGTAAATTAACTTTATTCTTATAAAATTAGTTAATATCCGTTAAATATCTGAAATATAATACGATAATAAAATTTGGTGGGAATGCATAATAAAAAAATTCCTCTATAAGGCTAGTTCATTCATTGCCCATGTAAATTCGACAAAGGCATCACATGATTTTTTTTTCATTTTTAATATGGATGTCGTATTTCCATATCCAATATGTACTATGTTATTGTCTTATTTTAAACTCATAATTTAAAATTTTTTTATATCAAATAAAATTTTTAATTTGTATAGTTATTGAAATGAGAAAATCAAACAAGGATGAAAAATTCATCCATTTTCTCTTCCTCTCTATCCATCCCAAACCAAATACAGAGAATTTGGTCCAACTTTGCCTATAGGCATAAATTTTCATGAGTTTTTTTTTCTCGAAAAATAAAAAATGTCAAACTAAAAAACATTTCACTGTCCTAATAATTCTGCGACCCCTCCCTTTGTATTATATATAAAATCAATAATAAAAAAACATACGTGTAATATTTCAAAAAATTTTAAAAATAAAGAATAATCTAACATATATAAATATAATTCTCTCATTAGTTATTACACAAAAATTAATCGTCCACCCATAAAACAAAAAAAAACCCAATATCATAGCCTGTTTTTAATTTTCCACGTGCCATTAATTAACGGACCAAAAATCCGCATGTTTTTCTGTTGTCTTAGTCGTAGACTCGTAGTCAACTCAGTACCCCGAGAGCGGACAGCGTGGAGGGGTCACCGAAGCCGCGTCCAAAATGAGGAGATCGTGTCGAGGTGAGAAACACGATATACAAGCCAATATCTTGCCACCCTTGAACGTATTAAAAAAAAGTTATATTATCTTCTCTTTAAAATTTAATATATTTAAAATTTTATTAGATAATAACTATGATATATTAACATACACTCAATTATGAATATATATATTAGAAAAATTGATACCGGGGCAGGTGGGCTCGGGTACAGAAGGTACACGTGGATTGCATTTCTTCGGAGGTAGTCAATCAGGCTTTTGCCTTTTTATCGATTCTAAATATAGGTCTTGGAAGTTAGGGACGCATCGAAGATTCCGTAATGGAATCGCTCGGCTGATGACGGCACCAAAATATGAATCCCAACGTGAGTAACCGATTCAACTTATGTGCTCATTTTTTGTCCCTTTTTTTTTTTAATCTTCATAAGCGCGTGGAACAACCTTTGACCATGTTTGACGGCTCTGGAGATCATAGGACCTTGATTTTCACGCTTTATTAATACAGACGCATTATGAGGATGCATGTGGCTCCACCCAGGAACGTGGATTTAAATAGAGTTAATGACAATGTTCGACATCAGCCTCTTAATGAGCTGGCAGATTCAGGTTGCAACCACCAAAGTAGCTGCTCCCCAGTGACATGGCAGCTGCAAGTGCAACTGACTGGTTCACAGCTCCAGATGAGAGGGAATAACCGGGATCATTAACAGGCTCATAAATGGCCTCTCCCATTGAAGAGCCCAACAGGGTCCCACAGTACATAGCAATTACAACAAATGCAACACCAAATATTAACTTATCTGCCATGAAGGCATGAAATTCACACATTAGATAAGTTACCTCGCTGGAAGTTCACACTAACTGGGGTGAGGGCCTGCCCAATGATCATCAAATAGTGGTGATCACCCGGCACAGCACATAACTATTTCGCAGCCTTACACCATCAGCATGTATCACAGAAGCAAGTGAATAGTAAATCCTGAGGTGCAATAGAAGTGAACTAACTGTCATCCTCCATTGGGTTTGCATGGCCTTTCTATACCTCTATACTCTAACAGAAAGGTATGCACTCGTTAGCTTGTGCACAAGAAAATCACAACCGGATTCAATAATGAGGATCCAATGGATAAAGAGAGGGAAGGCTACAGTCAGTAAGACATTTAAGAATCAGGACCTACATCCCACCTTGACTTGCGCTTCCTCTGACGCTGAAGGAATCCCATCCGGAAATAATACTTCCTCTTGAACTCATCAAGGGACATTCTTGGAAGCTCGATTAGATTGCGCTCGGGGTCCTCATCCTCATTTTCACTGATCCAGCCATAGCTGGGCTTGTGGGACCAGGTGTGGTGTGCTGGAGAAGATACTCGAATACCGGTAGGATCATCTTTACAGCCCCCCTCTTCGCTATTCTGTCTTTTAGCTACTTCAGTTTCTGGAAGACGATCTGCAGAGAAGATAACATGTACTCAGAGACGCTAAATAGAGTTATAATGATACAGAGTTGGAAAATTTTGAAAACAGTTACAATGAGGATGATGGCTTTGTCCAAGATTGTCATAGACAAAATAATGTTTTATATCACAGTTGTGGAACCTGTTGGTTATTCCACTAAAATGGAGTATCGATGAAAAAGAAAGAATGAGTACAGGGTTGTGTACTCCTCATAGCATTTTCCTGATCAAGAAGAAGGCTCAAAGAACTGGAAAAAAAAAATGATCCTGAACATGCTTTTCCAGACTCTTCCAAGAAAAAAAGCTAGAAAATTTCCACTAACAAGCAGGACTATCCCATGCAATTGCTCATTAACCCCATTCCCCAAGACTTGATATGTCAGAGAACAGCCTGGGGAATGCTGAATAATTTTCTCAGTGGTGATGTTTTTCTATTTCTCCGGAAAAAGGAAAAAAAGAAAAAGAATACACAGCCACTCAATTTTACCAGACAGCAAATCCATATTGTCTTCTGATCTTAAGCAGCATTTACCAAGTTCTTATACAGGATTTCTGGTGTGAACATACTGCTCCATTGGACAACACATTTTCAAATGGAAATAATGCATACCTTGAAGATGCACCTAGAAAACTGCAGAAGAATTAGAAATCCAAGTGCAGGGGAAGTCACCTACTAATCTCATGATTTGCTGACGAAGAATTCAAGGGTGGAACATTCATGGTGGGCAGAACCACTTCAGAAGCCTCAATTACTTCCTCTGAGACATCACAAGCATTGGCACTAGAACGTAGACTAGACAAACTCAAGGGTCCTGCAGATGACTGTGCTACATTCTCTCCACCCTGAACATCAATCTGAGATATACAAGTCTATTCTAAGTGAGAGACATACATACACATGGAGAAAACATGAAGAGTCAACTGCAATACATTTTACAACTCAACAAATAGAAGACTGCATAAAATAACATTAGCATCTTAAGTTTCAAGAAAGAAATTGGTATTCTTGTTTAGAAGATACAATTCAATTAAAGTACTTAATTTGCTCCTAGAGCGGACAGGACCATCATTGGATACTTCATGGTTATGAAGATTGAAAGAACTAATGGAGTCGATATTCAAGAATAACAACAGCAACTAAATGAAAGATTAGATTTATGACAAACAAGCCCATGATGATTGAGCTTCACATATTGTAGGTAACAGAAAGAAAAAGAGATACAATTTTTAGCCAACTGAAGCCATCTTTACTGTTTACAACTGGATGGACTAATAACAGAATAAAAGCATTAGCTTGACACGTCAATGGAAAGAAAAGGAAATGAGAAGAAGAAGATGAAATAGCACCACACATTCTAGAAGTCCAAAGCAAAGGAGATCACTGACCTGCTGTCGTTCAACTTCCTCCTGTTTTTCCAGGATAGTGTCAATAAGCAGCCTGTAGGAATTCTCCTCAATGAAGATCCACCCTTCCTCCGTATAAATCTGGGAGATACAAAACATATAGACTGTCAAAGAAAACATGAAACTAATTAAATCTCTTGCTTTCACCAATCAATAGACACAGGGAAAACAAAAACAGAAACTTTAAATTTTCAAAAAAAGGAAAGAAAAACAGAAAATTTCTTATTTCTGTGCCATTCCACATCATCTGATCAATCAATTCCATATCAAGCTAGTCCTTTTTTTCTCATGAATCCGACCCTAAGCATCATTGACAAAGTTTACAATGGGCAATAAACACTTATGAAAAATGACCGGTCACAGTGAATAAAACTGTTGAATAACAAGTGTTCTGCCTCCATCTCTCAGAAGCCATGTCAGATATATTAGCAAGGTATCGGAGCAAGAACCAAGTTTGAGTCTGCAGCACACAGTCCCATCTCGATTGTTCATTGTCAATGCAGGATCAAATCATCGAGCAGCACACACCTCAAGCACCATTCACCAAGTTTACCTCAGGCAAACACACATAATAAATCAATTGACCACCCTCAATGAATCCAACTGTTGAAAAAACAAGAAAGGTGCCTGCCTCCATTCTCACAAGTCATGTTTCTAAATTAGCTCTTGGCTCTATCTTAAACACTAGCAAAGCATCAGAACAGAAATAAATTCAAGAGTCTTCGAGCGCTCAGTTCCTTGTCGATTTTTCATTTTCCACTTGCAGGATCAAATCATCGAGCAGCAGTGGCAAAGGAATAAACCTCAATAGCTCAGCGACAATAATCACACCAAGGGAACGAGCAGAGAAAGATAAAGGAGACGAACCTTGAGGAGTTCTTTTACAACAGCCCTGACAATGGCACCATCGAACCCCATTGCTCCCATGGCATCAAGCGCCGCATCCATGAGGGTATTCCTCTGTAAGAGCTAGACCTGGCAAAATTCGGCCCGGCACGATAGCCCGGCACGATAACACCGTGCTGGGCCAGTGCTTATCGTGCCGGAAGTTTTATTGGGCGTGCTGAGGCCCGATGATCCCCGGGCCGTGCCGGCACGATAGTCCGATTAGGAATTTTTTTAAAAAAATTAATAATTTATTAGATATTATTGAAGGATAAAAAAAATTCATTTGTAAATTTACATGTAATTGCAAATAAATCACGATCAAATGGGATTTTATGGGGTTATCGGGCCGTGTCAGGGCCGCCCTGTCTTATCAGTCCGGGCCGGTCCGGCACGATATCTTAAAAGACCGTGCTTGAACCAGCCTTATCGTGCCGTGCCGGAACGGCCCGATAATACCGGGCCGGCCCGATTTGCCACCCATAGTAAGAGCAGCAAACGATGGTCTTATTTCACAATCTAACCTAAAAGGCGTGCGAAGGAAGAAATCATTCTAAACCTCCAAGTTCTTGGGTCTACTGGAAGAGTCTCAGTACAGATCACAGAGGGAGAGAGAGGGAGGGAGGGAGGGAGCATTTACAGTGGGAAAAAAGGGGGGGTGCGAAAAACATGGTGCTTGCGAAACAGAATGCTAGAGGAGACGAGAGAAAGGAGGGAGGACGAAACCTTTCTGCCTCTCGGGGGCATTTTTCGTGAAGATCAGCGACAAGGAGCTCTTCGTAAAGACCTGCCACTTTGGAGACGAGAAAAAGGAAAGCGGACACGACGAAACCTCTTCCTCAAGTTGCCCAGGCTACCATCTCCTTAGAATCAGCTCGTCCTCCTTGCAGAGAAGGAAGAAGCTGACTGAGGGAGGAAGCCGAAATGGTGCAGCTGTGCCTTCCGCATGGAAATGGATTTTGAAGTGACAATATATAGATATATATATATATATATAATACAGTAAAGTCAGTTACAAAGGAAACTAAGATGAGAGAAGGCCCAATATCCCTCACCATTTTTTGCACTCACCTTTTAATGGGCCGAGCCTCGTTATTGGGCCGAGCCCATATCGCATCACAATAAAGATAATTTTGGGCCTGGTGGGTTTCAGAATAGGGCCCATACTATTAGCCCAGCCCACAACTGCATCAGATGGAATCGGACTGGATGTTGTACGCACCGCGTCTCCACGATTCTTGGCTCTCTCTCTCTCTCTCTCTCTCTATGTTAGGAGCGTGCTCTAGTCGTAAATATGAGTTTTTTTTTTTTTTTTTTACCGTGACAGATACCCGCGGAGTGAGTAAACCTAGGGTTCCGGCTAAGCTCTCTCGACGGCACCCGCTCGGTCCGCTGACTCAACATGCGTGACGATTCATCCACCAGAAGAAGAGCATATTTCCTTGCTGCACATGGATGCACCGACTTCTATACACGGAGACAGTCGGTGACTGACACGGGAGAGGGCGGACTCGTGTGACCCGAAGAAGCATCCGATAGGATACTCCCCAACTTTCACGAACCTAATCAAGTTAGAAACACTAGAAATATCATTTATTAGGTATTAATAATATAATATTATCAATGGATTAATTTAATATTATAATTTTATATTTATTTATAATATAAAATTATTAAATATTTTAATATAAAATATAAAATATAAATATAATTTTAATAAAATAAAATAAAATATATTATAATGCGTTCTATTTTTTTAATTTGATGTTAAGATGGTTTTTATCAGTCAAATTGGATTCACTGATTCGACTATGAACGGTCTAGTTCAATTAGAGCTGATTGCATTTACAATGAATGGCCAATTCCCGATCGAAGCGGTTTGTCCAGTCCGATTTTAAAAACTTTCTTTTTGCAAACTCCATGCGGGTATATATGATTAACAAAATTCAAATTCAAAATTTTATTTCATTAAAAAATGAGATCTACTTGTTTCAATCAATCCAATTCGATGTTGCGCATTGCTTTTCTTAAATCATCTTGCAGAAGCTGTCTCCGCTGCCCACGCTGAATTTGACCCCCAGTGAATCTCTATATTTAATATGCTTACTTGCATTATGTCATGTTCTACTAGAAGAGAGAGGGGGAACAAGGAAGAAAAAAAATCTTGATCGTGGAATTGCCCGGATTGATCGATATCATAGTCCCGACATGCAGAGCAATGACGAGAAACATTCGAGCCAAACTAAGACTCGCAACACCAGATTGATAATCGGTGCAGCTTTTCCAGAGTTAATTTTGTGGCTTAGCAGCTTTTGGCTCACGACTATTCTAGGGATGGGCTCCTGATGGTGGAGGCTGGTGGCACTGGTAGCACTTGGCAAACAGGCCGAAGGTGTCCACCTGCTTGATGAAGTGGCTCATGCTGGCCCACCCGCCGAACCCGAACCCGACCACCAGCACCCACCCGACCACGAACGCGTTCACCACGTACATCGCCGTCCAGCTCGGGAGGAAGAATGGTGGCTTCTCTGCTGCATTCTGTAAAGAGTACCATCTGGCTGCATTGCTAATTGGTAATCTTAAAATCATCGACCCTTTCAAGATCACATCGGATAATTAAGCTCACCTGTCGGGCCAATGCAGATCGATAAGTACACATGTGGGCCGACGCGGGGATGACGTAGACGGTGAAGCTGACCAGCAGAGCTCCCACGGTCGAGTTGATGGGCCCAAAGAACGGGAATATTATGGCCAGGAACCATATTGGAATCACCACCGGCAACCGGGAGATCGCCCTAAGGAGCGTGCTCTTGGTTTCATGCATCCCGATGACCTTCTCCCACACGAAGTACAGCGGCGTGCAGGCGAATCCAAACGTTATGAACTGCAAGACACGCAGGTATATATATGTACGCATGTTATTTGAGTTTGCAATCGTTTCAGCAAACTAAATGCGAAAGAACGGATCAGCGACCTGGTGGATTAGCATTAGGATGACGGCGGCGTCACGCCACCCGGTCCGTGGGAGGAGGGCGAAGGCGTTGGCGTGGGTGAGGAGCTGGTCGCCGAAGGCCCAGTAGACGGCGGTCGCGGACGGAATCGTGAGAGTGAACACGTAGAGCGTGGCCAGCAGATAGATGTACTTGAATTTCCGAGGCTTCCACATCGCATGCATAATTTCCCTAATTCCCCAACAAAAAAAATAATTTCACAATTAAATTGGGTCATCAATTACTCATTGCTTTAGTCAGCCACGGCCATTAAAAAAAAAACTGCTGGCTGGTCAGAAAAAATTTTAAAAATCAATTTGTTAATTAAAAATTCTTTCCATCACAACCATTTTTATTGATATTTTTCTAGTACCATATTACAACTACTAATTTCCTGCCCCACGTAGAAAAGGAGAATATATAAGGGAAATAAACAAGAAAAAAATTAAAGTCTGGCAAAAAAAAAAAGAGAAAAAAATTATAAAAGAAAAGAAAAGAAGGGGGAAAAAATGGAGAGAGTGGAAAAGGGGACTTACACAGTGACGGCGTGTCCGCCGAAAGTGTAGAGGATATTGGTGGCGCCGGTGAAATATAGGACCAGTTTTGTCGGGCCCGAGTGGGTCACCCCCTCCACCTGTCTCCCATTCATTGGTTCAATCCCCACCTCTGAAATAGCAAGAATTGTAAAATGGAGGGGGGGAAATCACTTTGTTTACCTGGCCCTGGACGATGGCGGCGATGGCCAAGTACCAGGCCGTGTAAGTGGTCATCCCGAGCCCGAGAAAAGACCAGATACGGTAGTTGTGGAACGAGGGGATGAACACCGTCGTCGCACAGCAAGCCCCGAATATGTACGTCCATGTCCTCTTGTCCAGATGGTCGTCGATGTAGTATATGTTACTGGAAAGTTTTAGTAGTAGAAGAAGAAGAAGAATGAAAAGAGAGAGCGATTAATTCAGTGAAATTATTGATGGGTAATCCCGAAAATCTCTTAAGGTTGTCGGATCAACCTTGCACATGCAATGAGCTGGATCACTGATCCGAAGAGCAGGAAGGTACAGTTGAAGGCTAGCCCGACTGCCTTCCAGCACGGGCCAAGCAACCCGTCCAACACCTCGAACCACTGTATGCATACGAATTGAAATAAGTTCCTTCCTGGTAGCAGAAGCTTCGCTTTGCAGGTTTTCCGATTTGAGACATCAGGAGAAGGAAAACGATCCTGGGTTTATTGTGGCTCACCTGAATGACATGGCTCTTGAAGCTGACGTTCTCCTCCTCCTCCTTCCGGGTTCGGTACTCGACGTAGAGGGCGCTGATGAGGTAGGCGGTCCAGCTGCCCATCAGCCCATAGAAGACCTGCAGGACTATTCCTGAGAGCATCCCCATCTGGGAGAATGAGTAGGGCAGTGTCAACAGAACCTGAGCAACCTGCATCAACACGGCCAAACAAGAGAACCATCAATCAAATCGTTTTCTTCCCCCGTCGATCCGGAGATGGAAAGGCACTATCGTATTGGCTGGGGATATTTGAAATCCTGGGAGCCCTACCTGGTTGGAGGCGCAGCTGAACCAAGCATCATACACGGATCCACCATGCCAGAGAAGGCTCCTCACATGGAACTCCTTCGAGGACCCCTCCGTTCTATTCCCTTCCTTATTCTCTCCACGACCACCTTGTGCTCCCACGAAGCTCGACACCATCGCCTCCTCAGCCTGCCTCTGCGACGTCATGTCTCGGCCACGATTCAAACCAGGAAAAGCATTCAGAAGCTAAAGGCTCTCCGCTCCCTTCTCGCCGGAAGTTCGAGGAGCCACTAGCACTGGGTGTTGCAGCAAGGAGCATCCAGAAAGGTGCAGATGAACTTAAGAGCAGAGAGCTGAGTGAGCCCTTGTAGGAAGTGTTGTTGCCCGGGTTCTGGGCATGCTCTGGCCCATCTAAGAACAGGGTCTCTTTGTTCTGTCACTGATCTGTTTTTTTTTTTCTTTTTTCTATTTAACGTAAAAATGGTATCGGCTGTAACCGAAGAGCGGAGTGATGCTTCTTGTTTCCAATTCTCTCTCTCCCTTTTTTTTCTTTTTCTTTTTTAAATTTCAAATTGCATAGAAAGTTTATGAACCAAATAAGGAAACAGGACGAGTTGTCATTAAGAATTGAACTCTGGTATCTATGAACTCTATCTAGAAGAAGGAGGAGACCTTGGCAGATCAATTGCAACACTGGCAATGTCAAAACCATCGTCAGTTTAATTATGACCTCGTATCGAATTGCCCAGTTTCGGCTACTGCCTGTGTATCTCATACGGGCATTAGGAAAAATGTCAAATAATGTATATATATATACATATACATATACATATATCAATTATAAAAAGAAAAGTACATTGGTAGATCTGCCACAGTGTGTGTGATGACTTTTTCCCCCCTTAATGAGTGTGTATGATAATGTTTTACCAACTACTTAATGAATCTCTGGTTGCGCGTTGACCAAATTTGAATTAAAAGGCCAATTTGGAAAATGGAAAGCCATATTAGGACAGATCTACAGCAAGGACCAGCATCGACCCTTGCGGTTTCCTGCCTCAGACGTGTCAACAACATTCAAATAAATGACTTTATTTTATATATATATATATTTATAAAGGAAGGCTATTGAGATTATACACTGATTGCACTATTTATTTATGTCCAGTTGGTGAATAAAAAACATTTATTTATTGATGCTGCTGTGATCAGTCAAAAAGGCATTTATTTCCTAAATGCCATCTTTTATGGGTGAAATTTGGAGGGAGGTGGAGTGGAGGGACCTTACCTCTTCAATGTGCCTGTTCTCCACAAGATGCTCCTCCATGGCTACCTCTAACTCTGAATCTTGACTGACTACACTCCATGATGAACAAAAAAGTTCCTCTCCCCAACAGGTAATTCTATCCATATCTCCATTCGTTTCGTTCGACTATTCCCATATCGTACAGCATGTTTAGCTTCTCTATTGTTAATGGATCCAGTGGATCCATATTACAGTAACTTGAAAGTTGCAATGATGAACTACGTTTCCCTATTACTCCTATCAACTATCTGCATTTGCATCTCAGGGCAAATCAAATGATTCCAAATGTGGCTTACGGCGTGAATTGAAACGGATTGCGAGCACTTGGCCTTATAACTCGAATAAATTGGCATTGGCTGCACCAGATCCAATCGACTGTCAACCCAATTTTTCCTCTCAAGCATAGTTTTAAAAATTGGACCGGGCCGGCCGGCTTGACCGGTTCGACCAGGACCGGCCACTCACCTTGTCCGGTTCTCACAAAAAATTCAATTATAATTTAAATGAGGTCAAATCCAATTGAACCGACCAGTTCTCACTCAAACCAATAAATTCAATTGAACCGATGAAAAAACCAGTCAATTTAAAAATAAAAATAAAAATAAAAACATATTATAATATACTTAATTTATTTTACTAAACTTATATTTATATTTTATGATGAATTTGAGACTAATATTATAACTATATTAATGATTTTGATTATAAATCATAGTTAAATTATAATATTATATTAATTTATTGAAATATTATATTATTAATATTATTTATTAAACATGCGGTTCAACCCATTGAACCTCTGGTCCGACCCATAAACCCATACCTTGACCGGTTCTCGGCCTAGTCCGGTTTTAAAAACTATGCTCTCAAGACCGCCAACTTCCTAAAGCATTGGCAAAGGAAGGGGAAAAAAGCACCATCAAAGTGTCAGATTTAATTTCTCATCATCCCACAAAAGTGCTAAAGCAACCCAATAATAAAAGCAGCAGCAATTGAGTCAATGATAAAAAGATTAACATGGGATTAGTTAAAGTGGTGATGACTAGAGCAGGCTAAAGCACATCCCGTACCGCATAAACATGGTTTCAAATACTACTAGCATAATTGTCTGAGTAAGAGAACGAAAGTGGAGAGAGGATTTTACTTAAGATTTCTAAGTACATTGAGAATGTAAAGATATTTAATATATAATTATTCTCAATGCGTTTTTCACTAATTTTGAAATCCCACTGCATATCAGTGGCAAAAGATATATTTTCATTATGTGCACTGGTCATCCTTCTCATGCAAATTCCCAGCAATTTTGTTAATATAGAAACAACGCTCTTTGCTAATCAGGTTTGTTGTCAAGATTAGCATGGAGAAGTGATGCTTGAATTCAAAGTTAGGATCACTGAATGGGTGAGATAGCACATCCTATAATGAAACAGTTGTAGAAGTTCTTGACATTCAATAGAGAACAACCACAATAACACGTTATGTGGACAACCAAACCAATCCCAACTCCCATCTCCCCAATCCAAGGCACAACTTTTGCGACAAATTGAGAGTGTCGTGTTGAAATTAACTTAGGAATGGCAATTTAGATGAAGTTTAAAGTTTAATATAACAAAGACAAGTTATAGAACTACCTAAGGAGGTGCTGTTGGCCCTCTCACTAGACTCATGAACCTATGCTCAAACATCCTTTTCGGGTATAGTTCAGAAATAGTTACATGCATTTGGCATGTGCGGTCAGCTAACTGATTATAAGAAAAATCATGTACACAAGATCTTGATGAGATCAATTTTAGTAATTATTCCATTTAGTATCACACTTTTTACTAAATATTTATGTTTCACATTCTTGGAATTACTTATAAATAGATGAAACTAGATTTACAAAAGAATATCAATAAACAACACTTATATCAAGAATGATCTGAACCAAGGATGAAGGCCTGAATGGCTCATAACCATATTTCATTGCTTGATTTACATAGTTCAGACTATAAAGAAGATAAATATCACCAGGAATAGAATCAATATGGTGAATATCTTGACCATAAGCTACCTATTGGATGATATTTGAGTCATATGCCTTAAGAGAGTACTTGAGCACCTGCAACATTCACCAGTGATTTTTCGATATTATCGTAAATCATGCTTGCACCATCAAGGTAGACTATCCTAAATAGGCACAGCATTAAGCCCATTTATACCAAATAAGAAACTTGGAGGAGCTTCCTTCCCTTCACTCATTCTACCCCCTTTGATGAATCTGATATTAAGTGTAAGGGGAACAAACAAAAATAAAAATACCAAGACAAGTATTTAAAACCTGATGGCAATTTTGCCTTGATGGGCAACCATTGAAGCCAAATGTGTGAAGATTCCGTTAAGTTTTGAGATAACTGATTCCACATTGTGAAGAGCAACCGCACGCCTCTGGGAATAATTCTCTTGACATGGGACAACTTGCTATAACATGGAGACTTCAATTGGATGGGACAAACTGTTGCCAACAGCTGACCTCCACCTAAATGCTCAAATACAGGAAGCCAATACATCTGACTACATAACATATTAGATATGATAAAATGATCCTCGGAAGACTATTTCAAAAATTTACAATTTCTCACAATCTTGACATTGTGACCGGGGGAAAGCAATGGAGAACTCAAGTTTTTCAATAGTGGATACTGAGATGGAGTTTAGTTTTAGGCTAGTGTAAAAGCAGTTTTTCCATTATTTCAATCTTCTACCACAAAACAACAGGGGATCTTGCTAAAGCCCACAATATGAGACCAATATGATAATTCAATGTTTTTATGGAACTACATCAAGAAATTAATCACAAAATGCATCCATTTTGCATTTACTGCACCTAACTTGTTTTCAAGACATCATGAAGATGTTTGTAGTTCCCATAAGCTTGCTCTTTAGGTTGCCACAAACAGTTGTTGAATGAATGGCTCTGTCTTCATAAAAGTTCCCATCAGCCATTTCCAGGTTTTGATCTTTTTCTAAATCTTGAAGGGCTACATTTAATGCTACAATATCATCTTTTATTAATGCAGTCAACTCTTGTATTGGAATGGTCGGATAATCAAATAAGGACAATCTTTTAGCCACTGCAATGAATACAATAGTAAAGCAAAACTCATGGTTAGTGTTGTGCAGTAGATTGCTAAAAAAGGCTTGATTTACAATCAAAGGAAACTAAATGGGTAATCAGATATCTGCAATCACAAGTGCTAAAAAAAAAAAAACTTAGATTTCATGGTCCACAATACAACAGAGTGCAAATTAGATACCATGTTGCCCATCCATCAAAAGGTAATTGCAACTTCTTGAACATGTGGACAGAAGAGAGTGATTTGTCCATTGAATGCTACACAACAAATTCAGTACATTGATATCAAATTGTTTTCAAGATTAGTCATTGATATGAAATTGTTTTCCAGAATAACAGAAATAACAACCGAACTTATACAAATAGCAGGCTTTCAAAATATTAGGTACCTATTCTCGGAAGCATGAGAAGTAGCTTAAAATTACAAACATCTAAAGTCAAACGGATGAACATTGTACAAAGATTTGAAAACCTAGCGTCATTCTCCATTAATAATCATATCTAGAGTATCACCAGAAGAAGGAGCATAGTTTCAAGCAGAGAAACCATAATGCATACCAAATATGCCAATTTCCTTCGATGTCAAATAGAAACTTTACTAGTGTAATAGACAAGTTGAGTCCGCTGAAGAAACCAAACATTGAGGTTTTAAGTCATAGAAGAGATATGCAAATACCATTAGCTCGCGTAATCAACAGATACTTGGAAGGGTCCAAGTCGCAGTAAAAGAACAGAGAACAGCTCAAAGCATGTGACAAGGACAACTCTACCCCTAATGAAGCTGATCACAGAAAGATCCGAGTGGCAGTGAGAGAAACACACCGAAAGGGAGGGTAGGGCACACCTACACTGAGTGAGCATCCCGATCTTCTAAGAAGTTTCGTGAAACCCTAGTCCGATCCTAGAAGCCTTCTCTTATTTAACTCGGATTTGGCTGTTGTCGTCGGAGCGGGCTCCCACGCTACGGTTGGGGTGGCTTCAGCTCGATTATCATCAAAGAATCCTTCAACCTCCTTCAGAGTCTCTAAAAGCGATCGGAACTCCGATTTACGATCTCTGTAAGAACAAAGAGGGCCTCATTGTGCATGCGCAATGGCCTTTGGCCGGAATCGAAGTATATATACGTTGGTAATCGTGTTTTGCCCGGGAACGGGAAGGAAAATGGAAACATTATCAGTTGCTCCCTAGAATTCTGTGTATAAACTATTTGCACCCTAAATCCATTATATTACTAATTCGTACCATTAACTTTCAAGTTGTAAGTTGGGCTTTTTGATTAGACCAGCCTGCGCCGTTCGGCCCTTGTAGCAGGCCCAAGACCATGAAATAAAAATTAATGACATCCGTCGAATGCCACATCCTTAGGAGATCCATCACCGTCCGATCTAGGGCAAAAAATGTGAACCCATGGTCTTCTTCATCCATGTCCCGTATATAAACCCTGCAAACCGCAAGCCAGATTTTTATCAGCCTCCTCCTAGGTTTTCCTTTTATCCTTTGCAAGCTCTCATCTCCGCTTCAGAAGTAGAGGTTAAAGTGACGGCGACGCCTTGCTGTCCGCCTTGACCTAGCCGACCGCTTAGTCTTGGCCCTCGTTTTGTTACCACGCCTCTGTTTCTGTTGTTGTAATTATCAGTAGAAGCACGGTTAGCTGATCAGCATCAATGGCGGTGAAACCATCGAAGGCAGAGAAGAAGATCGCGTACGACGCGAAGCTGTGCCAGCTCCTCGACGAATACAGCCAGATCCTTGTCGTGGGAGCCGACAATGTCGGATCGAACCAGCTGCAGAATATCAGGAGCGGTCTCCGAGGCGTCTCTGTCGTGCTGATGGGGAAGAACACCATGATGAAGAGGTCCATCAGGATGCACTCTGAGAAGACTGGGAACCAGGCCTTCCTCAGCCTTATACCTCTCCTCCAGGTACTCATTTTATCTCTCTAATTTCTTCATTTTAGGTTCTGGTAGCACTCTTGATGCGAAAGGTTTCCTGTTGATTGATGGAGAATATGTCTTATGTGCCTCATGAGCCTCTAGGCTGTTGTGTTTTTCCAGAATCGTCAGTTTGGGTGTCAATTAAATGATTCATGAAATGATAGTTCAGACACTGTTACATCTGAAGTTATTGCTTAGCTGTGGAATTAGAATCAGATGAACTACTAATTCTCTAAGTAATAATTAAGTTGGACAACATAGCATGGCAGACTTATTCTTTTTGTTGTATTGGGATTGTGTTCGAATTTCAATCTTAGTGTGAATGTCACACTTTGAATTGCTTGTTCGCTTTCATAGTTGTGATCGAATAGAAATATTGATTAATCATGAAATCTTGAAAATGGTAGCCTCATATTCGCGCTGGAACTTCGGAGTTTACTTATGCTTATACTGTACTAGAACCTGTTGTATTTCTAGTTGTAAATTGTTTAGCTCTATTTACTGCTGTGATGATTTTCTTGTGTTGGGAACAGGGTAATGTGGGCTTGATCTTCACCAAGGGTGACCTGAAGGAAGTGAGTGAAGAGGTTGCAAAGTACAAGGTGAAGAATCTGAAAGCTTCAAGTTTTTCACTATTTGTTGTATGCTGTATTTCAGTTTGATGATTTTTCAAGTCTTTTTACTTGGATAGGTTGGAGCACCTGCCCGTGTTGGGCTGATTGCTCCCATTGATGTGATCGTGCCGCCTGGAAACACCGGTCTTGACCCATCCCAGACCTCTTTCTTCCAGGTTCATGAGCTGTTCCTTTCACCTCTAGAATGATGAAATTACAAGGTAACGTTGATATAAAATCTCATGCCATGTGCCTTTTTAGGTTCTCAACATCCCCACCAAGATTAACAAGGGAACTGTCGAAATCATCACCCCTGTTGAGCTCATCAGGAAGGGTGACAAGGTGGGTTCTTCTGAGGCTGCCCTCCTGGCGAAGCTTGGAGTTAGGCCATTCTCTTATGGTCTCATTCTCCAGTCTGTGTACGACAATGGGTCCGTCTTCAGCCCAGAGGTACTTAACCTGACTGAGGATGACCTCATTGAGAAGTTCGCCGCTGGTGTGTCAATGGTCACGTCCCTTGCCTTGGCCATCTCGTACCCGACCCTTGCTGCTGCACCCCACATGTTCATCAATGCATACAAGAATGTCTTGGCTGTTGCTGTGGAGACAGAGTATTCATACCCCCATGCTGACGAAGTCAAGGAGTACCTCAAGGTTTGTATTGGTTGCTCTACTGTTTGATGAGTTTTGGTGCTTTTCTATGTTCCGTCCCGTCCCTGATGGAATGAATTCGCTTGTTTTCCCTTTGTAGGACCCAAGCAAGTTTGCTGTGGCTGCTGCCGCCTCCGCTCCCGGTGACAGTGGCGAAGCAGCAGCTGCTGCCAAGGAGGAAGAGAAGAAGGAAGAGCCAGCGGAAGAGTCCGACGATGACATGGGTTTCAGCCTGTTTGATTAGTTTTCCTGTCAGCTTTGATAATTCCAGCCCAGTAGGATATTAACGGTTTGTTTTGTGGGCCTATATGTTCCTAGGTTCTGTTTATTTGCTCTAAAGTCAAGATCCTGGTTATGTACCGTGATATAACGTTCTCATTTGTCTATTGAACCATGAGCTTTGATTCACATCACCTTGTGGATGTTGAGCCTCGTTTATATTTTGAAAGGGAGAAGAAATCAGCTACCAATTTCGGGTGACGGGCAAGAATTTTTTCACCCTGGAATTTTTGGCATGATTTTACATCATAACCCCAGTGAGAAGCATCATGTCTGACAAGAATTTTTCTCTTATGAATTCTGTTTTTTTTTTGGTTTGAATGTTGAGGGAAACTGCTACCAGAATACAAAAATTGCTGTTTTTTATTTTTGTAACAATATCAGACTATTTTAAAAATAGAGAATGAGGAGGCTGAGCATCCTACTGGCAGCTGGCCACTGGCTACCTTTACGTACGCTGAGGAGTCGCCGGATGCCTCTGGTGACCGGAAGGGCTGCCGGGTAGTAGCCGTTCGCTGGATTCTGTCCCTAGATGAAAAGCAGAAATTTGTTTGTTTTCCCTCTAATTAAGTGAAAGTTTGCTTCTTTTCTTCCCATTCCCATCTCTCCCCCATTAACTATGTTTTTGCTTGAAAAACAGCAATCCACTACGTAAAAAGGGAAATCGCCATTGAAGGGCCCGCCTTCCCTGCAATTTCGTTGCTGAGTTTGTGCTGGCGAGGGACTCACACTTGTCCCTCAGTTACGGTGATGAAGGCAGCTCTGAACAGTTTCCAAGCCAAACAGCCCATAACCCACTGCTGTTTTGCTTCCTGTAAAGGTGACCATACTCTTCAACCTTCGCCATATGCTCCAATGGGTGGAAG
This sequence comes from Sonneratia alba, assembly GCA_900174645.1. NCBI lineage: Eukaryota > Viridiplantae > Streptophyta > Magnoliopsida > Myrtales > Lythraceae > Sonneratia > Sonneratia alba. The sequence continues at coordinate 2,973,295 of FWPY01000030.1, forward strand.
CAATAAAAATCCCAGTTTGACCAGTAGATTGAGCCGCAGATCACCTCCTCTCGCCTTCTTTGTCCCGAGAAACCATTACCCAAGTGGCTTGGAGAGAGGTTCTTGGACTGCAAATTACCCAACAAATCACAAGACTTCGATTCAGCTTTTGCCTTGGATAGGCCTGGCTACGACAACGAAGGCTTCATGAACATCTCCTCGGGTTCTCAGAATATCTCGTGGTTGTCCTCCTGTTCGAGACTGCAACTCCTGCGACCTTCCGTTCTCGGAATCAGGCCGGACACACCGGACTGGCCTGAGAGGAGTGACGTCGTTAGAATTAGCATCGAACAGAGAGCCAAGCAGGTTGATATCCCATTATCTACTAAGATGATCAAGATGAAGCGACGGCTGATTGGAACAATGTCATGACCGATTAATGAAAATGTGGAGAACACAAATTGCTCGATGAAGAGGGCAATCTCAATCATCCACGCTCACCGTTCAGGAGCTCCAGATGTCTGCCGTTCAAATGATGTTGGAGAGTAGCCTCAGGAGTGAGGAGTTGGAGGAGACTGTGGGGAAGGTCCAAAGAGACATCAGTGCTTCCCTTGTTTGGCTCTTCGGGCAGGTCTTCTCTCAGACGCCAACTCTCATGATCTATCTGATGATCCTCTTATCAAATTTCATCGTATATTCCATGGTCGGCAACTCCGCCGCTGCAGCCCCGATGACATGGTTATTTGACACCATCGAAGAACAGGGCAAGAGCAGTTGTCTCACCCAAAGGCTAGAATTGCCAGCCTTTTCATCTGAGAATAAGCATTCGGGAATGAGCAATGACAAAGAAGCCATTTGGAGGGGGATTTTGGAGGAAGCCGGGAAGATGATGGTCAAGGTTCTCGATGAGGAGACAGCACGAGGTGGTCTTCCCGTTTAATATCCAGTCAATGATATCTTCTCGAGCTTCTAATGGTGACCCATTTAATAAAATGAACGAGAGTTTATGTACAATGGGCCCATAATTATCCATAATGGGCCTCTAGATTCTTTCAAACCAGGTCCGCTGCCAGCCCGAGGCCCATTTACACCAGTCGCCCCGTCTAGTCCTGAGAAAGCTACAGCTGGAACAGACCATTTCCAACACGATATATAAAGTAGATTCCGACAATTCGTGATGCGATAAGGTAGCATAACATAATGATTTCATGTACATTTTCATATAACAAGATGGTTGTTTGTGATATTCGTTGTGATCATTCTCATCCGTATATATTTTTATAGGGAAACTTGTATTATATGTAAAGGGATATAATGTATACCATGGAATGGATCATAAGTTAATAAACGTCGTTTCAAACCTTCAAGCACATCGATCGATCACTGTCGATCGTTTGGATGGGACTGGCAAGATGTGCCGTACCCGGACATTCAGAAACAGAAACGGGAACAATGCTCGTGGGATTCGACGCGCACCGATCAACTTCTCCCGTCCATGAGAAATCAAAAATCGAATCGGTTAACAAGTTGGATTTGAAATTCCCAGAGGAAGACGAACGCTCTAGGTGTTTGCATTATTGTCGTAATTATTAACATTAATGATTTTAATAGACATGGACGGTGGCCTGACCTAAGTCACTCCGCCGCCGGAGGCCACCCCCGACGTGTGTGGCCACTGTTTCGCCACCTAAGTATCCCTGTCGCATTCCACGGACATATGTAAGCCGCTCTGGCCACCGGCCCACTCTACTCAGAACCGTGACGTGGGCCCATTTGAAAATTCATCAGCCACCCCTTCCTCATATAAACCTAATTTCTCAGACTTTCGAACCATATTAGTAGAATTGTGTTAGTTTTGGACTACTCTGTTGGGAATATGTAATGAGCTGATTCGGTGAGTCTCTCCCCCGATCTAACTTGATTAGTTTGAGCATCATGAAGAAGATAATATTGTTTGTTGGTCAAAAAATGAAGATAACATTGTTAATGAACGTAATAATCTTCTTCTCTCTGCTTTTCCTTTTCCTTAATGCTTAATGAATCGTTCCAGCATGATCAGCTGCACCGTCTTCAAGCATATGGCATATGATATATTGAAATGATTGGTCGGTCGGAATTAGGAAATAAAAGATCCAGTTTGAGGTCACGCGTAGGGCCCACCACTGCCTCCCGGCTTTATAAAACCCTATCAGCTTTCACCTCCCTATCATCACCAGCGATCAGGCGGTCCACACATTCGACTCTGATTCACAGAGAGGGGTCGTAGAGAAGGAAGAGTTTTGAACTCTCTCGGAAATGGAAGGGAAGGAAGAGGATGTTCGGGTCGGGGCCAACAGGTTCCCGGAGAGGCAGCCGATCGGCATAGCGGCTCAGAGCCAGGACGACCCCAAGGACTACCAGGAGCCGCCCCTGGCTCCGCTCTTCGAGCCGGAGGAGCTCGCCTCGTGGTCTTTCTACAGGGCGGGGATCGCCGAGTTCATGGCCACCTTCCTCTTCCTCTACATCTCGGTCTTGACGGTGATGGGGGTCGTCAAGTCGGACACCATGTGCGGCACGGTCGGGATCCAGGGCATCGCCTGGGCCTTCGGCGGCATGATCTTCGTCCTCGTCTACTGCACCGCTGGCATCTCAGGTTTGATATTATAAGTTGGAAATCGCCGCCGCAGAGTCTCCTTCCGAACCAACGTACCTTGTACGTATGTTATATAACATGTCGGCCTTCTCTTTTTTTTTTTTTTTTTTTTGCAGGAGGGCACATAAACCCGGCAGTGACGTTCGGGCTGTTCCTGGCGAGGAAGCTGTCGCTGACAAGGGCGCTGTTCTACATGGTGATGCAGTGCCTGGGCGCCATCTGTGGTGCCGGAGTCGTCAAGGGCTTCATGGGGGCCAGTCGGTTCTCGGTTCTGGGAGGCGGAGCCAACGTCGTCAACGGTGGCTACACCAAGGGAGACGGCCTCGGAGCCGAGATCGTGGGGACCTTCGTCCTCGTCTATACTGTCTTCTCCGCCACCGATGCCAAGCGTAACGCCAGGGACTCCCACGTCCCGGTAAGTAGTTCGAGCCATTCTAACATAATAAATCATATTATCCCAAACAATTCTGATCATCACGGTGCATGATTACGATTTGAACGTGTAGATTTTGGCTCCACTGCCAATCGGGTTTGCGGTGTTCCTGGTGCACCTTGCCACCATCCCGGTGACTGGTACCGGCATCAACCCAGCCAGGAGCCTCGGTGCAGCGATCATCTACGACAAGTCCCGTGCCTGGCACGACCACGTGAGTATATATAGCATCGTCAACCCTATTTCTTAACCATCTCAATCAACCCGATTTACATCCCTCGGAACCTGACAGAAGTTCTTCCTTCAATGCAGTGGGTTTTCTGGGTAGGGCCCTTCATCGGAGCTGCGCTCGCCGCTCTCTACCACCAGGTCGTGATCAGGGCGATCCCGTTTAAGTCCAAGTGATCGGCATCACCGAGACGTTTGTTCGAGGCGTTCGATTCGCTTCTGGGTCTTTATTTTCTGTGGGTGTGCTTCCCCTTTTCTCACCTAAATTTTAAATCTTTGATTCTGGATCGTAGACGAAGAGAGTCTTGTCTGTGATGGGTGTGATGCTACGCCCCGAGTAAAAATGAGGCGGGCGATGTGTACATGTAAATCCTGTAAGTTATTCTCTGCTTCAATTATGCTACATGGAAAAAAAATTATAAAATAAAACCGACCAAATTATCTGTGTCTCTACTGGCGCCCTCTATACTTTGGGTTTTGTTTGGATGGAACTTTCAGTAGTGACGTCGGCTTGCTCAGTTCTTCACTACCGGATCGATTAAGATAATCAATTTGAAAAAAAAAAACTTGGCTCTTTTTTTTAGAGTGATTCATTTAATTTTAAATATTTTATTTCGTTATATCGTTAAATCATTTTTATCGATCATCATTAAATTTGTGCAAACCGTTGCTTATTAATACTTACATGGGGGATACATCAACGACTGAATGTCATAGTATTATATCATATCAATAATCCAGTATTACATCATCTTATTTTTACCGTGCTAACGTGACACATTAGCATGAAAATTGCCACATTTGCGTGTAACTGCACATCAGCACATCTATTACTAATATGATATTTTAATATTTTTATAATTCACTTACAAAATAAAATAAACTCGTAACATCTTTATTTTAATTTTGTCAAAAAATGAGTCAGTATAATAGTATGTCCTCGACCAAAAGTCAAAGCTGCTGCGGTTTGATTCACATGGATGAATTCTTCTTCTGCCCCATGAGGTTGCAATCCTTCTTGGTTGCATTACTCCCGAATTAAAATTAAGAATTTTGGAGAGTTTTATCCCTTAATGAGCTGATATGACTCGAGTTTGAATCGGTTACGATCCATCGGGATCTCAAGTACACTAAGATGTACACGGAAAATGGCTAAGAATTAACAATACCATTATGAACGATATGAGTAAAATCCAGTCTCGTGGGCTAATTGGGCCTAGAGTCGCACTCACCAGTTGAGACCCCTGCAAGCTAATGGGGCCCTAAATGACCTCAGAGGACCGGATGGAGAAAGGGCCTTCTTAACATGTCACGGGGACTCCCCCCCATCACTTGCTAGCAATTCGGACCTCTGGCACCCCCCCTTGAGCATCCTCGGATCTCCTTCGACTGTTACTGAGCGGATCGGATCGCCCGAAGGTACATGCAGAATGACACGTCGTCGGTTCTACTCTGTTCCAGCCCGTCATCCCATTTAGCCATGGATTCTTGCTAGCCAGCACAAGATATCGACCCAGAGCAAGGGCGGTTGGGAATGGGTTGCGGTACATGGCTCTTGCTCATTAGAGTAAGGTGTGACGGTCGGCCTCATGAAATGAACCGGGCCGAAGATGGAAGGGTTACCGCTCTGTGGCTGGCTTGCAACATGGGTGACAAAACTTGGACATCCAAGGTCTCTCTTGATGGCTAGCTAGAAAAGAACACGTGCAGAAACTGTGCAATAATCTCTGCCGAGAGAGAGAGAGAGAGAGATGTGATTAATGAAAACTAACAGCTTGTTAATAATTAGGGTTGGAGTTTCCCCCGATTTCAGCTTTTGCCGGGTTATTGCTGGGCAGTCCCACCTTATGATTGGGCAGTATGTTATGCGACTAATTAATCAAACCAATCCTGTCCCTTTTCCGGCAGGATTGAAAGCAATCCTAATTCCTTAGTGGGGTATGTTTTTGTGCCGTGTCATCCCTCACTTTCTCATTGATTGCCTTAATTGATTAATCAATCAATGCCAGGCTGGGCTTCCTCTCCTTCTACTACTCTCTCTCTCAAATAAACCAACGTTAGTGGAACCCACTAATTTTTAACATATTTTTTTATTTATAACATTTCATCATGACATCTTATTTATAAGAAAAAAAATGTGGAATTATTTTCCACATTTTTTTTGTAGATTATTTATAGTTTTTTCAATGTTATATTTTTTAAAAAAATGGTTGAATAACCTTCACTTTTAAATAAAATTTTCAAAACTTAATTAGTTATAAAATATTGCATCGAAATAGAATTACTCATAAAATATTAGGATTTTTAGGTATTATATGGTATGCACCTAAAATTATTTTTGTTTTACTATTATTTAAAAATTACATATATTGTATTTTATTTATGATTGTGTGTTGCTTTTAGACTAGAGAATAATGTACGCACTCATTGATTTACCCAAGCCAATGTGAAGTTGCATAAGCAGATAGCCTTCACCGTGCTCAGGGACAGGGAGGGATCACCGCTAGAATTTTGCTGGGAATTCATGCACGAGTTCATCGGAGTTCATAAACCAACCTATCAACTCGTTGGTGTTGATCACTAGCAAAACGCACGAAAGGTTATACCGACCTGTTGAACCGACCGTCGAGGATTTTATTCGGTAGTTTATTCAGCACTTTATCTTGAGTGGATGTCTGATGAGATGTGGACCCTTTTAAACGCGAAGGGCACAGGCACGATTCGAGAGTGGAGCCATCGATCGGCATTAATTAAGAGGATATTAATTTTGAAGCGTGCCGTATTTCCAGTTGTTCATGCGCGCCCTCTCTTTCTCGAATCTCCCAATCCGGCCAAATCAATCAAACAAGAGAACCAAAAAACTAAAAGGTAAGATTAATCTTAAGTTTCTTTTAGTGTAAGGTTAATCCAAGGATGATTTGATTTCCTTAGAAAATCTCGTGTTAGATTTCATATACATGGAAAAGGATACGTTACAGTACACCATAATCCACACACGTACAGCATTGTCTAAAGTTTGTTTTTTTTCCCCCTTCCTTTTCCAGAGAATTTCATGCGATCTCTCCTTTAGGGTTTTCTAAAATTTTATTTTAGGGTTTTTTGATACCTTAACATTAACGTATATTATCTCTGTATGGAATCTGTATACGTACCGAATATTTTACTCGTTCATACGCGAACCAGTGTGTTGCCGTGGCTCGATGTGTTGCAGTCGTTCATCCCCTCTGGAAACCGGCGGATGAGGACCTTACGAGTGTGGCTGGTGGCCGCCGGCGGTGGTGACGATTGGAGGGAGTTTGGCAGAGTTCCATTACCCCTTTTTTGCTCCTTTTCTTCTAATAGGTATCGGAATTTTCTGCCAATTGCCCTTTTATTCTGAAGCCTTTTTCATCTATTCCGGAACGTGCAAAACCAGTAACAACTAAGTTTAATTCGGGTTTGTTCTACAAACTAATTGGTATACATGAGTCATTATACCCTTACTAATTCAGTTCGAGTTGGATCGGCCCATTTATGAGATAAAACTTTTTTAATATAAATTTTTTTCTGTTTACACGTAACTTTATTTAAAAAAAAGATATTACAAACAATCTCAAATAGCTTAGTTTAATTCCGATTTCACCGGGAACCAACTTAAGGCCGTGGCAAAGGGCAATTATGAAGGGCGTTCTCTACCGCTGAGGAGCTAATGACGCCGGAAACTGGCTTTGCGTGGCCATGGATTTAGCAGCAGTTCCAGATGTTCTACCCATTCGGAAATTTCTGAAGCGACACTTATTTTCAACTCACACAAGTTTTTCATCACTTATTACGCCATTCTTTGTGTCTGGCTCGGAATCGAGACGCCCACCGTTAGCCTTTCCCCATTTGAACCTCGCCCTTGATTTTAAGGTGCATCGACCAGGGCAGAAGGGGCATATATCCAATTGGATTGGAGGGTAAGATAATGACATTATTCTCGAATTAAAATTAGTATTACTCCCTTCGTGTCTTCACCTGCTATTTTTCACAATTTTTTTTTTTTTGCTATAGATTTTGTGTTTAACCAAAATAATAATAATACTCTAGCAGTAGCTAATTGTAATCGGGATACGGAGGCATGGCCGATGGGGAAAAAGGCAAAAAGGGAAAAACGATATTTTGGGGTTGCATTGAGCTGCAAAAATGCATAAATAAAAGTAAGTGTATACACAAGACATATAAAATTCTGAAACTTCTGGGAGTCAGTTCATGAGGGGGGGAAAGGTCGACCAATTCACAGTACCATAAAACTGATGAAAAAACATCCTCGGGAATTGTTGAACCAATTTGGATTTGATTTATTGTCTCATCTCAATGTCATCCGCGATTTTATTTATTAATAAAAACCACAAAATGCAAAAACAAAAAAAAAACTCTTATAATTACCAGATTAGGGTTGCAACAGACAATGAATAAGACAATTTGGACGAGATGCTCTCGTCCTTTTCTTCGTGCCTTTAGATTTCGAAAAAAAGGCCGTGCCGTTAGCTCATATCTTCCCCTTATTTTTCTTGATTAGATCTTACTGTGTCATGAACGGATCCAAAAGCATATGTCCGTAGGATCAAAACTCTTGAGAAGTCTTAGGATTGATCATGAAGTCGATCGATTCTAAGGAGGGTAGAATCTTATGATTCAATGAGTATGTCGATGAATTCAACAAGATTTATATTCATATCTTTCGAATTTTCCCCAGAAAAAAAATTTGAAAGGAAACGTCTCTTTGGGCCTACGTAGTCATATAATATAGTTAGGATCGATAGGATGTAACAGTCAGTGACTGAGGGTTGGGCCTCATGAACACGCCAAATTTTAACACTTCAATTTTTGAATCTCCTCGACCTCTTCGAATGATCTGGCAGTTTTCCTGTAACCTGTATTCGTAAATCTTAGTAGGATTAGTGTGAGATTGTCCTGTTTGGTTGTCTTTACATGTTCTCCCGTTTCTATTTTTCTCAATATTCCCATTTCCTAGGAGGAATGAGAGTGCATGTCTTTTTAGTTAATTCCATTGTTTTCCCTTTTTACTCCTTGCAACATTTGTTGGGGGGTTTGGATTCTAGCTCCTGCCCTCTGAAAGCACAAGTTATGTTATGTAACAATTATATGATATGATGTAATCGATAGATAAAAAATTGGTAAATATTAATTTTTCTTCATTATTAGAAAAAAAATTAAGCAAACGATAAAAAGGAATTAATGAGCAAAAAAAAAAACATTTGGCTTATATCATATAACACAAGGTGCCCTTCTCTCTCGTCAGTTCTTGTAAAGACATTATTTTTTTTAAAACCCTAAAATAGAGGGTGGTGTTCTCCCTTTGGTCTGAAATATTTATAATTGTTTTTTGTAGATTCATAAAAAAAAAAAAGAAAGCTTTCCAATGATTTACCTTTGGGTAGAAAGAAATCAATTCTCTCTCGGTCATATATATGCAGAAGGAAGTAACAGGTTAGTGATCATTATTTTTCTTTCTCCAAACTATATGATTAATTCAAATTCAAATTAAGTTGACTTATTTAATGAGTAAATCTCTCCATTCACAGCGCTTGAACCAATACCTTATAAGTTAAAGGGAAAATATGTCGAATTACGTCAGTCAATTCATGTTTATTATATCTCAATCATTATTCATTTTCAAAGAGAGGACCTTATTTTTATTTTTATTTTTATATATGTGTGCAGCACCCAACATTCAAAAAATCTATTAGACTAGGAGTTCTTATAAGTTCGAGTCGAATCGATACATTACTAAGCCAGAAGTTCCAAATCATGAATTTTTATTATTTATACAAGCTCATCCAAATGTAAGGTCTTGCGTCGTAACACATGAAGTCGAACGTGGAAACCGACCGGCCCATCCCTCCTCATCCGTCCACAAACAATAGACCAAAATGCATTAGGCTTCGAAAGGGACAATCTCTCATGTGATAGCATCAAAGTCCTGCGTTAACCCTCTTCAATCAAATCACCCACTCGATCGTACTCCTTTATTATTCTTATTATAATTTCAAGAAGAAGTGATTAAAAAAACACACAAAAACTAATAAAATATATACATATAAATACAAGTTTAGGAAATTGGTGTCACGTACAAGACAAAAAAAGATTAGTTAAGTATATTTATCGTATTCAATCGATTGATATTACAACTCTACTTATTGGAGATATTTATAGGACTGCCTTACCTCAACTTTACTTAGTTTAATTTTATCTCATTTAGTATCGCTATTTCCCATCGGATTTCGCCCCCGTTCTTGTAACTTGGTGGTAGGTTAATGTTTTTTTTTTTAATCAACGGTTGGTCGGTCAAGAGTCCTCTCTCTCTCTCTCTCTCTCTCTCTCTCTACATGTATACATATACACATATAGTTTTTATGGAAGTTGCAAGCAAATATAATTATTTCCTTCGAGCAAGGGAGTTTTTAAAGTATCGTTTAATTTGGTGGATCGTAGCTTGATTGTCCTCTTCTTTATGTTCCCACGTCCTTAAAAGGAGGTTTAACCGAGTTGAGTGTCGATGTCAGTGCTCAGTGCGATCATAACCGTCCAATTTAGATCAGACAATGCGAACTTTGACTTTCAGCCCCCTCCCTCCATTCTGCTGCCACACTAAGATGATAAAGATAATAATAATTCACATGCATGTATCAACTTGGGCTATTCTTGTTGATCTATTGTTCACACGGCTAGAAGTTTAGAAATCCTAGCTTGGCTTTCTCTCTTGTCATTGCTCTATATATGTTCTTAGTTCTTCATATCGATTCCTACATTTTAGAGGTGGGTTGGGGAGGTGGTGAACTACCATTGCCCCGAGCTCATCCATCCGGCCGTAGCTCAACTCGTGCACGTGCAATGATTTTTGACAGCGGCTTTATTGCCGAGAAGTAATGAATGTAACATCCGATGCTTGCCTTAGTTGATAGTTATGCAATACTAATAATTTCGACATAAATCAAATGTGGAACCGTATTATTTGAATTTTTGGGTATCATATTATGTTGTGTAACTAAAGGAATACGGGAGGAGGGAGGCAAGCAGCTGCCACTTTACTGAAAAACACAAACCCTAGCAACCTCTCTAAGTGCATGTCGACCAGTTCCAAGATGTGGGACATTTTAATATAGGAGTTGTGATGGTATTAATTTAATCTAAGAACGGGGAGGATAATTTATAATTCATAATTAATGTAGGGAGGAGTTAACATATTGTCTTCTCGCAGACCAAAGACTTTGAATGGTGGCAGCTTTTGCGCATGTCTCCCTTTTATCTCCCCCATGCACAAAAAATCAGGCCCCAAAAAATAAAAATAAATAAAAATTTTACAATATGTTTATATATACGTGTATGCTCGATTAATTAAAACAATCAAATCCATAGATCAGCCCTCAGACACAATCCCTAAATTCAAAGCATAGACTCACTCCTACATAAAATAAGGGTTTGATTCTGCCCCAGTGTTAAAGCCTCAATCCCCAATTCAATAAGAACAAGAGCTAGCGACCAAGAAGCAACAAAGTTCGCATGACTATAATAATAGGATTGTCTCCTTCATCATGTGTGCAGCAGCCGGTACCCACAAGTTTGGTGTGATTCGTCTGCTTTATATTCGAGTTATATTGATCCTTTAAGGGGTAAAAATATCATAATAATGATTTTTTTTCATTTACAAACTTGTTCAAATATGAAATTTTACCTGAGATAAGAGAAAGAGGGAAGTAGAGGAGCTCCATTGACGAGAGTTAAATCGTGCACCATTTAATTTTAAATTGAAGACAATTAAATTCTATTTACTCATCCTGATTAAAAGCGAATATATTATTCTTGTGGACCATATTATATATACGCTTATAGTGTTCTCCTTTTTGCTCAGAAGGGAACTTTCAAAGTGCTGAGAAACCATAAGCCACACTTCCTTAAAAAAGGGGCAGCTTTCTCCCTGATACATCATCACCATGGAAGATGGTTTGTCAGGTCGCTTTTACATTAAAGCCGGGGGAGTTCGCGGAGGCTGTGGTGGCGGTGGGACAAAGTGCGGCCGCTGGAACCCGACCACCGAGCAGGTCAAAGTTCTGACCGATCTGTTCAGGGCGGGGCTGCGGACCCCAAGCACCGATCAGATTCAGAAGATCTCCTCCCAGCTGAGTTTTTACGGCAAGATCGAGAGCAAGAACGTCTTCTACTGGTTCCAGAATCACAAGGCTAGGGAAAGGCAGAAGCGCCGGAGAGTTTCTGTCGATGAGAAAGACGCAAATATCCATCGGGAAGAGAAGATCCCGTCCATGAAACGTACTTCTCCCTTTTCACTTCATTCATCAGTTCATATACTTCTGTCTGTTTGGCAGTTTTTTCGGTATCACCCTTGAATTTCTGTAATTATCGGTATACTATTTTTCTCGAAGTGATACTTGAAGATCATTGTTTTTGGCCTTGTCACATATAACCCTGTACTTTATTCCCGACTTCGCAATCTTTGTGAGGCTGATAAGGGTTTTGTCTACTCATAAATAAATATTTGATCGACCCTGCAACGTCTTGTATTTTGCCCTAGCTAACTTTGCTCTTATGTTAATTACCTCAGATTTCGCTGAAGTAAACCATGTAGTGGAGCCAGCGGAGCGGGTGCTCCAAACCCTCCAGCTTTTCCCCCTCAACTCCTTCAACGAACCTGAACCGGCAGAGAAGCTGAGACTGCGCGCAACCGAGTGCAGGGAGTTCACTCACACTTTTGGGTCCGACATTGATCATCCTCCGCTGGATCTGAGATTAAGCTTCTACTAGATGTCGATCACAGTCGAACAAAGCATTCAACAACACCGACATGCTATCACGATCTCTGCAAAGAGACTAACGTTCTACCTAGCTAGGGTTAACAGTGATAAAATCACCACTCAGAGGCCGCAGCATGCTCGACAGCAGAGTTAGTGACTGTTATCCCTCTTAGATATCCCTACTGATTTCTTAAGACACGTATACGTACTCTAGTGAGTCAAAGTTTCGGAAAGTGGCTGAAAATGAGATGCTAATTTGGATTCAGACTTTGGCTATCGATGTCCTCTGGTTATTTAAATATTTGGAAAATGGGAAGACATTCTCCTTTGTAATGCTCATGAGATCTTTGTTCTCATCCTCTCCGAACTTACCTTGTTGGATGTTTTCTATCTTTCTTTCTTTTTTTAAATGTCATCTTTGGGAAGACGACATGGGTGCCTAGGAATGTGGGAGTATTTGCAATATACTATCGGCTCCTTCTCTTGATGTCCACGAAGATACTGTTGAGAAATGTGTTTGGTTTTCTTGGGTTCTGCAGCTTTGAGTTTCATGCATATCAATATACCGTCTCTCTGTCTTTGACCTTCGGAAGCCTCCCCACATGGGCTTTGAAGCTGAACGCGTCTCTTCTGTACTACTGTCATCTATTTTAATTTCCACTTGGGACCAATTTGGAACGGTCATGAGATCAGGTCACCGATGAAATTGTATAATATGATACCGACATTGGAGGGTTTTACCATTTAATAGGACGATCGACTCGAAGTACCCTAGTTTAATGGACCCTTGGATATCAAAGCTGCTCGAGTACGTCCGCCAATGTCGTCTTCTAAGACGAGGAGTCTTCAGCAAATATGCTGTCTGCAATGGTCTCGAGGAGTTTATCGTGTTTATGTGTATATAATTCATGTTTTTGGACACCTTTCAAATAGCGAGTTCTACCTGGCGCTCCATCGAGGCTACGGAGATCTGCTGAAGCAGGGGGTGGATCTCGGTGGCCCCTAGCCAACCTCGAGGGTATGGTGGAGCTTTATCAAGGAATCCGGTGACCATCATTTACGCGGGCAAGGACTTGGGTGCATCATCAAGATCTTTCGGAACTAGGTCGTCTGGTATAGGCCGGATAGAAGCTACTATTCTACAGGGGAACTTGGGCCTAAGAAGTATATTATCCGTATTGTAAATGAAAGCCCATTAACTCAAAGCCCAAAAAATCTAAGTGGGCCCACTTTTGGGAAAATCGGCCCAATATCTGTCCGGTAATTCACGCGCTACACCATCCCTGTTTCCAGGAAGCAGAGCTAGCTAGCACAAGGAACTTCTCGACGGGGACGACATTAGTTCTGCGGCTATGGAAATTTATCCTTTCCCCTTCAGCACCATCAATCAGTACAATCATGCTGCATTGCCAAGGACACCGTCGGCGTTGCAAACAGGCGAGCACGTTGGCATGGATTCTATGAACAGCTTCTGTGTTTTACGTGTCTTGTGATGTTAATACCTCTTGAAGTTTCTAATCAAACACGGATGCCATGGACCCTGACTTCAAACTTCTTCAGAATCACAGGGTCAGTGAGGGATGATGATCGAGGTCTTCTGCTGATAGAAACAAGGAATTAGCCCCTCGAGTTGGAAGAGCATCATTCCTCTGTGAAGGATTGATTAATCTGTTCCATCAACTGTAATTCTGATGTACGTGTTGTCTGTCGTATGCAGCAATTTACATTGTTCAACTCGATGAATTTTCAATTTCTAAGTTGGGTTTCAGATGCTCAACAAACGAACTTGGAGAGGCAGATGACTCGGAGCCAGTTTGTGCCTGCCACGGGTTCATCTGAGGAATTCAGATGAAGACTCTTCGTGTTCGTAACTATAAAGCTAATTTCAGATGCAGCCTTTCCAGATCAATTGAAGGCCGAAGTTGTGTTCCTCGTCACGATCTATTGTTTTCATGTCAATTCTTTTCCCGTGTTATTCTGGTCATTGTTCGGGTTGCTGTTCTTGTATGTACATAGAGTTGATTGATTGGTAACTTCTCTTCCCCTTTGCCTGAAAAAATTCTAAGGTTACAGGACTACCATTGAACAGATAAACGACAGGTCATAAGAAACATCAGAGACGAACACATTGAGACAAATGCTATCTTTGTTAGGCTAGCAAAAGCTTTTGAATTGCTGCCTTCATCTATCATCATCTGGCTGGACAGACTGTTCGAAATCAGCATCCATTACAACTCCATCCATAACATGTAACACAATCTCCCCTTTCTCTATGTCCACTTGCTCTGATCGAACTCCATTAACAGTGATCATACCCTTCTCATCCTTTGTTATGTGCAGTATGAACCCCGACAGTGAATCGTAATTTAGTTCCCGACCGACTGGTAATGCAGCCGAAGAGAGGTGACGGGGAACAGCTGAAAAACCGAGGACCCGAGAGATAATCGCGAAGGTGTTGTTGACGTTTTCCTCTTTGAAGCTGTCGCCTGACCTCAACCTGAGGTCGCGTTCGAAGGCGGTCTGAGAGGGGATGAAGACGGTGAATGCGAGATCCTGAGGCAGCATCCCGACCATCATCTCCCCGAACATGCCCAAGTTAGCGATGTTGCTCCTCGACAGCTTTCGGGGTCTCGTGGCGCTGTAAGACTCAAGCGAGCTAAATCTGGCTGGTGCCTCGGGGAGCCTGAGGACTGAGACGAACACGACGAAGAGGCAACAAGCGAAGATCACCAGGCAGAGGAAAGCAATCGGGTTCTTCAAAGAGCGGGCCTTTCTCATCTTCGAAAAACTAAAACAATCAGACTTGCGATACAGAGATCCCGATGATGCAGCCTCAAATTTCAAGCATCATCGTCCCCAAATTCCTTGCAATCCATACCCCGAGCTCAGCGAAAGTCGATCGGCAGCCCCGAAGCGCGCTACCGCAACGGAACGCTGGGAGATCATCGGTGAACAACAACGCGAGCAGGTTGAATCTGAGCTCCCGGGCAGAAGGGAAACATCAAGGCAGTCGAGTATAGTGAGCGGGACAGGAGAAACGGAAGACAAAACGATTGCCGTCGTCACGCCGGTCTGAGAGCTCGGAGACTTTCTCAGTTCCTGCTCTCTTCTTCCCATCTTCTCAGCTGGAAGGCGAGGCGCAGATCTGACTCGGAGGGAGGAGTGGGGAAATCTAATTTCGTTTTGCACCTCAATGTTTCTATTTAGATAATTTTGAACCCTAAATTTAATGACGCGCCAAAATGAGTCCTTAAACTTATTTGGGATAATTCGGGCAAAAAAACTATACCTTGTATAAATATGTATACTTGTATAACGTGCGTATACCGTTGAACCAATATGTGATATAAAAAGAGAAGAAAAAGTACATCAAATTTTATCAATAAAAATTAAATAAGATATATCAATTATCAATTCATATCAAATATAATTGATATGAATTATATTCCTCTTTTATCAGCCAATTAATTGAATAGGTTTAAGACAGATGGGGTAGTACCCATGAAAGAGTGCACATGAGCAGTATTAGATAGTTTTCATTATATATGAAGATATAAGGTTAAAAAAATTAAAGAATAGATAAATAAAAGGGTATAAATAAGTTTGTGCTGAAAATTAAATCTAAAATCTCTTATTTAATAAATTGATAGTAGTACTAATGGAGTACTAAATTTTTTTTTATTATATAAGAAATTCACATGTTTTAAATATAATAAGAATAAAGAGGTAAAAAAATTTTATAATAAGAATCAAATTTATAATGATACTGATATCATTATACCAAATTACACCAAATTCTCGTTCTTAATATTAAGTATTTAATGGCCATGAAACGTAATACATCTTTATATAAAATCAGAACCCTCCAGACTTCATCCAATGGTGAGGGCTGCCCCGCCATATTTAAGCCTCTAGTATGAAGACACGTATTGCATAAACTCCATGTCAGATTCGACCGCTGCCAACGTCTTGGGGGCCAATACCACCTCGAGATCGATGCTCCCGCCACCTTCCCTCCCCGGAAAGGCGGAGATCTTGCCGTCGAACTTGTTGGCCCCGCCGCTCCTGACCGCCAGCGGTCGGCCCCATCCGAAGTCGTTCTCGTACATGGGGAACCTCGGGGAGCTCCCCACCGTGATTGATGCGCCGTCGGGGTTCCCGAGGGGGAAGCACCGTGGCTCCCTCTGCCAGTCCTCCACGAGCTGCCGCACCGCCGCATTGCCATGTGCGGCCACGCTCGCGTTCAGCTGCTCCGCGCACCAGTGCAGGCCCTGAGAGAGCACGTCCGCGGCGGTTGCGTGGATGGGGATGCTCTGTATCGCGTTCCCGAAGTAGCTCGCGTCAAGCTTCGGCTCGAGCCGGTGCCGGATATTCACGGCCATCCTGAACGTCGTCTTCTTGTTGGGAGGGAGCCTCCTAGCGCGTGTTACAGACCGCCACAGCAGCGCGCATAAGGACTGGAACGAGGAGATCTCCCTCGCCGTGTCGATGCCCTCTCGTTTCGAAACGGTGTTTCTGAACCACCCCTCCAGGAGGATCACGTTCCCTTTCTTTCCGTTACTGTTGACGTAGCACGGGTCGTTGCCACGCTTCCCCAAGATTTCAACGTCGTCAGTGCTGCCGTTACCGTTCTCTGTCCGCTTCGTGCTGATCCCATTGACCTTCGCTTTAAGCTTGAGAATAGATTCCCGGCTGAAGCTGAAGATTCTCTCCTTCAGCAGCTCGTTCTCGTTGAAGGTTACCCTCGGGCCACCATCAGGAAGCTTGAGAACCGCCGATGAGATTAGTATTGAGTCACGGCTGAAGTCGGGGATCCTCGAGACGCTTCGGACACCTGCTCTGCAGACCTCAGCAAGCGTGTTGAAGAAGTTCCAGAACGATGTGCCATCCATGACAGCATGGTTCACCGAGCACCCGATGAAGATCCCATCAGACAGCTCCGTCACCTGTCGTAGTCGTCGGACCAAATCAACAATGTTAATCAGAACCAGCACAAAATCATATATACGCGAGAACTGGGAGGATGTTTAGTGCAACTGTTATTAATTAATGACCAAACCAGATACATAGGTGGTGTATAATATAATTATACGTGTCAGCTACCTGGACAGCCAGGATGGGCTTGAAATGGCCGTCATAGCTGACAGTCCGGTCGAGTGCAAACAGCTTCTTCACACACTCGGGGACATGCTTCGGACCCAGAATGTCTCGAACGCTCATACACTTGGCTCTTGCGTGGACGAACTCAGCCCCGGCATCATTGCACGTGACGTACACATAACCCCTGTGGTCCGTGAGGAGCCGGCCAGCGAGCGGGGGGAAGTGCGCGAGGGCGCGGGAGAGGCCGAGCCGGAGGAGGGAGAGGAGGGAGTGGGAGGGGAGGGGCGGTTCGGGGCGGGGGAAGAGGTTGCCCTTCTGGATGTAGTGGCAGGAGAGCATCGGGAGGTCCGAAACGGAAAGCTTCACGTCTCCCATGGCAGATCCCTCCAGGGGATGGACCATGCACCTGGAGACGACGGTCGGCGGGAGAGGAGATGGGCAAGAGTCGAAAGGCATCTTGGTAACTTCACCTCTGGATTGATCGTACGTCTCTCTCCGCGGCAAATAGGAGAAGACAGTGAAGAGGGAAGGGAAGGGAATGGACGAGTTTGAGTGGGGAGAGCGAGGGGGGAAGGCAAGGGTTTATATAGGGGAAGGCTCGATGGCTGAGTTCATGCATTTGGATCGAATGAATAATTAGAAGAAAAGTGTGTTGTACTACTTGTCGTTCGGGCCAGACCAGTTGACGTAGAACACCCCCTTCTCCGGATGATAATGATTGCGCGAATATGTTTAAAATTTTAAAAGATTGAGATGTACATATATCATTAAATTGTTTCGGCCATTGTTGTGACTGTGATTTGTTTTGGTAACAAGGTCATGTTTAAGTCGTATCGGCTCCTTCCACATGTACCTAGCTAGAGCCAAGGTTGGCCGACGACAATTTGGGCCGGTCGGAGTGCATGTGCGATCAAGATTGACATGATCAAATCTCGACATCCATGACATCTTCTGGGCGACATATCTTCGAGATCCATTGCTTCACGCTTAGAGTTTGGAAAAGATCGTGGTTGATTTTGTTTTGCCGTTGATAATCGTGTCTAAGATACATTGTTGGCTGGGGTATCTGCGAAGGAGCTATATAGCACGTGTTAATGAAACATCACGTGCGGCTATATCGGGTGCAGTCAGCTCTTCCGTAGCCTTAGCCCACAATAGGCTAATTAATTAATGTTTGAGTAGTATGTGCGAACACAATTATAACGTTGAGCGGACGTTGAAAACTTAATTGAACGCAAATGGCTGCGCTTCTTAAATAGGACTCAACGTTTTGTGTACATTATACATTAGAATTATTTTCAAATAAAATATATATATATGAGATTACATTTAATTTACTCCTATTATCTATTAATTTTTTTAGAATTTATACGATATTAGAAAGCATGCGATTGAAATTTTAAGCTGGTAATAATAAAATCTCTTTTTCTATGGTTTCAAAATTTTCTTATTAATTTACTGATGAAATCCTTTAGGAAAACAAGGCCAGTCGGCACACAACTCCAAGAAATTGAGGACGGCCATAGGAGGGACAAGTCATTACGGTTGCTATTTGTCATGTGATAGAGAATATTAAATTTTTAATATTATAAAAAAATAAAAAACTATTTTACTATTATTTCTATCGAGTTTTTTTTTTAAATCAACAAGTTCTATAAGATCTAAGTATTTGATAATTATCATAACTATTACTAATTATAATGATTTTATTGATATTTCTACGATATCGACGTAAAGTATAATGATTTAAGATTGTCTTATAAAAAGGGCCCTTCGACCTTTGAATTCTAAGGGCCCACAAGATGTTGTGCAGAGTCTTCGTCACGTGCTTGCACGCTGGGCGATTTGTCAATGGGGATCTGAAGGAAAATCAGACTATTATATGATATATATATATATATATTATTATTAAATGTGGAGTAGGAATGCACTTTTTGCAAATAGAAAGATTTTTGTCAATGAAGTTTTATCCTATGGATGAATTGATTTGAATTGAGTTAGATAAGTTAAAATTTAATAATTTTTAAATAATAATAATCTATAAAAAAAAATGTGTTACTGTGAATATTTTGATTTTTTTTTATCAAAGAGGTCCTTTTATTTTTATACTTATCCTATACTGTTTCAGTACAAGTCTTGATTATAAATTTAAAAAGCTATCATTTTCGGAGAAAGGATAATTAAATAACACATTAAGATATTAATTAATGAGGAGAATTATCTGGTGGGGGTATATAGGAGATTTTTCCTTCGAATCTCAGGTGAGTATCATGGGGATCTCCTCCTTCGATCGGGTCGGCCTTGGATTGCACGATGATATATGATCCCTCCAGGATTCGTCTGATTTGATTCGTCCATAAATACATACATACGTACGTACATGTATGCATATATATGTAAGGATTTCAATTTTGGGAGTTCCCAATTTTAAGAGTTTATCTGTTGACTGCTGACATTTGCGATTGACGGAATTGAATCCTTACAATTAAGGAAAAAAAGAAGTTCCTGCTTTAAAGAATCGAATCGTGTTTAGACAAGGGAAATTGGTATAATAGTAAGTTTATAGGTTTGATTATTAATAAAATTTATTATAGCCTTTTATTTTTATTTTTTTATATCACTTTTTCAATTTATATTGAAAATAAAAATTGGGCACATTTTTATATAGGATGTAGTTGCCATGTTGGATTGTCACCGATTGGCATGGGTCAAATCGATCCGTTTATATCTTTCTCATCCGAATTATTCGAGATTTTTGCGTTTCATGTTCATGGATGTAATTTCTTATCTGTGTCTTAATTAGGATATTGCTCTTGTTTCTTCCTACTGATCATCTCCCAGATTACACTGCGGCTCGAAAGGTTCCCTAGAAGTGGCTTCATTGTCAAATGGGGACATTTTTTTATGGAGTATATAATATAATACATGGACTACCAATGTAGTTACTCCAATTGATTAAATCAAATATCGAACTATATATATATATATATTATATATAGCAAATATCTTTGCTTACATTTGGGACTACCCCTTCTCGACTAAAAAGGTCAATCCGTCTGATAAGTATGCGTGCATATGGTTACCTATAATTGAATTTAATTATGTTTCCTATTCTATGAATACTCGTGTTCGATTACTTACCAAAGAAAAAACAAATTCATATTAAGTACATCTGGCAGCTATATATATATTTTTTACTTTTCGGTGCATGCATGACAACTCGATCACAGGGCGGCCTTATCGGCAACTTGATGTTGCACCCACCGAGTACATAAATCCCCAGGTTGAACCAATTGATCTTGTTTGGGGATACGAGGCTCGTAAAGCCTAGGAGTTAGGGATGGCAATGTGTTATTGGTCTAGGTGCCTCGTCTGGCCCCTTGTAGCCGTAGTTATAACACGGGTTTCCGTACATCAACGCTAGGGCTCGAGGGCATTCCTCTGAAATCGAACGCTTCCGGGGTGGGTTCGGAAAACGAGTGTTCTTCTTCTTCTTCTTCTTTCTTTTTTGACGACGTCAAGTTTGAAAAAGGAATTCATAGTCCCGAGTACCATCCATGCCGACTATGTTTACGTGCCATTTTCGAATTGTCCTTGTCGATGAAGTGGTTTCGGTTGATCTGTGTAGACATGGGCCAATCATCATAGACTCTTCCTTCCCGTGATGGTTTTGCATTGACCGAATCTTGACTAATACAATGATCGAACCGGATCAATCCAATAAATAATACAATTATTTCAATCACATATATTTTTATTATTCAAAATACTGAGCTTGATATCTTCTATAAAATGCCAAATCAAATAGTCAAACAGAGCATATTATTATTATTATTATTGTTGTTGGGGACCCGGAGAATCATTTGACAACCTTGTATAAGTCGGTCGAATCGCCGCACTGTTCTCTTCCCGGAGGAAGCTGCAGCCTTTTCTGGTTTATAAAGATGGCAGGGACGGCACGTGCCTTTTACTACGACGACCAAAAAGCGATATTTCTATGCGTGCATGTTTCTGGTCCATGAACATGGCAGGGAGGGCATGTGCCCTTCTACTATAACGACCAAAAGGTGATGTGACATGCCTGCGGATTGTAACCAGTAACCGGTACGTCTTCTCCTCCTCTATAGGTTTTGAAACTACAGTGTCATGGTTTCATACTGTCGACATGCACAGTACAGTACTATACCGACTGAAGTCGATCGAGCTAGCTGCATAATCCGTCTGGTTGGCTACAGTCTGTGTACACTTTTTTTTCCGGGCAGAAGATTTGAAGGGAAACAAAATTGTGTACCGTCCAAATGCAACCTAGAAAGTTACCCACGAAGGGGGTGGGGGAGGTCGTGCCTGTCCAAATATACATGTGATTCCACGACCCATAATAATTCAAGAAAAATTATGTGAAATTTAATCTTTTCGAGTTTCATTACGTTACCGATGTCCGCTTGGTCCCACGTGAGTAGGGTTATTACGATCAATCACTAAGCAACACGAAACTGTGAATCTAGACCAAAAACAAAAACAAAAAAAAAAACCTGAAACTGTGAATGGCAGATGCCATGAATGTGGATGCGTGGACAAGGAATGGCCACCTGAAAATCCGAAATTCAAGGTGCGGCCCGGCGTACTGGTAGTCGGTAGCTAGCCTCCCGCTTAGCTTATTCCGAACGTGAATGATAAAGCGAAGACTAATGCACGTACGTACGGATCTCTACTTCTCTCATCTAATGTGAGTGAACGCGCCTCGATGGCGCAGTCAACGTTATGCCATGCAATGCTCCTAGACATGTCGACTGATTGACGTGTTTATTGACAGCAACCCGCCCACATTCACAGAACTATACATACATACATATATATATGTATATTTTAGTTATATTTGATATTTTAAGAAATTTTAAAATATTTTTTCATACATTAGTGTAAATTATACTACTGGGTCGATCAATTAGGTTGAAATGACATATGCTCCAATTCTGATTAGACATTTCGAGTCATATGATCTTCAGTATTATTCTTAGGTTCAGAGAACTCAGCCTTCCGTACTCAGAATACAATGATGTATGCAATACAATGACTCCACAACAGTTTCCTCAAGGTGGGATGAACCCCAGGCCCTCAATTATGTTTGCGTAGGGTTCGGAAATCCTTTTCCAGCTTGCTCTTCATCGAACCGGAGAGGACTCGGTGAACGATCCAAACCAGATCTAAGGATGTATATTTTATATTAGAAAAGTGAACCATATCGAGATAACGCCGGCCTTTACTTGTACATTTAAATGATCCAGTCGACTGTACCCTCAGCCGGACCACTTGCTCTATTGAAGATGCAAGGAAGTTGATCCGAGGTCCCTCGATGCGCTCCCATGTAGTGGCAGAGAGGGAGAGTGGGCTATGGAAGAACAAGTGGGCCTTTGGTGAAGCACAGTGGACGATATCATTGAATATGCGTACTTGCAGGTATCGATAGGGGAGAAAAATAATCGAAGCTAGAGTTAGAAGTTGAGAGGACCATCATGCATCATTGGAAATATCATCCAGTCCGGGGCTCCGGATCGTCGATCTTGCACCGTGGTATAAAGTCAGTAGAGCTTTCAGAGTGGCCCCTTTCGTGGACGAGATCAAGGTTATACATATATACATGCCCTTTGAACTATATATTGTCCGAGACAATGGCGACTGATCGGATCTTGCACGAAGCTAGGGTTTAGGAGAGGAAGTAACAAAGGGGGACTGTTCCTGTAAAAGCATGGTAAAGAGATATCGAAGCGAGCTGTCTCGATGAAGCCCATGAGCGACGTTGCCGATGCGGTGCCATCATGACCCGAATGATCAATAGAAGGCGGCGATGCACGTAGTTCTTGATATATATGACGAATGGGTCGCATTCGGATTGCTTTGAGAACGAAAAATCTCGGACGCGCGACACGTGTAACGAGTCGATAGCAGTTTGCCAGCTGAAGTAACGTCTACGGTTACAGTTATGTGACATAGTGAGAAGACCATCCCGAGAATAACAAGACTACAACTTGAGCCTCCCGACACTTGCACCAGAACCGAACTAGGCCCTATCGACTGGGCTCAGAATTGAGAGCCGGCCTGGACTGACCGGCCCATTAACCGACACTGGTTGGGCTTTAACCTAATAGGCCTTCAGTTTTATCGAAGTGGACCGCGTAAGGGTTCAGATTATCCTCTTGTGGTAAAGATTTAGGCCTGGCCTTGCACGTAACATCATGTTTGATCCTTGACAATGTTCTAATTTACCTTAAATAATACCTGAATTCGACTCTTGTCAATAAAACAACTTATAATTAAGAGAGTTTTTATTCATTGGTGGATTGTAAATTGGTCAAGGCACATTGGTCAATTGATTGTTCTCCAATTTAAAAAAGAAAAAGGAAATTGGCCTACAGCTGTTTGTTCTCTCTAGTATATCAAAGGCAAGATGACTCATGCGAGCAATGAGCATCGCGGATCAACTCGATGGCGGAAATCGGGATTTCGAGTACCCACCAAGCGTAAAAACGTAATTAGACAGACGTCTCCGTCACGCTCACTGGTTCTGTGCTGCTGCTGGCTTCCTTCCGGTCCCTTGAACGGCGCAAAATCCCCATTCCCCCCAAAAATTAAATTTAGTAAAAAAATATTTGATTTTGTTTTCAATTTGTTCATGATAACGAACTCCATTGTCATTTCCCTCGAGAAAGTCATAGATAGTCTTCCTCCTCCTCCGCCTCTCTCTTTGGTAAACGTGATCGCGGCAAATTTTCTTGGGAAAACGTCAGCCGGAGCGGCATTTTCTGGGGGGAAAAACATGTCCGACGCCCGGATCAACGGGCTAGCCGGCGCCGGAGGGGGGGGGATCATCGCCCAACTCATCACCTTTCCTCTCCAAACTGTGAGTGGACGCGATTTGGATGCTTCTACGCAGTTCAATCTCTCGTGATTTGACGCTGTTCAGCTGAACATGTTTTTTTTTTCCCCTGATGATCTGTAAGGTGAATACGAGGCAGCAGACGGAGTGTGGTATGAAGAAAGCGAAGAGGGAAATCGGCACCGTTGAGCAAATGTGTCGGGTTTGTTGCTCGATCGCCTGCGTTTCCTTTTTCAAGTGAACCACTGACGATGACAAGTGCGCCGATGTTAATTTGGACACGGGAATTCGAGAAATTAGCTTGTTCGTTAATTCAGCTTCTTCAATCTGGGGATGTGCAGGTGGTAAAGCACGAGGAATGGGAACGGCTGTACGGAGGTTTGATGCCATCGCTGGTAGGTACGGCAGCCTCTCAGGTTAGCTGCCAGACGATTTTATCTTTTTGATCAAGCATTGTTTGTCGTTTGACTCTTCTATCAGTTTCGAAGTCAATAGATGCCGTCTCTGTAGATGGTGGTTATCGGCTTAGTCAGAACTAGGGGAAGAAGGAAGGAAGTTTTAGACCTTAATGTAATGGTAAAAATGCTAATTAGGTGTGGGTTTTCTCTTGGAGAATAAGATATAGTTTGGGTAGAATACGCTACCAAACTTTGAAAATGATGGAAATTTTGGCAACATCAACGTACTTATTTCATATGCCTCTGTTGAGGCGTAATTTGGTCATACGAGATATGACACTAGCCAGTCATGTAATTGGGTGTTTTCTTTTGGCCCATACACAGATATAGCTCCCCATGCCCACATGTGGTCCCATGATTCTGGAATGTGTACCTTAACAGCATTTTATCTTGTGTAGTATAATCTGCTAGTCAAACTATTTGGCTGCTGTCTAACGCACATGAAACTCAGTGGGAACAAAATTACTTAGAATTGAAAAACTGTAAGGTGTTCAACCGGAATATATTTCTACAAAAGGAACTCGAAGCTCCATCACATGTGGAGATGTTAAAAGATGCTGAAGCAAGTTTATTCTCATTTTTGGACATCATTTCTTGCATATCTTGGAGATTTCTTTGGCTTTGGACAATTCATAATGTGGTAATGAGTCAACTATACTTCCGTGGTGCTTAGTCTTTCTTGCCTAGCTGGAGCCAGCCTTTTGTTGTCATAGCCCTCTTGGGAACTTGACTACCACTAAAATCCAGTACTATATGAGCCCCTAAAGACATTATAGTTGATCCTGTACTAAGCAGTCCGTCACCATCAGAATAAGTACTCTTAATTCCTCTCTCACATATGATTGAGTTGAACTTTTAGAAACTTGTGCATCTACTTTTGCCACTATGCAATTGAAGTTCTAGTTAAAATGCATAATTTGAATGATAGATTTTGTTGGGACAGAGTCAAGAATCCACTAGAATGTGCAAATAATGCTCTCCAGTTTTGAACACTTTTTGCCATTATCAGAATAGGTTTTATTCCGAGTCAATAAATTTCTTTTTCCTTGTTTAACATTTTCTTCAGACTGTTTTTAATTCATACCTTCTAATGTCTATTAGTTACTGAATAAAACTCACTGCTCAAAGAGTTTCCATTTGAACATCTTTGTCATATAAGGTGCAGTAACTTGTTATTTTGATCTCTTATATTCTTGGTATTTTCATGCTACAGGGTGTTTACTATTATTTCTATCAAATATTCAGGAAGAAAGCAGAAATTGCAGCAATTGAAAGAAAGCAAAGGGGAGTTGGAGATGGAACAGTTGGAATGTTCTCATCACTTATGGTGGCAGCATTGTCTGGGTATTTTGCTTCATGGAGTTCTAGCTTGGTAGTATAATACTTGAAATATTCTTCTACGATCAATGACCTTGAATCAGATATCATATACTTTGGACTTGATACTTGAGACACTATTATACATCTGATCCTCTAGAAAAATTACATTGTCAGGTTTCTTTGGGTTTTGGAGGAAGTCAATAATGTCCAAAATCTGCTTTTCTTTTCTATTGAATCTCTCTACTCCTTTCTACATTTGATACCATAGTCTTCTAGTCTATACTTTTATTTTTATTTCGGTTGATTGTGCTCATTTTGTCTGGATTACACAATCAATTTACCTTTTTCACTTCTTTATTAGGTGTGTGAATGTGCTGCTGAAAAATCCTATATGGGTGGTTGTAACCCTCATGCAGGTAAGAAATCATTGCTTTGAATTTGCTTATTGTTATGTTGGCATAGGTTTTATAGGATCCTTTCTTTTGGTCAGTGAAAAGAGCTTAAAAAAACCCAAATAATGAGGATTGAGGGAAATAAAAAATCCTTTTTTCCCATTTTTATTACCTCAGGGCTTTTGAAAAGTGTATTCTATTAACAGTGATAGGAGGACTCTCTCCATGGCAATCAAGTTCTGCAAATGATTCAGGAGGGAGTGACTCAGTATAGTTCAGATGATACTCTTGGTCGCGTACACGATTATGTACTGTTGACCTGTTAATTGTTACTAGACACTGATAATGCTCAAGGGAAACTTTTAGTCAGGAAGAAATATCATATCCCTGTAATTAAGGGCTCTTTCTGTCATAATACATGCTAAGCAGAAATAGAATGGTTGTTGGTTGTGTTGCTTGTTTTGTGTTTTTCCCCGTTCATCAATTAGCAGTATTGAGTTGCGCTTGGTTTTCTTTCCCCTTATCTGTTGCATCATTTGATGATTAGTAATGACAGATTCAAGAAGTCTAAGGTGAAGCTGGAGTTTGGGGTTTCTGGAAAGGAGTATTACCTACATTGATTATGGTATGTAAGTATCTGTAAAGCAATGTGCTTTTTCGCATTTAACAACCCTATTCCAAGAGAATGAGAGTAGTGGTTCTGTTTTTTTATGTTTCTTGCAGGTAAGTAACCCCTCGACACAGTTTATGCTGTATGAAACCATGTTGAAAAGGCTAAGGGAGAGACGTGCTCTGAATGGAAAGATTGATGTAACTGTCCTAGAGGTCAGTTATGGATTGTCCCTAGTTTTGAGTTTTAACAACTCCAAATTTCCTTTGCGACCCATCAGTTTCATCTTCTAATGTAGTCAGCTCCATCATGTAGATCTTTCTCCTGGGAGCCTTGGCAAAACTTGGAGCCACTGTGGTGACATATCCTCTTCTGGTGGTTAAGGTTAGATTCACAAACTTGCTGATATCTAAAGTTCTGTTCAAGAAATTATGAGATATTTATGGAAGCTTCTCTCTACACGGAAGATGCTTCTGAGATTTGTCAAATGTTTTGTTGTTAAAAAAACTGTGCCAGCAATAGTGCAGTTCAGTAATGTTTAACAATAAAGTATGTAGGTGTGATCTGATATTATGAATAAGGGTAGAAATCCTTTGGTGGGAAAAAAATCGAAATTTTCTCCATGTAATGCAGCTACTTTTGTTTTCCTTTCATTTGCAGTTGAGGCTTCAAGCTAAGCAAGTCACTGCCGAAGACAAAAGGCATCAGTACAAAGGTTTGGATAGCTGAAATAAACTTTCTTTGGTTCTGTTAATTTGAAACTTTACTTTGAGATGACTCCATCACCATACTGCATGGAAATTGAGAGCCTGTTTCTGGTAAACGGAAAAATTATCTCCAAAAGAACTTCTTGACACATTGGGAAAGGTACCCTGGAAGCTATTTCTGTTTCCACTAAAACTCCTACATTACCATTTGGTTAAGCTCTAGTTTTCTATTTTCATTTTTTTTTCATCTGTATTGTTCCTCTGATATAGGCACAGTGGATGCAATCTTGAAGATGATTCCGTAAGAAGGTTTATCCAGTTTCTACAGAGGAATGAGCACGAAAATCATCCAGAGTGTGCTTGCAGATGCTGTTCTCTTCATGGTCAAAGAAGAGCTAGTTCAGGGAATCCGACTCCTGCTTATCAAAGACACCATCAATACAGTAAGGTCCAAACTTTCATGACCACTCTCTGAATTGGATTGCTGATCTATGGAGTTCATTCGAAATGAATTCTTTCCACAGTACTTAGGAATAAGAGAATGTAGAAAGATGTTCTAGGAGCAATTCCACCATATTCATTCCATGGATTTGGAATGAAAGATATCATACATTTCTCATCAGAGATACTGTGTTTGTTTATTAGAAAATAGAATATTAGAGATAAGGTTGTATCAATCAATTGTGTTAATTGATATGTTCAGATTTTCACAATATCAAGTTATTCATTTTCTAGTTTAGTTGGTTTTGTAACCCCGTAGTCTAGTTATACTATGTAGTACCTTGAATTGCTTGATATGATAAATCCATGGTTATAACTTATGGCCTACCACATCTATCTTCTCAATATCTCTCTCTAACCTCTCCTCTTGTTTTGTTATGGATTTTCTTCGTTTTTCTTTCTCATGTGACTGGTTTGGTGATTGCCATGGCTCGGGATCAGCGGAGGGGCGTAATGGCTCCAACCCAATTCTCATTTTGCCTTCTTCTGGCCTTCAAAGGGATAGGCCGGAGGTGGGAGCTGTACTTTTACGGGAAAGGAAAAATGAACTCAGAGCAGGGCTCTCGTTCTGAGAGGAATTTTGTTGCATTGAATATGACTCCGGCCCGATCCTCACACTCCCTTGTCGAAGCACATTTCCTGAAAAGATCTGCTTCAATTATCAGTCTCCAACATGCCATCCCTCCCCATGAAAATCTTAGATGGCGGTTCAATCCTGCTGGAGCTGGGCTACCATTAAATGGCAAAATGCAGTAAGTTTTCAATCGTAAAACTTTAATATAAGACATTAGAATACTTACTTATTATTAAGTCACCATGTCGTTCAGTAGAAGGATGTTAAAATTTTGTAATTTACCGTTACAATTTTATTTGTTTTGAAAGAGTTATTACACCCAACGTGATTTTTTAAATTATAATATAATTTTTTTAATACAAGTACATAAAATTACAAGTGATTGAAGTCAAGTTATAAAATTTTCCAATTTAAAAGGGATATGGAGATGCATTTTTATCTCCCCTTAACCCTCCACTTTACCCTTCTCTCAAAATCTCTCAATCCAAAAATACCTGAGTTTTACTACCATAACTGGAAACGAGTGATATTTTGTATTAGTAAATGTCCCCTTTTCCCAAATTGGCCAGTTTTTCCATCTTTAATTATGAGCCCGCCACCTCACAGTTTTCAGGCAGCCCCTGCGTATAATAAAATATCTAATCCTTCCTAACCACCCCGATTTTTCTTTTGCCGCCTTAGGAACCTCAGCCTCACCCCTTGTTGACGAAGACCCCGTGTCTCCGTTTGGACGAATTCCTCACTTTTATCTTTTCCCCACCACCCCCACTCGGATAGACATTATCACTTGATCTTTCCCTCGGTGTGAAGCAAAAAAAAAAACTAAGATGACATCAAAGATGATTAATTTGCTACTAAGTTAATAGTATGCAGTAATTGATATTCATGATTTAAAATTTTCTGTATTAAGAGACATATGGTGAGTTATAAATTATATAATAACAGTTCAGTTGGTTGATCCATTGTGAAGATACCATACACTATTATTGGTATAAAATAAAAGGATCGGTGAATGCGAATTTAAAGAAATCTCACCGATTAATGCGGACGTCCAGAGTCAGAGACGCACATTTATTTTTCCCCGGGAGGGCGGAGGGGGATGGATGCTCCTCACGTGGCCTGTATACCACCACCCCGGACCTCAACCGACTCTATAAATTGCCATCCGTAAATAAGCATCTCAAGTCCGGAAAGCGGCGTCCACGCCCCTCCTCCCTCTGGCATACATATGCCTGCCCCTACGCCCGTCTATCGTCCGTCCTCTCGTCTGCGTTGCCGGCAGGCTACCTCTATATCTCTCTCGCTCTCTCTCTGCGGATTCTCTCTTTAGGGGCTCTTGCGCTTTTGATTTGGGAATCTTATCTGAAGTCTCCTAGGGTTTATCGGACCTCTACTTGGAGGATACCGTCGCTTCCGGTGATATCCGAGCTGTGCTTGTTGAGTTTGTCATGGCAGACGGTCGTGAACGGGAGGAAATTGGCGATCTCGTGGACCAGTCCGACGCCTGCGAATCTGAGGAGGTTCCTTCAGCGGCTGGATCTGGCGAGAACTCCGCCGGCCTGACTGAGCTGTTGACGGAGGCTCTTGTGGAGGACGGCGATGGAGATCTCCTGCTGCAGCAGAGCAATCGCGAGGATGGGGTTCTCCAGTGGCTGCAAGCTCTGGATTTCCAGGTAATCGGTGCCTGTCGTGCCGATGAGAGGTTAAAGCCGTTGTTGAAGCACAATGCATCGAGCGGCGTGGCTGAGGATCGTCTTCTCGCTCACTTAAGTCAGGTATCTGTCCGTTTGATCGAGAAACCTTCTGTTGGTTATTGTGGAAAACATGCATTGCTTGTGATAATACGAGTAGGGATATTTGCGCTGATATATTTGGAGTTCTTCTATCGGAATTGGTTGTTTGTAGGTTTTATCAACTTAATTTTTTTTTCTTTTACTTATGGCCTCCCCTTTGATGTCGCTTTTGTTTCTCTCTCTTTGATAATAACCAGCATTTCGAGCCTTCTGAAGTTGGCATGTTGGCGAGGTGCTTTTGTATGCCGCTTGTTTCCATTCGTGTTGGAAGGATCGAAAAGCAGGGAGCACTCCTTTGCCCAACTTCCACTAGGTAATTGTTTCCTAATTTTATCGATTGTTTTGTGTGTGCACTGTGGGACGGCTCTTCTTGTTTGTTCTATATTTCTTTCAATTCAACCTGTAAATTTCCATGTTATAATAACATTGACATAAATGTTAAATTTTGTTGTGGATACATTATATTTTTATACTATTATACTCTTTCCAGTTTGATATTGTACTTCTGGAAATAACTGGGTTTATATGTTATATGGAGTCGTTCACGTGTACTGCAGAGCCTAAGTTTATAGCAGAAAGATGCCAGGCCCAGCGTGTCTTGTTTTGAGCACCCATAATATAAATATTTAAAAACGAACTATTTAATCCCTGTTTTCCGCTTAGGTTCCGTTCTTTGCATGAACTCTTGATTTTGAGGTCCTCATGAGTCTCATAATTTTGATGGAAGTGCCTTAATAATTTGACAATACTGAAATATAAAATTTAAAGAGGGAACTGCTGCCCATCTACGCAAGTAGGGGAATAATTGTTTATTAAATTGAGTAATTAGTAGCCTGAGGGAGCTCTGATGTGATTTCTGTAAAATTGGAGGTTGCTTCACTTATTTTATGTCCCTTTTGTTTGGTTGGAACTGATGTGTTGTGCTTTATGTTCAGGGTTTTAGATGTAAGCGTAGAGTTCCATCTCTTTGATATGCATGTATTTGTATTCGTATAATGGTAATGTAGGCATTCATATTTGCAGGCGCCTGCTTTGAAATATTCTTGATATTTGTGCCATTGTGATATTGCAAGTAGATGACCCGTTTTGACATGCCAGTAAGTTTGTAGTAAACAAACCTAAGTCGCATATTTGTGCACCTCGATTTTCTTGCAGTAGTTGGAGATTTCAGTCAATATGTGAGTCGTTTTATTAACTCTAATTTAATGTGCGAGTTTTCTCTGGGAGTTATTTATCTCTTATTTTTATTCTCTAGCAAATTACAGTCTTGTGCTGAGTTCAAATTTTACGTTGATTCAATTTTTCACTGGGAATTTATGTTAATGCTATGCATCTTATTGCTCGCCCTTGTGTTTTTATGTTTAGCCATTCTTACTTTATGGTCGTTACATCAGATCATTTACACTCATCCCTTGGGAATTTAACATCTTCCTGCACTATTGGTTTTGTTTTGTGGATGATTGCTTCATGTAAGACCACTTATAATTGATGTTTCAAGTAACATATGATTATCTAGTTGTTTGGAGAGCAGATATAGATATTATGATTTGTATATGTGCTAGGATTCAGAATTTTTGCTTGCCGGTAACAATGTTCATGCTTGCAAAATAAATATATCTTTTCGCTTGTAGGTGAAGTGGGCGTATCTTATTATGATCTCTGAATTAAGGTGAAGTAAAGGTAGCTTCATGCTTCTATATTATAGTGTCAACTGCTGCCCTCTGGTTATATAGGATTAATTTTGTTTGCTGAAATGAAGATTCTTGTATTTTCTTATTTCTCCATGAACGTTATCTTGTGTCTCCTCCTTCAACCAAGCATCTAATGTCTTAGCTTGTGATGTTTAAGTGCACTCTTTGTTTGCCATATCTGTTGCTGAGTTGACATGCTTCTTATCTGGTTAATTTGGCTTGTCTTACCAGTCATGTTAAGCCTTGGAAAAGATAGTGAAGAAGCATTATTATTCTCTGCTGGATAATTCATGCGATTTATACAGATTTTTTACTTAGTTTCTGAAGAATATAAATTAACTTATGGAATTTGGAGGTTGATGTGCTGGAACCTACATTGCTGAAGTGTAGGATGTTGGATACTATGAAGTCTTGCATATTTTATTATGAGTATAATAGGGCAATGCTCTTCAGACTGTCATCAGGAGCTGTCTGTTTCATGCCTTCTGATGGTACTGCATTCTAAATTTGCATCTAGACACTACTAAAAGTTGTGATTCTCTGTTGGCTAGAGTTGCTCTAAAAATCAGGAGAGCAACTGATTGATTAAAGTTGTTTTAGATAGTCTAGATCAACAAATTTATTTTAAAATGTTATGATGCACTTTTTTCCCCTTTTCTCCCTAGTGTTGGGGCATAAGAGCTTTTTTTATACAAAACTTTCATTGTTTTCGGATGTTGCAAATGTGTGATAATATTTACATTTATCCGTACCATATTTTGACATAGGTGCTGACATACTGATGGCCTCATCTCATTTATGCAGGGGAAACTTGAACCTCACTCTCTTGCCAACATCAGATATGCGATTATCATTTGTTGGTGATGATGGTCATATGGAACGGATAGTTACTTTAAGCAACAACAACGAGCACTCTTCTCCCATTATCGAGGACATATTGCAGGATGCCACTGGCCGATCATTCCTTATAAAGATTCCAGATGGGAGAGTATTCTTCTTCTGGTGCTCGGAGAAATCAAATCTCTTGGGAATTGAATTGCTTGGAAAGGTAAGAAGAATTTTCTTCAATTATTTGATGCTAGAATTTATCTAGGAATTATTTTGCTTTGAAGATGTTAAATGTGTTTTAAGTAGTAGATTCTTTAAGATTTTGCATAATATTGCTGGGACTTCTTAAACTGTCAGCTGGAATTGAACAGGAATTTCACTGCTCAGCAAGGAGTGTCATGATTAGATGGAGCAGCAGCACTTGCTGAACTACTTGATATGAAATTGTGCTCAGTTACGCGTTTTCATGCATTTTAGTCATCAAAATGCAACATTAACATTAATTTCGATCCTTTTCTGGCTGCAGATGAAAGATTTACTCCATAGAAGACCATCCATTGCTGAATTAACTGGAATTGATGAGTCGCGTCTTGAGTGCTTTGCAACCTATCTTCGAGCTTATCTCATGGGATCAGCTGTATGTAGCACTCGCATCAGTGTCTCTGGCTGCCCTGCAACATCCACAGTTTCTGTGCTGAGTAATATGAGCAAGAATGGACCTTCATCTTCTGCATCAGCATCTAAAGCTCCACAGTTGCGAAGTGGCAGTTCTCAAGCGTCAAAAGCAAATTCTTTATACCAAACTAGCCTCAGTCCAAGGATAAGCTCCTTCAAAGAGTCCACTCCCAGAAGTTTCTTATGCTCAAGAAATAGTATGACCAGAGAAAAGTTGAAGAAATGGGCAGAGAATCCCCTCCTAGCTGTGGAGAACTCATCTACTGCTTCCCAAGTTCCATCAGGTACCTCCAATCCAAAGTCTGGTGATATTGTTAAGTTGGAAGGATCCGATATAGATGCATTCCCTCCAGGGTTTTTAGAGTCTCTTGGGAAACTCACGATCCCACCAAGTCAAAGTTCGGCCTCTCGAGGTCCTTTCACTGCACAGCCCATTTTCTCACCGTATTACTGTTGGTGCCCTCCTGGTGCATCCGTGTCTCACCTGTCGTTGTCAACTCCTGATATGGCATCTGTTTCCAATGATTCTACTCTTCAACCCTCTTCACTCCTCCAATCGGGACCGCCAGCATTGTCTGTTAGCTTGGTTGATCTGCCTCCAATCAATTTACCAGCTTTCCTGCCTGACCCACTGGTCTGCTTACCAAAGCCGACTTCTCAGCAGATCCCAACCTTCACACCCTTAATATGCGACCCGATTGTCCACATTCCAGTCATCAATGTGTGCTCTGCTGGGCAGGGTTATTTGGTAAGTGCCGGGCCAGCAGTCTCAACTACTATCTCTCCCTTGCACTCAAAGCTTGTGAACCCTATGATCCCGGAGACTGATCCAGTGGTTGAAGAAGGTGCGAGAGAGACACTTCGAATTCTGCTCGGTAGGTCGGGCCCATCCAACTCACCGCTCATGGGTGTTTTGCCCTTGCCTGCTGCATTAAGCGATCAGAAGACAGGAAGTGCCTTTGTTGGCGGAAGCAGGGGCCTTTACTGTGGGACTCAGGATGCTGATGATGTCATCACGAGCGGCTTTGCTGCCACCATTGGACTGATCCCATTGCCTAAGAGTGATCAACATAGCGAGTGCACCCCTTGTTCTGGTGGTAACTACATCAATGAAGATGCAGAAGCAGCAAATCCCTGCCACCAGGCTGAAGAGAGCACATAATGCAATAATTTGATCTGATCAATGGGTATCCATATCGTGCACAGCTTTTTGGCGTCTTCAATCGCAGGGAGAGGATCCTTCTGGTCTATTGACGCACGCCCTTTTTATCCTTTCCAAGCCGCTGGGAGAAGGGTACGGTTCTGCATTTTTAGTCTCCGATTCAAATGAAATGTGAAAAGAAATAGGCTTTTGCTTGCTTGCTTGTTTGTTTGTTTGTTTTTTATTTTAAATCATTTTCTCTGCTAGTTGAACTGTAATTGTAAAGACGGTTGGTTCACTGAACGCCTCGGTTCTTTCTTCCGTTCCTATAAATATAATTGAGATTGAGATTGGGTCATTCATGGTACCTGTTCCAGGGCCCACTTTTTGACTGAGTTGGGCATTGGGTAAAGCGGCAATTCGTTAACAGGTGGAGGACTTTGTGGGCCGTCAGTCAAGATGTCGGAGTGGCCCATATTAAGTTGGTCGCGAAGAACTAATGCTGAAGACGCCAAGGTTGGGTAGTGGAAGGGGAGGATAGTAGGTTGTCTATATTGATAAAACGGACGTGGGGTCCGCTCCTGTACCCCTTCGGCTGAATGGATGACATTGACAGGGGGGGAATTGATTGTAATGTGGACGGCACGAGTTTGAATAGGTGACAAAACAAGATGGAAGTGACCACTCAAGCTTTTTTTGACGGAACAGCAGCCATGGACGGAGGACCACTCTACCATGCCTTTGCACTCTCTTGCTGTTAACTAACTTGTGCCATAGTAGAAAGTACCTTTCTCTAACTTAATTGCTTTTAATTCCCTATCGATCCCAGTAAAAACTC
Source organism: Sonneratia alba (assembly GCA_900174645.1). Taxonomy (NCBI): domain Eukaryota; kingdom Viridiplantae; phylum Streptophyta; class Magnoliopsida; order Myrtales; family Lythraceae; genus Sonneratia; species Sonneratia alba. The sequence continues at coordinate 3,008,861 of FWPY01000030.1, forward strand.
TTCCTAAGCTGGATCGATCCTTCTTCCTTGGGGCCAAGATCTCACCATTGATTGGCTCTGTCCGATATGACGCTTGTATCTAACTTAACATTCACATCGGCTGGAAGATCTAGAACCTCCATTTGAATCAGCACTTCTTGAAGTGATCATCACAACAAGAACAAAACAGATGATTGTACTCAAATCATGTCGATCGTACCTGGAATTCATAGTCGCTCTATGAAAATTTTTTTTTAAAAAAAAAAGAGGAAAAACAAAACAAAAAAAAGAAAGCGGGGGTTGGGATCTTCATAATAACCTAAAGAAGATATAGAGCGGAGCCTGGGTCTACCTTTCTTTATTCATGAGGAGTCGCATTCAGTATTTTGAGGGGGAATTGCTCAAAAAATGAGGAAAAGAACAGTCTCCCTCCCTTCATATCGGATTCCCCCACCCTCCTCGCACAGTGCTTCCTGCCTGAACAGATCAATCTTAAAGAAGCTTTTGCACCTAATTGATTTCCTCTCTCATGAACTTCGACTTCGCAGGACATTAAGCTGATCAAAGACGAATTTTCCGGGGAATAATTATTGCCTCTCAGAATGGGACAATCAATCAATCGTATACATATTTTCACACACACACATGTATTTTCGATCCTTCTCTTCTCCTCCAATTTGAAGTGCCGAACAATTAAATCAACAGGGTCTGAGGATTCTGCGGTATCTCGTCATTCGGAGACGTCAATTTTGCAGATGTCCCCCCATCCATTCAAATTGCAGCCAGCCCCTTGATTGCAAGTGCGGTTGCGTCTCGGAGAAACAAAGGGGGGTTTTGTCGGGGTCACAATCGTCTCGAAAATGACTGCGGATGACGCACGCACTTTCGGGGGTGGGTTGGGTTCCGGGATGACTAATCTCTTTCGTCTCTTAGTTTAATTAGCCTTCACGATTAGTCCGACTCGATCGATCTCTTCTCCGAAGCATGACGCCTATTTACGTTAGAGCTGATGTACGAATGGTGCCAGGAGTTGGGCTGTCATGTATTATACATTTTACTTCATAGGTCATATTGATGATATAATTAATGGGCTCCACCAACCGCCCCATCAATCCTCAGGAAAGTCAATCCTGGCCAGTGCTCTTTTTTTTTTTCTCTCTCCCTCTCTTCCTTAATATCAATGATCTTCATCGATCCATCTCATATTTTATGATGCCGTTGTGAGTTTCACCATTAATTTTCATCTACCAATCTTCAAGAGTCTCTAACTTGAGGTGGAAAAGATTAATACAGCCCATAAGTGCAGTTAAAAAAAAAACAGTGCCTGGATTGGCGATGCTGAGCTGCTGTGCCGACCAAAAATTTTGAAAATGAATTTTATAATAAATAATTATCAAAAAAATTAAAAGATAATCAATTATATTTAAATATCACATTTAAATTAATATAAATTTTAACTTAATCCGTAAATTATATAATAAAAAATTTAATTTAAAATATAAAATTTTAAACTTATTTTTTAAAAATAATTATTTGTATAATTTAGGCCTATTTTACCAACTAAATTCCCCATCTCGAACCATTTACCTAGCCCACTGGCATATTTCAACCAAATTCCAGCGATTTGGCTGAAATAGTCAACACATTCTTTTTAGATAAAGATCACCGAATTCAAATTCTATAAATAAAGAAAATTATATTAAAAAAATTTACCATTATTAATTCAACCATATTGGAACTCAAACCAGTCGAGCGCGTCTGAATTTTCAAACTTGAGATGATGCTTACGGCTGAAAGTAAAGTTAGACCACCCGTGTAGCCTCCTCCCCCACGAGCAATGCAGACAGAGATGAGTGTGCACACAACAGCCAGCTGTCTTCTTCTCTCTCGGAAGTAAATGTCGAAGCGTCACTCTCGCAGACACACAGACGTTAAAGGCCGATGACGACATGTGCGGTCGGACTCGTACGTAGCTGTTTATCTCTCTGTGCGTGTGTGGACCGTATCAGACACCGGCGTCAGTGGACCAGAACGTGCTGTCGAGCTGTTGCCTCTCTGGACGTCCTGGTTTAATTCCCGACGTCGGATGCCCGGCCTTGTAGCCATCGATCGTCCGGTTTCAATCGGGGGTGGGTGGGTCTCAATCAGAGTTCGTGTGTAGAGGCGCGACGGTGCCTTCGCCGCCTCTATTTCGTTAATTACCTAATAATATACATACCGAACACAACGATCTAATGCGTGCCGCGACGGACCCTCAAGGGTCCATGAAATGATATAAAAACTACTACTGCTCCCGAAGGGAGAAAGTATTGTAGGAGGGTCGACGGAAATTTTTTCAAGGATGTCGTCTCGATCACAGACTAGTTTCAAGGTACATTTTGACTGATTCGGAGATATTACTCAGTGAAAAAAAATTAACCCGACCAGATCCTCAAATCAATCCATTTCCAAGGTTCTTTTTCCGTTGAAATGAGTAGTTGTACTTTAAAAGTAAAATATCGGATTAAAAATTTATATATAAATAGGCAAAATCTATGTTGGAGAGAGGTATATTTTTTAACAGGCTAATTCAATTTAAACTTAAGATTTATTTGCACTAATTTGCCTATGGATGTTGTATGTCTCCGGTTCTGGTTAGGTACGAGAAATTGGCATCTACGTATACCGTCGAACATCACACGAGCCGGCACCGTTTGTTCGGGTCAGCATTTATTGAATATGAAAATAATATGGTTACATATATCTCACAGCTCACGACAATTTTTTATTTTTTATTTTATTTTTAATGGATGTGCTTCCCCATTCCCCTATCGTCGGGGATCAGTGCCGCCCCATAGCCTTGTTCCCTGTCGGATTTTTGCTAGTTTTGATACATACCCTGCTCGGATAAGGTCTCGGGTCGGATACATTTGCATTGTCGGGCCACATCTACTGAATATAGTGATCTTCAAAGAAAAAAAAAAAAAAAAGCTACCAGCTTTATTCTTTTAATGAACTTATCCACCGTAAAAGTGACCACACAAACCATTTGTCAAGAGTGGGGCTACGTAGGATCGGGATCAATCCGATCGATATCGCCTTCGATTTAAGATCAAGAAATGTGAAGGATGAGATTATTATTATTATTATTGCAGACAAGAGAGTTATTCTCCACCCCCACCAACCTTTCTTTCTTTCTTTTTTTTTTTTTTCCTTTCTAATGTTATTGAATATGTTTTTGTTCCCTAATCTTGAGACTATAGCAATCATGGCGCATCACATCTGCTAGCTGCAGCTCCTAAGCTTTACGTCCCAAGGGTACCTAATTACAATGATTTTTTGAAGATTCAAGCTCGGTCTTGTGTAGTGTGTCCTCAGTTTGATCGAATGTATACCGGACATACGTACGCGGCGCTCTACCGAACCTCTTCGTGTCTTGGGCAGGGACATGACCCGGGTACGATCGAGAGTTAAGGGATATAAATATAAGTTCCACAAGTGACACCGCGACGGATTCAACCATGTCCTTAATTAGCTTAAGACAAACCGTGTGGCCTGTAACCTGTCCAAGTCCAGCGCACAACAAATCGGCATTGACCTTTATTGATGGCTTAGTTAACACACACACTCTTTATCATCTAAAAATCTAATAAAACCTGGCTATAATCGAGATTCGATTCAGGGGATCAGCGGCAAATCTCTCCTTGATCATGAACTTTCTCCATCAACAACAGTCAAACCTAATCTTATTTAAGGTGAAGAGATGTCGAACCATTTCGAACAACCCACGTGGTGATCCTGCTTTGATTTCATCTATGTTTTTTGAAATCTATTAATTTGGCGTCGCCCACCTTGCCCTACGCAACCCATTTACTATCGTCCCTTCCTTTTAAGACGACACCCACCTGATGTTTCCCTGTTATGAAGAGGTCTAGGGTTTTTGGTTGCATACACATATACATATATATATTGCTTTTGGACGATTTATTCTATTCCAAGTTGATAGCTGCTATTCATGTTAATTCGAGGGCTGACATACAATAAACATTTATTTATTTTTTTAACTTATTGAAAAATTAGTCTAAGTATGACAGCATACGATCCATTACTTTATTGTTGTCAAGTAGGAAACTAAAACGTGGACCGATGACACATATTATCATACGATAAGTTAAAAATAATATCTGACCGTCACAGGTACCGATTAATTATATATTTATGTACGTGATAAACAAACTAGAGAAGAGTAAAATATATGTAACACAAGCTTATTTAAGATGATTCGATATCTATTTTTTATGAATGAGATTTTATGTTGGGATCCTGTGAATGTGAAGAATTTATATTAGATGGACTTTATTCCTTTAGAAGAAGGGTTTACCCGATTCGAACTGAATCAATTAGGATCAAACCGCTTATAAATGCCAATCCGCTTGTAAAAGAAAGGACGAGGAGGAGGAGAAGAACAGAAAGGGCAATCCATTTACTTTTGAGAAAATAAACACCCCAGATGGCAGATTTGCTAATCATGCAAATTATTTACGTCAATGAGAAAGAGTATTTTGCTTAATGATATCATTTTAGATTTATTATTTCATATTTTCTAAACTTATAAATTATTTTTTATTATATAATATCTAAATCTGGGAAATTAAAAAGTTTCGACGAATTTGAATTGGGGTCGACTTGAATGCGTAACGGATAAATCTACCTCAACTGTGAATTGCTCGGGGTCGAGAACCTAATTAAGGAAAAGGCCAAGTATCTCAATTTTAACCTATATTAATTAACCTATGTCAGTGGAAAAAAAAGGGCACTACATTCATAAATTAAAAAAATATATTCTTATTTTTTTATAATGGAGGGGAAAAAACAAAGAGGAGCACAGAGGGAACGTGTCTTGTTATGGAAAATCTGAAAAAGACGATAAACCCTTTTCCATTTATTCGCCGTTAAATCCGGGAGAAATGGCCAAAGGCTGATCTGATGGAAGGGGCCCCCCAAAAAAAACAAAGCAAAAATAAAAAGCTGTCCACATGACAGGAAGACCAGCTTGGAAATATAAAATTTTAATAATAATAATATTCAGTATTATAATAATTTAGAATAGTTTAAAATTTTAAAATTATTATATTACTGCATATTATCAGTATTTAACGGATTAATTTCTTAGGATATTATTGGAAATACAAACCTAAAGCATGGATGGATTCGAAAGGCGGGGATTCCTACGAAATCTCATGCAAAATTTTAATTCATTTTAAGTAATTTTTGTTATATTAATTTAATTTATCTTTATTAATTCTCTCGTATAATATTTTATTGAGTTTAACCCATTTGGACAAATTTACTGGATCAGTCCATGCTTGTAGTCAAGCTGTAGCCGTTGGTCTCCGTGGACCTTCAGACCGCGCACAAGGACTCACTCACGGAATCCGTCTCCATCGTCGTCGCTTGATTTTCCCTGAATTACACAGACAGACAGAGAGAGAGAGAGAGAGAGAGAGAGGACTCATCTGTCGATCGGGTGCTTGAACAGTGCAGGAGTCAAAAGCCGAGATGCCAGCTCAGCCGGGAGCCGGAACAGATGCCCACAGCTCGATGCCGACGAGCTCCACCCAGCCGTTGCGGCCCGAACCCGAATGAATGAATAAATGAGGATCTCCGCGCAGTGTGCATTGCAAGCTAACACTTTTTACCTGGATGTGACGAGTCCCACGGCAGTCAATGGTGAATGGACTCCAGTGGTCAACGAACACGACTGGTAGACGGAATTTACCACTCTCTGTGCTCGAATTGATGGGATGGGTTGCACTGGCACGGGGCAATGGGATGGTGGAGGATCTGACGGGTGATTTCACTACGCCGACAGAGTGTGTGTGTGTGTGTATGTGAGTGTGCGCGTGAGGAGATAATCTATTCAAATTCTGTGGCAGAAATTTCTGGGTGATTTTTTGGGGTTAGTTACATTACAGTACTGGTAGTAACTTTCTCGTGCCAAGTTACGGGTAGAATCAACCGAGAACTTTCTGATATATACATATATATATATATATAATAAATAAAAAAGGGATGGTTCTGAGAGAGAGAAAAAAATAATGGTGAGAACAGCGATGAATCACTTACTTCCATTACCCTATTTTCTAATTTTTAATACGACGTAGCATCAGCGTCAGCGCCCGTATAAATTGGTCTCCTTCCACCTTCTCTTTGCCCTTCATGATTCCGTAGCCCCACACACACCGGCCACTCTCTCTCTCTCTCTCATCATGCACTGCCAACAAAATTAAAAGACTGCCCCAACTGCCGCCGTCTGATGCAATTTATTCCATCCAATCGCTACCGTCCATTTCACCCCCTCTCCTCCGGCCCACGGAGCTCCTTTTTGGCGTCGCGTACACATAAGCTCGCTCCCCATGCCCACTGTTCCCATTGGCCGCCACTAGATCCCTTCGCCCTCCCATTTAGCTGCCCTCTTCCGCCGTGACGTCCTCCCATCTCTCTCGCAGCTGCTGTGCTGGTCAGTCTTCCTCAGATTCTGATCCCCGTCTCCCATCTCTGCTCGATTTATGTAGCTCAGCTATGCAGGCAGCTCTGCTCCCTCCATCTTCCTCTTCTCAGCTCCCAGTCACGTATTTTCTGGTGGTGTTCTCTTAGAGGTCGTTTCGATTCTTTCATCAGACTGAGTTTGGAGGAAGTGGGTTTAAGTGCTTTCTTCTCGGACTCTTTGTTTCGCTTTGATTGAGATCCTGTCGGGTTTTGTGTGGGGGAGGGTTTGTATAGTTGGGTATGGAGGAGAGAAGAGCGAATAGGGTGAATTCAGGGATAAATGACACCGTGCTCGTCTGTGTGATGCCATACATCGACGACCCGAAGGACCGGGATGCAATCTCCCTTGTCTGCCGCCGCTGGTACGAGATTGATGCTCAGACGAGGAAGCATGTGACAATTGCGTTATGCTACACCACCAGCCCCGATCGCCTGAGCCGGAGGTTCAAGCATCTCGAGTCCCTGAAGCTGAAGGGCAAGCCAAGAGCCGCCATGTTCAACCTGATTCCAGAGGACTGGGGAGGGTACGTCACCCCGTGGGTCGATGAGATCGCCCGTTCGTTCGATTGCTTGAAATCCCTTCACTTCCGTCGGATGATTGTGAAGGACTCAGATCTCGAAACCCTAGCTCGGCGTCGTGGCCGTGCTTTGCTATCTCTTAAACTTGATAAGTGCTCTGGGTTCTCCACAGATGGTCTTTTACATGTCAGCCGTTTCTGCAGGTATTGAGTTCGTTCATTATGAATCCGTTTCCAAGACCGATTATCATTAAATTTTAACCTATGTTCTTGATTGGATTGAATTAGTCGGACGAATTAAAGTAAATTAAAATCGACCTGTCTCTAGTCTCTCAAGAAAGGTGATTTGTTCATATGATACTGTTTATAGAAATTTCCTGTTTTATATGAATTTATTGCTCTAAGTAGTGTTGTTTTTAGCACTAAGTGATTGGAGTTTTCGCTTTGTGATTAGCTGCATGGCATGACTCTAAGGTTTTATCACATGTTAAATTGGGGAAAACAAAAGTTTAGTATTGGAGTTCTACTAGGTTACATGATGTTAGCTCTAGGAATTCTGTCTTTACTGATAGAGCATCTGTCTGAGAGGGGTTTTTCCTTTTTGGGCACAATCGAGTGAGGGACTTAAGTGAGTGACTCCTTTGGATCATTCTTAGCTTGCTGAAAATGTGAAAGGATAATTCCTAGTGAGATTGCCAGAAAAGTTTAGACTAGAGCAAAATTCTTTCACAACCACTTATAGTTTTCTTTTTCTATAATGTATGTGCTTCTCAAAGACATTTGAGTTTAGAGTTGGATTGATGGGTATGTCAGCAGTCTTGGATGGATGAAGAAGAAAAGTGGACCAAGAAAGGAATCTTTGAGATCTGGGAAGCAGAGAAGCTAGCTGAAAGAATCCGGGTGATGTAGAAGGAGCGTTTAGAATAGGGAGGCAATTTTTAATTTGTCTCGAGAAAAATCTTCTGCTCTCTTTCGGAAGATAATCACGAGATCTCAACACAGTTTACTTCACTGATGACATTAATGAACCAATCAGCATTAGCTATACTTTATCGAGATTCTTACATATTGATGAGTTAGCATAGTTTAAATATTCGCGCAAACAGTCTTAACTTTCAGCTGTACATGGGACTGACAATGTGAGGTGCTTTTTCTTGGTTTTCATTATCTCTTACTGATCTAGTTATAAGTTTTCCCTTTGAGCAATTTTAATTTTAAAATGTTCTAGTTTCATTACCTCTTTAAGGAGCTTGCCCATGAACAAAAAAACTGGATAAATCATTTCTAGGCCGAAAACTTCAAAGTTGTTATTATGCTGTTCCTAATTGCATCTATCAGTATTAGCTATAAATTAGTGAGATTCTGATGAGTTAGCATGGTATGAACATTTGCGATTTTGCATGCATCGTGTAACTTTCACTGGTACATTGGACAGCACTATTTCCAGTGGCTTTTCTTAGTTTTTGTTAACTCTTGTTTACTCTAGCTATTGTCTTTCACTGTGAACAATTTTAACTGCAAAATGTTCTGCCTTTATTTCTCCTTAAGGAGGGTGCTGATGAAGTAGAGAAGTGGATGCAAGTAATTTCTCTGTAAAAAATTCTGAGGTTTTTATGCTGTTCCAAGTTGCATCAGTCTGCTATAGTCTGGTGTAGGTTAGATATATCTAGGACATCATATCTACCGTGCTCGATAGTTGCTGGATGTCCTTAGTCATTTACTTGTCAAATTGCTCTATTTATGTGTTTGACATTACCAATTAATGTCGGCAAGTCATGTGGCAAAGTCATGTGCATAACTCTTTCTGAACAAGCATTGTTTAGCTGTTGTTCATCAGAATATAATACTTATATTAACAATCTTAGGGCATTCTTCCAGGAACCTAAGGACCCTCTTTCTAGAAGAAAGCTCAATTGATGAGCAAGATGGCAATTGGCTCCATGAGCTCGCCTTGAACAACTCAGTACTTGAGAATTTGAACTTTTACATGACTGATCTTGTCAAATTTAATGTTGAGGATCTCGAGCTAATAGCCAGAAATTGTCACTCGTTGGTTTCTGTCAAAATTAGTGACTGTGAAGTTCTACACCTTGCTGGATTCTTTCGTGCTGCGTCCGCGTTAGAGGAATTTGGCGGCGGCCTTTTTGACAAACAACCAGAGGCATATGCAAATATGGCATTTCCTCCAAGACTCTGCCGTTTAGGTCTAACCTACATAGGGAAAAACGAGATGCACATATTTTTTCCTATTGCAACCTCACTTAAAAAATTGGATCTCCTTTATGCGTTGCTTGACACAGATGATATCTGCCTCCTAATTCAGAAGTGCCACAACTTGGAGGTTCTCGAGGTAAAATGACATGATATTCTCCTCAGCCCCATTCTTTATATTTGCCTCTATTTGTTTGCATCTTTATTGAACTTCTTGATTTACTTTCTTGGGCAGACGAGGAATGTGATTGGAGATAGAGGACTGGAGATTCTGGCTCAGTTCTGCAGGCACTTAAAGAGGCTTAGGATTGAAAGAGGTGCTGATGAGCAGGGGATGGATGATGAAGGAGGCCTCGTTTCTCAGAGAGGACTAACTGCTTTGGCCGAAGGCTGCCTAGAACTCGAGTACTTGGCTGTATATGTGTCTGATATCACTAATGCAGCTCTTGAGAGCATAGGAACTCACTTAAAGAAGATCTGTGATTTCCGTTTGGTTTTGCTTGATGGAGAGGCAAGAATTACGAATCTTCCACTTGATAATGGAGTCCGAGCTCTGTTAATGGGATGCGAGAAGCTAAGGAGGTTTGCTCTGTATCTCCGTCCGGGGGGCTTAACAGATGTTGGCATGGGTTACATTGGACAATACAGTCAAAAACATTCGGTGGATGCTTCTGGGATGTGTGGGCCAATCTGATGCTGGGCTTATTCAGTTCTCCAGGGGATGTCCGAGCCTACAGAAGCTTGAGATGAGAGGCTGCTGCTTCAGTGAGCATGCACTAGCAGTGGCTGTGACGCACCTGACCTCTCTGCGGTACTTCTGGGTTCAGGGTTACAGGGGTTCATATGCAGGTCAAGATCTACAACCAATGGTCCGGCCATACTGGAATATAGAGCTGATCCCAGCCCGGAGAGTTGTCACAGATCAGTTGGGACAACCTGTGTTGCAGGAGCACCCTGCCCACATCCTTGCCTATTACTCGCTTGCAGGACCGAGAACTGATTTTCCTAATGCAGTCATTCCTTTGGCTGCAGCAAATGTGCAATGCTTTGTAGAGAGATAGAGGTGTACATACTCGAGCTTTTGTCCTGGTTTGAAATCTTGCTGCTGCTGCTACATAAGATGGCTCAGTTGGAATGGCCCCACATCTGCATATTTGTGTACTTGATGGACCTTCCAGAAGGAGGAGGAGAGGGTGAGGGATTCAGTTTTTCCTCTTAAATCTAATTCTTCATCTGCCCTTGTATTTTCTAAGTTCTCTTTTTTGGCAATAAGATTGTCCTCCCTGTAACCAATGAACGCTTGCTATTTGAATCTGAGTTCCCTGTATATGGAGTTTCTTTTGGCCATCGATATGATGAGTTATATTTGATAAGCTTAGGAAAAGTTCACTTTGAGCAAATATCTTGGTAGGGCTATAGGGCAGACAACGCGGGGCTCTGGAGCCAGTGAATTATGGTGAGGTACAACAGTCTGCAACCAATTTTGGCCACTGCTCTGCTCTTTTGTCCTACTCACTTTTCAGACTGCCGCAGTTTATGTGGGCTGTGTTCATGGTATTTTACTGGCGTGCTTGCCTCTGTTCTGATACGGGGGGGACTGTATCAGAGGAGATGAAACGGGTGAGGGCAGGGCATAGTCATCAAATTTCCTCATAAAAGGAGAAGGAATGAAGGAAGAATATGACGCACTGACGAGATTGCAGCTGAGGCTCCCTGATCAGCCCAATGGGTTCAAAGCACTGGTTCATGGAAAAGTCCATCAGGCCCATGAAGGCTATACATAAAAGAGCCCATCACGTCTCAATTAAGGAAATACGAAAGAATAATTCCACACCCCGGTTGGCTAGCTATTAGCTGGACGACGACAGCGGCATTTCCTCAGAGCTGAACTCCCTAGGTCGACAGTTGTCTCCTGTGAACTCTCCCTACCTTCTGACCCTTGACCGTGAGAAGAAAGTAGTTCCTGTTGTCATCACATTCTTCAATCATCTCCGTCTCGATACCTATTACTAACGGATTTCTGTCATCATCTTGCTCTGTTTGTCCCATTTCCGAATAGTTGGTTCCATTTTGAAAATTGATCAAAGTTTCTGTCTTCTCAGGTTCTGATAACCTACAGCAGATTGGAGGCTTGTGATGGCAAGAGTTGCGTCGAAGTGTTGGTGTTCATGTGGATATCTCCAATAGCTATTCTATATGGATTTAACCATACCCTGTTTCCTGGTAAATCTACATAATATATCCATCTCACGGATTAGAATCTGCAGCATTGTGAGTCATACGATCATAAGTGATGTCACTGTCAATTTCCTATACCGGAAAGAAGAAGGAGGGCCCTAGCGTTACAATTCAGCAGCCATCTGACAGGCTACCCCAAAGTTGGAACAAAATGGGTCTCAGTGCATTCTTGGGTAACCTACAGTACCTGAAAGGTGTTCAAGTCTCATATACAATAAAAAATTTAAACTAATAAAATAGTAGTATTAAGTCCCTTACATGGTATAATTTTTTTATGTAAAATTTTATTTATCAACACATATCTTAGGGATAATGCATAACCTTTATCATCCATGAAAAGGAGATTGGTACAAGATGAAAGAAAAAAAGAGGCTAATTAGAATTGGTCTTTGTTGGCCCAATGGCATCGCACCTGCAATGCGCGTCTCAACCGATTTTCCAATAGTGACCTGAAGCTAGAGAGAGCATGGTGAATTCTTAAAATGTTTGTTCTGTCAGTTCTGTTCAGGTTTCTAGACCATTTATCTGGGCTGTTTTTCTCAGTATATGAGCACTAGGCCATTTTGTTTGGTTGGTTATTCCTTATTCATGTCAGGCTTGAGGAGCTGATAATTTCTCCCGGTGAATGAGACGTGACGTGGTTGCTGTGAACTGTGATGAGAGTGAAGGTTTTCAGGTTTCTTTCTTTTTCTTTTTTGTCTTTTGTTTTGGGGCTGAAAGTGAATGTTTCAGGTTTTATTTGGGAGCCAATAGCGTTTCCAGCTCTAATAGGGATGATGTGGTCAAAGGAAGAGGGATGAAGTGATAACTTATCGAAGAGAAACTTGTTATTATTAAGGTAAAGAAACGAAGAAAGGCGAAGTTTCATTTGGCTTATTCTAATGCTTTGAGTTGATCTGCTTACGAGTCCAATTTGCTTGTGTGGTCCCTCAGCGATTAAGTTCTTAAGTCGGCCGACTAATCAATGAAACACAGTGCAGTTAATCATGACCAACTTGCTTCTCACACAGCAATACAGAAACAGTTAAACAAGTGACTTTCGATTTGTCTTCATTCATGTACTACTCTGTAATTATTCAAGGCGGTACTGTTTGAGATGTTAAAAGGGTAGTGGCTTGAACTTAAAAGAGGAAATTTGTATCGTTCTATCCACGTCAAATGCCCCAGATTTCCATAATATCAAGCAGTTATTCGGGGGGACCGGACCGGTCGGACGTCCTGCAAACCGAGGTAACTGCTTCCAGTATACAGGATGATACGTAGACCACAGAGGCATTGCATAAGCTATGGGTGGGGGAGGGAAGAATTGCTCAATAACTTTATTCGTGGGAGAGGAAGAAAGGTTGATGGAATTGGGTGTTTTGCTTATTGAGTTGTGTACCCGCTGATGTGGATTCTCCAAAGTTGTGTGATGGATTTGAGGCATTTGATGCTCATGGAAGTGGAGTGCAGACTCAGCTTCGACTAAAAAGCCATGGCACTGCTTTGTCGCATTGAATGACCTTACCTTTCTGGTGACGGAAAGGACTTCAGAATTATAAAAACAAAAAAGGAAAACAAAAAGAAGAAAAAAAAAGGAGGGGGGGAAAAAATCATACACAGTGGCAAGTGATTCAGCCTCAAGGTCGGCTGTTTTCTATGTATTCAATCAATTTTCAGGTGTATGATGTTGACCCCTTTCTTGGGAATGATCGATCCCTTGGAGCTCTTCAATTTGGTCTTTGGATCGGTACTGTAGTTTATTATCGACCCATCCAGTGTGGATGGGAATTGGTTCTGATTCCTGGGATTCTGCCAGAATTCGAGCAGGGTCGTGATAAGAGAATCGATCCTATCCGGGGAGCACTGAAATGCGAGGCGGGTTCGGAATCTTGACTCGAATGGAAAAGAATTTCGATTCTCTTGAGCCCAATTTGTCGAGGAGTTAAATATGGAGAAATGAAAGTAGGAGGAAACTCCTCCTCAATGTGCGAATCCCCGGCTCCACCGAAATGTGTGATGCAGATTCTCTGTCGACCCAAAATGTTCTTGGAACCCACTCAGAGGGCATATATTCGCTCTCCAAGAATGTGAACCTGTCTCAGTCTAAAGGTCCAAATCTAATCAAAGAACCAAGAATGCCTTGGCCACCAGAGCTTCACAGAAGGAAAGATAGAAACTTGATCAATTATGAAATCGCGCGCGCGCGCGCGCACACACACACACACACATCAAGCTTTCCTTGTTTACTGAAACTGTGAGATAATCCACATCGCATCGTCCTACCCAAGTTCGGCTCATCGTGTTTGAAATTTCTCCACCAGTCGATGCGGTTTTGTGTTTGCTGTGCATGACCTAAGACAAAGCTACTAATGCACGAACTTCAGAGAACTTAAAACAGCAGAGGAGCCTTTTTCCTATTCACACATAATGGTTTTCATCCGTAGATTCTGTATCTGTTGGACTGGACGCTGAACAGAGGACCACTGGCCAATTTCATGCCAAACTCGCCGAAAGCAGCCAAGCCGAGATCTTTCTCCTGCAGCCGGGGACCGCTAACAATTCCGGGCTCGGGCTTCAGCTCTGGGAATGGCTTGATGGAGGAGGAATCGTTGCAGTTATTTCGGGTGCAGTCGGGGTTGTTCTCGGACGAGGGAAGGGAAGCATCGGTAAGGTTGTCGGTTGTGATGTCGTGGATGCTGGGCCTTCGGCGGGTGTCCTTGGAATTGGAGCAGAGCTGCTTCCTGATGAAGTACTTCTGGGCATGGCTTGCCACTTGAGTTGGTGTCTTTGAGATCACAAAATTCCTCGATATGTTCCTCCAATCCCCTTTCCCGTACGTCAGCAGCCCTTGCAGAAACCTCCTGTCACCCCCAAAACATAAAACAAAAACTCCATCCTTACCTTCAAAAGTTACAATGCTTATCGGTACCCAAAAACAACCAACTAGGGTTGAGAAAATTTAGTGAAAACTGTTAGTCCCTGAGGCGCAAGTTGCAAATGATGCTAAACCGATGATGAAATGAATGAATTCAGGAGTCTCGATTAATGGTTTCCCACCATTTTCTCGTTTTCCAAGTTAAAGCAAACATAGAAAGAAACCAGTGTAAATAAGCATCTCGGGAAAACGGTTCCCACTCATGAGACCATTTTCAGTCGGTTTCTTGTGAGAATTCATCATGAATAAGACTTCTTGAATGCATATATATATGTATATCTGTATATGTGTATACATATTTGAATATTCAGGATATATTGAAACGGTCCGCAAAAACCTGTGCTCGTCCTCAGTCCAAGGGACCCCTTTCTTCCTTTCCTGATCAGAGCCTCTACCAGCACCTGAGCCCTTCTTCCTGAGCCTGTTGTAGTCTCTCCCTTCGATGGCGAATGATGGCCCAAAGTACCAGGGGATTGGGAATGATCCGGCCTCTATCTTAATCAAGTCCTCCTCGAGCTCTTTGTACTTGTTCATCACATCCAACACTGATTTCCCCGGTATCATCGCCGCAATATTGAACCAGCGCTCAGGCGTCTCCTTATCGAACACAGCAAGAGCCCTCTCAAACTGCTTGTTCTCCTCCCGTGTCCACCTAGTGCTTGGGGTGAAGAGCAAGTTGCTCAGATTGCTCCAAAAGTGAGGAGTCAGATACATAGTTTCCAGTTCCATCCCTTATGGCCTGAAGTTCAAAGGTTTGAAAGAGGAAACAGAGGATGTTGCAGCAACGAGAGAGCTAAGTACCGAGCAAATGAAGAATAACTGGAGGCTCTGATGTGATTCTAAACGGATCCAAACAGGGGGATTGAGAAAGTCACAGAACCGCTTAGCCACCAAAACCTCACTGAGGTTCCAACTTAAGCTCTAATTTGGAGTGGAGGCATGGAGATGGATGAATACATAAAGAAGGAACAAAAGAGAGGGATTAAAGGGAGACCCAGTTGAGGGAAAAGTGAGATTCTGAAGAATCAGACACAGAGAAAAGAGGAGAAAAGAGATTTGCTCTTCCCTTCGGTTTCTTTGAAGTGAAGAAAGCCCTTTGGAAGGGCTTAATCAGTTCACTGTTTTGGTTTCTGACCGTGGGTTTAGTTCAATGGGAAAGAAGAGCCAAGCCAATATTTAATCCCACTAGAAAGAAGGGATGGTGGACAGTGGACAATAGCCATGCGCCAAAGGGATTTAGCTACTCTGCAGTTGGTGGAGTCCTCTCAGATTCGACTTCACTGTGTACTGAACTCCTCTTTTTTACTTTTCCTTTCTTTTTTAATCGATGTCTGATACAACTTGAACAGATGGGCCAAATCAGTGCAGATGAATGACAAGGAGAGTTCCACTTCTACTGTAAGTGGAATCTGATCATAGGACAGCCATCGGTTTTCTTTAATGGCCAAAACCCAATGGTCAGAATTGTCCTGGATTGCGGACATTCTTACTGTGATAATGGAAACAAGAACTTCTTGGACGAGTCTAAACCCCATTTGACCGTGGAACAGCTGAAAGTTGCCTCTTGTTGAGTGAGTTATCTGACAATGGAGATGCTTTCACTCTCACTGCTTCCTCGTTCTTGTCCGAACTTTCCTGAGAACTCATCTTTCCTTGCTGTATATACAAAGCTACTACGACTGTGAACATGCTTTGCAAACTGATAATCCGGATTCGGAAGATGTAGACTTCATGATCTTACGTATTTAGACAAAAGAAAAAACATATCACATATCATATGAATCACATAACACATCAGATTTGTGTCACTCTCTCGTTACTGGTTTGATGTATGACCCTTGCCAATAATGCAGATGGACATGTTTCTTGGCTCTTTCCTCCCATTAAGATACTTATCAGCTACAGATTTGTTAGTCATTCATCAGCTCCTAACCTGGAAGAAGAAAAATCAAGCAGTTTCCCTCTCTCTCTCTCTCTCTCTCTGTGATTAATTGGTCTGGGACACTATTTGTTGTGTAACTGGAAATTACTCTAAATATGGAATTATTGCAGGATTGATCAAGTAGACCTTCTTCTGTCAACCATTCAATCATGCCACACAAGAATAAACTCATCGTCTCTTTCATAGTAAAAAGTCCAAAATGACGAGATAATAGAACAATCAAGTGGAATCTCGACGACTTAGCAAGTGAACTATCCAACAAGAACCACTTAGCCGGGATAAAATTCGATGTTTTACATTGGTTATATGCTTGACTGCCTCACCCACAAGAATCCTTTGCAGAACAATTCATATTGAACCGTAGAGCTTCCTGCAGTGTTTTTATCATCGTATCTATTTGATATCCTACGAGTAGTAATGGAATGTACAAATCACTGAGGAGATCCAAAAAACAAAAACACTAGATTAAGATTGCAAGTACTGCAACGAATAGCATTCGGAGTCCAAATCAGATGCGCCAAACCTTTTATACATTGATGGAGAAATAAGCCACAGTGCTCAATGTATGATTGGCCCATAATGTCTCAAAAGTGATCAAGCCTGGAAAGCACCATGATGTTGAAACCACAACAGTACTTCCATTTTGCCATCATTAACCAAGAAATCACAAGGCTGTTCTCTACAGTGCACAGTTACTCCAACGTTTCTGAGTCCAAGTTAGAATTTTTCTGCGGGTTTTCGGTCCCCTTGATCTTAAATGAATAATGTCGAATGGGGCGACTTTGTTTCCAACCATATGGTATGGGTAAATTTTGAAACAAGAACTTGAAGGAAAAGATAAGGGCATGGTAAATCACAATCTTAGGTACACCCAAGAGCTCATGGAATCTAATTCACCCACAATTATTTGAATGATAAGATGATTAATAAAAAAATTCGAACTTTCCCAGTCCCACTATCACCGCTTAAAGATACAAATGTACTAGCCCCTGCTTATTACACCACACAGCCAACATGTTCTTCTTTTTCGAACTTCTTTTGAAGTCAAAATGCATGATTTGGCCTCGATATTATTTTCCCTAACACTTGGGAAGGTCACTAGGAGGAGGCAAGAGGGACTCATTGGGGCCCTTCCCATTCTCCACAAGGAAAGCCATTTTAAGCCCCCAAGTGGTGTGTACCTCCAAATGACAGTGCATGAACCAAACACCTGCCAAAAAATATAAAAAAAAAAACACCAGATATTTTTAATTAGTTTTTAAGTAATTTTGAATGAATGCACTAGTAATTGCAAAAACATTGCTATGACAAAACATGTAGCCCACTAAGACAAGGTCGTCTTTGTCAGTACGGTGACCAGGAGGTTTCTCCCATGCCAAGTAAAGTAACAAGACTGATGCAATTGCTGTCTCCCAGTCATGAAAATAACGTCTTTCAACAAGACAGCTCAAAAATAGCCTTCATGTCCATCCCACTGAATTCATAATCTGTGGCTGTGATGCATGGAGATTAGGTGCAAGATATTAAATTGGTTCATAGAAAAAGCCGGCAGGCAAAATGGTTAGCTTACCCGGATTATCTGCCCTGAATCTGATTGCGGTCCATCCACCAGTAGGCACTCCTATGGTGTTCCTCTCGACCGGATCAACCAGATTGAACTTTTGCGGGTCCTTAAGAGGATCGAAATTCCCAAGCCCTTTACCAACAGCATAGAAGTTGAATCCATGGAGATGGGTGGGGTGGTTCTCCGGTGCTATTATAGAAGTCCCTTGAAGCACAATCTGAACTGTTGAATTGAAAGGAAGCCTATAAACCCTTGTCCCGGTCATTGTCTGAATGTTTGACGGCCCCGCCCCGGTGTAGTTGAACGAAATTGGAGGGTCCCCCGGGAAATCATCCGTGTAGACTCCAGTTATGTTATGGTAATATGCTTCAAGAATCGAAATGCTCGGCATCACGAAGCTAATATTATTGATAGCTGCAACTAGTTGGGTCCCACCAGGACAAGCGGAGCACGGGTTCACCCCAACACTGACTGCGAAGAAAAGTGAGTAGCCAATTTCCAGTGGGACTTTTGCAGGGTATTCTTTCGAGTTCAGGCTCCGAAGAGAGTCGAGGAAGCTGAATTCAGTGGGGGTAGCATTAAGGGGAGGGATGGTCGTTGAAACAGTTGGGGAAGATAGGTCTGTGCCCGAGTAGACCAATGTGCCAGTCGACGTGGAGTTATCAAGTCCTATTGGAGCATCCATGAAGGGGGAGATCGAGATCTGGAACTTCCCAGAAATCTTGTAGGCTGTTAAGAGTGCATTTGTGGTTTGACCTGGACCTATAAAGATCGTATCAGTGTTCAAGGGCTTGGTGTAGGCAGCATCGACTTCGACCACAGTTAGGATGTGGCCCGATATTTTAAAGAAGAGCTCGTCGTTTAGTGCCGCATTAACAATCCGGAGCAGATAGGTCATCCCACTCTTAACTTGTAAAGTATAACCTGCAAGAAAAGAGAGTGGATAGGATAGTTTGCTTGGTGCTCAAGGTACTATGCAGTTTTCTGTTTTCCATGAGAACAGGAAGTTCACTGAGACATTTGGCTTGGCGAAGTGGTTTTCATTTTTTCCAGCTTTATGAGATAAATGGGAAGGGAAACACATAGAGCGCTAAATTTTGGAAAATTGCATACAAAAGCACAGTCCTGGGGAAAAAACCAGAAAGCAGGAAGTGGAAAAGGAACTCCAAAGCATTTCTTACCAAGAAAAGGACAAAAGGAAAAAACTATGAGCAGCAAAACTGAATCATGTCCACTGACCACACATAGTTCGGGTTGGGCAGAAATGTTGCTTATTTTGGAATAATTAACCTTTTGTTGGTAATACTTGTTTTTTCGCTGAAGATGTTCAGTCGAGAAATAAATGAAACTAAACGGAATTTGGACAGATTGGAGAACATTCATAATGATACTCTATACACCCCAGTATCCGTACCCTGAGAAGAACAGTTTGGAACAGGTCCAGGATAGCCATTTATGATGTGAGCATCTGATATGTTCGGGGGCAACCCGGTTTGTATTGCCTGGCTCAGCACGGCTTCTGTGTCAGCTTTCCACCATTCTCCTGCATATTTGATCAAGCCATAACACTTTAAATCCTCAAATTACAACGTTCCTACGCCAACCATTGACTGGATGTTCCGTCTATGAAACTGGGAAAGAGCACCTCTGAGCGATCTAGAAGCTTAAAATTTATAGATGAAGGCACAGTAATGTACAGAAACAGCTGAAAGACATCAAACGAGTTGCCCCGATGTAGGGGCAAGACAAAAGCGGAGCTTTTACCTAGAATGATGATTTTTTCCTTGTCAGGTTTAGGGAAAGGGTAAGGTGTCCCTCTCTTGGGCAAGATGACAATGGGGCCGTGGAGAGTGGCTCGGAGCCAAGTTATGTGGGCATGCCAGAACAGAGTTCCTCTTTGACCAGTGACCGTGAAGTTGTGGACGTAGTTCTGTCCTGGCTGAATCGGACATTGCGTTATATATGCTGGTCCGTCTGCCCAGCATGTCCTGAACTGTCTGACTCCGTGCCTGAAAATCCATGCAACACCAGTTGAGCGTATATAGCCAGTGAATCAATCTGATAGCTCGCCTGAGGACAAGGAACGTGAAATTACCAGTGCAAGGTGATGTTATAGGGAACGTGGTTCACGACTCGCACAATCACATTATCATCCTCCCTAGCATAGATTGTTGGCCCCGGGAACTTCCCGTTGATGGTGACAATGGACTTTGTAGCACATAGCTTCTTCACATTCTTCATGACCACCTGTAACCGTGCTACACGTAGTTACACGTACATAATACAAAATCATCACTCGGCTTGTACTATTTGATCCCGGGCCTCGTTAAGTTATACTCACACTGAACTTGTAGTGCCGGACCATAGACTCCGCCACTGGTAGAAGCAGGAAAGCAACCACCACGACCATCTTCACAAACTTCAACCAATCCATCGGGACTGTTATCTCTCAAAGTGTTATCCTTTTGTCACCTCTTTTTCCAAGACCCGGTACAGCAGGCAGTTTATAAAGGAGAATGGGATTTTGAATTAGACTTCGATGTCAAGTACTCCTCGTGGCAGGTCCAGTGAATATATGAAGGAGATTGTGAAGTGACAGCACACAGGGATCTGCTCTATATATGGGCTTTCTTGCATATTACACAATATGTCTTTATATCTTCCGTTTTTGAAGCAAGCTACCCATCTTCTCTTCTGAGGTGCCGTTTTCATTACTTTGACACTTACCTGCAGAAATCCGCAGTTCCTTTCAGCTTGCTGATACTTTCTTTCCATCTTTCCCATTATTATATGTTGATCAGCCTTATCTTATCCAGCAAAGAACTGATCAAGAGCTTCCAGAAACAAGGCTTTATGCATTTATTTATTCATTCAATTTTCAACTCGTGTGGAAAAGAAGTAAATTGCTGCATTTTAGGGATAAAAAAAAAAATGCCAGACACGTTTCATGTGGGGTGATTATTGGTCCACGGAGAAGGTACATGTACTAAGGTACACGGAACAAAATTTTATAGCTGAGACATAATTTTCATGGACGTTTGGGCTGACAACATATAGAAAGTTGAGACACAGCTGTAAGCTATGCATACAACATCTCAACTTACAAGATCACCCTTTTCAATCTCCATGTTTGAACTTTCTAATTGTTTTACTGATAATATGTCTGTTACCTGCTCTGTCGATTCTTAAAACGTGAAAAGGATGAACTTCAAAATGTAAAAGCTGAAATTCTCGCATCATGTGCAGATGTGGAGATCTGGATATTGGACAAATGACAGTTCACTTGGTACCGGAAAAGGTTGAACTTCAGAGTTACTGCAGGACTCTCATTAAGTTCATGGAAGTGGACTGTTCTCCTTTTTGTTTTGACCTTCTTATGTTCCATTAAAAAAATACAACGAATGTTCCCTAGATTTGCCTAGTTTGTACATTTGAGCCGCTATGTCAGAGAAAAGAGACTGTTGAAGAGATAATGATATTCCTCCTAATATGCTGTTGCCTAGACAAGTTGCAAATTGAAATTATGCAAACAGACAAATCAAATTCGATTACCCAACCTGTTAACCTTCAATGGTGACATATTCGAGTATCTGGAAATAAAATGGAAAACAAGTTACTTAAAGCTACAAACAGCAGATAGACAGGAAACTTAAAACAGAAGCAGTTGGTCTTCCCCCCTCGATGCAGCCTCAATCGAAGAATACTATGAGCCTTCCTTTAATGTCCTAACAAAACAGTTGGCAATGTTTCCCATTTTGAGAAGGTTAACCCTCCCAAGAAACTGCTTTCAGTGTTCTTCATTGAAAAGATTGAAAATGGATGGAGTGGCAGAATTAAAACTCATACCATGTTTATCAATCTCCACCCGCGGTATCTGCTCTAATCCAAAAGGAGGAAAGAAACCACAGGTTCATGTACTTTCGCGGGTGGGCTCGTCAGATCAGACTACGTTGTGTTGAGGTTTGTGGGAAGTCTTATCCGTTGATAGACTTGTGACTGCTTCCTTTGTTTGGCAACTAAATAATCAAACTAACATAGACTACTATCAAGAGAGAGTCATAGAGACCATATAATTTTCTGTTTTCTGCCAAGACGAAGGCTTATAATAGCTGCTGGGGATAACTCTAAGGCAAACCTGCTTTAAAGAGCTGTGAATGAATAGTTTCATTTCGTGAAAAGTTTAATCTGATGCATTAAATTATCAAGAACCAAACATCATCACACTACATTTGGGATAATCAGTCTCTCTATCACACAAGTTCATGTATAGATTATGACTGATTTCGGCAAAAACAAAGCCCACAGGGCAAGTAGATAGAGGCTGCCCATTAAGCTGCAGCTCCAACTGGGACACCGGCCTTCAGTCTGGATGAGCCATACAGAGTTTCCTCAAACCGGATTATCTCGTTCTTCGAGCCATAGGCGACTTGAGTCCGGTCATCTAGGTTGTTGATCACCTTGTCCAGCACCGACTGGGTCCCATCGCTGCTGTAGCCTCCGGCTTTCTCAATCAAGAACCCTAGAGGAGCCACCTCGAACAGTAGCCTCAGCTTCGCCTTAGCTGATGGTGACGCCACATTCGTGAAGATTCCCTTCTCTTTCACAATAATCTGCAGGCAGTAGCACATCTTCTTGATAAAATCCACATTCATTATGAATTTCATTAACTGTCATGAATAGCAGGCTGCAGGAAAAGGCGGAAAACCTGATTAACATCGGGCACCATTCCTCCAGTGTACCTCAATGTGTACTTCTCATTCACATAGTAATCAATTAGCTGTTGCATAACAGAAAGAAAAATGTCAGTGAGCTCTGTACATGAAAATCTCCTCTTTTACCAGATATCTTAATTAGAAAACCTTTGAAGGGTGTGAAATTTCCTTTTGCTGCATTTCATCAGTTTCGAGATTGAAAAACTAAACTGGAAACAATCCTCCCGAGCCAAAACAACCATTAACTCGTCACTGCAAGTGAAAAGGTGAAAATGAAAAATAGAACATGAAAATGAAACAAAGCAAGCTATGAAACCTTGCCATAGTTGGGGTTGTCATTCGTGGCTCTCAGGTTTCCAGGCGAGAACATTTTCCCTTCGCCTATTTGTGTTGTGTCCTTCACATGTTGCCATTTCCCTATGGAATAACCATGGAATGACTCAATAGGGAAGAAAGTATCAAATATTGACTATAATTCATTTTTTTTCCCTAGAAAAAGGAAGCTAATGGGAGTGCTTGTAGGTCTTGAAGCTCACGTTCGAGTAATCAGACTGACCTTCATCGAGAAGAAGGAACTCATGGGTACCGGGAACATCCTTAAGAGCGAGGATATATGTTGTCCGAGGACCATAGATCCCCATTGCTGCAGCAACTTGGTCCCTTCCTGCTATACCAGTCAACTTGTCTCCAGGCCATACCCCGAAGATGGTACCCACAGTGAAGTTTGTGTCCACGATGCTCGATCCATCAAGTGGGTCGAAAGCAACACTGAATCCACCTGTTCAGGTCATTGGAAGAAATTTCCATGGTTATGTAAGCGAACCAAACTTAGGAGCTGAAGACTTTCCAAGTTGTGCTTGATGATGCAAGTGAAAAAAACTAGGCTGAACTTGCACGTTGAACTTGGCATTTCATAAGTTCATTCGTCTGTCTATGTCCTTGCATACCAAAAGGTGATTTTGGTACTAACAACAGAAACATGAATCTCTTGTGCCGAAGATAAGACAGCAACAAGCATTTTTCTCAGTCAATTCTATTAAGTGACAAGATTTATCAGACCTTCAACGGGACCTCCCATATCTTGAAGCTCGGGTACCTCCTCGGAGCATGCATACTTGCAGAAGTGGGAGTACTCTAAGGCCTGAAAATCAACATCAATCAACTCAGTACAGTTTATATCAAGAGATTTTCCCCCCGTAAAACGGGCATCAGTCTCAAAATTAAGCAGCTCTAGCAAAAAGCTGTTCCAAGCTTGCCCAATTTCTAACCTCGAAAAGAAGCTTGTCGGCAAGAACATCGACTGCAAGTTGCTCATCTCCAAAGGAGTTAACACAGGCAGTTCCTCCACAGGAAGCCGTCTTCACCTTGTAAGCGATGGTCCTAAGAGCCTCTCCCATGCACAGCATCAACCTGATTAGACCTTTGTCGGGAGTCGACTTGGTGAGGAACTCTTCCTGCAAATACTATGATTAGAGTTTGAACTCACTTAAACTGAAATATTTTGACATATTTACGCTATCAGTATAGAAAGTACCAGGCTATCGCCAATCTCACATCGAGTCACGGAAGCGTTAGAGCTCTTTGGCTTTGAGGCCTTCAGGGACGACCTTCGTCCCACTCGGAGCGATTCACCAAACAAGGAGCTCCATTGTAAACTCTGCCAAGATGCACACTTACCCTTCTTAAATACGTATATGTGTTTGTACATATATATGAAAAATTATTGATGAAGAAGTCGATGTTATGTGAAGCTAGAGTTTTAACCTTTGAGCTGAATGACGGGGAAATGGAGGAAGGTGGCGAGACCAAAGCAGAGTGCTTGGAAGAGGCAGTGGGCGGGACGGCCCCACGTGCGTAGCACGTAATCGCAGCCTCCATGGATGCTGAGAAATTGGAAGTTCTCAAGGGAAGAGAAGCTCAAGAGCTCTGTTTTGCTCTGCTTAATCCTATGAGTGGCTCTTGCTGCTGCTACTGCTGTGCTGAGGAGATGGAGGATGAAGATGATAAACGGTTAACGTTGTAATGACACGTGGCAGGAGCCCAGAGGAAGCTGACAAACTGACATTGGGATCATGAGGCTAACGACCATCGCTCATATTTCTGTGGCCCTGATCTGCTCGGCTCCGCTCCTACCCTAATGAATGGCAGGACCGCGAGAAGTATGAGGATTGAGGAGGGAAGATTCGAAGATGGGCTCGAGATAGCACTAATGGGCCGAAAGGATGGGCCTTTAATGGGCCGAATTGGAATGGCCCAGTTTCAGGCCCGTTTTATTATAAGTAAAAACGTTGCGTTATAGTAATTCATGGTTCCATTCTTGAAGGCCACATAGCACCGCATAAACTTCCATTTCGAGGGGGAAAAATATGGAAAATTGTCATATTTAAATAATGAGTGGTGCGCAGGGCATTTTATCAAGGGTAAAATACATAATTTAAAATAACATTTCAATATTAAATATAAAAGGAGTATAATGTTTCAAGATTTTTATATCTAGCAAAAATGGTCCCGGTTCAGGTACAACATGAAAAAATTATGCCTAAGGTCTAACTAGTGTGTCGGGCCTTGTCAGTTTAAAGCACAAAATTATTTCTAAAATAATAATGAGAATTTTGAGTAAGTTTGAAATTTTGATTAATTATATATAAAAAATTTGTATTTTAATATTTATTTCAATGTTTTCTTAAAATTTGTATGAATTTTGGGTTGATCGATGGACTATAACATATAAAAGTTCATTTTGATGCTGAACATTATTTAAACATAATTTTAACAATAATTTTTTTGCTTCATGGAACTTTTGGGCCGACTGAGATGTTGGGTTGGCTCGAATTGCTATGTCTAAAATTTTTTTATCGCTAAATAATTATTCAAATCATGAAATACAAATATGATGTGTTCTCCTAATTTAATTTTTAAACGTTGAAGGTATTATGAAATTTAAGAAGAAAAAATGGAAACTTCGATATATTATCGATCAGGTATTTTAAGTTAAGGTATTTTCAGGAGGATTGAATTGCAAATTCGACCCATTTCCTACATTAAAAAAATTGCGAAATTATTTTATGTGGCAATTTCCCAACAGAACCTTAACACCAGAAATATCTAAAATGAGAAATTCTTGTGATATTCCCAAGCGGAACGTCTGTCAATGAAATCACATCCGTTGACTGTGTGAACGGTCGAATCTGTGGGCCAGCTTGATTGAATAATTATATTGTCTGTTCAGGAATGATGATGATAGTAAGACAGTGGAATCACTGTCGCTGCCATACCCTGATAGTGGAAAGAGGTACCGTCCCCGACCTCACGAGGAAAAGAACACCAAAAGTGGATGGGAGGATAAGAACTGTTCTGTCATGGAGCATTTCAGCGCTTGTTTTCTTCTCTTTCCCTTGCTCATTAATCCCCATCTTCCACATTCAGCTGATTTCGGAATGACTGATATGTTCGAATCTCGGAGCACTCATTTGGCATACTTGGTATGTGTACACGTTTGGCCTGCCGATTTTTCGTTTACTGCCGACCGCTCTTTGTTTTAGCTGCAGTTGTTCAACTTTGATTGAGCAGCATTCTGCTGGATAGATAAGATCTGTGCGAGGTTCAGAGTTACTATGCAGAAGCAGCTTGTTCCACGTCACTGAATCCTTTCTCCAACATCTATTGCCCACATAGTTTCTGCAGTTGAGTGTGTGTGTGTGTGTGTGTGTGTCTCTCTCTCTCTCTCTCTCTCTCTTCAGTGATGGGAGTATGCAACTTATCTGCAAGATTTTGGCTTTTTTTTAATCGGAAGCTGTGCTGCGGAGACGTATAAGGAGTTTCGACGTTACACTGAAGAAGGGATGTCAGCTTATACCCATCAAATGGAAAGAGAATTCTCTGGTCGGAGCCTCCCAAGTAGAGAAAACTCCGGTAATGCAATAACCCCGGTACTTTTTCCCTTTCCGTATTTAGCTAGCGGTGAATAGATGAGTTATGGGCATGATATCTTCCCCCCTGAATTGAAGTTTTCTGCTTCACCTGGGAAAGGTCGAGATCTTATACCGTCCGTCTATTTTGTTTCCGCATCTGTGTTTGTCTTCAGGAAACTGTGATCGGAAAAATTATTGAATTGGGAGAAGAAAAAGGAAGTAGAACAGTTAAACAAAACTCTCCTGCTGTAGCAAAAACGGAAAACAAGTTTGCTCACATAAATACATGTGCCTCCAGGGGTGGCTAGCTCCGCTGGTTCAATGGAGTCGGGATTCTACATGGCATCTTTTGCAGCTACCATCTTCATTGCTTCACTCATAACGATCGGCATTTTGCTGGTCACTCTACTGATTGCACTCACGGTGATGCTGCAATCTTGCGAGAGTAAGAATGCTGGAATCATCGAGGTCAAGAGATCCAGTAGCGTTGACCGTGATGTCTGCAGAATATTCGATCTGCACGCAGAGCTCAATGGCCTCGAAGAAATGGAGTATCCTTCTCCTTGTCGTGATCTTGGAGTTTTATATGTCAGAGGAGGCCAATATGAGAAAGATCTCAATATCTCGATCGTGATTGCTGAGGACTATTTCACTGAGATTCAACCACTGGGTGATGGTTTAGATTTGATTCTTATAGACGTGGACAGTATGTTATCTCCATCATCAAGTCACCGGTAATTGCCAATGCTAATACTTGTCATACTTATCTTTTAGAGAGCCTTTTTGTTATTGAGTGGTTGTCTGGGAATCTCTCATCGGACTGTTTCTTACAAGAAAGAAAGGTTGTATTTGTCTGCTGTAGCTCTGAGCAAGATGCTTTTGCCGACTACATCCATGAGGCAAACCGCCTACGGGACCATTCATTCCTAAAGCTATACCAGAAGTTGCAAGCAAGCGAATGGTCTATGGTTTTGGTAACGAGAAATCTTGAACAAGAGAGGAATGTTGTCACAAACGGCCTTATTTCTGCAGGATTCAGGAACTGGTATTCATTGATCATGAGGTAACTGCTGGCCTTTTGTAACTGTCGGAAAAATGAATGAGCATCGATCTTCTATGGATCATGTACCTACAAGACTTCTTGCTTCGTCTCATTTACCTTTTTCTTGCAGACTTGACAACGAAACGCAAATGGGCAGTCAAGAGTATTTCTACAAGAGAAGAGAATATCTTAAGAATGCGGGTTTCCGAGTAAGAGGAACAATTGGCAATCAGATGGATGCTCTAACTGGCTTGGGTTCAGGGGGTCCTGTCTTTAAGATCCCAAATCCACTATATCAGAAACTCTCTTACCTTATTGACGAGGCAAGAACCGAGTAAACCGGGTTTCACCAAGGAATTGCTGATATTTTCTACAGTTACAGGTTACTGATCTATATGCACAGGTCTTCCACACTGTGGACTTGAAGGCCACTGACCCTCTTGAGATGTTCTGTTTATGTTGTTTTTGTTACGTACATGCCATTGATATGTTCCATTTCTAACAGATTGCTTATCGAGGAATATAGCGTTTGAGGTGCTCTGAATTGTCTATGCCGTTTCAAATCCATCATGGGATCCGTGAATATAAGCTTCAGAATGTTCTCTTAGATAATTCTTGGAAGTGGTAACATCAGAAATGGTTACAGGACTCCACTCATGAACTAAAAACAAACAGTATAACCCTCCATGTTAGAGAGTCCATGTGTCGGGTCTACTCAAACAACAAATTCCCCATAATCTTACGCATACTTAGGAATCAGTAAGTTGGCCTACCGACTGTCCATGCGATCCTCGTGCTGGGCTCTTCAGAAATAGGACCGAGGAGAACGTGCATCATTACTCTCCGGACTTAGTATAACAGATCCGCCTAATCGGCATTAACAAATTCTTCTGTTCCTCAAAATTATTACACCCTTTCACCCATTGAAAAAGTGTACAATAGACAAAATCTTGGGCAACTGATCCTCTACTTCAATCACAATGCTTGAACTCTCTCTCTCTCAGCAGTTTTTTTTTTTTTCATCAGATACAGACAGCAATCCACAAATGGCAAATGAAACTCGAACAAGCAATAGAAATAAGCAGAGAGATCATACAAAAAGCTGAAGCACAAAAGCAATTTACAGCATGAAAGATTGCAGCTTGAACATGAAAAGTGGTGGCCTAACTAAATTACACAACAAAACGCAGGCGAAATTCCAGCTGAGAACAAGCATTGTCTTCAACGTGATTGTATGACAAAACAAACTCGAAACAACACAAATTTCGGGATGCGATCACTGAGGAAAGAGATAAATTTGGATTTCAGGAAGACACATCACTCAGACTCTGCACTGAAAGCTAATAGCAGTGGATCTTTGCTTCAACGCCGGCCAGCAAATTTAGGCGGAGCGAAGCTGTTCCGTCGGACTCCCCGACGGCGTGAAGAGGTGCCGACGGTGATATTGGGCCAGAAAGAGGTCATTCGGCCCAACCCACATTGGGCCGAAATGTGGCCCATAACTATGGTGGAAGCTCACAACTCATCCAACATTTGCTTATTAACAGTCCACACGAAGTCGCGTTACCTGCTAAAATAAAATTGACCCCACTTTGATTCTCTCACACAGAAAAAGATCCATTATTCGAGTGGCGTGGCGGCAAAAATCGATTTTTTTTTCTTCTTTTTTTCTTTTTCAATCAGTGGTCCATTCGCTGGTCAACTTCTGGTATGCCGCTTTTGTGCTGCCTAAAGAGGTGATCAGGGCCGTTGAGTCGAAATGTAGTGGAGCTCTCCCATGGAAGTGCAGCAGCGACTCCGGACCAGGTTCTGCTAGAGTCACTTGGACAGAGCTGCTGTGGTGTGTGTGGGCTATTCGAAGCTCTGTGCAGTCTCGGTTCCTTGGGATTAAACTCCTGGGCAGACCAGACGGGACGAGTCTCCGCAGGGGGTCCTGAAAGAATGCTTGCTCGGTGGGGTGCTCGAGTGAATTGCACTGAGGTGACGTTATAGAGGCTTGTACTGGTAATTGTCCTCTGTGCTTGGATACTAAATTATCAATAAGAGCGCCCTACTTCGCATGAAAAAAAGAAAAAAAGATCGAATGCTTTGAACTCAATAATTTTCATCAAGTTGTTATATATGAGGATGTCACATTGTGATTTTTACAGCTCATAAACACCATACAAGGCATCATCGTGGGAGGAAGGTGAGAGAGACATCGCGCATGCCCGTCATGATTCATTCTCATTTTTATAGTCGTCTCTCGCTCTCACTCGCAAAGGGCAGTGAAGTCAAGGTCGTTCTGGGGTTGGTGTAACTTTGTTTTTTGTCTTTTGGCTTCGAATTTTTGAGTCTTTCAGAAATCGAAAAGATGGCCATTTTCTTCCTTGTCATCTATCCAGTGCCCAGGTGCTGGAACCCATCATCATCTAGCCCAGTTTTACGAGGCTGCTCAAAGAATGCATTTTCCAGTGCCAACCGTGTCATGAGACGCTTGGGGACAGATTTAAGATTATTCCGGGACACGATCCACAGAACGAGTTTCAGCAGCTCCACGATTTCACCGAGGTGTGCTGTCCTCTGAAGACGTAGGAGATCACGCGGAGATCATGTACTGGAAAGCACAGGCTACGTTGGAGAGCCTGACATACCATAGGTCTTGGTTCGAGTGCTGTCACTCATGGAGGATGTGGCGTTACCCCGTCTCAACTATGCGGCTCGAGGGCATCTTATCAAGAGCCTGCATCTACGAAGAGGGCAGCAGCTCGTGCCCCCAAAGAAGCTTGAACTCCTTCATGCGTTCCTTCAATCCCAACCCTTAATCTCTAATGTTCTGCCTAATGTCCCGTAGTTTTCTTGTGATTCACAGACCCGAGTGGTGGATTCCATTCCCTTTTTGTAGTTTCTGCGACTCCGGGATTCACTTCCTCTGAGTTTTGTCAAAATGAGTCGCTTGAGATATGAGAATTTGATTACTCACATTTTCATTATATGCCACCAGAGAACTTAAAAGAGTACAGTTTGTCCGTCTCCATGTTTTTCCATCCTCAGATCTGGCTGATTATTGGGTCATCTTGTGACCATCACAGATGGTTGCAAAGCCTCAGTCGGCAGCAAGATGCGGAGTTTCCATCCATTCAAGCAGAACGTATTTCATGATGCAGAGAGTGGGGGGGAAACCAATGATACAACGTACCAACATGAATATGGAAAAAAAGAAAGAAAGAAAGCTTCGTTTCACTAATTAATTGATCAGTATGGGAAATGTCAACAAGAATCAGCGCTTGGATGGATGATTGTCCAATTCTACAGCCCTTCTCCACAAAAGAATATATATATAGAAGAAAATGCTACAATATACCTCAACCAATTCCAAATAGAAGTAACTATGACAGAAAATGACAACAAAGTATAGCTAACTTATTCAGTTTTCTACCTTCTCTTCCGACTAAAGTCCTCGCTTTTCGTTTCTTATACAGTGGAAACCAGTGTAGGCTTCCTTCGAGGGAAGAAAACTTTTGAATGCCAGAAAGGACCGTAGCCACACCTCCTCAAATGCAGCCCCACTTCCCCCTGCTAGGTGTCTGTTCGATGAAATTAATGAATTTGAGGCACTGTGAGCCTTTTTGGGAGTAACGAGTCGATCACTTGCTTCGTTTCTTTGCTTCACTATAGAGGATAACCCCAAAGACAGTTAAGGCATACCCAAGCATCCCAGTAACAGACACTGGGTTCCTGAATATGAGGATTGAGACGACTACTGCTACAGCACCCTTGGCATTTCCCAGTACCTGATGGAGCAAAAACATATTTTCTATCATGTCCTCCAGATATTTAAGATAACTCCACTAAACACAACAAGGGGGTTTCTGGGGCTAGAGTAGGAATGAAGACCAGCAAATAAATGTCAATCATGTGCTACGAGACATCCCCAGTTTACCTTAACATATACCACTAAGTTCATTCCCAACCTACTATATTGTTCAATTTAAATATGAAATTATCTCTGAATGATGATATGTCCTATAAAATTATTTCCCATGCCTTGAACATTGTTCTCTCCATGAAATCACACTCGCTGTCACCAGGTTCTGCATGCAATATAAGATGAGTCTGATCTAGAAGAGGTGCATACCTGAAGCGTGAGAGCACTTGTATGTTTTGTAACCAGAAAGTTGGTCAAGTTCACAAGGTACGCCAATGCTGAATTGAAAAGAAGATACCAAATGATTTTAAAATCTTCTCTTGCAAGAGCAAGTGTAATGCCGGCCACATTTTCCTCCATAATAAGTGTTGCAGGAAGAAGAAACACAACAGCAATTGGAGCCATGTATAGAAGCAGATTCATAGAATTCAGCTTCTCCCTGTAGGAAAAAAAAAGCCCATCAAAATCTCAGATTTCAGATCTATCTTAGATAAGCAATTTTCCCCACCTTGCAGGGGGTGCATAAATGGCTTGGGACCATTCAGGGTGCATGGAACAGAGTTCCTTAAAGAGTCTATTTCTTCACATACAATTAGTACCTAATCCTTCCTTTCTAGGTCCTACTGTTTCAAAACTGTCTTAGCTAGTGTCAAAAATCAACATATATAAATTAGATTGCAATCCTCACATCTTACCCCTCAGAAGATAGCAAGATTCCCTGAAGAACAGATTTAAGTGCCCTTGCAGCCGTAGCTGCAACACATATGATGAAGCCAAAGAGATGGAAGCTCGGTTCACCCTATGGTCACAAAAGATGAAGCAGAAAGCAGTCACTAACAGATAAGTACTTATTCAAGACATGCTGCCTAGAGTGCAGGAACAAAAGAGGATAAGGATCTGAACTATCACAAAGCACAAAGAATTAGATTAAAAAAATATATATGTCAACTTCTACATGCTTTTTAGAAGGCCAGAAGATGAAATAATTATGTCAGGAACAATAGTGCAAATCCAAATATTAGATGAGACGCATCTTATCCTATTATTCCCAACAATACATACCAACAGGATTTTCTGGAAGTCAAGTAATCATCTATAAGTTACAATTGCTTCACAAGTTTCTAACATCCTAGATTACCTAACGTGAGGCAAAATTCCATCTCATTATATTTTTTTTATGTTTCCATATGCAAACTCATATCTTTCCCAAATAACCCCGAAGATCAACAATTAGGGAATTGCTACAAGGCGTCAACTTTTCAAAGACATTGAATCCAATTATCCAATAAGCTCACATTTCCAAGTCCCTGCTCAATTCCACAGCTGAAGAATCCAACAAATGTAAAATCTAGCAATGCACTTGCAATTTGATTTTGCGAAGAAGCTAAGCAATAAACACTGTGATTTGAGTGAGAAATCGGCCATTTACGAGCATCAGTAAGCAGTAAGCAGTAAGCAGTAGAGCGACATACCCCACTGGCAATGATAACCCCAGCTACCACCGGAATTAGGGTGACGTAAGTCAACCAAGCCTCCCGTTTGAGGGTCATCAAATACGCAAACACCGCGGTGAAGAAGGGCGTCGTCGCCCCAACGGCCTGGTTGAAGGAGACGGGAAGGAACCGTAGAGAAATATTGCCAAAAACAACGGAGACGCAGAATATGAGGCTCAGGGCAGCGATCTTCAGGAACTGGAGTCGGGATCGGATGGTCTGCATAGGGACCATCTTCATCCAAGCTATAGCGACGTAGCTAAGGAGGGAGCAGGCCGTCATGTGGCACATGGTAAGGAAGATCGGGTACTTGAAGCCATGATTGCTGAGGAGGTACTTGTTGAGCAGCAGGACGCCGATGTTCGAGGAGTACCAGGAGGTGACGAGCCCGATCGTGAACAGCCTGCTGGAAGGCTTCATCATCGCAGATCAAGGGAAGGCGCCCGCAGCACTCGATCTAGCTCTCGGCCGGGGCTCGGGTGAGAGCGGACGGATCTGCGAGCGGCGCCTCATGAGAAGGAGAAGGCCATTGCCAGAAGATAAAGATAACCGAGCTGTGAAGAAGATACCACTGTTCACAAAGCGAAAAGAATGAAGGATTTGCAGATGAGGAAGCCGAAGAGCAGCTTTAGCGCCTTCTCTGCAGAGAATTGCGAGAGGGAGAGAGTCAGTAACGCGTTAGGGGGAGGTCATTTTCCGTCGATTTATGTGTTTCTATTCTTATTATCTATTTTGATGAAATAATTAATCAATTTCTATCACTTTTATTAATTAATTAATTAATTATTCAGTTGCTTTATTTTATGGAATTTCAATTCAAATCTCTGATGACAAGTTTTATTGAGTTTACAGGCTTGTTTTTTTTGGGTATATGTATTTAAAATTCAGAAAATTCCAATTAATTTTAATTTTAATTTAATTTATATATTTTCAACATAATAAAACATGATTTTTCCCATTTTGACTCGTCCAACATGTGGGAAATTATTTCCGCACGCAAATATTTACTTAACGTATCAACAAAAATAAGAAAAAAATGACTCCGTCATCCTACGATTTTGGAATACTTTCCCTCTCTGTGTATGATTGAAGAAAACAAACCACGTGTCGTATCCTTGTTTCCTTTGGTTTTCCAACACCCCTCCCCACCCCCCGGCCCCGGTGCCTTTTCCTTTGTTTCCAGTCTTCTTCCAGAGCAGGTAGGACAGTTTGACAGCTAGGACGTGCTTGGACTGAGGGATTCGAGAAGGAGGAGGGTAAGAGAGAGATATGAAGGGAAAGTAGAGGTTATAAAGCCATAAGGTAAGAAATCTTTCATTTGGTGGGATTATAGAGGAATATAAATGGTTAAAAAATATAAATAAACTTTTATATTCTTAATGATATTTTTTATCAATTAGATTAAAAGATAAAATTATAAAATCGATTATTTAAATACCTTCTAATCCTCGCACCTCCAAACCCTTAAATCTACTGCACGTGACCTGAAGCAAAGGCACGGTTAAGATCTGTATACTGGATGGCTTGGAGGAAATGCCAGGGCTCAGGGAAAAATGAAAGACGGCTTTCAAAATTTTCCAATTCTCATCCTCCGCGGGAGTGGCTGGTAAGAACGTTGACCTCAAAGCAGTTAGGCGGATTTTTTAATTGTTGTTTCCACCAGTCAAAACCCAACTGCTTTCCCCAGCTAAAAAGTTAGGCATTTATCCAAATTCTCTATTATCCCGTTTCTGAGTCCTGAGTGGCGGTTCATCTTGGAAAACAAAGAAACAAGAACTAGACTACATGACATATAACAAGCAATCGCATCCCCCACCGTCTGTTCCTTGCCGGAACATTCAGACATGCGGGGGAATTTTTAAGAGGTGTGAGATATTGGGAACCTGTTCTCAACACTCACAACCATGGAACACTGAAAACGGAAACAGTTTTTCTGGAACTGAAAAGAGACCTAAAGAGGTCCTTTCATTCAGAATCCCCTCCGTATCAGCCTATCAGGTAGAATTTCCTCATATAAATTAACTAGCAAGTTTCAGCTTGATGTGACGTTTCCAAAACTAAGCAAGAACCATATACCTAATGAAACAAAACTGCACCATGATTGAGCTCATCAAATCCATCACTTCCATTAAAATCATAATGTCAACAGACATTTAATAATTCCAGGTAAAAAAAATTTTAGCTGCAAAACAGAGAATATAGTAACCTCAAAATGGCACTGAGATATAGGTCCTCTCTCATGAAACCACGGACAACTTCGCACCTAGATGTCCTCAGAGCTGCATGAAAATAAGGAACCATCAATTTATCGAACCACGTGATTTTCTGAATCATCAATCAGTTTACCAAGAACATCTAAGTGACAAGGAGAAACCCATATCACAATGCATAACAAGAGAAACATACAAGTGAGTGCCCAAGATGTACATAACAGATTATAGACGTTGATTTTATTGCCAAGAT
The DNA here is from genome assembly GCA_900174645.1 of Sonneratia alba. Taxonomy (NCBI): domain Eukaryota; kingdom Viridiplantae; phylum Streptophyta; class Magnoliopsida; order Myrtales; family Lythraceae; genus Sonneratia; species Sonneratia alba. Next base: position 3,044,286 of record FWPY01000030.1, read on the forward strand.
CTAATGCAAGAATCTAATGCTATATATATATATATATATATCATCACAACCATCATTGATAGGAGCAAGCAATGGTTGTTCTGGGTGGTTATCGACATTAGGTATAATTGTGGATTTTATATGTACATCTAGGACAATCTATGAAAGAGAAGGCAGCTGTACTGAATTTCAATCGTTAGAAGGCTGTATGGAGGTTTCACCATACCTTATATGTTGCTGGGGTACATAAAAACTCTAACTCTAGCACCCTGCAATAGATAGAATTTTCCGTATTAAAAATCAAACAGCCAAAAACCCAAAGTAAAATTCGCAAATAATGCCTTCCCACAAACTGATCAATTATCTTACCATGGACTTCGGAGGCAAATTGGATTTGAATTTAGCACGGACAACACCACTGTTACCATGAGGCCTCGTAACCTTGCCCCAAATGCATCGGTAGTGAGTTCCGTTCTTCTTGACCTTGGCCTTGTAGATGTATGCCATTCGCTTCCCACAGTACCATGCCACATCTTCTTTGGTGTTCACACCCTCGATCTGGATAAGTGACGTATTCGGGTACTGGTTTGACTTTGACCTATTTAAAGCAGTGATAGTATCTTAGATCATGATTTTTTTAGTTGGAAACAGAATTCAATTCAAATTCCCCATTGCACGAACTTCCAAAAACATCCCAACAGACCCTTCCTTCGGTTAAAGACAAACATAGACTTCAACAGGAATCAGATTCTTCCATGATTGTCCCCCTCACACAAAATACTAGATCCTTTAAACTCGCCTCCCATTTTCTTTATACATGCTTATAGGCAACATTTTCAAAGGGATTGATTGCGGAAATTTTGGCAACAAGAAGTCCGACGATCAAAGCAGCTCTACAAGCTCCGAAATATTCAAACTAAAATGGCAATGGACTACTTAAGCAAAGCGACACCCTAACACAACACAACACAACACAACACCACAACACAACTGAAGAAAAGAAGCCCAGAAGACCACCGGACGTTACCTCTTGTATCCGAGGACAGTTCCTCTGACGTAGAGCCTGAAAATAGAGACAGAATTCGAGTGAACGAGGTAATAAACATAATCAGAGACTCGATATAGAATAAACACAGAGGAAAATGATCCGACCGAAAGTTCCGAACGGATCAAACAGACACCTGACTCGCTCTCCCTGGCGTCCCTTCACCATCTTCGCCGCTCGAACCGCTGCTTCCTCGTCGCACACGCCCTGCCAAGAGATCAAAACCCTACCCGTAGTTCGCTGGGTTTATATAGAGCGGGCTGACGAAGAACAAATTAAATGGGCCTGGGCCCATTGAAAATGTGGGCTAATGGGCTTTCATGGGGCCCGTTGTCTCCCCTCTCCCTGCGAGAGATGTATCACGTCTCTCTTCTATTACCTCCGGTTTTTGCGTTTCCTTCTAAAAGCGTCTGCTTAATAAAAGAACTAAGGAAGTTTCAATATTGACCAAAATTGGTTGATTTAGATGGTTTAATATATTGGTGTCTTTAGTGAGAGAAATCAAGTATTATTTCATCATAAAAAAGGGAGGGAAATTATATATATAGTATTGTATAAAAAATACAAATTTTAGTTTTTTTAAGTCTGAATTTTGAGCTAAAACATGATAGGAATTCCCATTTATATTTCTGCAGAATCTAAATCATAACAATTATCACAGATCTGCGAAAAGAAGATACGTCGTGGAGTCCACGACAATAAGCCTGAGGGCAGCAACGGCCACCGCGACCGACATGAACCCAAAGAACCAAACGTTTGAACCAGTGCCCCGACTCCTGGATAAGGGTAGAGCTTGTTTGTTCTTGGCCATGAGGTACACATATGGTTGGCAAGCATGAACGTAAGCAGGAGGACCGTGCTGATTGCCCCGGTGAGGCCCTCAAAGTCCCCCGAGAAAAGGGCAGGAGGGCGGATACGAATGTGTCGATCATGCGGTAACCGCCTCTAAAGAGTATTAGGAAGGAGAGATTAGATTGGGCCATCAGGCACCAGACCATGACTGCAAACATCATGCAGACAAATCCGGTGATTGCTGTGAGATGAGGGAGCTTCATGATGTGATCATCCCAATAAAGAACATGGATTGCCTGAAGATATGTGCAGTTCGCATTCGACGGCAACAACAAAGATTTAGCGGCTACCCTTTAGTGACACTTCAGAGCAAAAACTCTCCAAGGTCCAATAATTCGAATCGCTAACCTTCAAAGTGGTGCTGGCCAAGATAATGGGCCCGGTGTTGATCATGAAGAGATTATAATACTGCAATCCCCACGTCAAGGACTGAGCTTTTCTACCTTCAGGCATATCAGAAAGCAAAACACCCACCAAAGGCAAGCTAAGATGGAGTTACTTGATTAATATCTAGAAAGAGAAGGACGATGGAACTTGGAAAAAGGCACTACGAGGTCTCTTAATCTGATATGCCTCTTTTCGTCAAACAAGTGAAGTTTCGCCATGAGCATACTCGCATACAGCGAGGTGGGTGCTGCAAGAATCAGCCCGATAACTCCCGGGGCCTGGACTATCCGAGGACAGATGCGTTGTTTACTTGGGTGGTGAGAACGAAACTCGCTTGAAACCAGGAGTCTTCTGCAACAAGATTAATCTCGAATAACCTTAAGATCAAGCCAATTGAATGCATTGAAGACATGAACATTTGATCGTGTTACCACCACGCAACCATAGACCAAGGGGCAAGTCTATGAAGAGCATGAGTTTTGGGCTTGTTAACCCGACAAGGAAAGGGATGAGATTGAACATAGCGGACGACCGGTAATCTGATGAGCGGTTTCAGGTACTTCGGTTCACATTTGTTCTTCATCGTGGACTCTTCGATCGGTGCCCAAACTAACCATGCAGATCATGGGAAGGACGAAACGAGGCTGGGCCCATTTTACGAGGCCCATCATGGCCCAACGTTTAGTCTGAACCAGCCCGACCCGACGAATTTGAATGATTCGAGATAAAGCGGGTCGAACTCAGTCCGACCGGAATCCGGAACTCTCGAAACCCTACTATATACCGTCTCCACTAACTAGTTCCCTCACCTCCTCCTCCACGGCTACTACATCCTGATCTTGCAATCTCGCGGAGCCACTCCCTCCGGCAGCGTCTCCTCTATCCCTCTCTCTCTGTCGCATACAGGTGATCTTCCTCTTTTCTGCGCTTTCTTGTTGGGAAAAGAGAATAAAACTTAGTGGGATGGAAAAGCTCTTCCAATTGAGTCTCCTTAGATCTGTTTAGCATATTTGATTAATAATATTCCAGATCCCGATTTGTCACTGTAAACTCCAATTTTGATGAAATGATGTTTCCAGACGATAAAGGTTGTGGCTTAACGTTCTCTAAGATGAAGATCTGTCCTTTTCAATCTCATAGATTTATCTCGGATTATAGACTTTACAGCAGCTTATATCTCTGCACTTTGAACAGGAATCCTCCGTGAAATCGCAATGGCAGTCACGTTCTCTGGTATCAACTCTGCTGCGGGATTGAAGAAGCTGGACGAGTACCTCCTTACCCGCAGTTACATTACTGGGTCAGTATTATATTTATTTGTTATCTACTATGGAGAATTGAAATGATGGTATTATCAATATTAGCTTTTTGAATTGCTCTCTTCAGCTACCAAGCTTCGAAGGATGATATCGTTGTGCACACAGCCCTTGCAAAGCCGCCATCCTCCGAGTATGTTAACGTGTCAAGGTGGTACAATCACATTGAGGCTCTTCTGAGGATTTCGTAAGTTCCTCTAAGCTGATTGGCTCCGATCAATATTGAACCGCAATAGTGGAATCTTCTTTGGATTAGAGATAGTTGAGTGCTCTTTCTTTGAATTTGTTGTACTCTATATATGCTGTGAGGAATAATGAGAAGTTTTGTTTCAGCGGAGTTGCCAGTGAAGGTTGTGGCATCATTGTAGAGGGGTTTGCTCCCATCACTGAGGAGGCAATTGCTACTCCCCCTGTCGCTGACACAAAGGCAACTACCCTTTTCCATGCCCTCGTGAAATCATTTCAATGTTAACAAAGCACCAATAGTTTCCACAGTAATTATTTACTGGAGCTCAATTAGACAATTTCATAATCTTCAGGCTGCAGCTGCTAAGGATGATGATGATGATGATGATGATGTGGACTTGTTTGGTGAGGAGACTGAGGAGGAGAAGAAGGCTGCTGAGGAGCGTGCTGCTGCTGTTAAGGCATCTGCCAAGAAGAAGGAATGTAAGTGGCTGCTTTTTAGCATCTGTGCAGAGCATTTATATTTGAAGAGATCAGTTTCTAGTTACAACTTTTAATCGATCTTGTGAGTCACTGATCTTGCATTGCTGTAGCGGGCAAGTCCTCTGTACTTTTGGATGTGAAGCCATGGGATGATGAGACTGACATGCAGAAACTGGAGGAGGCCGTGAGGAGTGTTCAGATGGAGGGCTTGCTTTGGGGAGCATGTATGCGTTCTTTTTTGAGCTCCTGCTGTTGGATTTATTTTCAATCTATGTAGTGGCCAACTTTCTACTTGATGAACTTTTACTTCATTAAAAAAGTAGGATCATCCAAGTTTCCTGGAATTTTACTCATCTCATACAATGTTTCCTTGCGCTGCAGCCAAACTTGCGCCAGTTGGGTATGGTATCAAGAAGATGCAGATTATGATGACAATTGTGGATGATTTGGTCTCCGTGGACAATCTTATTGAGGATCATCTCACTGTGGAACCTGTGAACGAATACGTCCAGAGCTGCGATATTGTGGCGTTCAACAAAATATGTATGCGCTTTTCTTCACTTTTCTGTGTTTATGTCGCTCAGTTGCATATGACAGCACATGTTGATGATGTTTGTTCTGTCTCAGAATTTGGAGGATACACAGCTCTGGCGATTTGAAGTTTCTGCAGCTGTGGAGCTTTATGCCTACACAGTATTGTGTTTCATTGTCACATGCTCAAACTCTAGCGTCCCATCTCAGCTCATCATCATGAATTTTGTTTTCGATAGTCATTTTGATGTAATCGGATTATTGAAGTTATTGATCTATTTTATGCAGATTTGAACTATTAGTATGCCTTGGTCTTCTAATCCGTTGAATGTCAAGGATGTCTCTATAGTTTCTTGACTAGGACTCTCAGCTGCAACTCTCCAGCATTGATAGAAGGAGAATACGGTCAGCAGTAAGCTCTTGGTTTAGCCAATTTTCATAGCCTATCAATGAAAGACGAATTGTGCACCGACTTAGTAACCCTGCGAGCTACTGCACCTCGTCACCTTCGAGTCTAACCTTGCCCCATAGGAATCCTGAAACTGGTCCTCAGCTGTCGCGCAGATTGTGGTCCATGTAATGCCAACCATCTAATCGGTTGCTGCAAATTTTCAGCCATCTAGCCGGTGATAAAATGATACAGTCATCGCCGACTGGACACTGCAGAACTCAACTTGAAGGCAAATCTGAAATCTTTCGAATACATCTTACTATGGGGCAGAATTTGCGGTAAGTGGGAGGGAAAAGCGCCCGCCGGGGTCAACAGGGGTTCGGCGCCCTGCATCGAGTATGCGCCTAAACGACAGCGTTAAGTCATCGAACGCATTCTCCAATAGGGACATGGATGTCATATCAAAGAAACTGCCAGGCAAAACCGGTATCGGGGATGACGTGGGGGCCCGCAGGGTGGATTTCGGTCCACCTCGTTACGTACCTACTTGATTTTAAAAAAATTTTAAAATGGAAAAACAGGAAGAGAACAGAACTAACCCCACCAACTGAAACCGAAGGTCCGTTCAGCCAAACTCCCCGACGAGAAACCGTTACGATGGACGCGGAGGAGCGGCGGCAATCCGACCCCCAGTCTCCCGGCGTAGGCGGCGACGGAGGGGGTCATGGTTCTCAAGTAGGTGGCGGAGTGAAGGGATCGGAGGAGGAGGGCAGGGGAGGGGAGGGGAGCGGTGGCAGAGTGAAGGGGTCGTGGTCGCAGCAGGAGGACGCCCTGCTGAGTCAACTCGTGGCCCAATTCGGTCCGAGGAACTGGAGCATGATCGCCCGGGGGATCCCCGGCCGGTCGGGGAAGTCCTGCCGCCTTCGCTGGTGCAATCAGCTCGATCCCGCCGTCAAGAGGAAGCCCTTCACTGGTAGAGCACCTTTGTGGGATGAAATAAATTACTTGCTCTTTCCCCCTTTCGGCTTGTGAAAAATAGCTTATTTATATATAGATTTTATCCGGTCTTAGCATTCGGAGACATCCAGAGTCATATTGTTCTTCAGCTGCGGCAATGAATGATAGTGGTTTGTCAAAAAGATTAGCTCTTTGCTGGCAATTTAGAGAAGGAATAGCTCTGTATACGTTTGAGAATGATATTCTTCAGACATGCTGTCAAGGAGAGTATTATACAGCAAGAGTTAGACATGAAATGACTTGAGAAGTGGTAACATTAACCAAGCGCTTTCTTTATTTTTCATTGTTTGAACTGCTTTCTGTGCCCTTTCTCGTAAGTTCTCTCTCTTTGTTTTTTTAGATTCACTTTCTTGTGATATATTATAGCTCTAAACATCGGCCATGAGAATGTTACACTGGAAGCTTGTCTGCATTAGCAAAATGTTCTGCAGTGACTAAATCATCAAGAACTGAGTGTACAGAAGTTTTACCGTTTCAGTCAATAAGACAGTGTACTGTAAATTTTCACGGTACTTATTTGCGTCTTTAAATGTATGCTGATTCTGTCCGTTAAAGTTGCTGTCTTGGTTGGTTCTGTCTCTGACTTGTAGTGGTGGTATCTATTTTGCTAATACTGGATGTGAAGGCGTTCTATATCAATGGAACTGCTCTATTCTTCTTTTGGATCAACCGAGACCTGATGTAATTTGGTCATAGTAGCTAGGAAAGAGGACCTCTACTAAATTTCAGGTGGGAAGTCAGTTGATTGACGAGCGAGTTTGACTATAGTCAACTTGTTTTCTCTTAAGCCATCCGCTTTAGTAAATTGGTTATTGTCAATCTTTACAAAATACAATGGTCGAGGACTTGTGTCATGATCTTGTCAAGGTCATTGCTTGCTGTCTCTGCGTTTCCTGCACAAATAACTTTGATCATGTCTATGCGTGGTACATTCTTTTGGGAGAAACGTGCATGCTGTGTCACTCTTGGTTGGATAGTCTTGTTACTCAGGTGCCGTTACTGCAGCTGAAATTCGGTTCTTTCACCTTTACCAGATCTTTGCCATTTTTTTATTCCACTTTTTGGAGCTGATGTGGTTCTTTATCTATCTCACTATGTTAACTTCCTTTTCCAAGTTGCTTTTATGCGCATCCCTTTTATAGTGGGTATGCAGAGCTTGCCATGACGTTTCATCACCCAGGTCAAAGACCGAATTCATTTAAATTTTAACCAATTCGCTTGAGTTTTCTGAGTGTGTAACCAACTCATGTAAACTTAAACTCATTGATGCAGAGGAGGAAGATCGAATCATAATCAAGGCACATGCAGTCCATGGAAACAAGTGGGCTGCAATCGCGAGGCTCCTTCCTGGTAGAACTGATAATGCAATCAAGAATCACTGGAACTCCTCTTTAAGGCGCCGATGCTTGGATCGGTGCAGGTCCACTCTGCCCCACAGTGGCGTAACTATGGAAGAGCAGTTTGAGAAAACAAAAGCAGCCCCTGAAGCATCAACATCTGTTGCAAACGCTGCTGAAGAAGACTCCCCACAAGAGAGGATAGAGGTTGTGGTGGATCACAGAGCTGAAGTAGAGGAAAGGAACTATTCTAGCCTTCATCACCCACAAGCTCGTGTTGGTGGGTTTCAGGTTTACAATCCGACGAAAAGTCCAGCACTTGGCAGGGGCTCGGAGAATATAAGAATAGTGCCAAGACGTGGACCCCTGGTGCAGGCCCTGAGACCAGAGTTTGGCCTGGACGAGATTCTCAGGGAGGTGCGCAATCATGAGCCTCTGATCCCCCTGAATTGTGGCAGAGGTTGCTGTGGAGGTTCAGATGGAGCGGGAAAGCATTCTAGGAGGAGCTCATTATTGGGACCTGAGTTTGTCGACTACACTGAACTGCCCGACTTCCCAGGCCAAGAACTTGTGAATGTGGCTGCAGAGTTGAACAACGTTGCCTGGATCCACAGCGGGCTTAACATCGAGAGCACGAGAAGGGCAAGCAGCTGAGAACTAATATCAGAGGATACAAAACCAGAATAACGTAGCAGAAAATGGAGTCACATGACCTGACAAACCTTTTGCAGAGACGGAGGAACTCCTGGTTTCGAGTTGATCAAGCTGTCTTTTCCTTTCTTTCGTGTCTTGAGAAGTTACGAACCGGGATGTTCTGCTGATAATCTTCTTTGAGAGTCCGGAAGATTGCTTGATGCAGTTGGCATCCCGTTCGGTCATGAACAAAGAGATCTGCACCTCATTTCATCGTCCGAGTCTTATTCATTTCCTTGCTCCGGTTTTGTCTCCTACTCTCTTCTAGTTACATGGGTGTCGAAGATAATTAAAACTCCTTTGATTAGCTTTGTGTGTTTTCGTCCACTCTCTTCTACTTCCACAAGAGTTGGAAGCTCGAGAATGTCCGCCTCTTGAAGGAAACCATCAATAAGGGCTGGGGAAGAGAAGCCGCCCAAAAGGGTGCCGGTTTCCGGCATCTCAGTGATCAGTAGACATGGGTTGAATCCGGTTCTTGTTAGAGAAACTAATTAACAAAACATGAAAAGATATTGTATTTGTCGAATTTTATGTAAGGTGGAGGAGGAGTGAAGAGAAGGATAGAGTATGGTGGCTCGAATGATGAATATACGAGAATAATATATAATTATTTATTGATTGGTTCAATTGATTAATTCAACTCAAATAATAATAAAATTTAAAAATAAATAATACTAAAATATCAAAAAAATATTTAAATTAAATCTAAAATATTTAAAGAATTTTAAATACCTAATTTATTTTGATATTGATATTGTAATTTGTAAAATTAATCTCCAACAGTATTTTCTCTGGTCCTTCTTCGGATCAGTTTGTAATCCATAACAGATGGCGTTAGAGTAGTCAACACACTCGAATTTGAGGCTGCAATCCGAAGTGGGGCGGTGTCTCCCGGAATGGTGACTGGTGGACTGGTGTCAAGGGAGTGGATGGGTGGTCTTTGATAGGGAGAGCAAGAAAGTCGCTCTTGATCTCTTGGTTCTTGGACTTCATCAATATGCAGTTCAAATTTGGAGTTATCATGAAAAATAAAAATGCCATCTTCCTCAAGTTCTATTAACATGCAAAGATTGAGCCATTATATGCCTTTTTCTCCAGAATGGCACAAAGAAAGGATTTTTCTAGAGGCTCGCATGATCTTAGATTCTTAACTTCGTGGCTCAGTATTAAAAGGGACTAAACTTCAGTATGCAACGTGAATCTATTCATCGCTGGAGATCGACGTGATCAAGTGATGCGATGGACTGGCCGATGCAGCAAATGAACGTGTTTGTCAATGGATCACAAAGATTGAAAGAAATTTCTATATGAAAGGATAACAGCAAGCACCTTTGAAAAGTCATGGAGTCTCCACTACCTAAAACATCGAGACTTCTTACTCAGTTTTACGCAGAAATCAGAGAGGATGAGGTCCGTTTAGATTCAGCCGGTGATGTGAATCGACCTCACATCATACTTCTTGGCCCCTTCTTTTGGGACTGTCAGTGTCAGGACGCCATTCTCCATCGCCGCCTTCACCTGGTCGACCATGGCGTTCTCCGGCAGCCTGAACCTCCTCACGAACTTCCCGCTGCTCCGCTCGACCGTGTGCCACGTGTCCGACATCTCCTCCTTCTCTGCACTCCGCTCACCGCTGATCTGCAGCATCCGGTCGCCCTCGATCTCCACCTTCACCTCCTCCTTCTTCAGGCCCGGCAGATCCGCCTTGAAGACGTGCGCCGTCGGCGTCTCCCTCCAGTCCATGCGCACCTGGACGAACGGTGGCTCATCCAACGGGACCCCCGTAAACAGGCCACAGAGTGGTCGGAAACCATCGGATGGGCCGGAGAGCGGTCTCAGATGATCGAACGGTCCGGAGAGTGGCCGCAGATGATCGAGCTGTCCGGAGAGTGGCCGCAGATGATCGAGCGGTCCGGAGAGTGGCTGAAGATGATCGAGCGGGTCCATGGAGAATGGATCACGGCAACGTGAGTAGTGTGGCACGGGCGACATCCTCTCGTTGATGGATTTCAGAGAATCGCGGCTCCAACTGCGGCTGTTTTCGATTTCGCTTTCGCTTTATCTGACGAAGGAGACGATCTGTGCAGCTGGTAATATAGAGGGAAGGGAGATGGAAAGTGGGACTGTTACCGATATCTCCGCGCCCTCGAACCCGGGATTCCACGGCAACGGAACGGCGAAATTGCAGTTCACACCCTGAAGTTCTATATTACTCTGAAAGTACGCCCAAAACATTTAAAATTTTCATCATTTTTGCCTCGTGATGCTCCAGTCGACTACGTACCTTACAGGCAACGATGATCTGACAATAATCCTGGGAATCGCTTCACGCTGAGCTTCCTTTGGGAAAGCCTGGATCCGTGTGACGTGAGTAAAGACAGGTAGAAGGAATTCTACTTGCTGTCCTGCTGTGGTGTGCGCTAGACTCCCCCATGTACTTGATGGGGATGGGCCTAAAAGCCCGTTCCTGAAGTTGTGGCCCACACAATTATAGTTCTTGGGCCGGCTTGCTGGCCCAAGAAGATGCGGCCCAATGCTTGCCGGAAAGGCCCAACAAGCCAAAATTACCCCACTTTCACGTGTTGAAATCGGTAGCCCGAGAATCCGCCCCCTAACGGCTAGAATCAAAATAAAAAAGTCCAATATAATCCTGAAGTCCAAAGTGACAATTTTTTTTTTTGTTGTTTTTTACCGTTACACACAATCTGACTGGACGGTGGTCCACTTGGGTCTTGTGACTGCCATAACGGTCATGCACGTGACTCCCCTGACTGGACCGAGCCCGCGCTTCCACATTATATATTCGTGATCACGCCCACATTCTACAATAACTCGTTCTTGGAAATTATGGGCGGGTTTCATCTAAGATCCGGAGACTCCATAAACCCACGGGGCCATAAATTTATCTATTGAATATTCCTTTTGGGACTATTGACAGATTCGGCTGCTCACTCTCTCAAATTAGTAAAGCCTAAGTAAGATTAATAGACAATTAGTATGAGATCTCAAGAGCTTAACGGGGCTCGGGAAGATTTCTCGTAGGCCATAATATTGATTTCGTGATCTTCATCTACGGATCTAGATGTGTCAGGCCCGAAACGTGCCACTGGAAAGCTCAAGAATTCGACATGCCAATCCATACGTTGCACTTCGACTTTCACGTCAGGGAACTTTGTCATGGGTGTACTATGAGACATCATCAGGAGTCACGGGGACAGCTCCATGTTCTCACGGCTCGGCCTGGGTCAGTTTCCTTAGTGAAACCGAGCAGCAGTCAGCAGACCGGGCTTGCCATGGAAGAGGAGGGAGCAAGCAAGAATTTGAATAGTGGCCGCCGGCCTCGCACGCGTGCATACATTCGGTAACGTCAATCATTTCATTTTGACTCCAAAAGGGTAAGATGCCTTCGGTAGCCGGCAAATTTTATAACAGGCGGTGGAGCACCGAGAGAATGAAGATGAAATAAACGAGAATAATTGATAATTTTTTTATTAAAATATTTAAAAAATTATTAATTTTTTTAAAGTTTAGAATAATAATAATAATATTTAAAAATTTACCGTATGTTTAAAATATATTTTTTAAATAATAATAATATTGGTGAACGGAGCAAACAAGCATGCATGCGGGCATCCAGTCAGTCGGTCCCCTTTTGCTGCCGCATTTTCTTTCCTTTTTTTATTTTAAACTTTTTTTTTATTGCGCAGAATTCGACACATCTTTTACAGCATTTTTTTGTGAATGAAAAAGTGCAATTTTCACACTCCATTGACAACGGCATGCTAGCCGTCGTCTGTGTGATCTTTCTTCGCTGATAGATCATGCCACTTAACTTCGATGGCTTGAGATAGAATTATAAGACATGGGGGGAGGTTGTGGAATTTTGCATCTCTAAGGCCCACTAAAAGATTCAAGTGATTTAATAATGAAATATAATATCTGTTATTCAATTTAAAAAATTTCTCTATAATTTCATATCCTATGACTCATTCTTTCTTTTCTCTTTAGAATTTTTCTCCCATAGGCTTATTTTTAATAATAATAAAGAGGAAAATATACATTTAATCTTTTAAATTTAAACCTTAAAACTTTTAAAATAATTTTTTCAATCTTAAAACTTTATTGACATGGACTTGTGGCATGTTAATGTAGGTCAAATGTCACATCATTATTTTAATGTAAATATATATGCACGTCACTGCCACATTAACAAAATGTTGATGTCACCACATTCACGTCAACGTGCTTTAATAATCCGTTATGTTGATGATTAAGTAAGTCATGGAAGTGGAGTTTTACCGTTAAAAAAATTTTATTTTTTAATATTTAAGATCAAAATTCAAGAAATTAAATAATTTTACTACTCCTTATGCGCTTTTTCTAATTATAAAAATTTCATTAGTAATACTAAGAAAAGAAAAAAAAAAGATGACAAATGTCTATATAATATATGATAATTTAAAATGGGAATAAATAACAGTTAAATGATAGCTACCGTGATAACTTGCGACATGGGTACGATAAAGCGTGTAAGATAAATTAAGGAAAATATGGGGATTCACATTTTTTTTATTCCATAAAATAAATTAATGCGGTGAGTAATGGTCACGTTCGAGCACCAGAGAAAGAAGGTCAATGGGGGACGACGAAATAGCCACATGATACCATAGTTTTAAAAAACGGATCGGGGCGGCTGGTTCGACCGGGAACCGGCCACTCATCCGGTCCGATTCTCACAAAAAATTCAATTATAATTTAAATGAGGTCAAATCCAATTAAACCGGTGGATTCTCGCTCGAACCAATAAATCTAATTGAATCGATGAGAATACCGGTCAACTTAGAAATAAAAATAAAAATAAAAATATATTATAATATATTTATTTTATTTTAATATACTTATATTTATATTTTATGTTAAATTTGAGACTAATATTATAATTATATTAATGATTTTGATTATAAATTATAGTTAAATTATAATATTATATCAATTTATTAAAAATTATATTATTAATATTATTTATTAAATATACGGTTCAATTCATTAAACTCTTGATTCGATCCATAAATCCATGAACCTATACCTTGACCGGTTCCCGATCCAATCCGGTTTTAAGAACTATTCCTATGACAACTGTGCAGGTGCAGCGGCTGAGGATGAAATAGCATTTTAGCAGACTCTCTCTCTCTCTCTCTCTCTCTCTCTCTGTTCAAACATTCAAATTCCGCAGACCCTTTTTATTTTTCCATGGAATTACGGAATCTATCTCGTCCCATTAGCTGACGACAATGATCCTGCTCGGGCATAGACTTCGCTCGTCATCTAGTCAGGGGCGCCGACTTGATGGCGACGCTTGCTTCCGTACACCGAGCCATCAGCCCGCATCCATTTTGGCCATTCGCGGATCGCGGGTTTCAGTCCCCCCCCGGTCTTTGTCCGTGCTCTCCAGTTCGTTTCACGCTACACGCATCGCGATGGAATCGGACTTGTGGCCCGAAGACACTCCGATGACCCCCACACATGTCAAATATTTATTTCAGTGTCATCATCAGCCGTTTTGTTAAGTTAGAATTTGCACAGGACAGATATCTTTGCTATCAGTTTATTAAATAATTTAGTGTTTTTCAATATTCATTGTCGGGCCCTTATAAATTCTTTCTGGTAATCATTGGCCTGATCTGTTTGGAAGTTCTTCCTGTCCTTGGAACTAAACCAACTTATCATCCCTTAAATTTCTGGGAAACATATTTTAAGTTAAAAAAAGCTGTCCCTTTGTCTTCTTTTTTTTTTTTTCTGTTTGATTATTACTATTTTGATCATGTTTTTTGAAACGTACCCTGTATCTACCCTACCCACTCTAAGGAAGACTTTCTCGTACTCTACACAGTGAGTGCCAATAGAGACGTTAGAGTGGCATGCGGCAACTGGCAGTTAGCCTCCCTCCCTCTTTAAAAATCAAATCTTGAGAGGTGAGAGACCTCCGGATACATCTGAGGTTGGACATCTTCTGCTGAGGGAATCCCTCTGTATGTCTATCCAATCTCGGCAGCAGCCGGCTACCCCTACCCTCCACGAGAAATCCATCCTGCAAAGTGCGCAACCCACCTGAGATTCAATTTCAGTCCATTCCCGAGGCCCACTCCTCCAAGTTTGCCACGTTTTTTTCCCCCCTAGAGCTGCCGTCTTCCAGCTCATTCTGGCTCATTTCTTGATTTTGCTCTCTGGGCTTTACGTTTTCTCTTGCGGTGGAAAGCTGGAGATGGGGAGCTCGGTGAAGAGGGGGACTGTCGGCGGTCGGGACGAGTCGACTGCCGAGTTGCTCACCGAGTCTAGTGCCGAGTCGGTGGTGGAGAGCAGCCTCAGCGGCAGCACCGAGGGATCTTCCACGGAGAAAGCTCCCAAGGCCAAGGGTCGGTCTGTGAACTCTCCTCTGGGTTGGCCCATCAGGAAAGATGATGCTCACAGAAGCTCCGTTTCAACTGATAACGAGGATGAGAACAAACCCCATTTCGATGATTCGAAATTGAAGAAACTGAGTTCCAAGCTTTCAGGTTAGTTTTCTCGAAAAACAGCTGTGATTGATTGTCTGTTCGGTTCCTCCGATTGTTCATGAAAACCGGAAATTGGCAAAGACAAAATTCAAAATTTTGAAAGAAAAAAGTAGCACTATTGAAGCTGTTGCTGTTAGCTCCTTTCACCTCCGAATTTGGAAGGGGCTCTGCAGAACGGAAGAAATGCGGAATTTCAATAAACTGATGTTATTCCTCTGTTCCGAACTAAGATGATGAAAAGTAATTGTCGTGAGACTTAGTAGAAATTGTCTTGTCCCTTTTTGAATGAGTTCACTAGCTTCTTTTTCAGGAGCAATCTAATCTGTGACATGACTTTAATTCTGCTTGTTTGAACAGAAATGGACATGATGAAAGAGAGGTTTGGCAAACTCTTGCTGGGTGAAGACATGTCGGGATCGGGAAAAGGGGTTTCCACTGCTCTGGCCATTTCGAATGCCATCACTAATCTCTGCGGTATATTTGACTTCCGTGGACTATCTTGTATCTTCATTCAAAGAACTAAAGTTCTTTCCTTTATTGATGTAAAGTTATATGTGTGACTGATTTTTGCGCAAAATTTAGCTACCATCTTCGGGCAACTGTGGAGGTTAGAGCCCTTGCCTGAAGAGAAGAGAACCATGTGGCGAAGAGAGATGGAGTGGCTTCTCTGTGTTAGTGAGCACATTATCGAGCTTATACCCTCTTGGCAGACGTTTCCTGATGGCAGTAAGCTCGAGGTACTTCTTATTAACTATTGCTTATAGTGCACTGTCAGTGGAAACGAACAGAATTCAGTTCCAATGTAATCGACTCATATCCAGGCTCCAATTCTCTGCAGGTCATGACTTGCAGGCCCCGATCAGATATTTTTATCAACCTTCCAGCTCTACGGAAGCTTGATAACATGCTTGTTGTAAGATTTTCTCGACTTGGTTCTGTCTGGAAGCAGGAGAAGATCTGGCTCTTAAATGTTTTGCTCATTTTCTTCTTTGACATGGCAGGAAATATTGGATAGCTTCATTAACACGGAATTTTGGTATGTCGACCAAGGGATCGTGGCCCCTGAGGCTGATGGGTCTGCCTCTTTCAGGAAGACAATGCAGCGGCAGGAGGAGAAGTGGTGGCTTCCTGTTCCACGGGTTCCTGCAGGTGGTCTCAGTGAGAATTGGAGAAAGCAGTTGAATCACAACCGAGAGTGTACAAGCCAGATTCTAAAAGCTGCAATGGCCATCAATGCTACTGCCTTGTCAGAGATGGAAGTCCCTGACTCATACTTGGAAGCTCTCCCAAAGGTTAGAGCTTGGAGGTTCTGGCTAGTCCCTTGCAGGGTTCCTCAATTTCTGAAAACATTCTAAGTCGTGTCACGCTTTTGCCATAAGACATTCTGAAAGTATTCCTCATCATCTATCTTTTCAATAATAAGTAGACAGACAATTAAGGTTTGACTGTGATCTTGCTGATTGTATCAGAGTGGGAAAGCGTCTCTCGGTGATGTGATATACCGATACATCACATCAGACCAGTTCTCTGCGGAGTGCTTGCTTGATTGCCTCGATCTGTCCTCTGAGCACGTGGCACTAGAAATTGCAAATCGTGCAGAAGCCTCAATGTACATCTGGCGTCGGAGAGCCAATTCCAAGCCCCAGAGTCACCCGAGCAAATCCACAACGAAATCGTCATGGGAGATGGTCAAGGACCTGATGTTGGATGGAGATAAGAGGGAAATGCTCGCAGAGAGAGCCGAAAACCTCTTGCTTTGCCTCAGGCAGCGGTTTCCTGGTCTTAGCCAGACAACCTTAGATACCACCAAGATCCAGTACAATAAGGTCTGCTCTCAGATTCTTCGGATAATTCCTTTTCACCTATGCAAAATTTTGAGTAAAATTGAAACTGGAACATCTCCAAATTTCCTGAAAACCCAACACACAACATTTTCCGAAGAGCCAGAAATATGGTGAAAAGGGTTCAGGAAATGTGGTTTCCACCATTCTATGATAGGTGCCTAATCAGTCTGAATCGTCCAGGATGTGGGAAAATCCATCCTCGAGAGCTACTCAAGGGTTCTGGAGAGCCTTGCATTCAACATAGTAGCTCGAATAGATGACCTCATCTACGTGGATGACCTGACGAAAGAATCGAACAAACTCTCTTCAGTTCCCACAGTCAGCATGATCTCGCAAGCACACAAGAAGTTGCCTGCAGTACCATACTCCATTTCTCTCTCCAACAGTCCGTACAAATTGACTTTCAACACACCGAGCTTCTCTCCTGCTCCGCTTATCAGCCCTGCTAAGGTGGAGAGGACCCCCTTCATTGGCTACAACGGTAACAACCGGCCTCACCGGCGTGGGCTTGGGGTGAAGAGAGTGCTGACAAATTATCTCGGTGTCGATATGAAGCCAAAGAGTGTGGGCAACTCAGTTGAAGGGTCTTGCTCACTACAGACCTTGAAGGAAGAAAAATGATTTTACTGTCTTTAGTGAAATGTTACAGTCATCCACTGTAACTGAATGCTGATATAGTTGTATCTGGAGCTATTATTATACAGTTGATACGGGTTTCAGAGATCTCATAGTCCCTGGTGTTCTCGGGTGGTGGCACCGGAGCATCTTCTTCATTACTTTCATTTCTTATGTTATGTGAATCTGATGTTGTTGGTTGACAGATAATGGAATGTAGAGATTTGTATTATTGTCTACGGTTGTCTGCTGCGAACAGCTTCGATTTTCATGTTCTGGAGAAGCTGGATCATAGATGACTTTAATTACTTAACTCTGAAGAACTTCTAGTGTAAAAAGTTCAAGCAGAGGAGGCTCAACTGCCGGAAAAAGGGTTTTCTTCAGGTCCCACAGGTTCCATGCCAGGCCAAGGGAGTTCACGTTCATGAGGCCGTCTATGGGTCCACCTTCACTGCCAGAGATTATCGTGAATCCATTGGACGATAGCATACCAATGGATTAATTGAATCCCGGAGCGATAAAGAATAGAAACATCATTTCGAACCCCAAGTATTCATCTCTAATGTTGGCCTGAATAAACTCTTGCAACCAAACATATTCTTGGGGGATGGATTCTAAAGTACAGCAGATGAAGAAGGTTTCTGGGACAAGTGAAGGCATTCAGTCTGGTGGTGGTACAGTTCTTGCTTAGGTACAATACGGATTTTTCTTATTTCTGTTTTGAGGTTTAGGGCAGTAAACCTGTCATGGACACCAGGCACGCTTGCACAGAGGCGACATCGTCACCTTCCATACACTCCTTCAAGTTCTCCAGCCTCGTCACCTCCCCTAAGGATGTTTAGATACTATCCTCGTCGCCTTGGATATCCTCCATTCCAAGCCTGCTGATAATACATCTGAAAACAATGCTCAGTTGTCCCTTTGCAAGTACATCTGCCATTTAACCTTCAGTTGATGTAAAACGGTGTGCAAATTTGGCCATTGCCCAATTTCTCCTCCATTTCAATGTGCTTCGTTCAATTGTATAGAGCTGGGTTATGCGCAATACTAATGGCCGCCTTATATCAGAATACAACCTAATAGGGCCATCTCCCTTCATAAGTCTTTCGACACTCCATTCAACCCACAATATAGTTCATACTCCTCCATACTTGGCCTTGCCGTCACACTCGATGTTTTACCCCTCCACATCCGAAGACTGTGCCCTGGAAACGCACAATAACATGAGGGAGATCCTGCATATATATAAATGGGTAGACTTTCTGTCCACAATTGTGCCCTCTGAAGCCTTGCACAACTGTGGTTAACTCACGGGCTAACGCTCTACAGTTCCAGTTTCTCTCAACAGATTTAAGTGGCAATTGGATAGATCGAGAACATGTGCAAGGCCGAGCATTTTGCTTATATTCTTATCAGCTGGACTTACAGATACATATGAGAAATCGCATGAGGCTTACAATTAATATACATGGAAACCGTGAGATAGCTATCTAGCCAGCTGGGCTTCTGAAGGAGTACACATTGTGGTGATCACTACAATTTTAGACCTTCTAGAAGGGAAGATGTAGAGAGACCCCGTTCGAGTCAATCGATTTCAATGTGCTTGTATCAATTTTTCTCACATGATAAGGACACCGGACGAAGACGGTGCTACCAAAGTTCTTCTCCCACACAAGAATTTTCTCTAAATAGTTTTGCGATGTGGGAATTGACTATCACCCATTCTCTATCATTTCACATTCAGGATCATCGTCTGAATTGAAGAGAGCCGGGGCGAGCGGAAGACTCCAACGAATCATCAAGAACATTTCGTGAAGAAGGTGGCAAGACAAGTTTTGGCTTTTATCTACGCATGCGCGGACGGGGAGATTTCTCACGTCTTTCCCTTGGAATTTCTTGCCCTGACGACATTGAACTTTCAATTCTCGCACCTCTTAACATTTATGCTGTTAATTTCCCGGTAAGAACACGGCTGTCCTCGGTCTATAATTCATGATCAATACTTGCGAGTGAGAAGAGAGGTCGTGATAAACCCCGACACGGATCGATGAAGCTTGTGGTCAGCAGCTGAGGTAAAATCATGCGTCGAGCAGTGAATATTCATAAGACACGCGGATATGGCCACCATATCGGGTAACAATACATAAGATCACGATGTGGATGTCTTATTTAGGCTATATGGAGTTTACTCGATGTATCTACATCGGAGATGAGCATGCTCTCGACGGCGGCTTAAGGCTTCGACGGCTTTTCCACGGGGAGCACCGGAGCTTCGAGCAAGGCACAACCCACTCGCTTCTACATTCGCCTTCCGGGCCATCGCAGCACTCGCACACCAGCCCCAGTGAACTGTAGAAACTCGAATCGCCTGCAGATCAGATCGAGCAGGAAGAAAGGATAAGACCACACGGAACGAACCCGCTTCCGAATCCCTAAAACGGAGAAATCGTACGAAACTCGAAGTTTATTATCCTTACTCGATCGATGTTCGAACTCCGTCAACGTACTTCCATCAACTTCATTTGGCCATCGGCAAACCGCGAGGGCTATAAGCAGCAGCAAGGGACCGAGCCAGAGACGCGTAAGCCCGGGCATTTCGCTCGTGTGCTATGGTATGCTCTAGGGCAAAACTAACTGAGAGGTTGCTCGAGACAGCTCGGCCTGCTCCATGGGAGCGCCTAGCATAGCAGCTCTATTTATATTCGCTGGAATTATACCTTCTTGATCGAGAAAAGGCGTTTTTTTTTCTCTTTCGGCCCGAATCTTTTTTTATTAATATTTTATTTTCTCGCGTGATAACTACACACACCCCCGAATCTCTCTCTTTGCGCCCTTTAGCTTCTTACTACGACCGAGGAATGGCAATGGGCCGTGCCGTGCCGGGTATCCGAATAACCCAAACCTGCCCCGCATCCCTGGCAGGCTGACCCGCCCCAGGTCACTCCATGTCGTCCCTCGCCCCCGACCTGTGCGGGCTGGGTCTGGCCTGCACTGACATGTTTATGACTCGAATTTATTTAAAAAGCATCAAAGTAATGCTAAACATAGTACGAAATCTAATGTAAATTTAGATATCCGTAATAATAATATGGTCTTAAAAACTAATTTAACTAAAATTCACAGAATTGTAATTAAAAAATAAATATCATCCAATTTTGTAAAAATTTAATTATTGTATATCATATAAAAGTTATTTTTTTAAAAAAATATAAGTATAAAATATATACTATAATGAAGTGGGTCAAACGGGACGGGACAAAGCGGGCCAAGAGGCAGGCCTAGACCCTCTCTCTGCCCATGCAAGTGCCGGGCTAAGATCCGCCCTGTTCTACCACGGGGCGGGCCAAGATTGCCATCCCTACTACGAGTGTACGACCTTGCTCCGCAGAGGGAATCCGTGGTGATCTAGTCTAAAGGTCTCGTTTCTCAGTTTTTTCTCCCTGTCTGTTTCTAGATCCGAGTCAAAGACCGCAATGCTTTCTCGTATTCCCACTGCGTGGAGAAGGAAGAAAATCAACCAATCCGATCGAGGAAGTTGTCTGGAAATTTTGAATTTGGAGACAGACAGCAATCTCTTCCAGCCCCGGTTGCCATTGAAGACTGGTGCTTCTGGTCATATCATATGGACTATCGAACCCGCACTCATGTATACAGAAGCAGGGGGGCAAAGAACAGTACCCCACATCAAGTGAACACAGAAAAAGAGCGACCAATTGCTGGTGACTTCTTCTGTACATCAAATTTTGGTCATGGAAAATAAAAATTCATGGGTTTCGAGGGAGACGGGATGAGAGTGGAATAGAGGGCACGGGGGATTTTACGAATAAGATTCCTCCGACAAAAAAAATCTATGAAATTGGAATTGGACTCTAGTTGGCCGTGAAAAATTTATGGGTACTTGACCCGTGGAGGCCATCGGCAACCGAGAGCATGATTTAACGATTTAAAAATTTGATCCTCACGATCCCAACTCATGGAAGAAGCATAAGAAGTAGTTCTTATGAGCCCGTACTCGGATTTGGACATAACTCTCCCCCACCCGAATCGAATTCTTTCTCGAGAATAAGTACTTACTGCACAATCAATCAATGTTAGGGGGCGGTGACCATGGAGAGAACGGAAAGATTAAAATAAAATAAAATAAATGGAATAAGTATGTCGGCGGTGAGAAATTGTCAGAGCATGTGGCCGTCGTTCGTCGTCCATCCCCGGTCAATTGTCGCAGGGTAAATTCCAAACCGAACAGATCAGACATTCGGCGACATAATCACCTACCACTCCATCTTCATCGCCAGCCTACCTTATCAATCGTGAGAAGATTCACGTCGGACGCTTGGAATCATGATCAGGTCGTACTGAATTGCTGCTGATCTCCCCGGAAGTCAACTGAACCGGCGGCCCTGATTGATCGGGACGCAGGACTGATACGGAGGGACTGCACCACTCGGCGACGAGGTCGGCTCCACCCCCGCGTGCGAAACAGTAAGGCGTAAAACGACTGCGTTTGGTTCCGCACCATCGATACGGCGTAGTGAAAGCGTTGCCTTTCCCTACCGACCTACCAATCAATTACCGTTCAAATCACGCAGACACAGAGCGCAGAGGAAACCCTCGGGAGGGGGCGGAGAGGTCAGGCGATTACCGGGGGGGAATGCGGGGAAGTACGTTGGAGTCGCCGGGGAGTTCGTCGGCTGTGGTAGTGGTTTTGGTGTATTTGTTCTGCGATTGGAGAGGAGTTCGTTGAGGGATTTGACGCAGGCGGTGGTCAGATTTGGAGAGGAAGGGTGATTGAAGATGCAGACGGAGGCTAGGGTTGGCGTTGTAGTGGAAGGGGGGCAGAGGGCGATCAGCTCCGGTCATGGAAGTCTCGCGGCCGTTGACGGTGCGACCCGTAAACGCTCGAGCAAGGGGCAGCACCAGCAGCAAGCGCAGATTGGGACTGTCTCTCAGCTGCTGGCTGGCGGCGTTGCCGGGGCCGTCAGCAAGACCTGCACTGCACCTCTAGCTCGTCTCACCATCCTCTTTCAGGTATATTTGCCTTTACACCTTTTCTTTTGAAGTTCTGATGGCAAACTCTTGACAGATTATGATATCTTCTAGCAAATTGGCACTGACTAGCTTGATGTGATTTTTGTGCTACCAATGCTAGCTTGATTGTTCATTTCATTGTCATTGTTTGTTTAATGTTAGCATGTCTGCTCATGCTATCGCTCTCTGCAGGTGCAAGGCATGCACTCAGATGCTGAAACGCTAAGGAAGGCTAGTATATGGCGGGAGGCATCAAGGGTTGTCCATGAAGAAGGATTTAAAGCTTTCTGGAAAGGAAATCTGGTCACAATTGCTCACCGACTACCATATTCTTCTGTGAATTTCTATGCATATGAGCGGTACAAAAAGGTGATTGGATATTGCAATTTTAAATTTTCGTTCAAATGAAATCAGTGGAATATTTATTTTGTTTATCTTCTAAGATCAGTCTGCAATTTATTTTTCATTACATTGCAGTTACTACATATGGTTCAAGGGTTGGAAAAGTACCGGAATAATGTGAGTGCAGAGATTAGTATGCATTTTGTTTGTGGTGGTTTGGCTGGAGTAACTGCTGCAACTGCTACATATCCATTGGATCTTGTGAGAACACGTCTTGCTGCACAGGTAAAGTTGAGCTATGACTAGGATGAGATACTAGATCTAATTTCTTGAGAAGTTGTATTAGATTTCGAAATTGTGAATTTTCAACGCTGTGAAGTTCAAATTAAAGTTGGCATCATTCCATTGCAAGCAGGGTAGTATTGTGTTCCGATTTGCAGGTAGTGCCACTTACTGGCTATATTACGAATTAAAATTTTGCAGACAAATGTTATCTACTATAGGGGCATCTGGCATGCCTTACAGACTATTATCTTGGAGGAGGGCCATTTGGGGCTATATAAAGGTCTTGGAGCTACATTATTGGTATTTCTGTGAACTTCATATCCTAGTTATGCTGCCTTTTTTTTTTCACTTCTGTTACTTGGCTTACTGCCATTCTCATGTTAATGCAGACTGTTGGACCCAGCATAGCTGTCAGCTTTTCAGTTTACGAGACATTGAGATCTTACTGGCAGTCCAAAAGGTGATCAGTGGACAAACCTTTTCTTGATGTTGTATTTGTTTACGTGAATTTTTGAAATTCCATGTTTATTATACTTGTGCCAGGCCCCATGATTCTACTGTTGCTGTAAGTCTGGCTTGTGGCAGTCTTTCAGGCATCGCATCATCAACAGGTGAGTAATCTCTGACTGCTGTAGCAGCCTTGGTCTTGTGTTGCCATTTATATATGAAGTCAAATTGGTGATGCAAGATAGATAGTCGTATCTCACATGCTACCTTAGTATCAGGGATGGAGGATTTGGGACATGATATATTTGGTACATTATGGTCATTTTGTCTGTAATTGCTTGCAGTTGAATGTATTCTTTTTGTTGCAATTGGAGTTTTAAGGTTATGTAAACCCCTGCATGCAGATTGGTTTTAGTTCTTCATATGCACATTTATGTAGCATGTTTTGATTGCAGGTGTTGTGTAATAGCTAAATAGTCACATTTTCTCATATCAAAAACTAATATTGATAAAATTTAGAGAGCTTAATGCCATAGTTAATGCTTTTGATGCAGAGAAGAGGGTGTGGCCCAGGCTCTGCTCTAAAGTTTGTAACCTGACTGACCCTTAGAGCCCAGGACCCGACAGGAGTTGTTTTTAATCTGGCATTTGTGGATTAGTAAGAAAATTAACAAGAAATTATCTCTTTTGTCATGCATCTAACTTCTCTTATATGTGAAAACCTCATTATGATTAACCTCAGATGTCCCCTGTTTCTTGGATTATTGGTCTTCCCAAGCATGCAGTTGGTTCCTTCATTGGTTTGAACTACACAGGGGAACCTATTATTTTCTCCAGTTGTCAAATGTGAGAGGCGTCCTCGTGGAGGTATGCTTCTCACTAAGGCTCGTTCTGCAGGTTGCTTGATGGGTAGTTTTGATAGACTTTCCAGCTTCACCAATGCGGTTAAAATTAATTTAAATATGGAATAATTTGGCAAATGAAATGAGGACCAAAGAATACCTATAATTTCATTGGCTAAGAGGTTAAGCATGAGAGGGAGTTTGTTGCAGATCAGCCCTTTCCGTAGAGTTGGTTCTCATTTATTCAGATGTTACAAAGTTCCTGTGGAAATAATCTGCCCTGATAGAGCAAAGACCAGTAGTTTAGTGTTGAATAATCATTGTGTTCCTGAGGATATAATCTCTTTCCCAAGCAGTCATCATCAGAGGATGTTGGAGCTAAACATGATGCAGAAGATCTAAATACTATGCTTCCAATTGTTACCATTTTATTATCAATATTGCAACCAAAACACTAATGATCTTTTACAGGTTATAGCATTTGCTCATCTTTTTGTCAATTGCTTGTATATCTACAAAAAGGTGTCAGCTGTGATCTTTATTTTATACATATGATCACGTTTATTCCTCAGTGAAGTAGCTTTTGCAGTTCTGAACCATCATACTCTTTTCCCTATGCTTGAAAATTTTCATGCATGTTTGCATATATTGAGTCAATGGTTTAGTAGTACTAGATGCTACGGGAGGTCCAGAACATCTGTCCTTGCTTGTGAAGAAGTTGATATCTCTGTCATTATTCTAGTACTTGCACTTGAGTGGTATGCTCATTATGGTTGTAAACATTTTTATGCTAGTCTTGGAGATGCTCTCCAATGTTGCATATGCATATAATATGTTGAACATGTGAAGAAAGCATATACTACTATTTTTGTAATTTGATTGGTATGGGTTCGATCATGACATGATCTATGATGGTCATTGATTATAATTTGGTTGATTGCAAAGGAATCTTGTTACTTAATATAGGGCAGCATTATTTTGGGTAGTTCGAATAGAAGCTTGCATTAAACAAGACTTGACTGTTTGAGAATACTATAAGCCCTGCTTTAAAGCTTCACAACTTTCAACATTTTTGTCTGCAGCAACATTTCCTTTGGATCTGGTGAGGAGGCGTAAACAATTAGAAGGAGCAGGAGGGCGAGCCCGTGTATATAAGATGGGCCTTGTGGGCACTTTTAGGCACATCATTCAGAAAGAGGGCTTTCGTGGGTTGTATAGAGGGATCTTGCCTGAATACTACAAGGTGGTACCTGGAGTTGGTATATGTTTCATGACCTACGAGACGCTCAAGATGCTTCTTGCAGATATTTCTGCTGATCTATAAGTTTTGCTTCACTTCTCATACAGTACTGACTGAAAAGACATGGCTGGGAAGGGGAACCCAAGGGAAGGATATCTAATAGGACTAGATATTGGGATGTTGGTGGCTTAAATTGTTTGTTCTGTTGGTCTTGCGACAATTTTTTAACATTCCGAGGGGGTTACCCTGGCAATTTAGATTTTGTGGCATGCTGGTGGAACACACCGAATATCTGTCTATGTATAGTAGCATAGTAGGTGCGGAAACTATGAACGCACAACATTCATATGCAGTCAAATGTGATGTGGAGGGATTATAATGAGACGTGCCTGTTTTATCGTACTGATTGATTCCCACCAATTGGAATATTACATGATGTTTTTCGGTCGGTGGTTCAGCCTGTGTTCTTTATGGTCATGCCGGGAATAACCTGACACCTTGCTGGCACAATCCGACAACCGGGTCCAGCCTCACTGCCCTCTTTGGGCAGTAGCTTGAAGTTGGTGAGCCGCCTCCATAGTCCAGGCTCCTACAAGGGGAGGCCCCAGGAGGTAGACCTAAACAGCGCAACATTAGCCTGCTCCAGCAGTAGTTCAGGGGTCATATCGGCTTCTTTGTGGCAATGCTCGATAACTGGATCAGGCAGGCTGAGCTTCTCGACCCATTGATTCCTTCAACCAGTCGCTTGACATTACAAAAGACGAGTTTACTGAATTAAACTAAGATGTACTGAACCAGCGAGAACCGGCCGAGACATCCAGAGGGCTTGGATTTTTCACGTCATTTCTTCAACTACAGATTCAATCATCTCCATCCAATTTGAAGAATCAAGCAGAAAGAGAGAGAGAGAGAGAGAGAGAGAGAGAGATGGAATCAGACTGAGGAAATTTCACGGCAGATACCTTGCGAGCGAAGGTAGGAACTGTTGCACATAACGATTATTAAATTATTACGACAATACAGGAACATCAACTGGGACAAGTCATGTAATACTCCAACAACCCCATAAAAAATTGCCGGGGGGTGGGGTTTGTGTTCGTGGTGTGTGGGGCCGATGCGCAGGTGCAGCACTCGTTCATGACGGATATCGATACGCATAATAATAGACTCATAAGGAGGCATGGTACAATGAATGCTTTACCTGTGGGAGACATTTCCCTTCACAGAGGGAAATTCCCAGTCAAGCGGATGTGATTGAGAGTTCTCCAGAGACCGTACTTGTTCACCGCATCATTAGCTGCCCGAAAGCCTCCACCGTATGCAGGGGATGCGTCATGAGCGATCTGATGCATGAAGAACTCCCCGAGCTTCTTCTCCGCATTGGACTTTGCGCACTTCTTTGAAGTTGATGAATATGACGACGAAGAAGATGAGGCGGCTGTGGAGGTGGAAGGCGTGCTCACTTCAGCTTCGAGCCACAGGTATGAGAGCACCTGACAGATCCCTTCCTCAACCTCAGGACTGAGGTTCTGATACCCTGTAACCGATGATCATCAAGCAAGGTGCACAGTGAACTCTTTCCAGAGGTGGGTAAAGAAGATGGTTGTGGAGGGTAGTTTTTATACCTTTTAGGCGTAACCATCCGTGCATTAGCTCATGCGCAAGAATAGCACCAGTAAGCAATCTGCACAGAGAGAGGATAGGGAAATCGTGAGGAATACTGGGAGAGATATGAATAACAAGAACTGGAAGAAAATTGGGTGCCATTGGATCAAAATCATAAGTAATTTGGCAATTGCAATCAGCATAAGTTCAAAGCTCAAATGGAACCATATCCGTACCCCGGGTTTTGTACTGTTATTCAGGAAGAGCATTAATCACAAATAAAGGCATTCAACAAGTTTTCGAGATAAGAATCTGTCACTTAAGATCTGTATTGTTTCAAATCCAGGTGCAAGTAGAAGTTATCCTGCATCTTGGTATATTCTGAGAATGCAGCAGCAAAAATTTGTAGAATGCTTCCAAAGCAGCCCGGTAGTTTGCATGATAGTGTGGATTCCTTCTGGAACATCGTCAATAATGCACTAAATGCAACCTAAGGAATTCTCGTTACCTTGGAAGACCATAAAGAACAAGAATGGCTGTGACTTCACATCTCTGGGTTAACTTCCGGGGTTGGGTTTTCATTCCAACGAGCTTGCGGCCTCCAATTCTCGGCCGTTTAAGGATCTAGAATGGTGCAGCAGCAGGTACATGAGAAATAAAAAGGGAATCAGAAATGGTGGTTCATAAACCTCCTCGAAATTCGATAACACAGAATCTAATGATTTTCCAATGCCATACACTGGTAACAGTCTGCTCCTCAGAAAGACATAAACCTCTCGTCTCAGGCATGTGACGGTGTCCCTGTAAAAATAAACTGATTAAAACGGAGACTTCTCAAGCACCAGCGGTAGATACCAGAAAAAGATTCCATATATTACATTTCTTTCTCCAACAATAGCTTCATTAAGTGCTTGTCTTTCAACAAGAAGCATGGGAATTTGTTGATCCAGCTTCATGTTCATTCCTTCATAGTAGTCTCTTATCCCATGGTATAGAGGTTGACAGTCACCAGTGTCCATTATAGCAGATTCCATACACTCCAGGCAGAGACTCCGCCCATCTCCCAGAGATATATATCTTGAATTCCATGACTTTAACCAGGTAAAGATAAAAGAATAATCAGAAGTTTGAATCCATATTTTATTGTAATAGATAGAACTTCCTGATCTGAATTATGAAAATGATCCATAGAAAAGCATACTTCTAGTCGCTCGCAACTGCAACAGCGAGCCGTATTGTCATGCTCGTGAGATGGGCAATACTTCTGAGACCAAAAGGGGTGGCATCTGTACTCAATCAGACCGTCTCCATTTGTTGGGATCTGCAGATTCCAAGGTTTGAGGATGACAGAAACTCAAATAAGTTCATGGACGATATATAAAAGATTATCATTAAATATTTTAAGTACTTGTGGGCAATGGATGAAACTGAAAGCCTGTTAATATCCCAGATACAGGAAAGTTAATGCAGTTGACTAGGCAAGAGAATAATATCTTCTTACAAATTGTTGGCAAACTTCACATTTTGGGTGCACCAATTCCTTGAAGCAAGACTTGTGGTACGGATCCCTTCCTGACAATGAAAACTTAATCAAGAGGCAAAAAACCAGTAAGAAAAATGGGGCTGGGCCAGAGAAATTTATTTGTGTGGTATAGGATAAGATAAACATAATGTAGTAATTACAGATCAATTACCTCATGTTCAGTGATTGGGTATCCACAAGCACGACAACAGAAGCACTCTGGATGGAAAAAAGTTCCCATGCACCCCAAATAGTTGCCATAGCCAATGTCTCGGTGGCAGCCTCCACATGTTCTATTCAAAAGATTAACTTTAGATATCAAATCCTGCGAATTAACTTCAAAGCCCAGAGAGTAATCTGGTAGAGGTGAAGTAAATCATTTAATGTAGATGAAAGTTACCGGAATCCCACTCTTGGATAGTGCTGAGCAGGGGCATATGGTGGATAGGGAGGTAAATTTAAGCTACCATGCTGGGCAGGGGCATAAGGAGGATATGGAGGTAAATTTATGTTATCCTGTAGTGCCCTAGCAATATCTTCATCATTGTTTTTTCCCCATCTGTACCCTGAGCACAATTAAGCATCACGTAGGATCAAAGCAAAATTTAGCTCAGTAGGAAGAGAGGATATTCAGAAGTTGTAAATATGGTATCAGATCCTGTTAGTCCATCAAACACCTACCATTTTGTCTCTCCAAATTTTCATCCAAAGAAAGTGCAGTTGCACGATCAAGGTCCTCCTTTTCCTTGTCGGTCCTAGGACGATCATCCTGATGACATCAAAGCAGTAAGTGAAAATCTCCTCTTGTTTGCTGATAATCCACCATGTACATTCATACTTTAAAATCTCAGGTAGTGTTATTATCAATATTTTCCGAACAAAATCCAAACTTTGTTATTTCTCTTCATGAAAAGACTCAGTATTCTCTAGAAGCGCAGCTTAGCATGTCCAGAGAGGATGGTTATGGCATGAAAAAGACTTCGAATATTCTGTGTATGCAGAGCACGTGCTCTCTGACAAGTAACCTGAGAATTTTCATAAAATTTGCTAGTCATAAACTGAATTGCATCCCTAGTAAAATGTAAAACTGATAGTGATACAACTGTTAGTAGACACCCAGAGTTGACAGAACAGATAAGTGATAACAACTTCACAGTGATACAACTGTTAGAAGGACCATGACAGACCATGTTTCCATCACCAAGGAATTGTGGATAGCGGGCTCCCCCTCCATGACTAGACCCACCCTTAAAGAGCTTACTCAGCCACTTCATAAACCGGGATTTTCTCTCTGAAGAAAAAAAATCCCCTGCTCAGATTCAGAAGGAAGCATCAGATACAGATAAATCACCATCCCATGATAAGAGGTGAAAAGAGAAACAAACTCGTAGAATGCAAAATGGGGAAGAAAAACATCATAAGTATTTGGTCAATATATTACTTTCTATATCCTTCCAACTGTTGTCTTTGAACATCAATATGCCATGAATGCAGATAACTAGTACGGCACAAACTAACATTGAATAACAACCGCCTGTTCTTCTATAGGTAAGCTAATCAAATATCAAGATTGAAAAGAAACGGAATTTAATTGCTCGCTCCACCCAGTCTAAACATAAACATTTGGTGTTAGTAGAGATCAAAGAAAGCAAACTAACAATAGGGGAAAAGAAAAACAAACAAACTTGCTTAACTAACCACGTAACTTGACAGACATGAAGCTTAAATCTAATAACTTAGAATTCAGAATCTCAATCAAGACATGGAAGATAAGAAACTAAGTAATCAAGCATTTCATCAAAACGTATCCAAGACAATACAACAACAGTATCAGAAATTTCAATAAGATAAAGCTGTGCTCACCGTAGATACATGGCTGAGCTAGATGGTTGATGCTCGGCTGTGGAGGAGGAGGAGCCATGAACTGAAACGCTTAATGTCTCTATAGGAACTCCGGATGGAAGCAAAAAAGGAGGGCCGGGAAAGGGAAAGGGACAGGAGAGAAAGGGAGAGAGGACAATGGATCGAAGAGAGAAAGAAGAGCTGAGAAATGGGCATCGTTAAAAGAGAGGGAGAAGAGAGAGGAGAATCTTTCTCGGGGGGCGCAGATGAGAGATGATGGAGGAGGTCGCGTTGTGGTTCCCTTGTCCACTCTTGAGTTTTAGATTCTTCGCTTGGAGAGAGGGAAGTCTTTCAATGGCGAGTTTCAGGAGAGAAAAACAGCGAAACAGAGAATCTCCAAGATTTGGGAAGACGGACTTTTTATGGGTGAGGCAGAGAATCCGGCGGTGATGTCTAAAGCAACTGCCAGAAATACTCCTCGTGCGCCCGGCTCCCCCCTCCGTGTTGCCCCGTGTCCATTCGGGTTTCGAAACCAGAGCCAACAACGTATGATCTTGACCCGACCGAAGCTTCTGTTCGCCCTCGTTCCAGATTTCCATTTAGACATGCATTCAAGTGCAGTAGGTTGTATCGTGTCGGATACTGACGGTCAGAGGCATCCTCGGGGAATCGTCGGACAGACCAGGATTCCTCTTGGGGAGGAAGAAGAAGAGAGAGGAGGATGCATGTGGTGTGATGTGTAAATGCGTAGAACGGAGGCTGGAATGAACAGAGACTGCAGGAACAGAATAGCTTCTTTTCTGGACCTTTTTCCCTCTCTCGTTTTGCCTTCGTAACGGCCGCTTTCATTTTCGAAGGGCCCCTCAAAAAACATAAAAAAAGAAAAAAGAAAAAGAAAGAGGAATTTCGCCGCCTAACCTTTTTTTTTGTTTTTTCTTTTTTTTTTCTCCAGTGGAAAGGTTCCTTCTAATTGCCCACGATAGCCCTCCGAATTACTGTCCCTGCCATTGCACTGTTGACAATTTGTGTTGGGCCGGCCTTAACAGGCTGGGTAGGCACCCTGCTTGAAAATGGGCCGAGCTCATGCCCGGTAAATTGGGCCCATTACGTGGTCGTTCGTTAGCGCGTGGAAATGAAAGTCGCGTGGAGCCGGAAGATCTTCCATCCAGTGAGATTGACAACGGTCAGGTTCCTCGACTGCTGCTGCTGCCCGACCACGACACGAAGGCATCAACGGCCTTCCTCGGGCGGCTACGCCACCTGACCTGAGCGAGAGTTCTCGGATCTCAATACTCGAATCGCAACCGAGCGTTCCCTCCCGTCTTGGAAATGGCCTCCCTGAGCACGAACTTTTCATCGCCAGATAGCTGCAGGGACTCGTCCTTTTCAACCGTGTTGCAGGCTTCCAGCCTCTTCATCCATGGACGAATCGGATACTGTCCTTCCTACTGTCTATTTGCTCGGCTCGGTTCCTGTAAACATCCGCGTCCTTCCACCCCACCGTGCACGCGTACTCTTCGATACATTCTCAGTGTCCATCGTAGATTCGGCCCCGCTCGCGGTAGGAATTTCGTGTCTGCGGGGAATTGGCGCCAGCCTAGGTTTTCTATTCTAGCAGGCAAGTGCTGACCCTGAAACGGTGACTGATTTGAGATGTATTCGGCGCTGCTTTTGTTGACTGATTGTGGAATTGGATGTCTTTACCAGAATAACAATTAGTATCCCTCTTCAGTTGTGAGTTTTTTTTAGCATTATCTCCTTGAAGAGTTTAATGCGTGAATCGAGCTATAGCACCTGTCTCTTTGTTAGGTTATGCCCATTACGTGTCTTGCCTTGCTATTTCCAATGGCGTTTACCTGTCAGTGCTCCTCTTGCTAACGAATGTATGACACCGGGCTGTCAAATAATAGAGAATGCTCCTATTTCTAATTAAACGTTGTGTTTGTAGATTGCCCAAAAAGATGCTTTAATTGAAAATTTCTTATTGGTTCATGCTTCTGCCGGCCCCAACATCATTTCTGTTAGCCTGGTGGAGTGGCAGGATACTTGTTATCATTTCTGCACACGCTCGTTTCCCTTTAATGAATCAGCTTCATTCTGATGTCAGTAGCGAAAGCTGTATCCTTTTCACCTGGGTCTTTTTGCATCCTCGGTTGCCATTAGAGGTTTTTCTGTTTTTGGTCTGAACAGAGACACTTGAATTGAAATCCATCAGCAACTGGAGACTAGTGTTTAACTTTTTCGTAATATTCATACTGATGTTGTTCTCTACCCCCCCATTACTGGAAATTTTTTTAGGCGAGATTGATGCCAATTCAGATCTGTGAATATTGCGATCTGTCTCTCTTCTCTTGCACTTTGTTTTGAGGTTTAATAAATAGAAATCATCCCAAAGACATTTTGCTCCGTACTTTCCACGGCATCTTGGCTTTGTCTTCCCAGCACTGACAGTGATATGCTTAGGTTGCAGAGCCTGCAAGGATAGAGAAAGTGCTAACTTTTAACGATTATTACTTTATAAGCACAGGTTGCCTGGTTCAATGATCCTTTTTGTGATAAATTTCCTGGTTCATCTGTCGAAATTGTCCGTTTGCGTTTGGTTGCCTGCCACTGTTCAGCGGGCGTTCTCACATATCTGCAGCACCAGAGGGCCAGGAATGTTACTCACAAGATTTGGCTGCACCTTCTCCTCTCCTTTAACATTATGTTGTGTCATAAAGATTGGGCATTCACCCGATGGATTTATGCACACAGACAGAGCAAAACCCACCTCTCTATTCAGATATTGCTTTTCCCTTCTGAAAGGTTTACATCGATGGCATGTGAAAGATCTGTACCATGTGCTCGTGGGTCTGTTTGCCCTTGAGTAATTAAAGGGGTATGAAGTATGACTCACTGACTGACAGCCTGTGAGGCTGATACTTCATTTCTATGAAATGCTATGATTCTTCTAAGTATGGACCACGACCAACTTGAAGGTAAAATTCATGTA
The DNA here is from genome assembly GCA_900174645.1 of Sonneratia alba. Lineage (NCBI taxonomy): Eukaryota > Viridiplantae > Streptophyta > Magnoliopsida > Myrtales > Lythraceae > Sonneratia > Sonneratia alba. The sequence continues at coordinate 3,077,661 of FWPY01000030.1, forward strand.
ATATTTATTAAGAGATAAAAAATGACCAATAAGGTTATTCCAACCCCTGACAATTATAACCGTTGCTCAATAATTAACATTCATTTACTTGTTTATTTTAATTTAATTAATATTTCTTCCTGACGACCTACAAAATTTATGCTCGTGTTGAGCCATGTGTCGAGGGGGGCAGATCTTGAACCATGGACAATTGATGGGTCATTACGTGGCGGGCAGTCACTGCACTTCCCACGAATCGGATCAGAGACTGTCTCCCCACACTTTGTCCCATTCAAACATGACAACAAAATTCTATTTTTTCCCCCTTGTTTTTTATATTTATATATAAGCTTTTACTGAAGTCTGCTATCCTCAGCTCTCTGCTTAATCACGGCTCTCATCCCCGCAGAAAAGGACAATAAGCGATCACAGAAAGAGGGGAAAATTTTTTTTAACCCACAGAAAACCCTATTTAATTTAATTATTTATAGGTTCTGCTTGAGATGCCGAGCTGCCACAATTTGCCGTCACGACCGTCGAGCTGGAACTCGCCACTCGCCGAGCCACACCCAGACGCCATGGATCCTACCCGCGTCTTCGTCAAGGACGTCAAGCGCCTCGTCGTGAAGGTATGTCCCTCTGTCTGCTGATTTTGGCCCTGGAATCATTGCTGTGCTGTCACTGTACTGGGATTCCTTTGGGAGGAATAAGATCTTTGAATGGCGCATTTTCTGTTAAAAGTATACCCTTTGCTTTGGATTGGCCAATGAACTATTTATCCTTTATCTTTTTTTTAAAAAATTAAATTTGGTGCTGGAGAGGTTTGCAACGTTCTAATATTAGAAAAGTTGGTTTTTTATTTTGGTTTGACATGTAGAATATCAGGTCAGTTTTCGTCTCTCCTGAAAATTATTCACAAAATGAAGCTTCGATCTGTCCTTGGGAGTGGGGAAATATAAAACCTGAAGATTGAGGGGAATCTATATTCTAAAGTTCGGAAGCATATTTTTTTTTTTCCTGTATGCTCTTGTGTGGAGCAGCAGCTTCTAGCTTTAGCATGTTGGACTGATTGGAGCACTGATAATTTGGCATGTCGATTAAATCTTAAATTTGAAAATGTTAGGTTGGGACTGCAGTTGTGACAAGAAGTGATGGGAGGATAGCACTTGGAAGACTCGGGTCACTCTGTGAGCAGGTATAAGAGTTAGAGTCACATTTGATCCTGTGGTAATTGATTTTCCTGTAGAAGTGTTTCTCTTTTGTTAAGAGCCATGTGAATTAAGAAAAATGACCAGTTATCCATGTGAAATGCAGATCAAGGAGTTGAATTCCCAAGGTTATGAGGTTATTTTGGTGTCATCAGGTGCAGTTGGCCTTGGTCGCCAAAGGCTTAGATATCGGAAACTTGTGAATAGCAGGTTCTTTCTGTAACATTTACCACTTGGTGCCCTAGAAATTATTTTTTGAATGATTAAATCAATCATGAAGTTTGCTAATGATAGCATGTTGCAGCTTTGCTGATCTCCAGAAACCACAAGTTGAACTTGATGGGAAGGCTTGTGCTGCTGTTGGACAGAATAGTCTCATGGCTTTGTATGATAATTTGTTTAGCCAGGTGATAGAGTTGGTCCTTCTTTTCATTGTCTATGGTGTCTTCCACATACAGTGACCTTTCTTCCTTTTTTATGTTATCTGGTTGTTTTATCTTCTGTTTATTGCAATTGCCTTCCATTCATTTTTAGGAACTTAAGAAATGTAAAGAACTTGAATTTCTCTTCCTTGCAGTTGGATGTCACATCAGCTCAACTTCTCGTCACTGACAATGACTTCAGGGACAAGGACTTCAGAAGACAACTTAATGAAACAGTCAAATCATTGTTGTCCCTTAGAGTCATTCCTATATTTAATGAAAATGATGCAGTGAGTACCCGAAAAGCTCCATATGAGGTAACGTTTTCATGTTGCAAATATCTATTCCATCTTTTTTAAAGTGTTAATCAGTTCCTTCAGTTTGAATTAAAAAAAAATCAGTTGGACTTCCTCTGAGAGGGAATGTCTTTCGCTGCTATTTTCGTCTTTGCAATGCAGAAATAACATTTGTATGCCCTGATGAGTCATACATTGATCTCCATCGTTTAATGCAATTGATTGGCTCTTATATTCAATATGACCATTGAATGTGCTATTTCTTACCAGAACAATGCCAGGTGCATTTTCTTGAGAGTGTTGTTTACAAAGGCATATGTAGCTTTACCTATTCAAGCTAAATCATACATCTCTCTGTTTCTTTAATGAACCAAAAGTTTCATAGTTGTACTAGGTCCCGAAGAGCTATTGGTCATTATTCTTTTGGTGTACCATTTCCTATAATTTTTTTGATAATTTTTTCCTACGAATTCTGCTCTGTACATGTTCTTGTATCTCAGTTCAAGCATGGCCATCTTTTGGCAGGATTCTTATGGTATATTCTGGGACAATGATAGTTTAGCAGCTCTGCTGGCTTTGGAGCTGAAGGCTGATCTTCTTGTTCTACTAAGTGATGTTGAGGGCCTTTATAGTGGCCCACCAAGTGATCCTCAGTCTAAACTTATTCATACATATATCAAGGAAAGGCACCAAGGTGGAATCACCTTTGGAGACAAATCTCGAGTAGGAAGAGGAGGGATGAATGCTAAAGTTAATGCTGCAGTTAATGCAGCAAATGCTGGCATCCCTGTGGTCATAACTAGGTATCATCTTTTTCATGCTGGCAGTAATCAATTGTTTAAATACAGAGCTCGAGTATCATTTTATCCCTTCCTCAAACAGTTGTATCCTGTGGTACCTTTTTTTGGTGGGGGTGGGCTTGGAATAGACCTAGGATAGTATCATCAGCTGGTGAGAAGCTTTTGTACGAAAATTCATTTTCCTGTGAATTGATACTTTGTTTCGTCCACTAGTGTCTATCCTTTGAGTCAGTGTACATGTATGTGTGCATGATTTATTTATTTATGTTTTGTGAGTACTGTGTTGCAGCTTCTTTGGTAATGCGGGGAATTTTTCTTGGCAAATAACTGGTTTGCTGACATAGTCCTAATTGTGTGATGGCTTCTGTGTCTCTAACAGTGGATACGCAGCTGAAAATATAATTAAAGTTCTTCAAGGACAGCGGATTGGTACCCTCTTTCATAAGGAAGCACATCTTTGGTTGCCACTTAAGGAAGTTGGTGCTCGAGATATGGCTGTTGCAGCCAGAGAAAGTGCCCGGCGACTGCAGGTGACGTTGAACTCACTTCATTCTGTTACAATTCTTCCAATATCTTTTATAGATTGTTTTCTAGTAAAGGCTTGTGTCTTGTTCAGTTTTATGATAATATTCTCACTCGGCTGTTGCGTCTCATGGTCCTCAAATTTCCTACTCAGATTAGTGATTTAGTACACTCGTTTTCCACATTATACCTAATCTTTCTCCGGATAGTTCACCCTAAACCCTTAATGTCCGTTGCTTACATAGTGACCCAGTTTTAGTTAAATGGATTTGGGGAGGTTCTTGTGGCTGTATAATGGGGAAGAAGTCTGAAATCCTGTATGATGTGTTTTTTTGTCAGTGGGTTGCTAGTATTAGCTTGCCTTTCAAGGTTCAAATTTGAACTTAAATAAATTTCATGCAATTCAGGAACTTAACACTGTTTGCTCCATAGGCCTTGTCTTCAGGAGAGAGGAGAAAGATTTTGCTCAACATAGCCGATGCTTTAGAAGCAAATGAAAAGCTGATCAAGAATGAAAACAATGCTGATGTTGCCACTGCAGAAGAAGCAGGATATGAGAGGCCTTTGATTGCTCGGTTGGCTTTGAAGCCTGGAAAGGTAATTTAAAAAAAAATTCAATGGAGCCCTGATCACGCTTCTTTATTCCTCCTATTTTCCCTGTCTGTTTGCCTGTTCTATTCTTTTTGGAATCAGTTTACTTGACTTCTGCCATTAAACTATTACTTCAAACATTTGATGCTCCTGACTGGATGGCGAAGCCTATTCCGGATTTCCTCAAGACCCTCTGAGTTAGCTTTCTTGATATGAAACATGCAGATATCAAGTCTTGCTTGTTCAATTCGTCTGCTAGCAAATATGGATGATCCAATTGGGAATGTCCTGAAAAGAACAGAGGTAATTCAATAGACTCAATTGTGCATGCATGATTGTTTTTATATATCATGTATCTGTTATAATCAACAGCTGATAATTTGAAGCTCAATTTAAGGTTTTTTTGGATGTTGGTGCATGATAAGCTAGTGTACTGTAATTGATTTACGATGCAGAGGATAACCACTTCATCTGATTATATAATGAAAAATTCATATTATGTGGGCATGATTCTATATTAATAATTTAATATCTATTTATTTTTTAATGCCTTTTCAACCAGATAGCTGATGGACTTATCTTGGAGAAAACATCATCTCCTCTTGGCGTTCTCCTGATTGTTTTTGAATCTCGTCCAGATGCTCTTGTACAGGTAAAGGAATCTACTTCTTAAGAGGTAGCGTGACAAATTTTGTCCAAGTATATAGTGGAGTTTTCATCATTCTTGGGTTTGGTGAGGTTGATGAAGAATCAGTTAGCCGTCACTTTACCTTGGTGTCTTCATAATTATCCTCAAGTTTTGTGTATATTATTTTCTCTTCTCCTAGACATTCTATTACTGTGGTAAACCAGGGAAAAGGAAATATACTAAAGTAACTTGTGCCAGTAAAAGTATTTGAACTCAGTGAAGGATAAACTGATAGTGGTGTTTTCTCATAAAATGAAGCTTGCCCTTCCCATGAAAGAAGTCCATACAAGATGCCTGTGCTTCTTTTACCAAAGTACGATGGTCAGATCCAAGATTTCTCAGGAATAAACCCATTTTATCTTTGAAGGCTTAAGCAGAGGCTTTCTCACTTAGGGCTCTTAGTTTGAGTATCTTGTATCCAGCTATTGGGGATCACTGTGCCAAACACGCACCTTTAGTTATTCTCAAAAGTGAATATTATTCTTTTGCCAAAATTTTGAGCATTGGATCACAAATTTATTTTTTTGACCCCTCTATTAAATATTTCCTGGCATAGAATCTTGGGAAAAGGAAAAACCCAATTGCATGGAGCTGTTGAATGCTATGCTCAAGTCTCTTGCTGGAATTGAAATAAATATCAAGCTAACACAAATGGTCTTAGAGTTCATGCATAGGATTAAATTGATTATAGTCCATATTCAGTGCCTTTACTGACATGGTTGAGTACAATCGTGGATTTGTTTAAATGATTTTATGATCTGAGTTGTTCGCTATGCTAGAAGAGCCCATAAGGTTGGAGTTTCACATACAGCATGGCAATAAGTAAAAGCTGTTATCACTTACCCTCCACCCAACCCCCCCACCCCAAAAAAAAAAAGAATAGAAGCTGTTATCTGTCTAGTAGGCATGCGGTAAGGTACAATAATGTTAGTGCATCCTATGATAAATTAATCATTTCCCTATTCCTTTGGGTCATTTTGAACAGATTGCATCATTAGCTATTCGAAGTGGGAATGGTCTACTCCTGAAAGGTGGCAAAGAGGCCAAGCGTTCAAATGCCATTCTACACAAGGTGTATTTCAAAAACTATTATATTAGGATGTTCCACTTCATAGTTCGAGTAGGTATGGATCTCACCTCTTTCTTGAATGTAAGGTCATAACTGATGCTATTCCGGACAATGTTGGCGGAAAACTAATTGGGCTAGTGACATCGAGGGATGAGATACCTGACTTGCTCAAGGTCAGCTCTTGGGAACAATTTTCCGCTTTCCTTTCCATGAAGTGTCACAAATACTATTAGAATCAACATGCTGAGACTACATTTTTGTACCAGCTTGATGATGTTATTGATCTTGTAATCCCAAGAGGTAGTAATAGGCTGGTCTCTCAAATCAAGGAATCAACTAAAATACCTGTTTTGGGTCACTCTGGTGAGGAACAGTACAAATCTCTACTCTTATGTATCTGTTTATTGTGCTTATCCTTGGTTTTCTTACGTATATTGCCCAGTGAGGGGAAAAAAAAAAACTTATCTGACTTATTCGGCACATGACTTTTCTTGTTAGATGGCATCTGTCATGTTTATGTGGATAAATCGGCAAATATGGAAATGGCAAGGCGGCTTGTCCTGGATGCAAAAGTAGATTATCCTGCAGCCTGTAATGCAGTGGTACGAAGAGTACATAGATATATGTTTTCTGGAATTTTTCAGTAGAGGATGCCATCCTTTGGCGTGTTTCACTGTTTGGGTAGCAATCCACCCTCTTTTTGTTCTTGACTGAACTTATGTTGCTTTCTTTGGAACGTTAGGAGACACTTCTTGTTCACAAGGATTTGGTGCAAACTGGTGGACTCGACCAGTTTATCACAGATCTTCAAACAAAAGGTTTTAACAACTTCCAAAACTGAGATATGATAGATGGTTCTTTAGTTTGTCCTTTTCATCCTGAGACATGTATATATATGGAACATCCTTTGCAGGCGTTACTCTATATGCTGGACCAAGAGTTGGTCGTCTGCTGAATATCCCACGGGCTACTTCATTTCATCATGAATACAATTCAATGGCCTGCACCGTGGAGATTGTAGATGATGTTCATGAAGCTATCGATCATATTCATGAATATGGAAGGTATTGAGCACTCTTGCTTCACATTTCTAAATTAAAGTGCTCAGTCTTGAGGTGAATTCATAGACCAGGATGATGAGTAGAGTTTCATCTATCTGTTTCCTGTCTTATACAGTGCTCACACTGACTGCATTATAGCCGAGGACAAAGAAGTAGCAGAAATATTTCAACGTCAGGTTGACAGGTGAGATTTATAAAGCTTACATAATTTGCCATCTTTATTTCAACTGGAGCTGAAGTTTGAACAGAACATAGTACCATAGAGGTTTTATAGCTCCAGAGCACTTTTGGCTTGATTGAATAAAATTTTTACCTATGATTTGCCTTGCATCTATCATACGTATTTTACAAATAGTCCATCTTTTTCTTTGACATCTGTCTTGGACCCCTTTTTTCCCCCAGTGCTGCTGTTTTTCACAATGCAAGTACAAGATTCTGTGATGGAGCTCGGTTCGGTCTAGGGGCAGAGGTATGCTCTCACCTGACCCATCAGATATGTTGGTATCCATCAATAGTGTCAATGCTGTATTTCATCTGATATGTCTATTATTTATCGCTAATGGCATGGATAGGTTGGAATAAGCACGAGCAGAATCCACGCCCGGGGTCCAGTTGGTGTTGAAGGACTACTAACGACAAGATGGTAAGTGTTAGAGCTTATTTTGTATGCTGCCATTCCTTCTTTGTCCGATGAACATCACCTGGGTTGCCGTCCACTTGATATAGACTGATTTGTCATCTTCTCCCGTTCCCTTTTCAAATCAAATGCAGGATCCTCAAAGGAAGTGGGCAGGTGGTAGATGGTGACAAAGGGGTTGCTTACACGCACAAGGAGCTCCCCCTCAAATCTTAAAACCCAATAAACCGATTAATAAAGTGGGAATTCCGGCATCTACGTATTTTTCCCGTTAAACCACCCTTCTTGTCTTTGTGAGCTGAGACATGGTGATCTCTGCACCAGCTAATGTTCCCTATGTCTCCTCTATATGAGGAGGTTATATATGTTCTATTAACCCTTTACCTTCTGTGAGATCGGACGGAGCATTTGGGTGTTTTCGAGGGATCCCCAGCTAGTGTTTTGAATTTGCTTCTTGCTGGTGTGATGGGGAGTATGTCTCCGCCAGAACGGCACGGGACTCTACGCCTCCCAATGAGTACTGAAATGTAATGCCTATGGCTTTCAAGTAATATTATCTACCCATTATTACGAGAAATACTGAGCATTCGCTTGTGCTAAACGGCACTTGGGGTGGGGGACAAAGTTCGACGAGGACTAGATGGGCTTCGTCATGGGCCTCGCTTGGCCGTTCTTGGGCCTAAACGTTATGTGTCCATGGGCCCAGCCCAGCCCAGGCCTGTCATCGGCCTATGTTCCCAACAAAATCCCGAACTGGCGAGTCTTCTTCCTCCTCGCAAGAGAAGGATGCTTGTTGATGATGAAGAGAGAGGAGAGTGGAGGTTTAACGTGCAAAAGAGGATCGAGCTCCGACTTGTGCCTAACCGGTCGCGGATGTTCGTCGAGCCACATGCATCCGAGCTTAATTCTTCGGCCGCGATTCGTGTGGCTCTAGGAGGTGGATCTCACCGTCCTCTGCTCCCGAGACTGTAGCGCATCCCCCGAGGTCCACCGATGTACATACACGAGTCGTCGCATCGCTCCCGTGCTCTCACTTTCATGTGAAGGTGAAGGTCGTCTCGACGTGTATCGATCCGATCGCCTCGACCGTAAGGGGCTCCATCGATCTCTCTACTGAGATTTATTGATTTATTTTGGCGAACGAAATTTAAAAATTCAGCTGAATCTCACCTAACCCTTGAAATCGATCGATCAATTAATTAAACTAATGGAAATATACCCGTAATTTTTCTATGGTGGCTGCTCCCCGAAATTTCCATCACGTGGGTAAATTCATAAAAAGAACAAGACATAAAGTTAGAAGGAATTATTAACTTAAAAGTGGCTTTGATGGTCCACACAGGCGTCTGTCTGATCGAGCATGTTATAAGCCTTTTTTTAAAATAAAAATAAAAATTTGAATTTTAGTTTATAAGTGAATATATGTAGTTGACAGATGAGACACAAATTTAAAATCTTTTATTTTTCTTCACCCTTGCCCCGAAACCAATTTTTTTTTTATACTACAGTTTAATTATAATTTCAGAAATTAAAAAAAAAAATAAATCAAAATAACGAGAGGAAAAGAGCCCGCCTCCTCACTGGTCACTCTACAAGGGTTAGTTCTTATTAATTATGAATCGACTGGTTGATGCTGACCCAAGACCAAATCAAATCAGGGTGGCCTCACCCCTCGATGGTAGTCGTTGAACACCACTTGTACCTCGGGCTAAGCCTCGAAGGCCGGCGCCGTCCGGCCGATTTGACTTCCTCGACTCTCTCACAACCTGAGGTCCCCCCAACTAATGGAAGATCCGAAGGCATGTACCGGTCACGGTACGCTCAGCTCAGCGAGGTAAATTACCTCATAGCCCTCCAATTGGGAATCCATGCTGTAACAGTGGATGAGACAGGGGGAAGGGAGGATGAGACCCCTCGGCTGGACTTGCGGCCCCACAGTGTCTGCGACAGACAATATATTTTATTTAATCATCCACCGCATGGCTCCCCCGCATGGTCCGGTGCAGCAGACACCTGACAGCCTTCTTTCACGTACAGAAAGATTCAATAAAGCCATCGGCAATCTGCCCTCCCAAATCATAAACCACGTCACAACCCAGCCCTTATCGGTGGATGGATTGAAAAACAGCTCTATTGCTTCATGGTTTCCACGTCGCCAAGGAGGAGAGCAAATGATTAACTTAACTTATTTCTGTACATGAATCTGAAGAAGATAAACAACCTTAACACCCGCCAAACGATGACACCAGCCCTGCTGAAACAACCAGGGACAACTCCGCAAGGGAGGGGAAAAGGAAAACCAAAGCGTCCCACCTTGTGTTGGAGGAAACGACAACATCAACAAACATAAGAAGTGCTCGGTGAAGAAACCGAACAAGAAACGACGGGGCCCTAATCAGTCGCTGATTCACGCTCACATGACGATCTCGGGCTTGAGGATGTTCGATTTGATCTCCTTGTGAGGAAGGACCACACCCCCGTTGCTGTAGATCTCGTCACGGATGTGGACGTCCTCCCCAAGGATCGTCATGTTCTCGATTCGGGCCCACTGGCCCACCGTCGAGTGCCACCCGATGATACTGCTCGCGATGCATGAGTGCTTCTTGACACGGGCTCCCCTCATCACCGTGCATCGGGAGAGCCTGACTCCTGACTCGATCACGCAGCCAGGGCCGATCGCGACATCTGGCCCGATCAGGCACCCCTCTCCAATCTTCGCACTTTCGTGGACCAGAACATTCCCGAGGATGTTGGGGCCTGTCATGAGCATCTCTGGTGATTTCTTCTTCATTGAATCGAGGTAGAGTCTCAGCCCAGTGATGTAGTCCCGGGGCTGGCCAACGTCCATCCAGAACCCGGGCAGGACCATCGCAAAGAGCTTTTCCTCCGCTGCGATATTTGGGAAAACCTCTTTCTCAATGGATGTTGGCCGAAGCTCAATCCTATCAAGGACTGACGGGTTCAGCAGATAGATCCCAGCATTGATCTTGTTACCAACAAATAACTTGGGCTTCTCCACAAATCTCTCGACTCTACCTGTTGATTCCTCCATGACCACCACGCCATACTTGGAGGGCTCATCCACCTGCGCTATCAGCAAAAGATTTTGTTAAATTATTTATAATTCTCAATCATATATGACGAAAGATAGATGATGAGTTGCAGAATCTGATGATCGGCTGTTTGACAGCTTTACCTTTGTCACCATGATGGAGGCCTCTCCTCCATGAGCCTTATGGAAGTCGATGATTTCTTTGAATGGGTACTCACTAATTACATCACTGTTGAGAACAAAAAATGGCTCCCCAGATTTATCCATCAACTTGTCCCTGGCCAAGGCCAGAGGACCAGCTGTGCCAAGTGGCTCAGTCTCCTGCGAGCATGTTATCTTAATCCCAAGCTTGGCCTCATATTCCTTCAAGAAATTCAGCATGACCTGAAAAGGGCAACCGAGATATTTATGCAATTAATCAAATTGGATCAACAGAAGTGCACGCCAATTGCTAACAAGAGAAAAAATTCAACTATAATACAATTACCGTGGGCTGGTAGTTTATAGCCAAAACCACTTCAGTCACTCCAACAGCCTTGAGTGCTTCAATCTGCATATATCAAGTGAGCATGGTAACCACAACCTGTAAGCTCATCTATGGAAAAACTTGTGGTAATTAGATAAAATAAAGATCTGTTAACAAGCAAGTTATCCAATAATATACCTGATGCAAGATCATGGGCTTGTTAGCAAAATCGACCAGTGGTTTAGGGAAACTGAGAGTCAATGGCCTCAACCGTGTCCCAAACCCACCAACAAGAATAAGCGCCTTCATGGTGATAAGTTCTCCTTGCTTTCCTGCAAGCTGAAAAAACCAGCAATTGAGTTCTAATCCAAAGGAGACTTCAAAGTAGAAAACTTTGATATAATTAAGTATACAGGCTCAGTTGATCTCTTTTATACACAGGATGAAGTTTAGGGGAGATGCACATCTATAAATTTTCCTCAGAGTAGAAACATAATAACACTGAAATATGGAGTGAAAGATGTGCATGGTCATTGGGAGCTGACGCTATCTTTATCACACTTAAAGCACAATCAGGAATCCGTCCAAACGGATTAAGCCGGTATAAGAAAACAAATCCAGCTATGCCACAGGCTGGAGATATAAATGAGGAAGAAAAACAGTTCCTTCTGCAATAAACTATAAGAAAACTGAGGAAAACTTTCATTCCTTCTTCCTTTCATTTCCTCATTGCGTCTTGGAAAGTATCTGTCAATACGTGTGTAATAAATGAAGCACCTCATCTACTCCAATCAGTGACATATGAACCCACTTAATATGTTCAGAAATACCTCCAGGAGTAGAACTCGATAATGTGAAAATTAGTCAACAAAAATATTCTACAAGAAAGACGACTGTTCTGATCATACTAATGACATAACTACTTGTCCAAATAGAGCAAGCAAATCAATAAAAAAAGGCATCACCTTATGCTGCAATTTGGCAAGTGCGTTAAAAATGGAATCTTTAAATGTGCATGACACATACAAAAGAGACTATCGAAATCCTTCAAATTCACAACCGACACCTCAGACAATGCTGTCATCTCTAGATCACACAACCAATAGGAAAAGTTTAAAAGAGAAATGAAATGAGATGAAATTCAATTCTCCACCGACACCTCAAATGATACTAGTAGCTTACGAGTCACGATCGTGCAAGCAATCACAAGACACTTCTCATCGGAAACTCGGCTGCTGCAAAACGGGGAAGTCAAGCACAGAAAGTACATACAAAAGCAGAGCAACCTGCTTCGGATGAGCCATTAACTCGTGCAACACGACAAAGCTAGAAATTTCACCCGAGAGAAAAACCAAAATATAAAAAAAGGCAGTGGAGACCGACAATCTCTCCCCAGCTAAGGGAGAGCCCCGATCGCTAGATGGCACAGCAGATCGGACAGCAAATGATGAAAATGTCAAATTCACCGTAACATCCAAAACAGACCAGCAGCACCAACGAGAATCGGGAAGAGCGGTGACTCGAATCTAATCGACCTCCTCATGGGAGGAACGAACTCCCGAGCTGGCTTACCTTAGACTACTGTCGCCGGATCGGTAGCTCCCCCAAGGCAGAGGACTCAAAACTGTACGCAACGCAAGCTGGAACCGGCTAGCAGAACTAGCGAGCTCCGGCTCGCTTTCCTTTGGGGAGAGAGCCCAAACGCAATTCTCTCCTCCCTCTCTCAGGTGCTCCTCGAAGAAGACACAGATTGGTGAAAGTACCTATATACGCGCGGCGGCCCTCCGAGCTGCTCGCGGACTTGAAATTAAAATTAAATCAAAATTAAAAATTTTTAGAAATTTCTTCTTCTTCTTTTTTTTGAGAAATTTGATTATTTTTAATTACATCTTCTTTGGGGTCACTGGTAATTCTAATTTACACGTTCCGCGTCAGTAATGTGTGGTCTCCAAGTTGCTTGGAATTTTTGGCAAGTATGACTATGATCTTAGGTCGGGCAAAAATTGTATGAAATCGAATCGGCCCACTTAACCTGACCGAGGCCGAGATGGTTATATGCTTTTTGCTTGAGAGATGGATATCGCTTTGTTATGTGAGGCTCGTTCAGTGATGGCCTAAGCGATAAACCGAACTGTCCTGCTAGTGGTGATAAATAAAGACATTTTGACACATTTATTTTATGGATAAAATAATCGAGATATGTTTTATTTTTAATTTAAAAATTCCTCTTATTATATATTTTTGTCACATGCAGTAGTGGTGCAGATCAACTGGAGAGATCTGTCGTGTTTCACTTAGAGTTAATAACATCCGACAAATTAGGAAGCTGCGTACTGTCCTCACAACGCGCACTATGCTTATGATAAACTGGGAGAAATAAAAATAAAAAATAAAAATACTCATCCATTTTCATGGCTGAAAATGAAAATATAAATATAAAAAAATTTTAATTAATGAGATAATATGATTATATTAAGGGATTTTATATTGAATTTTCGCTGATAAAACATTTTATTACCTTCCTCCTGTCTGTATTAACGTTAATGCACACGTGTTATAATAAGTGAGGTCAAATTACCCATTTACCCCGGAAGGTGCCCAGTTGAAGCATATCCCAAAATCACAATCAAAATCATCCAATAAATGAGCCAACTTTTTTTTAATATATAAAATTCATTAATAATTCGAAATTTCTTCCTGGACAGTAAACTGAACCCATGTTTATCGAGGGGAGAGAAATGAAAGGTAAGATAACGTAAATATATCATTATATTATATATAATCATTTTTAATCGTTTGGAGCTGACCCTTCTTTCTTTTTTTTCTTATTACCAAATATCTCTATTGCCCAATCCTTAATATGAAAATGTTATAATGATTAAATTCCTTTCTATTATAAATTATTTTTATTTATAATACTTAAGTATAAAATATCATTTAAGAGTTACGACTTAACTCAGGCTTACTCAGATGGGTTGGAAGAAGCTTTGACAATGACATTCCACGCGGTAGCATTGACATACTTTCGTCCGCTGAAGTCTGCTGCAACTTCCCTTCGTCGGGTCTGGGGAAATTTCGCGATTCTCACGCTCCATCACAACATTACCTTGACTAGATGAAAGTGACGACTAATGTTCGTTCGACATCTGAGTCTGGGGATTGATTCCTCAAGGACCGATGATCGGGGAAGCGATCCTTGTCGTGTCTACTGCCCCGTCTCGTGTCCATCTCCAGAGAAGGCAGGGGAGGACGAGAGAGATCGTTGGGAATCATGGCTCCCTCATTCACGTCCGAGTCCGGGATGAGGACTCGGACGGAGGAGCCACTGAGACAAGGAACTTCGACGATTTTCCAGCGCCTGACGTGATTGGCACAATCGAACCCATCAACTGCAACAATGACACACAGTGCCTGTTCTGTGAGTGGGAACAGGAAAGGAAGAATCGAAGCAGGGCAACCATGCAAGAAGATCATCCTGTGTTGGTGAGACCCATTGAATCCTTGAACGCGAGGTGGAGCACGCATAAGTTGACAGATAAAAATGAGGTCCACTCCACTCTTAGAAGCACGAAGCACCCCGAGATGTATCATAAACCCAATCAGAAGATCTCAATGTTATCAAAGTATCTCCATCTACACTCTGTTTTGCGTTGACCCAGAAGAAGCCCGAAACAAGGTACATATCGAATGAAATCTAGGAAGATGTATGGCTCGGTAGAGAAGAAAAGGGTTACGTGGCCCTGAAGTCCGGATGGGTTGTCCCAATTGCCAGCCCCAAATGATGGATTGACTTTGATTGGGGCACAAGTATCCATCATCGAAGACCTAATCTTGAATCAGTTTCTGTTGTGATATCAAACGGCGATGTGACGCCTAAACGTCAATGGGCCAACGGTAAGTTTGAGATCCACCGACCCCATCCATCCGACACCCTGTTCATGGAGAGATTCCACGTCAATTGAGCTCGTCCTGTCAGTAGTCATGGACTTGAGTAATATTATTGATAAATATTATTCAATGGTGAGGCCTGGTAACAGTGGTTGTCAGGTTTTAAGAACAGCATAAAAAAAGTTCTTAATTTTTTCGTCGGTTACGGATTACAACCTAATGGCGAATTCTATGTATATAAATTTAGAGGCGATAAGACAACCCTAGTCAAGTCATCCGAGAAAATCACCGTAGGATAGGGCCCAAAAAATGAAGAGCATGCAAGTTACTTAACCTTTTTTTTACTACTGTTGAAGGGACACAGAAGAGTCTCGAGTCTAGTGCCTAGCTTACAGTGAGGTCAGGATGATTTGCATCTACTAAGATCGCCTCCTCACACGCCTTCCGTTGAGGTTCACCGACTCTGTTGCAGCCTGATCACTAACTGGGTCTTGCCCGAATATGCTGCTGCCACTCCTCTTCTTGCTTGAAACAGGTCCCGAGCTCTCATGGGCTGATGCAAACGTCCTGAGAAGCTCGGACAGAAGAGAAGGGCAGCTCTCTTCCAGATGCTTGAAGTCCTCTGACTGCATTACCACTGGAAGTGGAAAGGAACGGACATGATGAAATACTTCGGCAGCAAAAATAATATGTTTGGCAATGACCAGTGCTCGAGGAAGATAGTGACTGCTGCAAATTATCATTCTGAGAAGATGCCACAGGCAACATAATAAAATTCAGGAAGCCCCATGAATAAAGGCTTCAGTTGGGTATTCAATAGCAAATTATGGTCCCCTCATGAGCTACTCGATTAGTAAGGACTTCCACACATCCCGTTCAGAATCTGAGGGAAAGAAAACATAGAAGGCTTCAACTTCCCAAGAGAACCTTCCAGCTCGCATCGATATAAACAGAACCAGCTAATGAAACTAAAATCTTCCAGGCACTTAACCAAATGATGTTTCTAGACCCAGCTATCTTGTTACCATTGTATTCAACTCATAAAATCTATGGATATCTCCCCAAGCTAAATTATATAATTTAAAAAAGATGGAACTCCTTCTGGGAATCTCAACGAGATAAAACATCTGGAAGCACCTAAAATATATTCTGCAGATATGACAAAGTATTAAACTTGACATAATCTGAAAGAGAGCATTTCAGAGATTCTGTACCTCCCAAGTTTTCTGGAGTTGCAATGAACTGCAAACATGCTGCTTTCAGTTGTAGGCACTGGTGCTGCTCGGCCAAGGCAAGTGTCGTTGCCACTGTATTGGGATTGATCTCCTCGCTCAGTTTCGATTCGCACAACAGTTTCAGCCGCTCGAGATTGTAGTGGTCAGCAGCTGCTAGCAGATGCTGAATCATGATAGTTGATGTACACAATGATGGGGAGTCCATTATATCACTAACATCAGGCAGTGTGTCTGTGTAAATGAATAGGAGCATTGCCTGCAAGTAAAGACAAAAAAAAAAAACTCGGCAATTCAAATTTCTACAGGAAAAAGGTTAAGCTTCTCGGGGACGTGCCTTAAACCTCATTTCTAGTGAGACATTTTCTTATCCTGTTAACTAATATAACACCCTTTTTTTTCCGTTCTTATTTCTCATATTCCTTCTTGACCCAAGAAGAGGACCTTGTATCAACTGCCAGTGCCTAGACAAGTAGACAATGATAATATAGGACAAACCCTAAGGTGAATTTTCACCAATAAATTTTATGTAGTTGCATCATAAAATCGTCCTTTTTCTCCATCTTTTTAAATAAGAACAACAAAATAAGAACAGTAAAAAGCTAAAAAGAACAAACTGCATTTGGCTAAAACTTGGGGCTAGCTGTAGCAAATTAACTAAAAAACAATGACAAAAGGAGCAGACTTAAGAGGATTACCTTAAAGATGGAGGGCTCAATGTCCTCCACAACTATTTCGTTGATAGTACGGTCACCAATTAGTCCAAAAAATTGAGCTCTGAATACAGGGGAACGAGCGGCCAGCACCAACTTATGAGCTTTAAAAGTTTCATTGCCGACCTTAAAAACTATGTCGCACCCAATTTCATATTCAAACAGACCTTTCAGACACTGATCCATATCTGATGGAGGCACTGGTATTGAATACTTTTTTGGTCCCTCCGTACGACTTCTAACAACTCCAACTGTGCATTGCATGACAAGGCAGTCATCCTTTAAGTAGTCAGATGCCTCCAATGCATTTCTTCGTAGAAAACGTTTGTAACCCCTGCATCATGGGCAAGTGCAGAAAACTGTTCACTACAGAGAAAGTGGAACAAACGTTCCTTACTATCAGTTATAACAATACACTGGCCATGTATAAGCCTATTTACACATACATCCTTGCATAATATCAGAATTTCAATCTTGAAGAGCATCAAATTTAATACCATATTTTCCAATGTTGAGTCACCCTCCATTACATTAATGCTAATATAAGAGAATCTCTATTTTGAGACCTCTTCCATCTGAAGCCTGACTTTATATTATGCAGAAATTTAACTCCATCTAAGGAAACTACCCAAAAAGAAAGCAGAAGTGAGAAAAACCAACAGAGATTACCGTAGTGAGAGAACATTCTGTGACTTCATTAATTGATAGCCTCCTCTGTAATTTTTTGGGTGATTATTTCACTCTTTCCCTCCTTTCCCACTTCACCTTTCTTTTTACATTCTGGAAACCAATATTTGTACCCTGCCCCATCTCTCACCACTCTCTATTCACAATCTCAATGGGCTATATTAATCCTGTTCTTTTGAACACAATGGAGAATGATAAAACAGATTGCTGAAAAAGGAAGTTAGTGGATGGAAAACGTGTTTTGCTTGGTCCACTAAAATCAGATAAGTTAACAACAATATTGCTTTTTAGCCGATTCGTTGTATGAGCTTACTGATAAGAATTTATAATATAACATAAATCTATTGTAAACAAAACAAATATTCTTCCAAAAACCTTTGAGCTTGCACGATAAGTGCAGCCAATATAAAACCATTTTCAGGTTGACAATGAAACAAGGCAAATGCACTGGTGCGTGAGCACAGGTTCATTGCCCAATAAGTATGAGAATCCTATTAGTTAGATATGAGCACAAAAATATGAGCGCATCAAGCACAGCTAGCCCCACCTGAAAGCCCGACAATCAGTATATGTTAGGAATCTGGAACAAGAATCTTGACGTTTAAGCACTGCCATTGGACATGAAAGAGCATGGAACTTTACATTTTCAGCACTGTGCGTTGCCTCACAATTAGCAGCAAGTATCATTTGAAAGTAACCAACAATTCTAAATTTAACCCAATCAGGCAACCATCAACTGCAAAAAGAACAAAAGGAGCTACATTTGAAAACATACCACATGCTTCCTCGGCACTTTAGCGTGTAGGGTCCGCTCTCGAGGGCACGATCGAAGTGGCTATGCACCTTATGCTTCCCCTTCCCGCTTTGGTCGATCAACGTCAACTCAAAAAGTGCCCTCACGTCCGTACCTTCGCCGGCGAGCGCGATGAAGACCGACACATACACCGAATTGTCCTCGGGATTCTTCCCGTCGGGATAGAAGTAAATCGCCCAGTCGAACCCGCCCACCGTGAACAAGTCGCTCGAGATGTACTTCCCCGATCCCATCCCCTTCGCGAGCGAATACCCCCTGATCGTAAAACAGTGGGACCCATTCACCGTCTCGTTCACGGATTTGGAGGTCGAGCCGGCCGCCGCCTTTGTCCTGGAGCCCTTCGGCTTGGGCTTGAGCGCGTCTGCTTCTAGGGTTTCCGGATGCATGACGTCTGTTGAGGTAGCATGCGACTGAGGGAAACGATGTGGGTTCTCGAGGGAGAAAGGAGGTTAGTGCAAGAATTCGAAGGAATCGGCGATGAAATTGGGAGGGGCGCGACCTGATTGATCGGAAACGGTGACGGCGACGGCGACTCGAGACGGAGTCTACGCTAGAGAGAGAGAGAGAGAGAGAGAGAGACAGACACACAGGCACACACACAGACAGACAGACAGAGTTACTCTAGCTTCTATATAACGGTCTCAGTTAGGTGAGCGCCAAGTGGTGTCTTTTTAATTAAAAATAAAATAAAATAAAATAACCCGTTTAATATAGTCTTTGGTTTTTTATGTACAATTTCGCAACAACCTCACACTACATAATCCTTTCACCTAGAGGACCAAATGAACATATTCTTTTTTTTTTTTTGGTATAAACCGCCGGTATTCAGATGGATTTTGTCAAACTAATTAATCCGGATCGCCCCGGATCGGCTCATTTAAGGGATTAAGAGCTCCCCGTCGCAGGTGGGACTCGAACTCGAGTTCTCCCATTGGGATGATGAGTGACGAACTACTCTACCACGCCCACGGTGGGTTACCAAAGGAACATATTCACAACACATGGCGAAGCGACTTGTTGGAAGGCGAATCTTCATAATCGACATAAGATCCACTTGTGGAGAATTATGGAGTGAAAGCCTCCCTTGGCGGACGACGACATACAATCGACAAACATCATAGAATGGAACACATAAGCTACTTTTTAGGGCTGCCTGACAAACTGAGCCAAAAGCAGTGATAGGGAAGGAAATTCTTCTCCATTATGCTGCTCTTTCCAATGAGTTACGGTTACTCAGAACTCAAATTCTGTGTGCTGGGGGGAGAAGCCAACAAGTGCAAATCCTTCCTGGAAGTGAGTCTGGAGTACACACCAAAGAACCAGGGCATCACCATCACAGCAGGCATAGCATGGAAGGATGGCTAGAGGATCAGGAGATGGGCACGAGAGACCAAAACGCAATCTCCACTCCGAGCACAATCTCTGGCAGTACTTCTAGGACTACAGACGGCCAGAGAAGAAGAATGGCAACACTTGGAAATCCACTCATATTACCACCAAACAACCCAGAGAGTAAGAAGAAGAAGAAGAAGAAGAAGAAGAAGAAGAAGAAGAAGAAGAAGAAGAAGCAATGTGGACCTCCACTGGTCAGTATACGACAGAGTTATGGATACCGGATATCTCATGTCTACTTTCGATGCAGCTCAATGTAAGTGGATGCCTCGGATCCACAGCCATGAAGCAGCAGCACAGAACCTGGGACAATCTGCTATGCTTTTGGCGAACTATGATCTGCATGTAAATGTCTATTATGAATGCAAGTTTCCTACAGGAAGGGAAGGAAAAAGAAGACGCTAAAGAAAATTAATTTCTTTTCTTTTTGCAAGGAAAATAAATTCAAGAATCCTACCTGGAAAATCCATATTTGTGGAATTCCCTTGGAAATCTATTTAAGCGAAGATTTTTAATGCCCTTAGTCCCACCATATCGAGTGTTTCCCCCCCCCCCTTTTTATATTTCTACTATTGTTTAAATTAAATGATATTTTCAATAATTGATGAGACTTTTCCAATTTCGAGGATAAGAATAAATATAAATGAATTTAAATAAATTTTATTGTAAATACCTGAATCAGTTATTCGCAGCCGGCCACGTCAGATCGATCACTCATGGAAGCCGGTGGACACGTCGACCTATATGGTAAGATAGAGGACCCGCGGGTGATCCTATCAGACTTGGCTCCAGCTCACTATCCTCTCGCCACTGAGTCGGTCACCTTCGGTGGAGATCTCGGATCTCTGTTTTTCTCTGAGCAGCGGAGCGATGAAGCCACCCGTCGGCGGAGATCTCCTCAAGACCTCGGCCGTGATCAAAATCCTAACCTTCGTCTCCATCTCCATCGCCTTCTTCTACCTGGGCAAGCGATGGTCCAAGTCCGACGGCTACCAGCAGCTCATCTTCTTCTCCTCGTCCGCCTCCCCCGACGCGGCCGCTCAGCAGCTTCCTCCCTCGGTCGCCCTCTCCCCGAATCTCGGCAAGCACTTCAACCTTTCTGCCCTTATTATGCAGGGCTCAGAGCAATATCTACAGCCGCCCTATGCACCTACGCCACTCTCCTCCCTCACCACCGTGGCAATCACCGCTTCTCCTCCCCCTCCGCCGCCCATTCCTCCTCCTCCGCCACCACAGATCACGAGGTTCGGAATCGTTGATGAGAACGGGACTATGTCGGAAAACTTTGAGGTCGGCGAATTTGATCCGGACTTTGTGGATGACTGGAAGAACAATAGGAGTGAAACTCTGGTTGATGGGGGTAAAGAGGGTGGAAGTGGGGGCCGAATTACGATCAGAAGGTATCAGCTATGCCCTCAGAGCATGAGGGAGTACATACCGTGTTTGGACAACATGGAGGCAATTAAGAAACTGAATTCGACGGAGAAAGGGGAGAAATTCGAGCGCCATTGCCCCGACAAGGACAAGGGATTGAATTGCTTGGTCCCACCTCCAAACGGGTATCGGCAACCTATTCCGTGGCCAAGAAGCCGTGATGAGGTAATTGTTTCTTGGTGATCTTGGTTTTTGCTTGTATGATGAAAATGGAAGGAAAATTAGTGTAGCATAGAGGATTTGTGTGGCGGGTAATTCTTTCCGTTTTAACTACCGAAATCAAAGAATTTTATGGTGAATGGATCACTCTGTCTATAGATCTTCTCTAGGTTATATATACTGTTGAAGTTACATACATACATACATACATATATACACACACATATTCAAATGAAGGACGTAATCAATCTACGGAAAATCATAGTCATGCAAACTGCGGTTTTCTTGTAGGTTTGGTTCAAAAATGTTCCCCACACTCGACTGGTTGAAGATAAAGGGGGTCAGAACTGGATTTACAGGGAGAAGGATAAATTTAAGTTTCCTGGTGGCGGAACACAGTTTATTCATGGGGCGGACCAGTACTTGACCCAGATCTCGCAGGTTAACAATTCGCCTATTTTAATGTAACTGGACTGGGCAATATTGGTTTGGTCATATATCTGATATGAAATACTTCCATGCAAGGTTAGATGGTACCAGACATTACATTTGGTCGCCATATCCGAGTTGTGCTGGATGCTGGGTGTGGAGTTGCAAGTTTTGGGGCTTATCTGCTGTCGAGAAATGTCATCACTATGTCTGTAGCTCCAAAGGATGTTCATGAGAACCAAATTCAGTTTGCTCTTGAGCGAGGTGTGCCGGCAATGGCAGCAGCATTTGCTACTCGCCGCCTGCTTTATCCTAGTCAAGCTTTTGACTTGATACATTGTTCAAGGTGCCGAATCAACTGGACTCGCGATGGTAGTGATCCCTGTCTAGTACTTCTGGCAAACTTGTATACAAGAATATTATTAATGTGCAAAACCAAGTAGATGCATGTTAAAATCTTTGTTGATTAATCAAAACTATAGGCCAGTGGCCCATTCAATTCGATGTTGGCTTTAACTATTTCATATCAATTTATATTCACAATGCCTGTATTCAATTTTATCTTGCAATAATGCACTCTCTATGTGATTTTCATTTTCTGCATTTGTCAAGATGGTATTTTGCTACTCGAGGTCAACAGAATGCTCCGAGCTGGAGGGTACTTTGCTTGGGCTGCACAGCCAGTTTACAAGCATGAGCTTGTTCTTGAAGAACAGTGGGAAGGTATCCGCATGCCATTAAAGTTTGGAATGTTTAAATTTTTTGTTACATTTTTCCCTTCTAACATTGTGCACAAAAGTCATTTTACATCCCTGTCTCTTGGCCAATGATGGCATGTACTACTAGCCTTTTTGCTGTAACATTTTATCTAGGATTGAAAATGAGATGACCTCATGATTTCTTCTGGTGAGATATTAGTGAATGTAACTGCAGTCTGGAAAATGTGGAATTCTTGAAAGTTTTGATATGTTTGTGTTGAAAATTTACTTCTGATAGCTCCTATTGAATTGTTGTCCCTTTTGTAATAAATTCTCAGAGATGCTTAATCTCACAACTCATCTTTGCTGGGAGCTTGTAAAGAAGGAAGGATATATTGCTATATGGAGGAAGCCATTGAACAACACTTGTTACCTAAGCAGGGGGGCCGGTGCCAGTCCTCCGCTTTGCGAACCAAATGATGACCCAGACGATGTTTGGTATGTCTGTCCCTTTCTACCTCCTATCTAGTGACATCATGATTATCGAATGCATGAATTGTGATTGTATGGATCATAGCCCTTTTCAAGATGCCCTTCAAGTTAGTTACATGAACAATTTGTTACTTGAGGTTGTATGTTTTTTTAGGCGACACTTTTATCTCTGTTGACATAGAGCTTATTGACATAATATTTGGATAATTTTATCAGGTACACTGATCTGAAAGTATGCATCACTCGCTTACCCGAGAATGGATATGGGGCAAACATCACAGATTGGCCTGCACGTCTGCAAAATCCACCTGATAGACTGCAGACCATTAAGATGGATGCTGTAATATCCAGAAATGAGCTTTTCAGGGCAGAATCGAAGTACTGGAATGAGATTATTGCAAGCTATGTGCGGGCTTTCCACTGGAAGGATATTAGACTAAGAAATGTATTGGATATGAAGGCTGGCTTTGGAGGGTATCCTACTCACATGATGTATTTCCCATCAACATCATATTTCTTTGGTTATTGACTTTGCTTTTTGTAAAATATTTTTGTAGCTTTGCAGCAGCATTAATTGAGCATCAGCTTGATTGCTGGGTTCTTAATGTCATCCCTGTTAGCGGCCCCAACACATTGCCTGTCATATATGACCGTGGCCTTATTGGAGTAATGCATGACTGGTATTTCGATTATCCTTTAATGATTACTTTTTCCTTGGTTTTATGTCCTAGATTCTCATTAAATATTCTAACTTTTTATACTTGTTTCATTAAGTTCCGAAATTAAGTTGCATAAAATGCATCAGGTGTGAGCCGTTTGACACATACCCAAGAACATACGACTTATTGCATGCAGCTGGCCTCTTTTCCGTGGAGAAGAAAAGGTATGAAATCATCTTTTTACTTGTGGTATCATAACATGGGCTGGATTTTGTGGGCTTCACATAAGTTTTTTTTTGGGTTGAAAGCCTCCATTTTTCTTTGTGCCAGATGCAACATGTCAACTATAATGCTCGAGATGGACAGGATTCTGAGACCAGGGGGGCGTGTATATATACGGGACTCTGTCTCTGTTATGGATGAACTTCAGGAAATTGGTAAGGCCATGGGATGGCACATGACATTGCGGGATACTTCTGAGGGCCCTCATGCAAGTTATAGGATTCTAACATGTGAAAAACACCTCCTGCGTGCTTGAGAAGTTGCTAAGATGCTAAATTCACGGAACAGTCACCTGAATGATTACTTTATGGGGGGGAAGGAGCATAGAAACGGGTTCTTAAGAATAGAAGTACCCAGCGATATGCGCAATATTACTGACTGAGAGGGTCTAATTTTGTGTGTAGTGTTACTTGTTCGATAGGGCAGACAAGCGTGCCATTTTAGACATTTTGTATTTTTTTTTAGGGGAAATTGATACTGAAGTTATATTCTTGAATTTCTTTGTACATGTACTCCAAAGATTCAGGATATCTGTTTAACGGATCGGTTCCGCTTCCCCTATTTACTCCTTCAGCCATTCCTGCATGACACAAATTGGTGCAAGAACAAGTTTATGATTGAAGCAAAAACCGACCCAAACAGATTATATCAAGAGATCAGTCTCGACCGTTTCTTCCAAATTAGTTCTCTCAAACAATGGAACTGTGGAGCGTCGGATGTACCAGATGACCAAACAGCCATCGAGCGTTTTAGGTTTTATTGTCTGTATCACACCGAGGCCTCCACATTTGACGTTGTTGGTTCTGTTCTTGCTTCATGGCACGTAGAGGTTTTTCATCGCTTGCCAGGCTTGCGGGGTTCTGTTCTTGTTTCACGGTCTGTTGAGGTTTTGCGTCATTCCTAGCAGGCCGCCTGTTCCAATTTTTCTGTGATGATGACCCCTTGATATTCTGCTGCATGGGACTACGATAAGTCACTTTATTGCCAAATATGGGAGCTGAGCTATCAGACCCGATCTTCTGTAATCGTTGCTGCTGCAGCTGCATCGATCTCAAACCCTGATAAGCAGGTGGACGGTGGCTACCATTCTGACCCCCGGTATGATGTTCATTCCTTGGAGGAGCCCCCACCAAGTGCTGAGTAACTTGAGGCCTTGCCAGGAGAGCAAGTAAAGAATATGGATTTTGATTTGCTGATATGAGGCTGTGGTAGGAGAACTCAAAGGCCTCAGATATCCTAGTAAGTTGCCTGCTGCTCACTGCCCTTGCAGTGTTCTCAGGCTGCTCGAAAGGGTCCTCTACCTAACCAAACATTAGAAGTAACTACATTTAGGATCAGTTTGCTTTTAGCATAAGTAATTCACCCTATTCTTTCCCATGTCAAGAAAATATTTATGATTACATTCCAAAACATTTTTTAAAATAAAAAATTCATTTTTAACAACGAATATTTGAGATCACAATGATTTACTATTTCTAAAGGAAGACATAGAAGAGGGACATTACAAATATCGCATATGTCTTTGGCATCCATCTGGTGTTGCTGCATAACCTCTCCCACTGCCCAGTGTATGGGCAAATTCCAAGCTCCGCAGCTTTAGCAGTAATGCCAGAAAACTGCAGAAGAGTCTCCAGGACATAAAAATTAGTAACGCAAGGAAACTCTTTAATTCTGCCAAGGAAATTATTCCTCCACAATGTTTCTCAAGGTGAAAGAAATGCAGTGATTAATAGTGTTACCTTAGCAAGAAATGTAATGAAGAGCTCAGACAAAGAACTCCGATTAATAGGGCGAGATTTGTTTGATGTAAACTTGTCTATGTTAGTAGCACAAGTTTCTGCTATATGTCTCTCTGCATCCGCCCTCACACCTATGTCATGTATTAAAAAAATGTTAGCCTTCCTCTTTTCCTCCTCCATTTTCTTAATTGAGTAAGCACTAGCGTATAACCAGACCTAAAAATTTCAGTCATCCAACAATAATTTTAAGTTATAAACGTGCATCCATATCAGGGGTCAAACTGTTGCTGACATGGATGGAAATGGGAACTTGAGCAAAATCTGAGAAAGGTAAACAAGGTAGAGGCACAGATGGGCTGTATCAAATATATATTATTGCACTGATCTTTTACATAAGACACAGGCTTATGGATGAATTTTGATAAAAGTAGCATCATCTGGCAACCCAACTTAAAAGATAACTGCAGGATGCGAGTTTATCTATGTCTACCAAGCAGTCAAAGAGAGAAGTGTATGGAAGGATAAGGAACTAGGAGTAAAGTAAACATTTTGACATCCAAACAAATTAAAGGAGAGATATGTTCATTAAGAGGATGGAAAAGGCACCTACCAAGCCCTTTGCATCACAGTCAAAACTATAGATTGAAACATATCAGATGAAATTTTATACCTTTGAGATCATCGGCAGCATTCCCAGGGTATATATTTCTTAGTGGGGGGAAAATTGGTGGTAAACTCGTCTGCAATAGAACAAAGAATATAATAAAAGAAATAGAAGAAGAAAACCTGATGGTAAGAAAATTATTCCACTTGCAATGAATTCTTAGAATTTCATGGTATCAAAACCTAGTTCTTTCAATGGGCTGGAAACAAAGAAGGCAGTTCATTCCAAGCTGACCTGAAAATGAAAGATGACCAGCAGACCAAGAGTGTACGAGTTGAAGGTTCCATGTTTGGGATTATTGATATCATGTGCTTTGGCCCATTCCTTGACCTAGATAAGCAAGTGAGAGAAGTTAAAAGTAGTAGAATTACTTCTTTTGCCATCTTTTCTTTCCACTTCCCCTCCTTAATACGTTAAATTGAAGAACTTTATAAAATCAATGAGCATTGTCTTATAAAACAAAACATACAAGCAAAACCATGTCTCGGAAGCGTCCATCTATCCTGCCCAGCCAAAGCAAGAACTTTGACTTGATTTGGCCCTGCAGATTATCTACCGAAATATCGCACGAGATTCTCTGGTAGTAGCTCTCAAACTTCAATATGGGCACTCTAGCATGTTGCACGAATTGCAGTTTGCGCCATCCACCTTTCCACATCAAAATTGCTTGGGAATAACTTGTATACATGTAAGAAGGTATCGATACAAATGTTTAGATATTGAAAAGGAAAAGGCGGAAAAAAAGGTTACCATTTCTCAAAGCTCCTAATAAATCTTGCAGTAGCTTCTGTTTATGTTTCTTCCCAGTAAATGTAATATATGCAGTGTTGGATAAATGAACGGAAATATCCAAGTCGCCCGAAGTAGTGAAAAGATTAGATACAAATGATCCAAATGGTTCCACGGTTGCACCTGTTTAAAACATGAAGAACCACAATGATACCAATTAAAACATTCACATTGGTGAGCAGGTGATCACCAATTAAAGCATTCACATTGGTCAGTGTATCTCCTGTCCTTTCCTCCTTAATACATGCACATTTGGGGATATCTACTAACCATGAGAAGTCTTAAAATTGCATACAAATGAAACAGAAAGAGAATCACTGACCTTATATAGAACTGATAGTAACCAATGAAATTGAGAAACAAGCACTCTTACTTTGAGATGCTTCCCATTACGTTTTAATTTTGGCTGATGTTTAAAACTTCTTTTTGTTTCTCTCTTAGTAAAGACAAGGGAATCTTAGTGGCTTGTAAAAAAGAGGACCATTTTTGTACGATCATATATAATTACCTTTCACATAAAGTGGATGCAATAGAATGAAATCTTAGTCTTTCCTTTACATTAAAGTTAGACAACTTGTTGTTCCATATGTTTATCATATCTCTGCATTTGGTTCATAATATTTTTATGCACATATATAGTTTTTACATCTGTGTGAGAGAGAGAGATTTTGGGGCAAGTAACCTCTTAAACTTTCAACTGATTCAACAACTCTTCTCAATTCATCTATGATCTGAAATCGAATAGCCCAATCTCCCTGCTGGGGTTTGACCACTGTGAGTACATCGTTGATGATAAGATCCAAAGTTCTATTGTTATTCATTTCTCAGTGCTGTTAACAGAAAACATGATGTCAACTATGTTACCAGGTCAAGAACAATCCCAGGAACCAATAATCTGGAAAAAGGAAAACAGCAGGTACAACAAGAGATCTTACCAAAGCAATGATATCTCATACAAATGCAATCATTCAGTAACTTAACTTTGGATCATTTCTGCAAATTGAAACCTGAAAATCCTTAAGGCATCCATGATCATCTGAATAGGAAAAAAGATTAAAATTAAAGATGTAAAATTATCTGTCAAACAGCAAAATCATTTCTAGTAAAGAAGCACATGCATTATGATGTGCAGTGACAGGCATATTGAATCAGAGATTGATGATAGTACATGCTTGTGATGTACTATCACAAAAGGAAGTTATGATGCTGACCTGAAAATGAAGCATTGTGAATCGTGATCCAATTAGTTCTCAAGTTAGATGAGAGGAGGCTAAGATGCTAGATTCTATCACCAGTTCAATTCTTTGGACTACAGTAGAAAAAGAAGTTCTACAAACAATATTGTAAATGTCCTTTACAAGATGCAAGAAGGATATTAAAGTCCTGAGAGCGCTAGGATGTCCTTTGCATCTATGACTTAACATAAATTACTATTTCCAGTTGTAGGAGATAAGCAGCTCCACATTGCCCCTCAAATTATTCGCAGCCAAAATTATGGGCCTAGCAAGATATATATTTTTATAATGTTACGAAATTTAAGCTTTAAAAGATGCATTTGATTCTTCCAGGTTCTCCTAGAACAAAGATGTATAAATTTTCCACAACTGACAGGTGAAGGTAGTATTTTTATGACAATGCTCATTGGATTATCCCTCTATTCTTTATCCAAATGTTGTACTGAAAAGCAATTCCTTCTATCTCCTCCAAAACAGTGTACTACAACAGAAAAGACAGGGAACCCCTGCGGTTATGAATATAACCAACTCTGTCGTCAGAAACTGTCCAACAGTTCAAATACTGCAGAAAGGCCCATAAATGACATGATATTATCACCAAAAGCTTGAACAAAATTGGCATTGATGATCGCCTAACGTGTGGGACCAAAAGCAGATCGATCCTGTCATGGGTAATTCACTCGCACACATGGACGAACACCCAGTGGGCAACCAAGAAGACCCAGTGAAGGGCACGCTGTTGCAACGGAGGAACATCCAAGATCAAGAGAACTCACCTTACCCTCGGCGAGAATTTGCGATGGGAGCTCAACCCGACATAGATCGAACTGACTGCACTTCACATTTCAGCCGGAGTCCCCCGAGTGGCCCGAAGATTCCTCCCCGCTAGAAGGGGCGGAGACATAGACCCTGCGAGGGAACACTAAAGAAGTGGACTTTAGCTTCGCGAGGAAGGTTGTCCAGGGTGAGCAAACATTACATGAGCGTGACTATGCCACCTGGCTGAGTAAGAACCAATGATAGGTTGACACGTGGCAGGATAATTTTAAATATTTCACCAGCACATTTACTGTCACAAGAGACGGTGCGTTAACGGACAGCTTCAGCCCCACTGCCTCTTCCTTTCCATCTCTCTCTCCACGCAGTTCACTTCAGAATGCTCCTTCCAGTTGCGTAAGATGTCCACCACCCAAGAGGGCAAGTTTTTTTTTTTTTTTTGTTTTTTCCTCTCTATCTCTTGCTTCTTCAATCTCTATCCCTCATTGAAGCTGGGGAATCGACATATAATGGAATAATTTCACACCATTTCTGTGTCACTCCTCGAAGTCGAGCAAATGTCCGACTGTTGCTCTACCGTGGAGATCAACTAAAGGGAACAATTTCAGAATACCAAAAGGAAGGGAAAGAAAAGGGACAGGATGCTGCAAATGCAGATTCGCTCGACTGAGAGGATGCCGGAGATTTGCTTCCATTCCGAGGTGGGCAAAGGGAAGGGGAAGAGGGGAAGGGAAAGGGGCCATTTAAAACAAAACCCTGGTAGACAATAATCGATCTAAGTTTTGCTTGACGGAGAGGCACTAGAGCTAGAGGAAGGAGGAGGAGGAGGAGGAGGAGGAGAAATCCCTTTTTATCTCCCGCAGATTTATCAGCGAGTTAGCTGAGCTTGTGCAGATAAATCTACATTTCACTAAAATCACACACAACAAAGAAAGAAAAAAATATCAATGAAGACTCATATTTCCCTTCCCGATCAGAAATCCATTTATCACAGGCAGTATCTCCCCGTGGCCCTTCGCCTCTAATCCACAAAAAACTCAAGGGTATACTTGTATCCGCAGATGGTAAGCGTAATTGCTGCAGCCTTAGGAGCTCGTCCCGTGTAGATGAATCGAATATGGCATTTGACTAGATTCACACAGAAAATGGGGAAAACATAGGCTATTTGGCGGTAAAATTGAAAACATTTACTCCACAGGAGGAGGATGGGGGAGTTTTTTTTTTCTTTTATATTGATTGTGTGCGATAGGATAAGAATAAATTAATTTATTTTTTGATGATATATTATATAATTTAAGGTTTATTATTAATTTTTAGATATTAAAATTTAAATTTATTTTATTATAAATTATTAACTCACGAAACTGATCGAGGAGAAAGGGGAGAGTTGCTCCAGTTTCTAAGTGGAAGAAGGGAGAGAGGGAGAGCGGCTGCTTCCGTCTCTTCTCCGTTAATCCCGGCACATAAGGTCCAAATTTCCCTGCCACGTGTCAATCATTCGTTGGTTATTAGCCAGCCACCTCGGCAACTGCAGCTTATTGGCTTGACCGTTGACCTGATTGGACCAGGGGAGAGTCCTCGTCATAGGAGGAGGTGTGCACGTTATGGTTGGTTCCCGGGAATAACAAAAAAAACTAAGAGGGCCTTTGTATCTAATGGACAAAATAATAAATTAATGAAGAAAAAACCCCCGCTGTGCATCTTCCCTCAGAAAGGACCAAGATGAATAAAACATAAAAGTACAAGGATCAAAATGGGAGCTTCCATTACTGAAAAGCCCTGAGCCCCCGATTTGTTTATTCACAACCCTTCGAACTCTGTCCTGACAGAATCCCTGTCTCAGAATCTATCACCGACGTCCCCCCTGCTGGACCGTCGGTCGTCTCCCGGCAGACATCTCAGCTTCCTTGGCGTTTTCCCTCTCCCAGAATCCCCCATCTCTACTAATCGACGTCGTCGACTGTGACATCATCGCTGAGTTGCATCATTTCTTCGGTCCTGGCCACTCCCTGGACTGTCTGCGCTCGGGTTGATTTCCAGGTTCCTTCTCTCTTGTCCAGCATAATGGAGCACATAAAATTCGTAATCTATCCAGTTGTGCACAGATTGTCAGAAGCTTGATATATAATCTTGTTTTCCCCGAATACTGCACTGATCAGAATGTTTGGTGTATTAGTTATGTAGTTCTTACTTTCCCTGGAGTAAATTGTGCTGGCTCAGTCTCCTGGAGATTTGGTGCTTTCAGAAGTTTACGTAGTATATGGCGAGAGTCCTGTTTCATAATAAAACCACAGTCCTGCTTTAAATATATTAAAAAAAACCGTTGAAACTTTCTAAGCCCACTAATTATAATCTATCTCGTGCTTCCCCTGCGAGGGAAGTAAACAAAACTTCTTCTGGTGGCTCCTCTGAGTCGGAGCTCAGAATTTTGGTTCCCATGCATTGCAACTATTATTGCTTTTATGGGGGCTAATTTAGAGCAACCCCCCAACTTTAGGAAATGAATGAGAAACTCAAGAGGTTTTAAAACTGAGAATAGTTCTGCAATTCTAGTTGCTTTCCTCTTGAAATTCACATCTAATTTTGAGCTTGCAGCTTTGTATTTATTGGTTTCCTCGTAAGATCTCGAGAGTATGCTTAATTTACTTGCCCGTGATTTTTTTCTTTGAGGGAATTTTTGGTTTTATATCGTGACAGAACAGTCAGAGAGAGCGAATCCCAAAAAGGCCTCGTTTTTCCCTTTGTTTTAGCTCAAGGGAGCGATTGCCGAGTGTAAGAGCTCTGTTTTCTCTTCTCTCTCTCTGTCAAATTGTGGTTTCTGGTTCCATTTTTCAAGTTTTTAGGCTTACTGACTAACCCGATTGATGTAGGAGTTAACACGGACAGATGGTAAGGATAGTGATTGTCCCATTTTAAATGTAGAAACTACAAAAATGATAGCGTCTTTTGATCAGGACGGGAAGGAGCCCTGTCATGGCCAGGACCCACAGATTTTAAGGGCAGAACTGTAGTTTTTTTTCCCACCTCTTTTTTGGTGAAAGAGGGGTTCCTATTGTTATATTATGAAACCATGGGATGATTTGGATCCACGTGTAACTTTATCAAATTTTAAAAAATTACAAAATTTTGATCAGGCAAAGAAAATGGTATTGGAGGATTTGTCACAGTGTGCCTGCATTCCTCTCCTTCGGCTCCTCTTTCGTATTGGTTTTCAGCTGCTCGTAGTCCAAAACCTCCTCTGTCTACAAGATGTTAGATTATTGGTCAAACCTATCAACAACGGCACTCTTTCTACCATTGAAGGGGCAACTTTCCTCTTGCATTTGGGATTGCAAGCTTCTCTTGCTGATTCAATTAAAATCTCTTATATATTTCAGTAGTTTCTTTTTGGTGATTTTACTGTTTAAATTTCGCCCTTAGTTTGAGTAATGAATTTTCCTCATAATGCAGGTTTCTGAGAATGGCTGCAGCTTGTGAAGTCACAGCGACTGAGTTCTTGAAGGTATTCCTGTAATGGGCTAGAAGAGATAATTTAATACGCCAATGGACAATATATCTCGAGCTGTCTGTAGAGATAGAACTTTGATTGCTAGTCTTCTATGTTAAGCAAAAGGGAAGATTGGTCTTTCTGGTTTGTTGGGGTGTGTGGGTGGGGGCAGTGGTGTGGGGTTGGGTGGTTGGGGGCCCCGGGGGGTTGGGAATGGGGTGGCTGTAGTGGGGTTTGGGTTTAGTTTCTGCTCTTTTTTGTTGAAAGATGCAACCTTTGGTATATGTTTGATGTATTTGTGTGGATTTTGGATTTTTGATACAGGGTAGTAGTCGGCAAACCCTTTTTCTGCAGAGAAGTTTGCATAATCAACAAAGCCAGCTGCTATGGGGCATGTTTCAAAGTCAAAAGTGAATAACCAGTGTCAGGAGGCATATTTCTCTTAGGTGCCATGCTCAAGCTAATCCTGGATCTGTTGTCTCGGTTAATAAGAAACCACATTCAAGTGGAAAGCCTGCCAAGGAAATCATTCATTTGTTCTGTATACCATTCATTCAAGATAATGTGACAATGGAGCTTCTCAGATCAGTTCAGATCAGAGTCTCAAATCAGATTGTTGGGTTGAAAACTGAGCAGTGTTTAAATATAGGGCTTGATTCAGGCCTTTCAGCTGAGAGGCTTGGAGTGCTCAGATGGCTCCTCCAAGAAACCTACGAGCTGAGAATTTGGGATTGGACAGCTTCCTCAAGAAGAAAAAGCAGGAAGGTCTGAGCTCAGTGATTGTTGAGGTAGGGCCTAGATTGTCATTTATGACTGCTTGGTCAGCTAATGCAGTATCAATCTGCCAGGCTTGTGGGCTGGGAGAGATTACCCGGATGGAAAGGTCGAGGAGGTACTTGCTTTACAGCAAGGGTCCACTGACGGATCATCATATTAATGAGTTTGCTCAGATGGTTCATGATCGTATCACTGAGTGTGTCTACTCCCAAATGTTGATTTCCTTCAAGACCAGTGTGGTTCCAGAGGACGTTCTGTATGTTCCTGTGATGGAGAAGGGCTGGAAGGCATTGGAGGAGATTAATGAGAAGATGGGCTTAGCCTTTGACAAACAGGACTTGCAGTACTACACAAGGTTGTTCGTGGAGGACATCAAGCGAGACCCATCAACTGTTGAGCTGTTTGATATTGCACAGTCCAATAGTGAACACAGCAGGTACTGGTTCTTCACAGGGAAAATGATTATTGATGGGAAGCCCATGAGCAAGACCCTGATGCAGATTGTGAAGAGCACTTTGCAGGGAAACCCAAATAATTCTGTCATCGGTTTCAAAGACAACTCCAGCACTATCAGGGGGTTCCTTGTGAAACAGCTCCGCCCAGTTCAGCGCGGTGTGACTTGCCCGATGAGTGAGGTAGGTCGGGATCTTGATAAATGTTTATTCCTGAAACTCATAATTTCCCATGTGCTGTCGCACCACACCCTGGTGCAGACTGGTGCTGGGGGTTGCATCAGAGACACCCGGGAAGGGACTCTTTTGTAATTGCAGCTACAGCTGGGTACTGTGTTGGGAACTTGAACATGGCAGGGGCCTATGCTCTGTGGGAGGACCCATCATTTACCTACCCTTCTAATCTCACTTCAGCCCTTCAGATCCGTATCGATGCTAGTAATGGTGCTTTAGACTATGGGAACAAGTTTGGGGAACCCTTGATCCAAGGATATGCTCGTACATTTGGCATGAGGCTGCTCAGTGGAGAGAGGTGATAGTGGCTCAAGCCAATCATGTTTAGTGGAGGAGTTGGGCAAATTGATCACATCCATGTCTCAAAGGGAGAGTTTGAGATTGGGATGTTGGTGGTGAAGATTGGTGGGCCTGCATACCGCACTGGCATGGGAGGTGGGGCAGCATCGAGCATGGTTAGTGGGCAGAATGATGCTGATCTTGACTTTAATGCAGTTCAACAAGGAGATGCAGAGATGGCCCAAAAACTATACTGTGTGGTTTGTGCTTGTGTTGAGATGGGGGAAAATAACCTGATCATCAGCATTCATGATCAGGGAGCAGGTGGGAACTGCAATGTTGTCAAAGAAATCATTTATCCTGAGGGTGCTGAGATTGATATCAGGGCTATTGTGGTTGGTGACTACACAATGTCGGTATTGGAAATATGGGGTGCAGAGTATCAGGGGCACGATGCAATCTTAATCAGGCCTGAGAGCCGTCAATTGCTGGAGTCAATCTGTGGAAGGGAAAGGCTCTTGATGGCCATCATTGGGACTATAAGGGGTGATGGGCGAGTGGTATTGGTCAACAGTGCAGCTATTCAGAAGAACTATGAGAAGGGGCTCCCTCGTCCCCCTCCTGCTGTGGACCTGAAGCTTGAGAAGGTCCTTGGGGACATGCCACAGAAGAGCTTTGAGTTCCACCGTGTGGATGATGCACAGGACCCACTTGATATTGCCCCTGGGATCACAGTGGTAGATGTGCTGAGGCTTCCCTCTGTCTGCTCCAAGAGGTTCCTAGCAACAAAAGTGGATCGTTGTGTCACGGGCCTTGTTGCCCAGCAACAGACTGTGGGTCCCCTGCAGATTACTCTTGCTGATGTGGCAGTCATTTCCTGGACTTATACAGGCCTTACTTGGGGGGGGGGGGGTGGTTGGGGGTTTGTTGGGGAGCATGTGCCATTGGAGACCAGCCAGTTAAGGGCCTCCAGGACCCAAAGGCAATGGCAAGGTTGGCAGTTGGAGAAGCCCTGACAAATCTCGTTTGGGCAAAGGTCACTTCACTCTCTGATGTGAAGGCAAGTGGGAATTGGATGTATGCAGCCAAGCTTGACGGAGAGGGGGCAGCCATGTATGATGCTGCACTTGCTTTATCAGAAGCAATGATTGAGCTCAGTATTGCCTTTGATGGTGGGAAGGACAGCTTGTCAATGACTGCCCATGCTGGGGGAGAGGTGGTTAAAGCTCCAGGAAATCTTGTGATCAGCGTTTATGTGACTTGTGATGATATCACAAAGACTGTCACACCTGATCTGAAGCTCTATAATGACAATGCAGTCCTACTTCACATTGATCTAGGAAAGGGAAAGCAGCGATTAGGTGGGTCTGCCATGGCTCAGGTGTTTGATCAGATTGGAATTGATTGTCCTGATCTTGAGGATGTCTCCTACCCAAAGAAAGCATTTGAAGCTGTTCAGGAACTCATCAGAAATAAGATGATATCTGCTTGGCATGACATCAGTGATGGAGGCCTTTTGGTATGCCTTCTTGAGGTGGCTTTTGCAGGAAAATGCGGGGTCAACCTGGATTTGAGCTCTCATGGGAATAATTCCCTCTTCCAGATGCTTTTTGCAGAGGAACATGGCCTTGTTATGGAGGTTAGCAAGCAGAACTTAGATGCTGTACTGGAAAAACTTCATTCTGCTGGTGTTTCTGCTGATGTGATAGGCCAGGTGACCTCTGAACCTGTGATTGATGTGAAGGTAGATGGGGTGTCTCACTTGAATGAAGGAATCACTGCTCTAAGAGCTATTTGGGAGGAGATGAGCTTTAATCTTGAGAAGCTTCAGAGGTCGGCTTCCTGTGTGAACCAGGAGTGGGAAGGCTTGAAGTATGGGCATGAGCCCAACTGGAAACTGTCCTTTACACCCTCATTCACAGATGATAGGTACATGCTTGCAGCTTCAAAGCCCAAAGTTGCTGTGATTCAAGAAGAAGGCAGTAATGGTGATCGAGAAATGTCAGCTGCATTCTATGCTGCTGGTTTTGATCCTTGGGATGTTGCTATGTCAGATCTTCTGAATGGATCTGTCTCTCTGCAAGATTTCCGAGGAATCATGTTTGTCAGTGGTTTTAGTTATGCTGATGTGCTCAACACTGCTAAAGGGTAGTCTGCTTGAATTCGGTTCAATGAACCACCACTGAAACAGTTCCACGAGTTTTATAGATGGCCTGACATGTTCTCCCTCGGGGTGTGCAATGGATGCCAGCATGGCACTGCTCAGGTGAGTACCGGGCCCACAGGTGGGGGGTGTGCATGGTTCTGATGGAGATCCAGCACAACCAAGATTTATCCACAACGAGTCAGGTCAGTTTGAGTGCTGGTTCACAAGTGTGACCATAAAGGACTCTCCTGCTATCATGTTTAAGGGAATGGAGGGGAGTAACCTTGGGGTGTGGGCCGCCCACAGGGAAGGAAGGGCTTACTTCCCTGATGATGGTGTCCTCAACCATGTGGTCCACTCGGAGCTGTCTCGGCTGAGATACCGTGATGATGATGGGAGCCCTACTGAGTGTTATCCCTTCAATCCGAATGGGTCCCCCTAAGGAATTGCAGCAATCTGTTTACCTGATGGCTGGCACCTAGCGATGATGCCTCACCCTGAGAGGTGCTTCATGATGTGGCAGTTTCCTTGGTACCCGAAGCAGTGGAACCAGTATATGGACAAGATTGGGCCCAGTCCATGGCTCAAGATGTTCCAGAATTCTGGAGAATGGTGCTCTTGACCCCAAGTTACATCTGTCTTCTGCTGTTCCTTTTCGCTCATCTGAGGGACAATTTGTGTCAGCAGTTTCTACAAGACAGGAGAGAATCTTAGATTGTCCAATCGAGGTAACGCTACACTCCCTTTTTTATAAAATTGGAATTTTCTCGGGTGCATCTATTTCTGCCTGTACAGCCTACAATTATTTTCTCCTCAAGGGAATCGAGTTTCTTTGTACGAAAGACTTTGTTTCTTTTTTTTCTTAACCAGAGTAAGTTCTTTTAATACCCTTGATGCTTTTGGTCCTATTCATGTTCTGAAATGGAAACAGTCGTCTAATGTCTTCTGATGTGAGACATGTTTCTCTTATGTGATCTTTTACCCTTTTGCAGCTCATCCTCATGGGCCCAGCCAAGAGAAAAAGCAATGTGGTCATCAACTCAATGGCTCCTGTTGCAGAATTCTTCTGCAATTTCAGGCTTCCCCCGAGTCTTTATTTTTTTCCACGCGTATAGTATGTATCATCAATGATCATTCACAGGGGAGTCGAGGAACTTTGTTCTGTGATGCTGAAGCAATAAAGTGTTGAACTGCTGTTTGAGTTTATGCTTTGGGACGTTAGAACACTCTTCCTTTTCGAGCTGTGAACAGCAACATACGGCAGCAGGATAGATGGATAATCAAGCATAAACATTACTTATATTTTGTTATGAATTGTATATTAGCTAACTATTGTAGATAAGTTTCCTATTTTAGTTTCTTTCCTAGGATAGGATTCTCTTTGTATATAAGCAATGTATTTGTACATAATTAATGGAGAAAATATACTTCTTCCTTGTGTCTATTAACATGGTATCAGAGCTGGATTGAAGAATTTCACCCACCACCCCGCCAGACTGCTGTACTTTGGGGTCGGCTTGCTCTCTGCCATCACTACTCTCTGCCGTTGCTGCTCTCTGCTGTGATTGTTGTTGTCGCTGCCCTCTGCTGCGATTTTGCTGTCGCTGCAATTTTTTGCTTTCACTGCAATTTTTTTTGCTGTCACTACTCTCTGTTGCAATTTCTGCTGTCGCTGCTCTCTGCTGCGATTTCTGCTATCGCTGCTCTCTATTGCGATTTTGCTGTTGTTACTCTCCGGTGTGATCTCCACTGTCGCTACTCTCTGTTGTGTTTTCTACTGCCACTGCTCTTTCGTGCAGATTAGATGAGGCATCTGTCTGTCAATCTGCACTGCTCTCTACATACGTTTTGAGGCTGGACATTAGGGTTTCGTTTCCTCAATCTTTTGTCCAATTTTACTGGCTTTTGTCCGGTTTTGCTGTCGCCCAGATTTGCTCAGACCAGGTTATCTTTGTTGCTGCCTGGTTCATTAAACCTATTCGGTTTGTTTCGCTTAGACTAGGTCACCTCTGCTGCTATGATTCTATCCTATTTTGGTGGTTTGGGTTTTGATTGTGGATTGTGCCCAATTCTTATTCATTATCTTGGTATCATGGTTGATGAACAGAAGCATACTATTGTGACTAATGTAATTCCAATGCTATCTAAAATCACATAACACAAGCTTAGCGGACCTAATTATTTGGATTGGTCTAAGATAGTCAGGATTTATCTCCGCAACTTATCGAAAGATGATCATCTTATCTCTAATCCACCAATAGATGATACCCGTAAGGAGTGGCTGAGGGATGATGCTCGCTTATTCTTGCAGATCAAGAATTCCATTGATACTGAGGTAATCAATATGATTAATCATTGTGAGTATGTCAAGGAATTGATGGAGTATTTAGAGTTCTTATTTTTTGGAAAGGGAAATCTCTCACGAATTTATGAGGTCTATAGAAGATTCTATTGCACTGAACAACAGGATCAGTCGCTTCAAGCATACTTTATAAATTTTAAAAGGACATATGAAAAACTAAATAATTTGTTGCCCTTTAGTCCTAATATCATAGTCCAGCAGACTCAGCGAGAGAAAATGGCGATAATGAGTTTTCTCGCAAGCCTTAACTGCTAGTTTGATGTTGCCAAATCTCAAATACTCTCTAGTGTTGAGATTTCCTCTCTGCATGAGGCCTTCACCATAGTGCTTCACATAGATACTAGGAACCCCATTACAGTTTAGGCTCCCAATGCACTTGTCACTCGTAATGCATCTCATAGTGCACTCGAAATGGGCCAACCTTTCCAGAGAGACCATAACAATGGTAGTAATTAGCATTTGGATATAGGGGGAGTTATATGCTACTATTGCCATGAGTTTGGTCATACAAAGCGCTATTGTCAAAAGTTATAGAACAAGAATATGAAGTCTTAGTCAGCTTTGGTGGCTTCTGCTAATTCTAACCTTGGTGTAACATCAGTTTCACCAAATTCTAATAGGACGATCACAATCTCAGTTGAGGATTTTGCCAAGTTCACCCAGTACTAGGAATCTTTAAAGAATTCATCGCAATCTATCACTGCCCTTGCTGAGTCAGGTAATTCAAATGCATGTCTCCTTTCATCCTCCAACAAATGGGTAGTTGATTCAGGTGCCACAGACCATATGACAGGTAATCCCACCCTCTTTTCCATTTATCAATCTCATACATCTCCCACCACTGTAACCTTAGCTGATGGATCTACCTCAGCTATTCTTGGTTCTGGCACTATCAATCCGACCCCGTCAATTACCTTATCCTCTGTATTAAGTTTACCTAAATTTGCCTTTAATCTTGTATCTATGAGTAAACTCACTCGCATTTTGAACTATTCTGTCTCATTCTTCCCTGGTTATTGTCTTTTTCAAGATCTTGGGACAAAGAAGATTATTGGTGAAGGATATGAATCAGGTGGTCTCTACATTCTAAATACCCAAGCTCCAAGATCTACTACGTGTTCCAGTGCATTAAGCCCTTTTGAAGCACATCGTCAGTTGTGTCATTCTTCCCTACCTTTGTTGAAGAAATTATGTCCTGAATTTCACTCCGTGTCTTCTCTTGAGTGTGAGTCCTGTCAATTTGCTAAACACCATCGTCTCCCTTCCAATCCCTGCATTAATAAGCAAGCTAGTTGTCCATTTGAACTAGTTCATTCAGATGTTTAGGGTCCAAGTCCTATCGTCTCTAAAATTGGTCTTCGATACTTTGTCACTTTTGTTGACAATTTTTCTCGTATGACTTGGATCTATTTTATGAAGAACCATTATGAATTATTTTCTCACTTTATTGCCTTTTGTGTCGAAATTAAGACACAATTTAATTTGTCTATACGTACCTTATGCAGTGATAATGCCAAATAATACTTCTCCGATGTTTTCCAACATTATATGGTTCAAAACGGTATTATCCATCAATCATCTTGTGTTGACACACCATCTCAGAATGGTGTGGCCGAAAGAAAAAATAGACACCTTCTCGAGACTGGTAGGGCACTCCTATTTCAAATGCGAGTTCCTAAACCATTTTGGGCCGATGTTGTTTCTACAGCTTGCTTTCTTATTAATCGTATGTTTTCATTTGTTCATGGTCACACTCCATATGGTCTTCTTTTCCCTACTAAGCCATTGTTTCCTATTGATCCTCGGATATTTGGCAATACTTGTTTTGTTAGAGATGTTCGTCCCCTTGTGACTAAATTAGATCCAAAGTCATTAAAGTGTTTTTCTGGGGTACTCTCGCTTGCAAAAAGGATATCGATGTTTTTGTCCTGACCTTAATAAATACTTTGTGTCAACTGATGTCACCTTTCTTGAGCATGCTCCTTTTTTCCCTACTTCTTAGTCCTTTGATAAGGGGGAGAATGATGATCTATTACAGTATCATGTCATCTACAAGACCACTGAATCACCATCATCATCAGTTCCCCCACCTCCACTACCTCCTATTATCCACACCTATTCTCACCGTAAAAATTCACCTGCTTCATGTTCAACAACAGTTTCTTCTTCAGCATTGGATCCCGGACCTAGTGATCTTGATCTACCTATTGCACTTCGCAAAGGTAAACGGCAATGTGCCTACCCTATTTCTTCTTTCGTCACTTATGATCATTTATTCGCCTCCTCCTCTTCCTTTGTTGCCACTGTTGATTCTGTGTCTATCCCAACATCTATCTCCAATGCCTTGTCTCATCCTGGTTGGCATCAGGCAATGATTGAGGAGATGAATGCTTTGGATTCTAATGGTACTTGGAACTTGGTCCCTTTACCATCTGGTAAAAAGGCTATTGGATGTAAATGGATGTTTGCAATTAAATTTAATGCAGATGGATCGATTGCTCGACTAAAAGCCCGTCTTGTTGCAAAAGGGTTTGCTCAAACTTATGGAGAGGATTATTTTGATACATTTTCTCCCGTTGCCAAGCTCACCTCTGTTCGTTTATTGATCTCTCTAGCAGCGACTCATGGCTGGCACTTACACCAACTTGATATTAAAAATGCCTTCTTGCGTGGTGATCTTCAGGAGGAGGTGTGTATGGAGCAACCACCTAGGTTTGTTGCTCAGGGGGAGAATGTGAATGTTTGTCATCTTTGTAAATCTTTATATGGCCTCAAACAGAGCCCACGTGCTTGGTTCGGCAAATTTAGCCAGGCAATTGAGGATTTTGGCACGAGTAAGAGTAAGTTGGATCATTCATTTTTTTTATAAAAGTTCCCCTATTGGATTTATACTTTTAGTGGTATATGTGGATGATATTGTTATCATCAGGAGTGGCGAAATGGGAATCTTATCTTTGAAGTCCTTTCTTCATAGTCAATTCCACACAAAGGACTTAGGAGCCCTGCAGTATTTCTTGGGAATAGAAGTGATAAGAAGAAAGAGGGGCATCTTGCTATCTCAGAGAAAATAGATGATTGATCTATTAGCTGAGATAGGGAAGTTAGGAGCTAAGCCTTGTAGTGCTCCGATGCTCCCTAATCTATAGCTCACGAGAGATGGAGAATTATTTAAAGACTCGGAGAAATACCGAAGGCTAGTTGGCAAATTGAACTATTTGACAATGACTCACCCTGATATTACTTACTTGGTTAGCATTGTCAGTCAGTTCATGTCTTCTCCAACAGTTCATCATTGGGAAGCATTGGAGCACATTCTATGCCATTTGAGGGGAGCTCCAGGCCGGGGATACTATATAATAATCATGGACATAACCATGTTGAATGTTTCTCTGATGCAGATTGGGCAGGCTCCAAGATTGATAGAAGATCTACTACAGGGTATTGTGTATTTGTTGGAGGAAATTTGATTTCGTGGAAGAGTAAGAAACAAAATGTAATCTCCCGATCAAGTGCAGAAGCAGAGTATAGAGCCATGGCACAGTCTGTAAGTGAGATTATGTGGATATGTTAGATCCTAGCTAAAATTGGTTTTGAAACTTCTATGCCAACAAAGTTATAGTGTGACAATCAAGCTGCTCTCCATATTGCATGTAATCCTGTGTTTCACAAAAGAACTAAACATATCAAGATAGATTACCATTTTATTCATGAGAAGATACAACAGAAGTTGGTCTCCACAGGGCATGTGAAAACTGGAGAACAACTGGGAGACATATTCACAAAGGCTCTTAATGGTCCTTGAGTTGATTACATTTGTAACAAGCTGGGCATAATTAATATCTATGCTCTAGCTTGAGGGAGAGTGTTATGAATTGTATATTAGCTAACTATTGTAGATTAGCTAAATTAGCTAAATTTTCTATTTTAGTTTTTTTCCTATGATAGGATTCTCTTTGTATATAAGCAGTGTATTTGTACATAATCAATGGAGAAAATATATTTCTTCCTTGCGTCTATTAACATATTTTTATGTGTCTTTTCTTTTCATTCTCTAACCGGAGAATGTTTCATAGGATATCATCAGGTCATGTGGGATGGATATATGGACTTGGATTAATCCAAATGAAAATAAAAGCTAGAGAAGATTTGTCTCTTCAGCTTTTCCATCATTCAGATCTATGCATGTTGTTCTCTTGTAAGCGCACGGATGCTTCTATTACAGGCGTTTCATTGTCAAGGGTGGAATTGCTCTGCAGATTGAAATTCACTAATCCTACCCCAAACGTCGATCAGGTCCTCCATTTTGACCTGCTTTTGTCTTTTGATCTCGAGTGAAAGAAATAGCATTTAACTGATCACGTGGTCCATAACCTGTGAATCGTGGTTTGGATCCGGCTTCTAAGAAATGTCTTAAGGTTCATTTGCAGCTCAAATCAGGTATACAGTCAATCTACCTTCCATTAACGCCTTGAGACAGCTTCAGAAATTACGAGTTACAGTCCTCTGATGGGTTGACATAGTTCGAGTTCGAGCACAAGTACAATCATGAATGAATGGCGTTATCGTGACTGCAATATTATTCTGGGGGAAAAAGTATGTGATCCAAAGCTCGAACCTGACTACACTAGTTCTATATCTACAGGGGAATTGCTGGCTCTTTTTCTCTTCTACGTAGCTAAATTCAGCAAAATAATCACAATATCAGATCCCTTTTTAACAAAATTTGCTCCACTTCTGGAGCCAGAGAGAGCAGAGCCCCTTTTTCGCCCTCATTTTCCTGCAGCAGTCCCGTTGTTGAGCCATGGGTAGAGCGTTAGGATCTCATGGTCTACTCCATCGAAGAGTCTCTCCAAGATTATTGGGTCGGCATCATCGTAAAATTGATCCTGCCCTTCACCTCCATACAGAGGAGGAAGCTGGGAATCATTGTCACTAACACTGTTCAGCAGCGAGTTTTCCGCATCCTGAGCGTCTGGTGCAATCCCAGCAGCATAGGGAAATATCAGGTCTTGCTGGTCCTGATAGAACTGCAGGTTCATCGGATCATCCTGCGGGAATTGTGACCCAACATTGGAAGCGAATTGATTATGAGTCACTGTGGAGCCGCCCCAACTTAGCATACCGAGATTAGCCATCTGCGTCCCGAGAATCTCTATCTCCTCCTGCAGATTAGCCACCTGCAAAATGGGCTTTTTCATGTTTTGTCTCTAATCCTTCAATATCTTTGCCAAATACCATGAAGATAAGAAAAACATGAGCCTGGATAATACAGGATGGTCCAATGGCAACCGAAAACATATTTCTTGGAGAACGACTCTGAGCAGAATGCTGAGAGAAGCAACGGTCACCTGTTCCTGGAGAGCGAAGATGTGGGCAACACAGCCATAGATCGGGTCCCGAATACGAGCCAGTGCCTCGTAAGAGATGGTGAGAGCAGCATCGGCCCTGGTATGAACCGGGAGGTGGAGCAAAAGCTTTGAGACATTGCTTGCCCCGAAGACCTTGTGGACTGCGGCGAAGTGGTTGGCAGCTTGGTCATAGCAGAAGTATGGAGCAAACACACACTCACTTGTGCACTTCCTCCTCAGAAACTTGCATGCTCCACACGAAGAGCCAAGCCCTGTCATTTTCCTAATAAGTTCTTCTCTTTTTTTTTGGGAAAAAAAAACTCCCCTCACCCCTTGATTTTTCGGCCCAACAGTGACAGAATGGTCTTTTTCTTTTGGTTTTTGGCTTTGTGATTGTCTGTGAGAGGAGGGCAGTTGGGATTTGCCTTTTATACCCACCACCATCTGTCAATAGGGAATGATATTCTCTTTGCTGTGGGCAATTGGTGTATTAATCAGCTTGGACATTCTCCCATGACATGTTCATCATCTCATTAGTGTCGCCGTAATCACATCATAATTATTGTTATTTAGTTATAGATGAGAGCCATACACACAGAAGACAAATAGAGAAATAAAA
This sequence comes from Sonneratia alba, assembly GCA_900174645.1. Taxonomy (NCBI): domain Eukaryota; kingdom Viridiplantae; phylum Streptophyta; class Magnoliopsida; order Myrtales; family Lythraceae; genus Sonneratia; species Sonneratia alba. The sequence continues at coordinate 3,122,239 of FWPY01000030.1, forward strand.
GGATTCAAGAAATATTACTCAAAAACATGAAAATTTGTCATCTCTTTATCTTAAATCATAGTCAATACACATGTACAGTGCACTCTTATCTATTACTATTATTTTAATCATCATTAGCTAAAAAGTTAATTGCTTTTAGGTCTGCTCAGTGGCGTACACTGTCACTATCAAATTGGGTAACCTTTCCTGAATTATGCTTTAAAAGGGTCTTTTACAATTCATTCTTGAGTAGTAAATCATTTTCTCGTAAAGGAGAGCAAAGAAGGAAAGTGACTCGAGTATTGATAGCTTCTATTCTTTCTCTTCTTGGCATTGTCCAAGTACAGCTCTTGATCCTTTTTTCTTCTTTTTTTTTTTTTCACAAATGGAGGAGGAGCTAGATGGGAAATTCATGGCTACAGAAGTTGTAGGATCCATGAACACAATTGAAATGGCGCGCAAGCTTCACAGTGTACGAGTCTCGGGGCCGGCACTTTCGATTCGATAGCATAGAAGTTCCATGATGTATGCTACCATATTTGTACGTCTTGCTCAAGGAACAAAATGACCGTAAAGAGAGTGATGAGACGGCGAAGGCCAGGGAATTTATCGTTGGGATGCGAATCACCGAGCCGACACGTATGCAAAACGTATGCTCTCAACACGTCCGCTATCTGCCTGGTTCTTAAAACCTTGAGAAGCTACGATTTATTCGGCCGAGGGGTGTGAGTTTTTATCACCTTACTATTCTCTCCAAAGAAAGTGGAATGAGCAATTGGAAGGAACGCTTAACCATATAACGAGGCATAGACTACATTTCTAAGAGGCTTTGCTTCTCGTTCCAGTTCCAGCAGACTGACCGATCATAGTATTCTACTGATCATATTTGAATACTGTAAACGCACGACTGTTGTTTTCCTTTTATTTATTTATTTATTTGCCATATGCACATGCATTGATATTGGGACCAAAACAAGTGATTAAAGCTTCAGACAACAAGTCCAACTAACCAGGCAATCAATAATTAAAGTTGGGAAGAAAAGCTCTTGATTTCAAAATGAAATATCCCTTCTTACATGAAGAAAAATAAATAAATAAATACATTAAAGGACATTTTTATGTTTAATATCTCCTTTGTGGAGGACTATTTTAACTAACATAAAATAAGATAATTTTATTATTTAGTCTCTTCATATTAAGAAAAAGGAAGCAAAAAAAACAATTAACTAAATCACTATGAAGTCAAATTAGTACTTAATAGCAATAATAAAATTTCCAAGTTGAGCTGCCTTCTGCCTACTTTATTCACCAATATGCCATTAGTTTACCCAGTTGAGAAGGTACTGATTGAGCACTGCCCTTTTGAAATTCCTTTCGAAATGAATGATTTGGAAGGTTCCAACCAAAATTAAAATCGCCTTAATCGGGTATTTCAGTAGCTTTGGAGAGATTGAAAATAATTGAAACTAAAATTTCCAATTACTAAATACCATTCTCATAATATTTATTATTTTGGGCAAGAAATTATTATTTTGAAACACAATTTTAGGATATAAACAATGTTATTAAATCTATATATAGCTTTTACTTCGTAATTTCTTCTCGCAATCTATACCATATGTTGTCCAAAATACGGTGGAGTCCAAATAATCCAAATTCTAGCAAGTTACACTTTGAGTCACAAAAAGGGCCGCTTGCTCAATAGTATTATTATGATCAACAACATATATTTAAAAGACTCGAATCATGACCAACCCTAAAAGAAAGAGATATTGAACCATATCGACTGACTTTTATTAGTGGAATTTCTCAACCACTGTGCGTTGTCATATGAAGACAGTTTACGTCGATAGAATTCGTTCAATGTTAAAATACGAAATAATTGTATTTAATAAAATACAGAATCAATCGTGAAATGCGGTATACATGACTAATATTATTTTAATTTTTTTCCTATATAGATATACCTAGAATCGTTATAATTGAAAAGTCTCATAGATTTAGAGGTGGACGGGAATTTATCAACCGTAAAGCATGAAATTTTAACTCATATATACGTGCATATATATATATATATACACCGTTATATCGACACGACACGACTCCGCTTATCCTCGAGAAAAAAAAAAAGAAAAAGATAGTTAACAATTACAATAATTGTTCCACTTGTATGGAGAGTGCATTTAAGCAGATGATGACATTTCTTTAATTGCTCAATGCAAAGAGGTCCCCATCAGCCATCAAATCAACATGCGATAATGTGAATCCTTAAAAGAAAAGAAAGGAAAAAGAAAAAGAAGGGAAGGAATTAAATTTCACCATCGAGAATCAGCAGACAACCCTGGGGACATTTTGGACAGAGGTTGGTGCATCTTGGGACCTTGGAAATTTAAATGATGGATGGACGTGGACTCACTCATCAATTTGCCTTTCCTCTGTGCTTGAAATTTTGTTTTGTTTTTTGTTTTAATTTCCCCTTATTTTTTAGCCAATAATGTTATCTTAATTGTTGTTATGTGCTACCGTTTCCTAGCTTAGGGATTGGATGGACGTAGAGTTTGTGACTCATGATGGCTATTTGTCCCGACTTGATTAATCAGTCCCCCATTATTACATTACTATATGACCCTTCTAAAAGAAAGTCTATGTGGTTTGAGCATAGGGCGGCTGCTGGATGATTCATATTGTGTTTAAATGATCTATATAAAAAATTATTAATGTGTATCTGATTTATTTAACCTATATAAATTGGATGTGTTTAAATGTATTGATTATACATGCAAACATTTAATGTATTTATAATAAGAATTCGATTAAAATATTTACACTATAATTATACTAACGAGATCATCATAATAAAATTTAATAAATAAGCTTTAATACATTTGATATTGATAAATTAAACTAACGATACACACATTTAAATATATAGAATCAATAGTACGTTATCGAATTAAACAAGTTTATTGGCCTCAACCCAAATCTATTTAATCCCGTGTCGTGTCAAATTGAGTTATCGTGTCGTGTTAAGAAAATTGCAAGCCCTAGCTGAGCAATAATGAAGTGAATCCGTTGGCATGAAGTCTTCACGAATTTCTTCAGTACCGAAAAGTGAAAATTCCATCCATTTTTATGACCAAGCACCCTTACTGAATTCACAGCTTATTCATCCATAGACAGGGAGGATTATCACAGAACGAGCTTAAAAGAGCCTACACCATTCAGCAACAGGGAAATAGGTTTAAGTAGACACGAGTAATTGCATAGTGATTATTGATTGATTAAGTCCTCCTAAAACACTTATGTTATTAAATAGTAAAGGTTTTATCGACTTAATGAACTAATACCGTCACTTGACGAGTTTATTATTCTAGAAGGATATAACAAAAAAACGAAGGCTAAAGTAGTATGTATGTATGGGATCCATTAATAAAAACCGAATTCTTAATCTTTTAATATCATAATGATGATAATGCTAACTGTACCATATTCCCATTTTGTACATCAATGAATTCTTAATTAGTAATAGTTAATTTGGTAGCTTCATTATCAATAATTTCTTTGGGAAAAACACATTTGTAGGGTTTTGGCTAATGGGCACCCCTTTTTTTTTATTCCCCTTGTTTAATTTAGAGATGTTGGCCACTTAATGAATGGGTCGGTGGCCATATGGAGAATCGGAAGGCTCCCCTCGAACTCTCTTTTACTCAATTGGTCTTCCCAATGCTCTTGAACAGTTGCCAATCCAATTCCCTAAAAAGCCAAAGACGGGACGTTCACATCCCATTAATTAGAATAATAAAAAACTATTTCCTAAGTTTAACAAAATATATATACTTAAAATACATGTACTTTTTGTGAACAATTTATGAAATTTTCTTAGTTGTCATAGTTATCGATATGTGATGAGCTTTCATGAGTTTATGAACTTATGAGACATTCATGATTGTGGAGCTAGAGGCGTGCACTCGTTCTTCATCCATCGCCCTGATCCTAACGTTTGAATTTGCAGCCGATAATGAGAAGTCGACTGTTTGAGGTGCCCAATCCACCACTACCACACAGTATCGGCTTTATCATGTGTTTAAGAAAGTTGTACCATACTTGACTTCTAGGAAATGTAAAAAGACATGCATATACGAGAATCAACCGAGATTTTTTCGACGAGATTCTAAAAATATATATCCAATTGCTCATTAGATAAGTAATTAGATGATTAAACAATAAAGTATGACACAGTCGGATAAAAATAAATTTGATATAATGACATTATTATGAATATGAAATTAAGATTTCTTAATATGATAGTCGGTAATAGAGATAGTGCTCTCTCGTTTCCTGCACACCGTTCCCTGGTAGGTACGCTTTATAACCCACGGAAAAAGTGGATATACTCCAGAGCTCTAGAAGAACACTGAACGCAGGTCAGAAAACGGGAAAATGGAGGCAAGAGAGAGAATTGAGGGGGAGACAATTTAATGCCGTTTTTCGGCCAAAGGTGAAGTTGCCACTTGTCTGTCTTTTCGAGTGATGGAGATAATTGTCGAAAACAGGTAAGGAGTTCGACCTATGAAAAAAGTTGAATTCATAATGATCAAATTGTGGCATCCGTGCTTCCCCCCATTTTTTGCTTGCTTGTTTCCTCAGGTTTGCTCAGTGAAATGCATGCATGGTTGAGATGGATTTAAGAGAGGAAAAGTTAGAGTAAGGATGGGAATTCGAATTGAAATTCTTGTGGCAGGGGATGGATGGATGGATGGATGGTGGAGAAAGTTGATCTACTTTCGAGACTGACGATGAAAATGTCTGCCTGCCAATCCGTCGAATTATCTATCTATCGGTCGCTTTCCTTCCATCTCTTCTATCCCTTCATTATTGCCATGGCAAAAGGGCTGCCTCTTAGGTTTTGGTTTAGAACCTAATCTAATTGCCATTTTCACCTGCTTAGCTCATAGCTACCCCCTTCGTGGCCTTTATAGCTGTTCGTGGAAGCATCCTCACGTCCTTGTCCAGTAATGGTACGAATACCCCTCTCAAATTGATCCTGCTCGTTTTTGCATCCCGAACGTCTTGTCTGGCTCGGTCTCTTGTGAGTCTTTTAGTATCGGTCGGTATAAGACATGACCCGGACGAGATCCTGCTTAGTTATTAGGCCGTGTTCTTCACGACTAGGATGTCATCACCGGGCTGCCTAATTCAATGAAAGAGTCAAATGATAGATTTAACAGGTGGAAGCGGATAAAAACAAGTGAAATCTGCATTGCATTTCATGGATTTTTCCAACGATCACTTCGTGCGCACGCTTTGAATCCATCCAATCCGACAGCGATATTCACTCCTGGATCCAATACTAGGAATAATTTGGGCGGTGCATCTAATAAGTTTGGAGTTTTTTTTTTCTTTTTTGGTGGGGGGCACGTTTTGCATTCTAGGAATCCCTAAATAATACTCATGAGCACGGTCAAGTTTTGTCGATGGTGTGGGCCCCATCAAGCCCATGTAGGCGCCTAACATGGTCATATGCATCTGTCTGGCCTTGCACGCCGATGTTTGGTCTTATTACCGGATTCCGCCTTTCCCCACTTCTCTCCACTTTCTTTATTCTCTCTCTCTCTCTCTCTCTCTCTCTTTTAAATTTCAATTCACGTAAAATACTTAATTTTATGATATTTTGAGATGGAAAATTAATATTCCCTAGGATGCGCAATGACATCATTATTCATTCCTTTAATGAGACCAATCAGAGTTCCGACCATTGAGAAACCCAGACATGAACATAAGGACATTTAGCCAACGAAGACCGACAAACTGTGCGACCGATTGGCGCATCTTCTCCTTAAGCAGGGTCTCGTCAACTCATGAATACTCTATGTTCGGAAAAACAAAAAACATAAAAAAAAAAAAAAAAGATTTACCGTTCAGTGGGTCAAATCCAGCTCAAACTTGAATGGATCGGGTGAGCCTTGTATTTCGATCTCACATAAAGGCTATCGGCCGAAAGGCAAACGGCTAAATGGGCCTCCGGTGGGCTGTGAACATGAATACGTTCAAATCTTGCGCAGGCCCAATAGCCCAAGATTGCCGCTTGCAACCAGAATTTTGTTCATCGTTAACTTGGTATTAGTAAATTTAATAAGTCACACCAACTCAAAATTCTGATCGGCGGCTCTGCTCATTGGTAAGTAAAAATTTCCCCTATCTCTCGACCTATTTCTCTTTGCAGAACAACCATTTCGTCGAACTTTCGTTTAAGATAGTTTCACGTGGGGGATTTTTCGAGCTCTTTTTGTGCTACCCAGGAGACTTAAAAATCGTGGATCTTCTGACCACGTTTTTATTTTGTTCACAGATGTCATTTGTCGTGAATAACTAAAAGGACTCGTGCAACACATGCCTGGTTACTTAAATCAATGGGGCCACCTTGACTTACTATTCTTGAACTTTATAGGCGTGGCTAGGTAAATCTATAAAGGTATTTGTCCTAATCGACACCGGATGGATATAATTTGGACTTTCAAGGCACGTATGGGCTAACCTCCCTATTAGGCCGACGACCTTTGGCTCCTCAATACTGATGCGGAGGAGCTGTTCGAATCTAGACTAGTGTTTTTTCGGCACTGCATGGACAAACACGCACCAATTATATCAATTATTTATCATTATTTTTACGGGTCATAAAAGGAGAATCGTCTATATGACAAGAGATATAGAACAAAAGAGTAAAATCGTTGATATCTTAACTCATAATATCTCGAATTTCAGATTAAGAGCTGATTTTACTATGCTGAACTTCTTCTTAGTATTAAGAGGGTAGGACGTACAGGGAAATTAAAATATATAATGAGTTATACTGAAAAAGATTATACGCAGGCACACTAATTCCATATCCAGGGCAAGGGGCTCCTTCTCCTTCCTCTCTTCTTCACACTCGTACACATATTTTCCACGTAGAAATCCTTTAATCCATGGCAGAACAAGATCCATTTTGCATCGTATCCACCGAATTTCTTGATTTGGGACGAGGGAGCAATATTAGCCGGCCATTACCAAACCGGCTAAATCCGTTTTCCATCTGCGAAATACCCATCGAAGAAACACGCTTTCTCGTGCTTACCATAGTCAGTAGTCATCGCAGTTGATCAACTAATGAAATTGCTGACTAATCGGAGGAAGCTTTTGAGGGCAAAATATGAAACAGCGGCAGTCAGCTCATCTCGTTGAAGACTTTTGAGAAGGAAGAGAGACATTCAAACTCAACCAAATCAAAAGCAAAGCCCCATTCCTCTTCCTCCCCCATTCGGTAAAGTATTTCTTCATTTTCCATCTGGTGAATCACGCTCCTCAGCGGTTGACGAAGTTGTAAGGCCTCTCTCAGCGCATCGGATCGCGGGCCTTACTCCAAGGGCAGCAATGGCCGTTCATATTATCGACTCCGGTGCGCTCGACCGACAGGTAACCTCTTTATCAGAAGACAGATGCCCTCTTCTCGTTGTAAATATGATTGACTATCATCCTTGAGTTTCGTCCCATTTAGGCAAGTTTTCCGTAACCGTCCAGCTGACCGGGAAAGTTGGTGGAAGAAGTCAGAAGTGGCTGATGCTGATCACACTCACGAGCTTGCAGAGAGTCAGCCGGGCCAACTGATGTTTGACTTCGGCTGCTTCGTTCCGCTCCGGCCAATAAATTCGAGAGATTTTTGAGTCCCCGGAAGAGACTGTGCCCTCTCCTAGACGGCTCATTAATGATCATAGTCTCCCAACACATTCAGGCCGAAACCAAAGCCGGCCGATTCCCATTTTCACATGGCGTTTCACACCGTATAGCTATGCTCATTGGCTACCGGCCTGTAATCGTTGACTACGGTAGCACCCAGTTCTCCATGTTGTAGATCTTTTGTGATCATCCTGTGTCATCCCAACACGAGGGTTCCCCCATTTTGGATGGTAGGGATCCACCACACTACTCCATACTTATCCGACTAACGAAGATGCGGTCAAAACCCGACTATTCGGTTAGCTGTGCCGGCTTTACCGATCCAAATCCTGCCCATTGTGGCTGCCTGTCTCGGCAAGTGATGTGCGGGTCAGTGGGACATCGCTTTCTGCGTCCACAGTTAGCGATCAGCATTTTCCATGAAATTCCCCCAATAGAATGAATTATTGTACGAATGAATGCCAGGAGTGACGGAGGATTTTGACAGAGATGATGTCATCGCTAGCATCATAAGGTTTTTATATTATGCACGTGAGGTTTTTTTTTTTAATTCTTGGTTTATAAATATTCTTTATAGTAATTTAATTATTGGGAAATTCTGTACTCGGCTTACCATCGATCTTATTGGCCATTCTTGAACTGTTTCGATCCCGATGTGTGGATTTCAGGAACATGATGATCCAAAGTCCGGGAATACTTCAAAAAATAATGATTAATTTAAGAGATTAAACAAGGAATAATACTAAAGTCAACACACAGATAATGAAGGCATAGAGAATGTGTAATATTCTATTACAATTTGGGTGGTACTAATTCGGCATGAATAAGCAATATCCGTGATAAGATATTTGTGGGAATACAGGTTATAGGATGGACGGAGAATAGAACAGACATCATTTGACGATTCAGTTATTTGCATGCGGTAGTTATTTACGGTTTGTCTTCTCGATTTCATATGAAATTCGTGAAATCCAAGGACCTTTTCACTTCCTTACTAGGATCCACCCGTCGGACTGACTCCTCGTGCAATCTTGACATTCCCATGTGAATCATACATATCACAGTGTTTATTTCCTCGTTACGACCAACGCACAAGGAGGCAAAAGTCCCAGTCATTCCTCCCGTTCCATTTCCAATTCGCTTTCCAGCACCGCCCAAAGCAAATAAATCACAACCCACGAACATTTTTTGCCAACAGCAACTCATCTTCTTCCTGTTCTTCCTCTCCTCCTCCTCCTCCTCCTCCTTCTCAGCAAATGGCTACAGGGGACAACCACTCATCATCCTTCTTGTGGGTCTCGGTCTTCATGCTCACTGTTCCGTTGCTGACAACCCCAGCCGAATCCCAGTTTCAGTTCCCGGACGATCTCTTCTCCTGCGGCTTCACTTCTGCCCATCTTAGCTTCGACGGTGGGGCTGAGGTCCTAGAGAACGGCATCCTTCGCCTCACCGACGACTCCCCCCGCGTCCTCGGCCATGCCTTCTACTCCTCCCCGGTGAGATTCAAGAACACTTCTGGCAGCCCAGCTGCCTCTTTCTCCACCGCCTTCGCATTCTCAATTGTCCCCGAGTACATGGGCCTCGGCGGGCATGGGTTCGCCTTCACGATTTCACGCTCGAGGGACCTCCCGGGGTCCCTTCCGAGCCAGTACCTCGGGCTAATGAACGCCTCCGATCTGGGCAACTTCTCTAACCACGTCTTCGCAGTGGAGTTCGACACGGTTAGGGACTTCGAGTTTGAGGACATCGATGATAATCACATCGGGATCGACATCAACAGCCTCGTGTCCAATAGGTCCGTGGCGGCAGGATATTTCGTCGATAATAACTCGACCCCAAAGAAGATTTATCTCAAGAGTGGTGAAGTGATACAAGCTTGGGTGGATTATGATTCTCTGAAGAATCAACTAGATGTGAGGATATCTGAATCTTCTGTCAAGCCTACCAGGGCAATTTTGTCTTTCAAGGTGGACTTGAGCGAGTTCTTTGAGGAGTCTATGTTTGTTGGGTTCTCTGCCTCAACAGGCTTGCTTGCGAGCTACCATTACATAATGGGTTGGAGCTTTTCAGTCAATGGAGAGGCCAGATCCTTAGATCTCACCTCTCTCCCCTCTCTTCCAAGCTCTGGTCAAAACACCCACAAAGATCTAATCTTGGGTGTTTCGGTTTCAGCTTCTGTGGTGATGATTTTGTTGGCCTCAGTCGCCTTCTACATCATCCACAAGGTCAGGAATGCTGATGCCATTGAAGCTTGGGAGCTCGATGTGGGGCCCCATCGGTTCCCTTACAGGGAGCTCAAGAAGGCTACTCAGGGTTTCCGGGATAAGGAGCTTCTTGGGTTTGGTGGTTTTGGTCGGGTCTACCGGGGAACTATCCCAAACAGCAATACCCAGGTTGCAGTTAAGCGGATCCTGCACGGGTCGAAGCAGGGCCTCCGGGAATTTGTGTCAGAGATCAATATCATTGGGCGGCTCCGGCACCGAAATTTAGTTCAGTTACTGGGATGGTGCCGAAGGAGGGGCAATCTCTTGCTCGTTTATGAATATATGCCAAATGGAAGCTTAGACAAGTACTTGTTCGATGAACCCAGGAGCGTCCTCAGTTGGGAGCAGAGGTTCAAGATCATCAAAGGAGTGGCCTCGGTGTTGCTGTACTTGCACGAGGAGTGGGAGCAGACTGTGATTCATCGAGATATTAAGGCTGCAAATGTGTTGCTAGATGGGGAGCTCAATGGGAGATTGGGGGATTTTGGGCTAGCAAAGTTGTATGAGCATGGGGCAAATCCAAGCACGACTCGAGTCGTTGGCACGTTGGGGTACCTCGCACCTGAACTAACTCGAACAGGCAAGCCAACAACGAGCTCAGATGTGTTTGCTTTTGGGGCCTTGATGTTGGAAGTTGTGTGCGGGAGGAGGCCAATTGAGCCAAAGGCCATGCCGGAGGAGCTGATACTGGTGGACTGGGTGTGGGAGAAGTGGATCCTTGGATCAATCCTCGAAGTGGTGGACCCGAGGCTTGGGGGCCAGTTCAATGAGGCAGAGGCTGTTCTGCTGCTGAAACTGGGTCTCATATGCTCAAACAGCTTGCCTGAGATTCGGCCCACAATGAGGCAGCTGGTGCGGTACTTGGATGATGAGCTCGTGATGCCGGAGAAAGTTTTGCCACCAGATGGTAACTACGATATCAAGAAGGGGTCCAGTAGCAGTTCTGATAGTGATGGTGGTAGCGGCAGAGGCCCCAAGGATTATGCCCATTCCCATCAAGCTTCCTTGTACTATGAGAAGGTTACTACGTGGTCTTCCACTGCCAATGACGGGGATCTCGATCTTGAAGCAGGTCCCCGGTCATCTGTTTCTAGTTCGAGTGGAAGTGATTGTAGGTAGACAAGCGAAGGATGAAAGCTTGATTCCACTGTCCCTTTTTTCACCAGTTTTAGTCATCTGATGACCATGGTGTTTTACTTGTTTCTGCAGTGTATACAGATATCTGTATTATACCCTTCTGATGTAAAGGAATAGACATGTAGAGTTTACATCAGCCCCGTGGATTGGAGTCCAAGAAAATCTTTAGAGCTTAATTCAATTGCTTAAGAGAACAAATTCAATATATATATATATATATATATATTTAAGGACAAAGATAAACTAAAGGTTTTAATCGGTCTTCACCTGCTTCTCTATCAAGAGTTACAGAAACTTGCCAACCACCAGAGTTGGGTTCACCCCCACAATAGTTCATTGTCCTGAGAAGGACAGCCAGAAGCATGTCATATTTGTCATTTTCAAACTGTTCTGCTCCGCAGTTCAATTACTTTCTAGGCAAGATAGATGACGTAGTGAATTCAGAATGAAATGAGAAATCTCTGCTGAAGATCTGGGAAGTACATCGTTTGGCATATAAGGTAGGTTCTCTTGGTCGGTGATGGGAGATTGGTTTCATAACACAAAATAGAACTGAGAAAAAACCTTCAGTCCTGGTCTTGCTTGTACTTCAGAAACTCCTCAAAAAGCAGAGGATTACCATTAGAGCAAGCTGACTGGATGGAAAAGGCCTACAAAAGTATTGGTAAAGACTCAATATCAAGAAGAAGCAGGTGGCTCCACTTACTCTGTGCCTGTCGCCTTCATGTGATGGCAAGCAGTTGAAGAGCAACTTGCTCAGATGGAGGACTGCGAGAAGAAATGCTAACCATTGTTCCTTGCCACCTTCAACACAATGATTTTTTTTATCATAACATGGAAAATCAGTAGAAGATGATAATTTTCTATTAGTTGAATTTACCAGAAGTGTGCGACTCACATTGTCAGCCAACAAGCCCCACCAGAGTCCCTGGTTTGTCATACTTGGACAAAGTACCGGAAGATCATTCTCACCATGATATGGAACTGGCAAGCATCTGTAACTCTTAACAAGAAGTGAACTGAAAAAGAATTGTGGGACCCTTTTCATTCGAGTATCCATCTAATCCCAACATCAAATTTGCCAGGTCAAATTACTTTCTAATCTCATTTACAGGGGACGTAAGAATGAACGAGCAAGTCATTCACCGGACAATATCTGACTCCCTGCTTCATTATCCTCTTTCTTGTCCTCTTCATATTTCGCTCTAGCAAAAATTTTAACTTTCATCTGAACCTGATAAGACAATTGCGATAATTTGACTAGAAATTTGTTAAAGAAACTGACTTTGCATTCATTATTAACTGTGCAGAACTATCATGCAGACGCCATGAAATGCTTTCAAGAAGTAGAGACCTGAACAGTCTGCTGTCCCACTTACAAAGTTGTTTGTCCACGATGAACTCAAGTAATGATTTGGATATTCCACAGGAGAGGCCACTGGAATCATAGTAAAAGAAATTGAAAAGAAAATATAATTATAAATTTTATTTTGGTATTCATTATTTCTTTTCTGTACAAGGTGATGATCCTAATTCGGGGTCAAGCAAGAAACAAGAATCTATCTGACTGGACAAAGAATCTTTCCTCGCAAGGACAAGACAGAAATTCCCATTTAACGTAACTCTTCCTGTTTCTATAAATCAATCCAACACTCCAAGGAATTGCATAACAAAGAGCAGACCAAATGGAGGAAGATGAAGGGTTGGGCTATGGTAGGTCCTTACCCGAGTGTTCAGGAGCTAGTGTGAAACAACTCCAAATCTGTTCCTGACAGATACATTCAGGAAACCAAGGATAGGCCAGTTATGGAGTCTCCCATGTCCTAATTTTTGCCCGAGGTTACCCTCATCAAAATGTCCTTGCTCGCAAAAGACAACAAGATGAACTAGAAAAACTAGATTTTGCTTGCAGGGAGTGGGGATTCTTTTCAGGTAGATTGATGAACCTCTGACAGGATCGAGAGAAGCCAAAGGAATTCTACTCCAGACTCAAGAAAGAGATTTCAAGGCGCTCCTTTTCCGGCCCACTCCCCACCCACACCCGCCACGCATCACTGCACCCCCCCCCCACCCCAACCTTTTTTTTGCAGACTGTAAATCACAGGGCGGTGGAGGAAGTGCTGAGGGAGATGAAGGGAGCAGTGGCAGCATTTTTCGATCTACCGCTGCAAGAGAAGAGAAAGTACACAATGGTCGACAAGGATCTTGAAGTATATGGTCAAGGGTGTGTTGTCTCGGAAGAGCAAAAGCTCGACTGGGGAGATATGATGTTCCTAATGACATTTCCTTTGAAGCACTGGAGGTTCATTTACTGGCCACTCGCAATGCCAGGATTCAAGTATGTAACTGCACGAGTTTCTACTGAAAGAACTTTAGCAGCAAAAGTAGAATAGATTTATGATTGACTGTTTTTCCAACTTCCCTTTGTAGGGAGGCCGTTGAGAAGTACTCCACAGAGATCTACAAGGTAAGCTTTAGATCTCTTCTCCAACTTCTCGTTTCTGATTGGCATGGATAGGGACAGTGTAATGACCTTGCACGGAAATGGGACGAAACATGCAATAAGGATGAACGATTACCCTACTTGCTCAAGGCCCGATCTTGTTCTTGGTGTGAGCCCGCACTCAAATGGAGCTCCATAACTCTTCTCTGCAAGATGATGAGATAAGTGGTCTTAAGATCAAGCATGGAGGATCGTTTCTTCACTTACTGGCAAGAGAATATTGAGCATAGAGCCATCACTTAAAGAGTGTTCTGATGATGGTAACGTCTTTGCTTTGGACTATGCAGGCATGGAGGAAGGGAAGGTACAAAAGCATAGAGCCATTACGAATGAGAAAATGTCCATTGCAACCTTGGTGCTACCAGATGAGGAAATGATAATCGGTCCAGTGCCAGTCATCCTGTAATCTACAAGAGTATCAGGTAACAGGTACATGCTGGCGAGGAAGATGGATGTGAAGACGCATACGGAGTATCTGAAGCTTCGATATCCAGTTACTAGATTTCCTTCTGTTTCCAGGAAGTGCTCGATTGGAAATCTCATATATGTAACTGTATTCCCAGTATTGTTGTCTACAAAATCGATTCCAGCAAGGAGCATGACAAGAGAAGGATGGTGCTGAGTTGAAAAGTGAGCACAAGTAAATATTAGCAGTGGGAATCACCTGATCCATCAGCAGAAACATAATTGGGAAAAAACACATGTATAAGATCTCCAAAGAGAATCTCGAGAACACATTAGCATCGGCCTGCACTGTTGTTAGAGGCATATTCTCGGACAAGTAGTGTACCTTTACTATGAGCCATCAATTGAATCAATGGAGTTATGTTAAACCATGATGGAAAAGGATAGAAATCTTAAGTATACACTGTCGTTTTGCTGAATGTGATGACAAGCTTCCAGTGCTTTCCGTCCAACAATATCTGCAAATTAGTCCTCCATTGTCACCAATATTTACAAATCGAATGTAATTAAAAAAAATAGCAACCCATTTTCTACCGGAAAATTCTCCTGACTGTGCATTGTTTTGAATCAGTCCCATATCCCGTTCTGTTTATCATGCATAGAAGGCACCCGCTTGATGAAATCCTCTAATACGACTTGGAAGAACCAATAGAAGCGAGAATAAAGCTGCTACAGGTTATGTCTAAACAGAAGTGTATCATTAGAAAAAGCAATCGAGAAAGAGCCTTCTGGGGGTTTGGTTTTGAATGTTTGTTCTACTGGAACATAATAAGCTATTTGATTCGGGTTGCAGCAAACTGATTCCTTCCCCATTCTACGATGTCATCACTGAAGGTGAACTTTCTCCTAAGGTTTGAAGCAGTAACATGATTATACATGACTCTAGAGCTGGTCGAATTACTGAATCTCGTCGAGATTAGCCAAGTCCTCACGTCATATCAGATCTATTGAGTTGCTCAAGGAGCCTAACGAAGAGTGAGAATATCTCCATTAACTTTCTCCCAGCAGCAGCAAAATGCTCTTCCCCACTAGTAATAACCTGGAGCACATTTTGTACTCCTGCTTCTTCCACAACGCGCTTTTAAGCACTTCAACCAAAACATCTGAGGATAGTATCGAGTCAGGCAGGGCTATGCCCTTCAAGAAAACCATCCTTGGGGGGAAGACGGTTGACCAAGAAACTCCAACAATGTCGTACCCGATTTATTGTTCCATTGCTCGATCAAAAGAGAGCAGCCTGTCTTCTCCATTAATCAGGAATAGTTCGCTCGTTACTTCTTCGACTATATTATTCAGGATCTGACCTGTTAGACCGTGATAGCATACAGGTAGATTTGACCCAGAGGTTTAAGTGTAACGAACCAGTTACAGATTGCCCGATCCATGCATATCAGACAATGAGAACACGCTCAGGTGAACCTACACTTGTTTGCCAATTTTCTTTTCTACTTCAAAACCTAAAGTATCAGTTATGAGTTGTTTGTCAGGATTATATGAGAACTGTGATTTAATGTTTTCTCATCGAAGTTCTTCTACAACTATCAATCTTGTTCTCGATGTTCTTTACTTATGACAGGAATCCCAAATTAAGAGTAATTAATCTGGTGATGGCCCGAAGCTTCCCCAAGTTATAAAGTGTCATGAAAGTCAATCTACGCTTTTAATTTCGACCTTATCAGATGCGCAACCTCAGCCCAACAAACTATTTAACCTTGAGTCAAGCTTGACTCATGCGATGGACTTCTGCTGTCGATGGTCAGACAAGATCCATGTTAAACTATGTTGAACTGTAACTAGAAAGAGTCCTTATTGAACTGCACCGAGCAAACATCACCCAGGTTTAGCTCATGCCATCAGCAAAAGCTCTCATCTGTAACTAAAAATCAGCAGTTGAACAGGTATGAATTCAAGCAGAAAGTAGAGACTCTGCAAATCATAGGTTATAATAGTTCTATAAGGCTTCCTCATAATATGAGAAGGTTACTATGTGGTCTCCCACAGCAAACGATGGGGAACTAGATCTTGAAGCAGGTCCCCATACGCCCCTTCAAGTTCAAGTAGAAGTGATTGTAGGTAGCACAAGCGAAGGATGAAAGCTTGATTCCATTGTCCCTTGTTTCACTGGTTTTAGTCATCTGACGACCATGGTGTAGACAGATTTCTGTTTTATACCCTTTTGATGTAATGGAATAGACATGTACAATTTTATTTTATTTTTTGCATTAGCTCCATGGATTTGAGTCCAAGAAAAATTTCAGAGCTGAACTAAATTGCCAAGGAGAACAATTTCAAAAAAAAATTTAAAGGAGAAAGATAAACTGAAGGTCTTAGTTGTTCTTCACCTAACTTGTCTACCAAGAGTTACTGGAACTTGCCAACTACCAGAGTTGGGTTAAGCCACAATAGTTCATGGTCTTGAGAAGGACAGCCAGAAACATGGCATATTTGTCATATTCAAATTGTTCTGTTCAACAGCTCGATTACTTTCTAGGCCAAACAGATTACTTGGTGAATTCAGGATGGAATGAGAAATCCCTGCTGGAGATCTGTGGACTACGTCATTTAGCATATTCAAGGTATGTTCTCTTGGCTGGTGATGGGAGATCGGCATCGTAACAAAGAATATAAGAAAAACCTATCTTCTGTCCTGCTCTTGCTTGTGCTGAAAAAACTCCTCAACAAGTAGATGATTACTATTCAGAGCAAGTTGACAGGATAAAAAAGGCCCACAAAAGTATTGGTAAAGACCCAACATCAAGAAGAATTTAAGTGGAAGGGCAATGGCTCCACTTACTCTGTGCCCGTCGCTTTCGTGGGATGGTAAGCAGCAGAAGGGCAACTTTCTCCGATGCCGATGGAGGACCTGAAAATGAAATGCTAACCATTGTTCCTTGCCACCTTCAAGAAAACGACACATGCCCACATCACTGTGGCTGCCCGAATGAACCTGTAAGCACAATGATTTTTTAATCAAAACATGGAAAGTCATTAGAACACAATAATTCTCCATTAGTTGAATCCACCAGAAGTGTGTGACTGGCATTGCTCGCAAACAAGGCCCGCCAGAATCCCCAGTTTGTCATACTTGTCCTGAGTACCAAAAAATCATTCTCACTGTCTGATTTCAAATAATAAATACACTAGAGGTATGTTAAAGAAAGTGACTCTGAATTGATTGTTAACTGCAAATAACTATGGATCAGATGCCCTATAGTGAGAAGTTGATATCCTGAGCAGTTGGCCGTCCCACTCACAAAGTTGTTAGTCCACAACAAACTCAAGTAATGAATGCACTTGGTCGATGCCTACATGAGCTATCTTTTCCTAAGAGAACAGCTTCAGTCATGTTTTGATTCGGATACTCCACGAGAGAGGCCATTAGAGTCAATGTAATAAAAGGTATCGATAAGAAAATCTAATTATATAGCTCATTCTGGTATTAATGATTTCTTATATGTGCTTATGTAGTGACTGTTCCAATTTGGGGTCAAGAAGAAACAAGATTCTATCCTAGTAGAGAGTATCTTTCTGGTTAGAACAAGACAGAGATTCCCACGTAACATAACTCTTCCTGTTGCTATAAATCAATCCTACACTCCCAAGAATTCCATAACGTAGAGCAGACCAAATGGAGGAAGATGGAGGGTTGGGCTATGGGGGATCCTTGCCTGTGCCAACTGTTCAGGAGTTCATGCGAAACAAGTCTGATTCTGTTCCTGACAGATAGATTCAGGATATCAAGAATAGAACAGTTATGGAGTCTTTGACCTCTGATTCTTTGCCCGAGGTCCCCGTCATCAATATGTCCTTGCTCGCAAAAGGTGGCACAGATGAACTTGGGAAGCTAGACTTTGCTTGCAGGGAGTGGGGATTCTTTCAGGTAGATTGATCAATCTCTGACAGGATCAAGAGAAGCCAGAAGAGTTCTGCTCCAGAATCAAGAAAGATATCTCAAGGCTTTCTATTTTTTCCCTTTTTGCAGATAGTAAATCACAGGGTGGCGGAGGAAGTGCTAAGGGAGATGAAGAGAGCAGTGGCAGCATTTTTTGGTCTCCCGCTGCAAGAGAAGAGAGAGTATGCAATGGCGGAGAATGATATTGAAGGATATGGTCAAGTGTACATCATCTCGGAAGAGCAAAAGCTCGACTGGGTAGACATGATGTTCCTAATGACACTTCCTTTGAAGCACAGGAGGTTCAAGTACTGGCCACTCACAGTACAGGGATTCAAGTATGTAACTGCATGAGTTTCTACTGAAAGAACTTTAGCAGAAAAAGTAGAATAGATTTATGATTGACTGTTTTTCCAACTTCCCTTTGCAGGGAGGCAGTTGAGAAGTACTCCACAGAGATCCACGAGGTGACCTTAGATCTCTTCTCCAAATTCTCGTCTCTGATGGGCATGGAAAGAGACGGTCTGAAGACCCTGCACGAAAATGGAATGAAACATGCAATAAGGATGAACTATTACCCTACTTGCTCGAGGCCTGATCTTGTTCTTGGTGTGAGCCCAAACTCGGATGGGAGTTCCATAACTCTTCTCTGGCAAGGCAATGAGACAAGTGGTCTCCAGATCAAGCACGGAGGACAATGGATCACTGTACAACCAATGCTGAATGCAATAGTCGTCAATGTCAGCGATGCTACGGGGGTACCGTTACCTCTCATATGATTATTCATTTCTTCAGTTATTGACAGGAGAATATTGAACATGAGCCATCGTGAAAGAGTGTCCTGACGAGGCTAACATCAAATCACTTTGTTTTGGACTATGCAGGCATGGAGCAATGGAAGGTACAAAAGCATAGAGCATAGAGCCATTACAAACGAGAAGAGACATAGAATGTCTATTGCAACCTTCGTGCTACCAGATGAGGAAATGATAATTGGTCCAGTGCCAACTATGGTGGATGATGATCATCCTGTAATCTACAAGAACATCGGGTATATTGATTATATCAGGTACAAGCTGGCGAGGAAGATGGATGGGAAGGCACACACGGAGTATCTGAAGCTTTGGCATCCGGTTACTAGATTTCCTTTTGTTTCCGGGAAGTGCTCAAGTGGAAATGTCATATAAGTAACCAAATTCCTAGTACTGCTGTATACAAAATCGAGTCCAGCAAGGATCATGACAAGAGAAGGATGGTGCTGAGTTGAAAAGTGAGCACAAGCAGATACTAGCAGTGGTGATCATCTGATCCATCAGCAGAAACCTAATCAGGAAAACACTTGTATAGAATCTCCGAAGAGGATCTCGAGAGCACATTAGCATCAGCCAGCACTGTTGTTAGAGGCATATTCTTGGACAAGTGGCGTACGTGTACCATGAGCCAGCTACCGAATCAAAGGAGCTATTTTATACCACGATCGAAGAGAATGGAAATCTTAATTATACATCCTCGTTTTGCTGAATTTGATCACAAGAAACCTGCACTTTCTGTCCAACAATATCTGCAAATTGGTTTCCTTCATTGCTACTGGTATTCATAAATGGAAATGAACTAGAAGACAGCAGCACATCTCTATCGGAAAATTCGCTGGACCTAGCATCATTTTGAACCAGTTCCGTACAATTGTTCAATGTTAGCACCTCCAAAAACACTGGATACTGTCACGAGTCAGTTCCACATCAGATCTATCGTGCTGCACAAGGAGCCCAACAAACAGAAAATCTCCATTAACTTTCTCCCGGCAACAGCAAAATGCTCTTCCTAGTAATGTCTTGGAGTATATTTTGTGCCCCTACTTCCCCATCGTGCTTGTGCACTTCAAACCAGAACATCAGATCTGTTAGACCGTGAAAGTGCACTGGTAGTTTTGACCCACGGGTCTAACAACCCAGTAACAGATCGTCCAATACATGCAGATCGGTTGACGAGAACACTCATGTGGACCAGACACCTGTCTTACCAATTTCCCTCTCTAATTTACAACCGAAGCGTCAGTTAAGAGTTGTTCGTTAGGATTATGTGAGAACTGCAGCTTGATGTTTTCTTGTCCAACTTCAAGATTGATTGGTAATGATTGTTCTTGATGTTCTTCACTTACGATACCAATCCCAAATTAGGAGTAACTAATCTGGTGATGACCCTAACCTGCCCAAGTCATAAAGTGTCGTGGAAGTTCGTCTGCTGCCAATGGTTGGATAAGCTCCATGTTGAACTATGTTAAACTGTAATTAAAAAAGGTTCTCATTGAACTACACCGAACAGACACCACCAGAGTTTAGTTAAGGCCATCATCAAAAGCTCTTATCAGAAACTAAAGACCAGCAGCAGAACAGATGTATGAATTCAAGCAGAAAGTAGTAACTCGGCTAATCAGAGGTTGAAAGAGTTCTATAAGATTAGACAAACTCGATTTATTGGTAAGCGACTTTAAACTCCTGAAACTCCCTTCCAAAATTAAGGGTACATGGGCCATAGAT
The DNA here is from genome assembly GCA_900174645.1 of Sonneratia alba. NCBI lineage: Eukaryota > Viridiplantae > Streptophyta > Magnoliopsida > Myrtales > Lythraceae > Sonneratia > Sonneratia alba. Next base: position 3,142,729 of record FWPY01000030.1, read on the forward strand.
TCACTACATCTTTCCGCTATACATGCAGCCTTACAGAACTCAGACATTAACTCTTAGTTTGCCCCTACCTTGCATGTCAACAAGATGATACATGATACATGTTCTTAGAAGTACAAACCTGACAAATCTTTATTCCTGATCTCGATCAGCTGCTCCTATCTATCTAAAAAATAGATGGAGCAGGACTAAATGCGAGATAAAATGGAAAAGGAAAAGGAAGAGACAGGTCACCCTTTTCCATGCATACTCAGTTAACTGTACAGCTTCCTCTATGCTAATGCTATGTCGAGGGTGGATTCAGAATGCTGATCCTCCGCTCTGCAAGAGATTTGGAGCCTCATCAGAATAATATTAGCTCAATCAGGAATATTTTTCTATTTCAAATACTTCTATGAGAGAATGAAAAGAAAAGGAACAGAAAGCAATATGTGAAGCCACAACAGAAACACATTTGATGTTCTAGCAAAGTTCAATTGGATATGTGCTCTTCATTAAAACACCCATTTTTTCCCCCGAAATGAAAGAGGAAAATTGCAAAATCATATAACTTGGAACAACTTGGAGCCTTATTACCAGCTTTCTTTAATTCAGTTTTCTTTGAAAATGAAGGGAAGCTGAAGAACTTGCTTTTAAAAGATGCCCAAGAGAAAAACCAAGTGACAAAATTACACAGATCTATCATTCTGAAGATGGATTCAAAGAGCATAGACTCACTCGGAAACTCTGTTTCTAAGACAAGGGAAAATCCTTAAGTTCCAGCTTAAAAGAATTAGGACAAGAAATAAATGAAGGGAGGAAGAATTTGTACCGCCAGCAGCAACCAGTTTCTCCACACGAGCAACAATGTGCTTCCCATAAGTGTACCTTTTGAGAGTAGTTAGATGAATCTTTATACGGTTTAGGATTACTTCAAGTTGGTGGTCATCACATGTTTCCAGCACTTTCTGTACGACATAGTTTGCAAACTGATCCTTCATCATCACCTAAATCAACAGATTGTCAAGGAACATCTTCATTCAGAAACCTAAGACCCAAAAATAGCATTTGAAAAACATAAAGTAGGAATTCAACAACCTGAAGAGGGTCATTCTCATCAGAAGAACCAAGCATCTCATTCACCATAATCTGTCGCTCCGTTGAAGTTCCAAAGGCTAAACACTTCTCAATTACATTGGAGGCAAATTTCTGCTGGCTCATGTGAACAACCTTCCCAGTTAAAGTTTTTATTATTGCAGAACGTTCATGTGGCTTTCCATGCTCCAGCACGTGCTAAAGGAAATTTCCACCGAAATCAAGAGACAATTAGAAAATGCAGAAAGAACAGAGAAAATGTCTCCATATAGAAGTAATTGGTGAAGCTACAGCAACACTATTCACACCTGCACAACATAATTTCCATATTGATCTTGTGCCAACATGCAGACTGATTGCATAATCTCGTCCATCATTATTTGTTGGGTCTTTGGGTCATGGCAGTGCTCAAGAATCCTCTGTTCCATGAAAGTTATACAGCAGTTAGCATTACAAACTCATAAATTTGCAAAAATGAGAAAAAAAATGAAAAACTATTTTTTTTCCAACTTTCATGCAAGAAAGTCATCTGTTTAGTATGTTAGATCAAAATCCTAGCCAATCCATTAGTAGACAATAATGTTTTCCCCAATGTTGACATGCAAATTGAGTTGTCTTTTCCTATCAAACCGCCTTTTTGAATTAAATATTACACAGAGAGAAAATATGATAAAAGAAATAAATTAATATCTTGAATTTGTTTTGTACCTGTATGACACGGCAACCATATGGATGAGTAGACAGAATCACAGCTTGATCATAGAACACAGAGACAATGAAATAAATAGCTTCCTCAGGGACACATTCAATGCACTTTTGTATCACATGGTTCCCATTCTGATCTCGTACACAGCGCATAACATGACCATCGAGTTCTGTCACCATTTTTTTCTGCTGGTCCAGCTCAACTACTTCTATTGCCTGTTTAATTGAAACCAGCAGCCTTAGAACAGACATTTCTGTTAATTTGTATACTATTTTTTATTATGCCAAACTGAAAACCCCCAATAGATCTAGCCAAGTGGACAGCCTTTCACAAAGTCATAGACGTGTCATCATGCCTCAGTCTGCAAATTTAACCAATCGACCTATTCATGGGGTTAAATACAACTTCACAGCATGAATAAAGATAAGTAGGTTTTACCTTCTGAATGACTCGACATCCATACATTTGAAGGCTTAGGTTTAGCACATGCCCATAGAGCTGCTCGGCAAGTTCCTGAACTTGAGAGGGACTTCCATGCTCCAAAAACTTAAAAAGTGATCATAGGAGCATTCATGAATTTAAGTGTTATATATTTTGGTAGAGAACATAACAGTTCGATCAGAAATATGTGTCAAAACAGTCTATTTCCAGATACCTTCTGAATCACATAATTTCCAAATACATCAGTCATCAGTGTCAGAGCCTGGGGCATGATTTCACAAAAAATCATGTCTTTTTCTTCGGTGGATGCAGTCTCAAGCTTTTGTTGAATGAAACGACTCCCGTATTGATCAGCACTGCTGGCTCAGACAGTAGAAGTAAAACTTCTGAAAATAAATAAAAAGGAGAGAAGTAGACAAGCCATTGCCGATTACCTGAACTCAACAACATGGCCTGAAATTTCTAAGAGCTCGAAGCACTTAGCTTTGTTGTTCTTGTACTCATCCAGCAATGAGGGCACGAAATTCTCATCCAAACCAACATAGGGGTCTGAATTCCATCTACCAAAGAAACCACCACTTAAGTTCCTAGTCCCTGACTGATAGCAAATATTCTGCTCACTCTGCCTCACTGAAGAATTAGGGAATGGGGGACTTCCAGGATAAGACATTCCCATCGCACAGGCCAAATTAACATTATCATACCCACTGGTCATGAATTCACCGGAATTCCCCATAAAAGGGAAATTGTATGGTGACTTCTGAGACAAGTGCAATGCATCGAAGTAGGCTTTTTGGGGCTCCAACAAATTAGCATATGAATTTCCCATCCCATCTCTGTCCATGACTGGGTCCCATAACTCATTCATTCTCGAGTACTGAAAGCCACCAATCTGCGGCACTGCAGTGTGATTCCAGGGCAGACCAAGATTACGTAATTCTGCTGCTGTTGCCATTAAATTTGGACCTACAGGTGAACTTACACATAGTGCTACTGGGTCCCGCTTATTCACTCCCAGCGATGATCCAGTAGCAACAGTCTCAATGTCATAATTATAACGACAGTTAGTAGAAGATGGTCCTTTCACGAATGATCTATTATTAGGACGAGAAATAATGGGCGGCTTCTGGAACTCTTTATTGACATAAGAATGGTTTTCCTCATCTAATAGGAAATTTGAGGCAAGATTCAACCCAGATAAAGTAGCAGCAAGGTCTTCCTCTGACTCTGGCACACCTTTGAATGAATTCTGGCCATTCATGCTTCTTTTGTCCATTGAACTAACCCTTCCAACCCCAATGGGGCGGATTCCTGGGGTTGGAGTTCTGTTGACAAGTTGAGGAACAGATGTGTTGCTCCTTGACAGGGATGCTCCAACTCCGAGAGCAGAAGCATACGTGTGAGAAACTGACGACCCAATTTTTCCCTTTTTACTTGAAATAGAGATTGACGAATCAAAAGATTCAGAAAAATCAAGACTTTCACTGAATGCATTCTGGCTAGTTTGCCGTGATACGTGACTGGAAGCTGGTGGTCCATGATTCATATCCTCCTGCAGACACATGGAACTGAATCATTCGATATCTCTAGGTTCTTAAGAAATGCGGAGAGAAGGGGTAAAAAGGCTAGCGAAGAGATAAATTTCAAGGAGATGATCTAGCTTAAAAAATCCCAATACAAAGTCAAGAACCATATAAAGCAGTGAGCCCAAAATAAAAGAATTTGCTGCCGATGTCAAAAGATTTATAACATACTAACGGTAGGAAACAAAAGGAGTTCAGTCGCCAGTGCAACAACTTAGCTATTTCAAGAAATGATTGCAAAACATTCCGATATTTTCTTCCTTTATCTCCTTGTTGATCAAGGGGAGAAATGCAGCATTAAATCTCATACTCCCCGAAAGAATACCTTGAAAGATAGAATAGGAAAGCAGAGATGATATTATGGACAAATCCCATTATTTAAACCTCATAAAAACAAAAGACCAATGGCTCCGAGTCCAAATGTTCAAAAATCTTGCCCGTCGCCATAAAAAAAAAATCCAAAAATGAGATCTTTAGATCCTCCTGAGCTTTCTCACCTGAATGATCTCCGAAATGCTCTTCTGCCTGTTCCCGAGCCCTAACTTGGGCAACCCCATCAATCCATCGCCGCCCCACTCTCTTCCCTTCGGCTCCTCGCTAGCTCGGAACCCAGGTTGGACCGAGAAGAGAGACTCTTCACCGAGTCCACCTCTGCCCACCGACCTATCAGGAACTCCTCCTCCTCCACCGTCACCACTCAGCCGCTGCGTGGACCTCCAATCCTCCTTCGAGAGCAGTGGCGGAGGGAGCCTGGGGTTCACCTTTAGGTTGGAGTAGTAGTAATTAACATATGCTGGGTCAGCCCTCAGCTCGTCCTCAGGGATGAAACCTCCGCCACCGATTTTGTCCCGAAGCCCGCCAAACAGGCCCCCGACCGCTGTCAGCGCGCCCTCAACGGTCGGCGGCGCCGAGCCGCTCCGGCACATGCTCAGCTCCCTCTCCAAATCACCGTGAGGCGACATGTTCGGGTAAGTGTCCGTGATCATAGTAAACTCCAAAAGGGTCTCCGAGAAGCTCAGAAAATTACATAAAGATCGAAACTTTTGGTGGGTTTGAGGGCTGTCACCAAGCGGATAAACTGGGTCAAATGGAGCAAAGAAGCAGTTCTCTTGATCAGAATCAATGGACCCATGTCACTTTGGCCAAAATAAAACATGGAACCACGCCACGAAATCAAGGCTTCAGCTCAAATGGAAGGTTTGATCCTGCCATTCAGCAACTTCGATGGCAAACTGCTTCATTCTTTCACGAATAAAAGCACCAGTCTGAGACTCTTGAGGGTGCAAAGAAGATGAGAGTGTGTGAGAGAGAGAGAGGGGGGGGGTGGAAGCGAGTACAGTGAAGTACGACGGGGGTGATAAGCACTAGCAACGGGGAGGCCCCGGCCGTTGGATCCGAGGATTCAACGGCGGAGATGGACAAATAGGCTTGTTAGAATGGTCTCTAGGGTTTTCATCATTTACTCACACCGTCTCTTGCATCGAAATGCCATTCGGCCCATACCTGACTCCATCTCAGATGGAGCCCTCTTAATTTTCTCAATATCAAACACAACCCACTTAAATAAAAATTCAAATTCATTAAGATGATTGAAACCCTTATTGAATCCATTACTTTCATCTTGCTCATGAGTGCCATCTCAGTGTCGGAAGTTACCGAAAACCGGTATGAATTAACTTGACGTTCATATCGAGAAGGCTTTTTTTTTTTTTGTTCCTGTCGAAATTTCATTCTCTGTTCTTATTTTCCTTGATGAACCCCATCACAGGGGATTACGTGTCCACAAGTGACGCCTGTCCAAGATTTCTGAGCAGACAAAAATGGTCCGAATCTTGGACAGGCACTGCCCGCGGGCCAATAATCTCTCCCCGAGATTTTGATTTTGAGGCGGCAATTACATCGTCACTGACCTTTTGCATGTCTCTTTTTTTTTCTCTTAACTAATCTAAATTTAATTATAAAAATAAAGCTCACCGAGTCATATATATTCATTATTCATATGTTTAGATCTAAAATTTTATTTAACTAAGGTTAATAAGTGCATATTCATTAATATTAAAAAAAGAATAATTTTAAATATAAATAAGATAATATGATAAAAAAATGATAATATTTATATAATATTTATCAAAATATATTCTCTGTAAACAGCAATATTACTGAATTTTGATACATAAAATAATGGCGATATTCAGTTATATGTGTATATATATACATTTGTAATGCAGGTTTGGTTTTTATTTTTGACTCATAAAAAGGTTTATTTTTTTATTTTGAGAAAATCTTTTTTTAGCTAAATCTCGAAATTGTTTAAGGAAGGAAAATTGGCGAAATCATCCGACCTGCTTACGCGCCTGCTGAGCGTTTACGAGCTAGCACGTGTCGAGAAAGTCCGGCTGACGAGTCGGGAGCCTCTGGCGGGGCCCACTCCACTGCTTTTAACCGTGCGTAGTACAAGGATTCCTTGCTCCCCTCTCCATTTTGCGTCATCAACGGTCGTGATGGGCCTTACGGAAATAATATTCATGAGTTGGATGAATAGTCGACATTCATTGGAAGAAACAATACTCCTTATTGGGATCGAACTAAATTACTAATTGTTCAAAAGTTAATGTATATTACTGGTTTATAAAAAAAATAATAACCAAATTGTAATATCAGAAAGGTGTTCGAGTCGAGTGGAATCTGCTGCTACACTGCAGTGGGAACTGCTAGAAGCTCCGAATCTATAATGTAAGAAACAAAATATTGCAGCGCTGGCCGCAGTAGAGAGCCCCTGCCCCTGTTCAGACAAATTCAGCTGTTACGTTGAAGGAGATTTAGAGTCCATGAAACTAGGAAAGTGGTGTACATATGTATGGCATCTCAGGATGCAGTTTGCCGTTGGAAATACTACTGGAAGGCAGCCGAACAAGAATCGCCCTTACTCCTATCTTATTTCCTAGCAGCTTTGGTTGCTTTGATTGCTTGTGAAGTATGATTTCATATCCACCATCCTTTCAAAATGGACTTGAATTCGCGCTCTGATTGGATCTTTCACCCCTGGCCCTGGCCTCCACAGGATGGATATTGTGGCTCCAAGATAAATTGTTAGCATCGGATTAGCTCAAAGGTTGCAGCCGCCCATTGCCATCCATTTGTTCACAGTGGCATCAATAGTCAATTACTCATCAGCAGCAACAACTGCTCTTGGTGTAAAGATCCAGCATATGTAAAGCTTGAGCTACGAAAACTAGCACTATGAACTTGACTACATCAGTGGAGACAAAGTATTCCAAGTTCATAAATGTTATGTTGACAGGCCCAGTCACATAATATTACTTCAGGTTTTATATAAACGGTCTAAAAATGGATACTTTACATGCTGTGTAGCTCTTTATTCATTTGGCCTTTCCTTTGCCCTTCCCCTGACCTTTCTTTGCTTCCATCTTGGCTTGAATTCGGGCAGCTGCAGCCGCTTTAGCTTCTTCTCTCTTCCTCTTCTCTTCCTCCTTCATGGCTGCAGCCATCTCTCTCTGCTTCTTAAGCTCTCTGTTTTTGGGTAAAGAGTAAAATGCACAGATGCAACGGATGGCACTTCAGCAGTTGTAGCAGAAATGGAAAGCAAGTAGAACTACCATCTTCCAACATCATCAAAATATAAAGGTCTTATTTGTATTCAGTAACATCACTTACTCTAGCCTAGCCCGTTCTTCGTTGACACTACTGAGGCTTGAACCTTTGCGAGGCTTGCAAGCCACCAGCTCTACCTCAAAAATGAGGGTTGCACTGCACACATAGAAGTGAGAATGAATGAACATGAATCAACAGATACAGATGAATATCAATTTCGTCTCCCTAGGAGAGGTCAAAAAAGGGGAGAACTGAACATAAAAGAAAAACAATGTTATCAACTTCAAACGACTTTTATACCATAAAGTAAATCTGGTCACAATTAGATCTGAGTAAATGTGAACCATCAACCTGGTAACAGTAGGTTTGAGGATCTAAAAGAACAATTCAGTATTGGTATGAAAATAGGAAAGAGGATTCCCTACTTTGGTGGAATATCAGGTGGAGAACCAGCAGCTCCATACGCATATTCAGGCTTACAAGTGATTCTTGCAATCTCGCCAACCTTACAAAAATGAAGAAAATGAAATACATCAGTGGACAGCTCATAATTGAAGAGTTCACAGAATTGAATACACGGGAAATGAAGAAAACCTTCATGGTTCTCAGGGCAATGTCCCAAGCACTGATCACAGAACCCTTCCCAAGCTCAAAAGAGAACACGGTATTATCTTCATGTGTTGTATCGAAAACTTCACCCGTCTCAGCAAGCACTCCTTCATAATGGACTGATCAGCCAAAAGGCAGACGTTAAGAAAACAGTTCACGGGGTTCAATGATTCAATGTCAAAATACTTCCTAAGTAGAGGCCATTTGATTCTAAGACTGATGATGGAAGCACTCTCTTCTTCTAAGTTCTAACAATAATTGGAGCAAGGAGCAGCAAATGACGTTCAGAAATGGGAAAATGCGAAATTGCTCACAAATTGAGCGATTCTAGAATTGGAAAATGCACGATTAAATCTTCCAGAGCCCAAGAAATAGCTTGAACACAAAGGGATCCAATTTTCCAAGCCGTTAGTGTGAAAAGTCTAGCTGGAAATTGGTAGTGATAAAACGCACCATCGACGAGAGGAAGGCTCTCTGATGGAGAGATGGCATCAGGTTTGGCTCGCCGGACAATGTTCTTCCGGACTCCTCCATCCCCGCTGAGATCAATCGCATCATCCTCCATTTTGTCAGCTACGAAAACCCTAGAAAATCACCCGGTTTTGACTGTCTTGACTTTCATCCCACAAAGAGAGAGGGAGAGGGGTCGATCTCATCTAAATGGGCCGAAAATTATATGGGCCTAATCAGAAGGAGCAAAAGGTACATCTCTAACGCCCATTAAAGCCCAACTTGGGCGATAAGTACAGCCCATCAGGCCCATGACTACAGCAATGTGTGATCAGCTAAAAAAAAAAATCTAAGGGAGCATAGTACTTCTGTATGTCCATTTTGCAATAGGATTTAGCTACAAACATGACCATACAGAAACCTGTTCGACAGGCACCCGAACAAGTTGACATGATACGAAAATGAACCCGGGGCCTAACTAAGTTAACAGGGGAAAATAGTGAGCAGCTACAAACAACCACGCACAAGGGTTAGGGTTGTTAAAAGTGCAGTTTGTGCCAGTTTCTGAGCCGATTCAAAACCAGCCCGGAACCATTTGACAGATCTGGTTACTACGTGAAAGTCTTCATCATCGTCTCATCAATAGGAAGGTAGTTCGCTTTTGACAGATCTTTCTGCGGTCTCATCACGGATGGGCTTCCTTCTCCGGCCCATGGTGCTGTAAGCCCAATAGTGTGACTTTGGGCTCAGCCCAGCCCATCAACCCGCGCTTTGCTCGAATTCCACATCAATGCCCTTTTTCCCCCTCTTTTTTTTTAAAAAAAAAAAAAACAGTTTTAGGGTTCTTAAACGTTTTTTAGGGTGATAAATGTTCCGCCATTAATCATTTAATTCTTTGTATTGTCTTGAAATTTTGGATTTGCCCGATCGGTTCTTCCATGATACATGGTCGTGGCGGAGGTACGAGTCTTATTCCACAATCTATCTCCAAACAAGAGCCCGTTTTCCAATATTGCCGATGTGTTTTTTGGGTGTGAATGAATGGTCGGGGCCTCTTGACTAATGACCGACAAAGCAGTCCACAGACGTTAGCCCCGCACATTGTTGATAGTTACTTCCCACGAATTCCTAATAAAGTTTAAACCCGAAACTTCCGGGAAATGGCGAACCCTCTGCTCAGACAGAAACCATCGTGATCGACCATTTTCTAGCTCGCAGTTGACTGAAAAACCACTGGAAGGTACGACGTCAATTCATGATGATTGAACATTATAAACCAACCGATGGCGAGCCTCCTCCAAGTTTATCAGTCAAATAGAGCTCTTGCCCGCAATTCCATCAGCTGGCCACAAGACGACAAAGCGCCGTAACAGCATTTGGTTCGACCAAAATCAAGAAGCTGTCTGTGCATCGAGTTGACAATCAGCTGAGATTGCGGAATTTCCGGATTCTCTGATAATAGCACGATCTTTTCGGACTAGATTACGCACAGGAGGTGAGATTTCTTCTTCTTCTGCTGCTTTATTTATTGATGGGAATATTGCCTAAATGTACGAATTTACGAATATAATCATGTGGTATGAGACGGAGGGAAGCAGAAAGGCGAGTGGACGGAATGATTTCGTCTCCTCTTATCCGTACGAAGGGCACCCACCCACGCAGAATTTACCAGAAACGCCATTAGGGTTGTAATTTCTCAATTTCCCGAATTTTTTTTGTTGGAAATATTAAAATTTATTGACTTCTCAATTTTTAGAGTTTAGAGGGTCCAATTTTTTCCATTTCATATTACTATTTGATTAATTTCAACTTAATTGAATTTATTACATGGGGATTGTCTAAGATTGTCCTATAGGGTTTTATCCCGTGTTAAGTACTGATATGCACAACTTAACGAACTTCATGTATGTTGGTTCAATAATATGCTGATGAATTTACGATCAATTTCCGTGAGAATGCCTTCTTTTTGGCCTCACTATGTGATTAACGTGAATGGGTGCCCTAGGGAAGGAAAAAATTGTATGTTGCAGTTAAGTTCAGTAAAAATTGATTATGATCTATTGGGTTAAACTAGTCGATAGGTCAGTTTTTGGACGGTAGAGCCTCCAGGGCGGCATTATTGGGATGGCCAATCTACAAGATTGCCAAAGAAGAGTTGAAAGGTGGGAAAGACAGGTGAGGAGAGCCCATATACACTATCCAATTGAGGAAAATTTGTGGATTTATCTTAATTATATTTTCTGATGGTAGAAATTCATTATATCGATTATATTGTTCAAGATAGATGATAATTGTCGTACTAACGAGTCGGGTGACCAGAATGAACCCTATTATCAAATCGGACAAAAAAAAAACCATCCCTTTCCTTCTCTTGCAGCAAACTCCCACCAAAGCTCTTTGATATACAGTGGGGTCAACTGTGAAACGCGACGGTTCTCATCACATCACTGAAGTGTGTCGGTGAAGAGAAAATTATTAGCAGATCTGTTAATCAGCCTGCCTTGATTAGGGCAAAATATTCATGGCTTGATGAAAACCCTAATGTGATCCAGAAGTCCTCTGCAAGTGTGCTTCTTTAGGGGGGGGGGGGGTTCCCCCAATATGATACACTTGCACATGTCTTGCTTCAAAAAGAGTGGAACATTGTCAATTTTTTTTCCTTTTGAAAACTGCCATGGATATCTATTGCTGAAATTGCCTGTAATTGGCTGTCATGATCATATAAACAAATTAACCCCTAAACCATCCTGATGAGAGCTTTGAGTTGACATTCAGACTCTTACAGGATCGGTTAACTGTAACAGGAGTACTACTAATTTCGAGCACGGTATATCTGGGGTATTATGTGTGCCACTCAGATCGAGTGGTATGTAGATGCATGTTACAAGGTTGAAGGATGGGGTGGCAACATCAAATATAAGAAATGCCATCAATCATGCACGAGAACTAGGGTGCTTTACAACCCCTTCCTGCATCTTAATTAATATCAATTACAAAAAATGAAATGGTCCACAGAGCCAATATGATATGAGTAAGTATCGGTAGCCCACTTGCAACAATGATGTCATAACACCATTACTTAAATTAATTTAGATACATTTTACTCCCGTTCAATGGTTGTAGCGTTCAATTCAGCTTTTCTGAACCAGGTCCAGATCGGAGTCAAGTCATTGCCCTCCAAGCAATATCATACACCGAAGAACCAATTTGGTTACCGAAAGAGGAACTCGAGTACCAGCTCGAAATGTTAATTCTTTCTGTGCATAATTTGAAATTTGATTAAATCATAAGAAAAAATACAAATAGAAGATATTAATTTAGTAGTTCAGTATTATAAAACGATCATGATCATGGTCCAATATTTTTTTATGTGAAATTAAATGTAAATTTTTTTAATCATTTACAATAAAAAATATATATATAATTGAAACAAATATATTATCTTGTCTATTACCTTGTCCAATCCGATGAGCCTTATTTTAGTCCAAAAAGGGCGAAATGAGGAGACAACACGAATCATATCAACCTCTCAAGACTCCATAGGTGCTAGTCTCCTTCCTCACCCCCCCCTCTCTCTCTCTCTCTCTCTCTCTCAACAAGCAAATATCAAACCCCAATAAACCACGGAAGCATCTTTCAGAGGCTAAGCCCGCCATGGAAGAGAAGGAGAAGGCCAAAAAGAAGCACAAGAAGCAAAAGCACAAGCACCCGAACATAGAACAAACAGCCTCAAAGTCCGCCAGGACAGCTTCCCTGGCATCATCGGATTTTGCCTTCAAGCCGAGCTCCGAGGTGAAGGGCCTGCGGTTCGGGGGCCAGTTCATCGTCAAGTCCTTCACGATCCGCCGGGCGAGGCCACTGGAGCTGCTCCGGGTCCTCTCCTTCCCGCCCACCAACAACTCGAGCAAGCCGGCCAACGGCCTCCTCGCGTTCCCCTCCACCGCCGCCTTCCTCCCCACCAACTTCACCATCCTGGCCCACCAGGCCTGGCACACCCTCACCCTCGGCCTTGGCACCAAGAAGTCGAAGGTGCTCGTGTTCGTGTTCGAGTCCGACTCCCTCCGGGCCTCCGTCGCGGACCGGTCCTGGCCCCACGAGATCCCACTGGGGGAGGTGAACCGCCGGCTGATAAGGCACGGGCTCGAGGGCTGCGAGCTGGCGCGGTTCAAGTTCCGGAAGGGGTGCGTCACTTTCTACGTCTACGCGGTCCGCCGCATCGGGACGGCGGGCTTCTCTCGGGCCGATGACCTCCGGACCATCCTCCAGTCGGTGGTGGAGCTGAAGGACTTCCTGGACCACACGGCCATGCTGGCTATGCCCAATCAGAGGAGTATCAACTTCTGCTCCCATCCCAATACGTTTCCTCCCAATAATAATACTAATCCTTTCGCAGTGGCTCATTGAATATGTTGCAAGTAATTTCTTTAGGCATCTCGTTTGTAAATCTCAGCTTCTCCCGAGTAGACTTCTTTAATTTTCTTGAATTTTTCTTTAAGAAAATTCATTAAACAGTTTGGTTGGCTTTTATTTTTTATTATTTTCATTTTCCATTTCAAGGGGATTGGTTTATTCATTCGAAGATCGATCTTCATGAGCTTTTCTTATTTGGCACTGATATTAAAGATCTCATTTGTTCAAGAGTCTATTACTGAAATTACAGCGTTAGTCTTTGATGACTTGATCAGATCAGATGGATTATCATGTCCCGACTATATAGCCTTTAATCTCTAAATTTCAGTTTGTCTATATACATATTACATATATGTTGCTCTTTTAATGAATACTAGCCAGCTGTTGCAATCTTTATGTCCGGTTTTACAAACATACGACATATATATATATATATACATGTATAAACGTTTACAGCTTGCTGTAAAGAATGTCGGCCGTTAATGTTACACAAATCATCATCTGGTAAAATGTCCCAATTGCTAGTTTCTCACTTCATTAACTGTAAGATCGATGTACCACGATGTTCATCTCCCAACAAAACCCGAACTATCAAGACACGGACAAGGAGCAGATATATATATATATACACACATACATACGTGTATGTAGGAAATTCTACGTCGGGGTTGATACAGGGTGTCACTATGCGAACCGATCGCAAAACATGGAATTGAAGGATATTCTCCTTGATAGATGGTCTCCCGTCGATATCTGGGGACGCATCTCGTCAAACTAATGTTCTTAGGGATCGAATCTTCGTCGTGGGGGTCGATACATATGCGTGAAGAAAGTCGAGCAGTTGAAAGTATGTGAAACTAATTAAAAGAGAATTAATGATAAAAAATAGAAAAAAGGGGTTAAAAATTAAAATCACGATAGATCCGTTAAAGAAAGGACAGCAATGATCATCAATCCTTGAGAAGATTTTAGTGATAATTTTTTTTAAAAAAAATTCGATAGCGTTGGATTGTATGCCTGAGAAAAAGGAGAAAAAGGGGGCACTGAACTCTCATATCTCTTCCTCCCCCAACCGGGCACTGTGCTCTTGTGAACTGCTCCCTCGGTAGATCCAACCCGTGATGAGCCCAATTGCCGACGCAATTTGGTCTCGAAATTAAATGCACGTATCCACTTGCTGCCCCGTTAAAATCACAAGGTTAATTAGGATCGAAATGGTATATGTCCTTTTGCTTTTTTTTACTACAGTATAACTGAGCATGGTATGGACCCAATATACCATAGAACACGAAAAGTAAAATAATGGATATCATCTACTAGGATCGTACCCCAAATGTCTTTTGTGCTGATTTCATGCCTTTAAATGTAATATTGTATATTATAGTGCAAACTGACAGCGTTTTTTATAATTAAAAAAACCTGAACAATCACTGGGTGTATTATTATTGAGAAATCAATCTCTTTTCTCTCTAAATTATCAATTTTCATGAGGAATCTAAGACAGTGGTTGTCCTTTCACATTTTAAAAAGGGATGCAAATGTAAATATAAGGTGGCCGCTGGACCCGTACAGGTTTTTGTGCAGATTCTGGTTCAGTGGCCAATTTGTTTACTTTGTGCTGTCGCTGCTGCTGCTGCTGCTGCTCATCTTTGGGCCCTAGTTTTGCTGCACTACATGGAAAATTGAAGATGAGATTCTTCGCATTTCCTCTTGTATTTCTGCCCCCTTATGTTTTTTCTTCACTTAATTTACCATCTTACGCAAACTGCCGAGATCTAAATTCCCTATTCTGACATCAGATTTGTTGGGGGGTATAATTTTATGTGTCCAACATCAAAGGATCGAGTGAAAACTGCACTGTGAACGGTCTCATGAGGATGAACTCCGGTATGTGAAACTCGAGCTGGCCCGAGAAGATGGGCAATCTCATGAATAACGAAGAGGAGGTGGAGATACTGAATAAATGGGGAGGGGATGGTGGGCATCATGATGTACGTGACATGAGCCAATTAAAGCCTGTGTGCAGCCACATGATTATAATAAAAGGAAGGCAGGAGAAAGAGAGATCGATCCATGATACTAAATCGAGATATACTGAGTTCGATTATTATCCATACGACATCTCGTGCCTTTATTCTTCCTTCTCTCTCGGCTCGTAGCTAGCCCACTTCTCATGACGGAGAAAAAGAATAATTGAAGGCAAGAAAGGCCCCAACATCTTCGCCTTCCATAGCTTTTCTAGTTGCTTGCCATGGAAAAGTAAGGGGCGAAACCTGCAAAAGGAGGAAGACATGACCTGGAAAAGCAGGGAGAGGAAAAGTGGGCAAAGGCCACATATGTGCCCGCTTCAATCATGACATTTGCTGTGACGATGGCCCCCCATCCATCCCGACCGACACCCTCCTCCTTCCTTTCCTATGAGTTAAATCATGCTCCTAATCCCCGACCAAATTGAACACACCCACCGCCTTGGTTGTACTTAAAAAACCAACACACCCAGCGATTGGGATTGAAGTGAACTGGCTGGAAGGGATGCCGAGTGAACAGCTAACTAGAGAGTTTTTTTTAGATGAATTAGATTGGAAATCCCCGCTCGGTTCGGGCCACTGCAACGAGGTATGGCATGGCTGCCCTTACGTCAGCATCAAGTTCAAAATTTTCCTAAATGTGATGCACGTGAGTACGTAGGGAGTGCAGTGTAATCTAAGACCCGATAAATTTCCCGATCATCGGCTAGTTTCCTTCACTCGGTGTAGCAAGATTGACTTTTAATAGGGCCAGGCCGGCCGTAAAACTAAGGGCCTAATTGATCAAGTGGGCCGGCAAGATGACATTGGGCCGCTGTGGCTCAATTGGTCTATCACTCCGTGCTTTCAGTAAAAGGAAGAGCATCACAAAGAATAAGGGAAAATGACAAAAACGCCCACCGTGGGGCTCGAACCCACGACCACAAGGTTAAGAGCCTTGCGCTCTACCGACTGAGCTAGACGGGCTTGTTGGAGTTCGTTCAGCTATCTCTATGTGGACTCCAAAAAGTAAAAACTTTGACGCTTTACCGACCGAAAATATGGGATCTTTGCTGTCGGTTGCGGAGGTCGGAGCAGCCGTGATCGGTGTTGTGGTTCTGGGTTTAGCTTCTGTCATCGTTTGTGAGTCCTACCGACGGAAACACAACAATGTGTAAGTTTCGCCGTTGATCTGGGGCGCTCTCGCTGTCCTTGATCTTCTCTCTCCTGTGGTTCTTGTTCGAAATATTTCGGCCCAATCTTTTGTTGTGATTTCCTAGTCATATCCAGGCTCCGGCAATCGTCGAGGATCCCAATTCTCTGAAGGACGTACATTTTATTGCTTGTAGTTGGTCAGGAGCTTCGTTTGGAACCTTCACATTTCCGGTCATTGCTAATCATTTGTTATTAGTGTATGTCTTGGAATGGGCTCCCTATCTTTTTTTTTTTTGTTCAATGGAATGGGCTCCCTATCGAGTGGCCTTGTTATGGATTTTTTTTAATATTTGATTACGTGATTCTACTTGCATAATGTCTGTGCACGAGTTCCTGTATTTTGAGAGAATTGGACTATCTTTTGAAACGTGTTCTCTATGTTGGTTTACGGGTTCAAAGCCTTTCAAGCCGATTGAGGTCAGGTAACGGTGTTTGAAGAATTTCTTTTTTTTCCCGTTCTACAGAAAGTTCCTCTCCCAATGACTGTATTCTGCTTCGGGGTAAATTAGTGGGGGGTATTGCTTTGGACCGTAGCGTAACTAGGGAGAGGATTGATGTTTTCTAGTCCAAAGATTGAAAAAAAAATGAAAAAGAGAGCAAATCTTCAGCTTCAGTGCTGTCTTTTTGACATGGGAACATTCACTGTGTGCACTAAGTATAGTTGCTATTCTGTTGACCAGGTTCCACGCCCTTCAATACTTGACCCTGCAGAGAAATATATATCGCTGATAGTTCCTGCCTATAATTTAGAGCATCGACTACCTGGAGCCATTGATGAAACTATGAAGTAAGTGAGATGAAAGATCTCTTCAAACTACTTTCACTTGCCAGAAGATTGTGCAGAAAGTGGAACTTCCGTGATTGTGATAAGGGTTGAATGGTTGAATGTTAAAGGATATTTGAAGATGAACTTGTGAGAGATTATCTTTATTTTCCTGCTTCCTTTCGTTCTAAAACTGACTATTTCTTCTATTTATTTCTTGTTTTGTCCTGATAGTCTCACTGTTGTGAAACTTCCGTTGTCTTGGTAGTTATCTTCAACAACGTGCATCCCTGGACAAGTCATTTTCTCATAAGGTATAATGTTATTGTTTTGGTTTCATGACACTGCACTTCTTCAAAACAATGCTTATAAACACAACCAAAAAAATCACTGTTGTGTATAAAAAGAATATGTAACCATTTCAGATTCTTCCCACTCCTCGTCAGTCTAATGAACTTAATCCTTTTAGTTCTCAATCTAAGTTTAGTTCCTTTATAAGTACATCTGGTCCATTTTAATCCTTATATTTACCTTACAGGTGATTGTCATAGATGATGGAAGTAAGGATGAAACAAAACGAGTAGCATTCAATTTTGTTTGGAAATACACAGTGGAAAATGTAAGAGTTTTCCTTATAGGGAAAAATCATGTGAAGGGAGAGGCCATTAGAAAAGTGAGTTAACCAAATCCATCTACCGTTACATCCTTCATCAGGTTCCTTTTTATGATTGATGCAACAAGAATTGATTTAAGCTCTTTACATTTGTGAAAGCATTGTAAAAACAGGGAATGCTTCATTCACATGGTGAGCTACTCTTAATGCTGGACGCTGATGGTGCAACCAAGGTTAATGACCTTGAGAAGCTTGAAGATCAGGTTTGTGCGAGCAGTGAGCCTTGTTAGAACATATAGCTTTTCTCCTCTTTTTTTTTAAAGAATTGTCACATTCTATTTGAAATATTCCAGAGAAAGTCTCAACTTTTCGGATGCAGTTGCCAGAAAGGACTTCCATTTTGGAGATTCAACCAAAAGCAGTTCCAGTTTAAGGATAGGAGATTACCCTATTGCAGCATTTGTTTCTCGTGCCCATCTTGAAAAGAAGGCTCTTTCTATTGTTGAGTCCAATTAACAGAGCTAGTAGATTTTTCAAATTTCACACTATCGTGTATTAATTTCTCATATGTTCATTATCTCAGAGGAAGTGGTACCGTAACTTCTTAATGAAGGCTTTCCACCTTGTTGTCCTGTTAACTGCTGGTCCTGGAGTTCGTGATACTGAGGTGAGATTCGGGCACTTCAGACTATACAGTGGAGATTCTTGCTCAAACTGGATCTACAAAGATTTGTCCAGATGAGTTACAGACAGTCGTTGATTTTGATGGGACCACTAGCAGTCAAATGCTTTGATGGACATAGCTTATAGTGATCCACTAGCAGTCGTTGATTAGTTACTGATTCTGCTGGTTGTTAAAGGGCAGAGATCTACAAACAACAGGTCAGTTTGTGAGAAGGCATCATCTTCTAATAACTAATCTGGTGTTGTAGTAATCACATGAAAAACCTCCAACAAAATATCCACCGAAGGTTTGATTTAGAGAAGCCAACAGGTTCCATTGCAGGTGATATTAAAATCTAGTGAGAAAATAAACCTCTCATGGGACATTAGAATAGAAGGCGAGCAATGGCAATTAGACAACACAAGATCTTTCCCTGAAATATCGATGGTATTGAAAGAAGTGGACAATTTATGGCAGCAAATCAAATCCTCGCTTCTCAAGTCAATTGTATATATAATCAACATCGTCACCCCCAACATGAGAGAGAAATAATATAACCAAAGAAACATCATAGGAAAAAAGAAGCTAGAAAAAGAAAGAATTTGCAAAGGCTGCTTTTTCTTTCTCATTGTCAAGTACTTCTTCCTCTTCCCAGTTGAAATCCCCCCCCTACCCTCAGCACACTTGGAACATTTGCTTAGAAGCATTTTCTGTGCACTATTGATGGTCCTGACTCATCGTACTCTGCCTTTGCAATCCACATCTGTACCAAGCAAACATGAAAATCTACTCATTAAAAATGACGTAAAAAATGACCTCAAAATCTATGGTAGACAAACATGTTTCTTGTTCTTGAAGTGTGATCGAATCATCTTACAGGGTCTCTGAACCAGTTAAGGTTAGAATTTTTCAGTAGAGTTGCATCATGAAGAAAGGAAAACTGAGAGGCTTTTGAGAAGTAGTGTCTCCGTTAGTTTTCAGGTTAAAAGACTAAGGAATAGCTTATGCACGATATCCCTTTGATATCTTCAGAAAATATAACCAAACAGTCGTCCGAATGAAAATTGGCTAGGATGCAAAAAGGAAAAAGATAAACCTGCTGGAAGGTGCTGAGAGAAGCCAGGATAGATCCACCAATCCAGACACTGTACTTCCTCTCAGGTGGGGCGACCACCTTGATCTTCATACTGCTAGGTGCCAGGGCCGAGATCTCCTTGCTCATCCTGTCAGCAATGCCTGGGAACATAGTGGATCCACCACTGAGCACAATGTTTCCATAGAGATCCTTCCTGATATCAACATCGCACTTCATGATGGAGTTGTAGGTGGTCTCATGGATACCCGCAGCTTCCATCCCGATCACTGAGGGCTGGAAGAGCACCTCAGGACAGCGGAACCTCTCTGCTCCAATAGTGATCACCTGCCCGTCAGGCAGCTCATAGGTTTTTTCCACT
Source organism: Sonneratia alba (assembly GCA_900174645.1). NCBI lineage: Eukaryota > Viridiplantae > Streptophyta > Magnoliopsida > Myrtales > Lythraceae > Sonneratia > Sonneratia alba. The sequence continues at coordinate 3,162,326 of FWPY01000030.1, forward strand.
GAGGAGCTGGACTTGGCAGTCTCAAGCTCCTGCTCGTAGTCAAGGGCAATGTAGGCTAGCTTCTCCTTCATGTCCCTCACAATTTCCCGCTCGGCCGTGGTTGTGAAGGAGTAGCCCCTCTCAGTCAGGATCTTCATCAGATGATCAGTGAGGTCCCGGCCTGCGAGGTCAAGCCGGAGGATAGCATGTGGTAGAGCATACCCCTCATAGATAGGAACCGTGTGACTCACACCATCACCAGAATCCAAAACAATACCTAACATGGAATATGAGATGAGTCATCAATCACATCAAGTTAACAAATATATATCAAAATTCGATTGATAGGACTCTGTTCGTCTCATGCCAACTGATTTTCTTAGCCGAAAATATTTAATGCAAAACAAGTTTCCCAGAATGCAAAGCCTGGGCAAGTCAACTGTAAAGCTGATCCATGAGGCATCCATGAAAACTATGATTGTTTGACTACCTCATTCAAAGATTTCATTTGGCTCGAGCATTTTCTTCTCCCCTCAAACCAAACACCAAAATTTGCATGAGAACTTCTTGGGAAGATCAGATAAGATGAAGAGTCTCAAATCCAGAGCATGCTGATATTTATTATCCTTGCTCACCTGTAGTACGACCACTGGCATAGAGGGAAAGCACGGCCTGAATGGCCACATACATGGCAGGAGTGTTGAAGGTCTCAAACATGATCTGGGTCATCTTCTCACGGTTGGCCTTTGGGTTGAGAGGGGCCTCTGTGAGGAGGACTGGGTGTTCCTCTGGCGCGACACGGAGCTCATTATAGAAGGTGTGGTGCCAGATCTTCTCCATGTCATCCCAGTTGCTCACAATACCATGCTCGATTGGGTACTTCAGGGTCAGGATACCTCTCTTGGACTGGGCCTCATCACCAACATATGCGTCCTTCTGTCCCATTCCCACCATCACACCAGTGTGACGGGGGCGTCCCACAATGCTAGGGAACACGGCACGTGGAGCATCATCTCCAGCAAATCCAGCCTTCAAACAGAAACAGTATATTTGAAAAAATTTTCACAACATTTTTTAGTTTATGTATAGAAGGAGATAGGCAGTTTAGCTCAAGAAGCATATATCTGCACATCATTACCTTGACCATTCCAGTTCCATTGTCGCAAACAAGTGGCTGAATATCCTCAGCATCTGCCATATTCTTCTACCTAATAAAAAACATAAAAGCTAATAAGGGCAAGCAAAGAATTGAAAGAAAAATGGACTCTCTCTCTCTCAACTTTATCCAATGTCATAAAATTATGGAGAAAGAGTTGTGAGGCAAAATTAACAGCAGCTATGATCGGGAAACTTATAGAGCCAATGTCACCAAGAAAATTAACATAAAAAACACAAGCCCATTGCATGTTTATAGGTTCTATAAGACTTTCAGCAGCCATGCCAAAATCCATTGCCCCATTGTTAGGCACTAGAAAAGAAGTGTGAAATGACCGCTTCTAGAAATAAAATTCCCGTTTGGATAATGCAGGTAGATCAAGGCAAATAGCAAAACGGCTAACTGTTTAACAAACTCAAGAGTACTCACTCCGCTAACGCAACAAGCATGTGATAGGATAAGTGAAAAAATGATTCCATTACAAATGCAGCTCTAAAATCACAGCAATCTAAACCCAAGCTAAACTTCGTCAGATTGAGATTCCTCTTAATGCAAATACATAAGACGTGGAAAGATCAAATGAATGAAAATCGATGAATCTATCCGATTACATTTGTACGTCCACATATAAAAGAATAGCTACCCTACATATCTACCCAACCACATAGATTTTTTATATCTGAATCATTTCGCTCTGTCCACGGAAGTCACTTGCGTCACCGCCTACAACGCAACTAATAATTCCTCCATCTTTCAATTCTCTGAGCAAATGCCAATCATAGTCAAACAAGAACGCAATGACGCGAACGCAGAATTTCAAATTTAACAGAGAGGGGGAAATCTCGAAACGAAGAAATCAAGAATCAGCGAACAGTCCCTCGTCAGGATCAAGATCTCAGAGCAGGGCGAGAGGGAGAAAAAAAAATCGATTTTTCAAGAAATGCGAATCTGGCAACCACCCAAGGAACCTGTAACGACCCAAGAGATGAAAACGGTGACAGATCCGAGGAACTGAGCAGATTAATTCAAATGTAGGGAACCAAGACCTTTCGGGTGGGAGACGAGGAGGGATGAGAGAATAGGGAGGGGCCAAAAGCTGACGACTTTGAAGCAGGAAGAGAGAGGACTCTCTGGAGGGAAAGGAGGGGGAAAGGCTTATATGGGAGAATAGAGCAAACGTGAGCCGTCCGATTTCGAGGACGACAGCCTGGGGACTGGGGAGGATCTGTGGGTATTCGTGGGCTTTACTATTCTGAATGGGTGGCCACGACACGACACAACACAGACCCTCCCTCCATTTTTCTCTCTATTATCCCCTCAATTATTTTATTTACCTATTTTCGGGCTCCCATTTAAGACAATTTCAGCAAATTAGTGTTAGAGAAATCGGTCCGTCCAGAAATACAATCCAATAGCAGTCTTCATATGAGAAAATTCTTGGAATATGAGAGAGTCAAGAGTATCCAATCATTTTACTGAGCCAAGATGCATCTTATAGTAGTTACTAGTGATGTTAAAAGTGCAGTTCGAATCGGTTCAAAATGAGTCTGTAATAGTTTAATTCGGTTATGGTTTAGCCCGTTTTATTAAAGGACTGATCCGGTTACGGGTTACGGTTCAGAAAAATATGAGCCGGTCCAAAATCATTTATAAACGGACCGGTTTGGTCCGTAAATCATCTATCTTTTCAATTTTTTTAAAATTTAAATTGAACCGACAAAATTTGACAGTTGATTTCCAGGATTTTTTGAGGTCGAGGCCAGTACAGGCCGATTTTCAATTGTTCTGAGCCGATCAACAGGGTAACAGTCCGGGCAAATTACGGTTCAATGAGTCCATATTTCTGAACTGGCCCATAATCACCCCAAACCCAATAAGAACAGTTATAGGCTGGGTTAGGAGATGTCCGGGTCGGTTCCGGGTTTAGATGGTCCGGTTCTTGTCTAATTACGGGCCAGCACGACCCGTTTAACATCTCTAGTAGTCAATATCAACACATTCATCATCAGTATCATACCGATATTAAACGGGCCAGGCTAGCCCAAAAGAGACCTGTCCAAACTCAGAATTGACACAAACCGTTCTTATTGGGTTGATAGACGGTTACGAGCTGAGTCAAAAATATAAATTCATTGAACTGTAACCGACTCCACACATTTTCTTATTGAACCGATACAGAACTATTATAAAACCAAGCCGCACCTGCCTGGACTGCCAAAATCTTTCCTACCCGCCCTCCCCAGCTCCTCCTTTGTCTAGGTGTCCTTGCTGAGTTGCTTCCTTGGTCAAAATTTGACCAGACCTACAAAGCAATTAATATGGCATTGGCCGTTGCAACTTGCAATCCACGACAATAAATATGATTATTGCAATCAATCGTAAAAAAATTGCCTGTTAATTGCAATTGTCATAAATTTGAATGGCTAGCAAGTTTGCAAAATATTTTTTACCCTAAAAATTATCCTTTTTTCTCATTTTCACTCTCAACTCTAAAAATTTTATTAATTTTAAAAAATCGAGAAAATGACAATATTCATGGTTTGAAATAGTCCACTTAGGCACAGTTTCAAGATGGTTTATGTTTCTCTAAACCATGGCCCATAACCAGCCGAGCCATAACCATAGCAAATAATTCCATACCAATTTTGAATTGGCTCGAATAGCCCATTTAACATCACTATCAGTCCAGTTCTTGCTCAACACATACATCACTTTTTTTCTCGGACTTCAAATGTAAACGTTATTGGAGGTAATAACCTAAAAACAGGGAAAAAGGTTTTCTATTCATAGTTGAAGAGATCAATTCAATTGGAGAGTGTATTGTATCAGTATTGGCATTGATCCTTTGAGAATTGAGAAGCAGGAGCCATGAGAATGATGTTCGTGTCAACAACAATTGAGGTTTGGTACACAAAATAGTAAAGTAATTGGGGGCTAATGATTCCCAGAGATGTGATGATCTGTCGAATTGGGCTATTCATGTCGGGCTGCAAATTTCAAGCTCTGCACGTGTGCTTAGCTAATCTCTGGGAACCATTCTCCCCGCCCTATCTTTCAGACGAAGAGACAGAGAAGAAAAAGATGAAAGGGGAAAATTTTCCCGATATTGCATTCAGATGAATGTGTTCAAATGTTCGAGATAAACTAACACAAGCAACACAGAGTGTTGGAACAGAGACTGATGGAAAATGTAGTTCAGCCCATGAACTCTCATGGTTATATCAGCAGAGTCCTCAGCATGAGTAAAATCCTATTCCAAGTTTCAAGAATGCATAACCACATTATCTCATCAGCATCATCACATAATTATTCTATACGGTCAAATTCAATCATATGAGGCAACAAGATATGCATCACGCGACTCCAAATAACAAGTTTACACCTAAAGATGTTGATATTTTAGGACAGGCAGGGCATCGGGATGCAAGTATACAAGGGCAGATGTTGAACCTTCATAATTGGCATGGGACTATGATGGAGAACAAGTGATGGCAAATCTAGTCCATTTGCACCCAGAGCTCAATCAGTTCAGCCAACTTTTGAGTAGGCCTTGCATATATCTTCATATGCAATCGCAGGTATCACTCTTCCACAATAAACACCCATCTCAATCTGCACCTTCGCACAGAATTCAACCATGTTGATTCTGAGAAGCCTAGCATTGGATCCCGAATATGCTCCATTTACGATCCTCACGATTCCCCCCTATCTATGGAATTACAGTCTGCAGCTGCTCCTGATCGACCTTTAACACGTCCTTGCTCTCAAGCAGTCCAATCACCCCGGTATATCTATCAATCACCTTCCTCACAACACCCTTCTGCTTGTAATACTTCCCATTAGCCAATTTCTTATTCATCACCTTCACCGCAATCCTTTCACACAGCCAGTAATCCTACCTGTTGCTCTGCTCCTTTGCCTTCTCCCCCTCCTCCATCAACTCCTCCAACGTCAACCTTGAGGACTTCTCATCCCTCTTCCTCTTGTTCACCCTCTCATTCTCTGCCTCGTGAAAAACAACCCAAAACCCCTCTCCCTTCTCCTTGACTGCCTACTTCGATATCGAGAAACGACCTTAACACCACTCTCCAAATTAACCTCCCTAACAACACCTGATCCGGAACTCAAATTAACCCCATGTCCAGAAGGCATCTTCTGCTTGGCCCTCTCGATCTGTTTCAAAATCTCCCTCTCCTACTTCTCCTCCTCCTCAATGTCAGCCCTGATCATCTTATTCTTCTGCTTCAACCAACCTTTTGGGGTTTCTTCCACCTTGCACTTACCAGTCCGTTCCAAGCACTTGACGAACTACGTGAGGGGGGCCCACTGGTTGGCTTTCATGTGGATGTGGTCACGGTCGTGAATTTACTCATCGTAGACGACCGTAGCAGCGAAGCAGTTAAAGCGGTGGCCCCTCTTCATGTGCTCGAGAAAGGCCGACTCGAACTCCTCGGAGTAGGCCGAAGACCTCCCTCCCCATCTGGCGCTGGTGGCTCTCGCCCATGCACTGGCATTTGAAGCCGTTCTCAACCTGGCACTATTTCTGGCACATCTGACAGTACTATCGGAGCTTCCACAGGCCCTTAGATTTGATCCGGTTCGCGATAGCCCCGGGCGAAGGCGCGGAGGCGGAAGCCGACGGGGGAGAACCAGGCTCGGCGGGGAGGAGAAAAGAATTGCGGCGAGGAGAATGGGGAAGAAGGGAATTGGGCCGGGTCCAATGGTGAGTGTCCCTGGGCTTTCCAAAACGTTTTGGGCTAATCTTGATAAAATAAGGCCCAACAGATTTGGACAATGAGGTCTTACTGATAAGAGCTGAACATATGATTTAGTTCATCTCCGGCGAGGGCGAGTACGGATCATCACACCAAATTCCCATTTTTTCGATAAAATTTTTGTTTCCCTCCGATGGTGCTTTATAAATCCACCGCTACCGTCGACCGAGCCTGAGAATGGAAGACGCAGGAGGTTTCTAGGTAGATAGGACTCGGGTTTCAGTCACTGGCATTCGTAAACCGTCTTGTCGCTGTCAAGTGCGAGCATAAAAATGACTACTAGACGGTGACAGGAGGGGATGTGCTCATTGTGGCTAACGATATGGGAATGGGGTTTGATTCAGTCACAGTGAACCTTGATGCAAAAACCATCTTTTGACTCGATTTCTTCGTGTGATGGTAAGAGCAAGCTACCGAGTCGAGTCCTATAATTGCTGAATGCAGGATGCTAGCTCGATTACTTCAGAGAGTTAAACTGCAGCACATATACCGCGAGACAAATGGAATTGCAGACTACCCAGTTAGGATAGCTCGAGACAACTTAATGGATTAGTATATTTTGAAAGAGCATCAACTCAAGAGATGAATTTACTTCTTTTTAATATTGCTGGTGGAATTGCTTCCGGATTAGCATATTGTTAATACTGGGTATACGGAGTCTTTTAACTACAGGTAGTTAATCGATGAAATATCTCCTTTTCTACCAATAAAAAAAAAAACAGAGAGAGAGAGAGACGGTGGCAGGAGACCTAACACAGTCTTACGAGTTCTACGCTATGAAACATCATAACGAAACCCAAGTTTCCAGGAGCCACGGTCCACCCCCACAAGCCCTCGTTTGGGAAAATTATCGGAAGCTTCTTAATTAAGGAATCGAGATACACACACACACACATATATATACACACACACAGTGGCACGGATCCAAGAAATTCATCCAAGGGGTTGACCGACGACCATTGTGTGTAGCGAAGACCCTATAGGCTCGGTATACCATTGGGAACCATCTGGTCTGACTCACTGAATCGTCGCCTCTCCTCCTCAGCTCAGAATCAGCTGCTTCACGAGGTACCACTCATGATTCTCCATCTTCTACCTGTTCCGTTCAATCAATATTACGGGTATTCCGAGCAGTTTTAGCGCCAGTGGTAGTGATTGATTATCGATCACTTTCCAATTTCATTTCTCACTGTTATTTTCACTAGTATTTATTAGAAAAGTGCGGAAGATAGTTGACCTGGAAGTCAATTCGCGTCTTCATCCGAAGGGTAATGGATCTTGATGCCCCAAAGGAGATGGCATTCTTACTTGTTCCACCTTTCCTATGAATGGCAGCCACTGGGACAAACGTTAATTTCATCGCGTCTCGCTCGAGGACAATAGTCCAGAGAGTAGCAGGACCCAGGTGTTGGGAATTTTGTGAAATAATAATTTTAATATTTATATGTTGATATCAATGAAAAATTACAGAAATTAACAGAAATATACTTGAATCCATAGTTTGCACTTGCATGATCGATTGGACTGCACAAATGATCCATATTTTATAAATTTAATTAGATCATTTAATTGTATTAATTTATTAGATGGTACATGCATACTGTTGTTAAATCACTTTTGGTTGAATTAAAAAATTCAATACGAGGTTGATTGGGTAATAGGGTTCACAGCACATGCCGAAGCTAGACAAGATACAGCACCCGAGCCATGCCGAGCACCCTCTTCGGTACAAGCTCATGAAGACGCTCTACGAGTGCGATGGGTGCAAGCAGCTCGGGCACGGGGAGTGTTACCAGTGCGAGCAGTGCAACATCCAGCTTCACGAGGAGTGCGCAAGGGCACGCGATGGTGACCCGATCACCCATCCTTTCTTTCCAAAGCGCATTCTCGTGTTCCGGGCCCATCCGCCTGACAATGTCTGGTTTTGCGAAGCTTGCGGGGATAGTGTTCGAGGGTACAGGTAGGAAATTACTACATCTTTACATTGTCAGCCGGGAGAATTCCAAAAGAAATATCCCTCAATTTCATCGGTTGTATGTGGTACGTACGTATAGGTACGAAGCTGGGCCCCGGAACCGGTTATTGCTGCCGCCCCAGCACTTACAGCAGAAGTTTCTGCACCCGTGCTGTGCGAACCTCCCACCTTCATTGAGCTCCAACGACGGCAGCGGCCTTGAACTGAAGCTCGACAAGAAAAAGAGGCGCACATCAGGCTGCAAAATCTGCAACAACGCGAGTTACTCGCGGGGGGTCAAGGGTTGGGCTTACGCCTCGAGCTGTGGCCGCTTCATCTACCACGTTGCGTGCGTGAATAGGAGGATGGACGAGGAGTGGCAAAGAAAGTCGTCTAAAAAGCCGGGGAAGGGGAAGAAGAAGGCGCTGCAAATAGGCTTGGAAGCAGCAGCAAATTTGGCCCCGAATCTCATCGTCAGCGTGATTCTCGGCTTCCATTCAATTCCATTGGGAGGGCTGGTGCGATCTCTACTGGATGAAAATTAAAGGCTCTCTAGGGCTTCATCGTATCATCATGTTCTCCCATCAGTTACTAAGAATAATCTTTAACTACTGCCCTGAACATTTTCTTCATCCTTTGGTCCTCGATTCCGAGGAAGCATGTATTTAATTGTTGGGTCCATCTTATGTTGAACTTGAGTGTCCGTTTAATGTTTTGATATATCCTCAAAACTAATGGAAGAGAATTACAAGCCATCGGGATGTATTGGCGACTAATATGGTTAAATGATTCTCAATCTGAAAATGATGAGTCTTATATTTTATTTTATTCGATTTCATAGAAGGTTTGTGGATTTAGGGAATAAAATAGTATAAAAAATTTTATAATAATAATTAAATTTATAATTTCTTAGTTGTTGAATTGAAGCTAGTACTACTGTATCAGACCCTTTTTCTCTCTCTTGTAATTTTTTTTTTTTAACTAATGCTAGAAGAACACTCTCTAATCCTTTGGTCCCTATTTCTATCTAATCTCTTACAAGCCCATGGTTACAAGTTAGTGTAAAACTTGAAGGGGAGAGAGGAGGGAGAATGGGAGGAGAAGAGACAGCGAGTGCCCGACGATTATACTCTAAGATTACCACCATAACCTTAATGTAGAGGCTCTTAATTCACCCTTTTTCTTGATTTACTATGGGTACATTTGGAACTCAAATACACGTAAGTAGCAAGGCATGAGTTCTTCTTCTGTGACCATTTATTTATGTGGTACTCCATAGTCCGTCCAAGACGACCCTCACATGGCTGGTCGAAAGTCATCCATGAGTTCGACGGTAGGCCCTCACAGCATGTCGCTTGGTAGCTGAAAGATCCTAATCAACCCAATTTCCTTTGAGAAGGTTGTCGATCGGAGAAATCCTCGATCAGGCAACCTAGTGAAATGTTCTCACATTTATTCAATTATTAATCCCCATAATTGAAATTGATACATCCTATTAGAAAACTATTGTTCAAACCACCGAAAACTCGAGCTCGAAATTATGATGTGGAGCAAGATCTTGTTAAATTCGCTGTGAGTTTATGAGATATCAATCTCGTTTCCACTTAAAAACTTAGGCTGATAGGTGGCGGTACCCAACCTTCTTATAAACCCACGATGTTTTCTTCATTTAATCAATATGTGATTATATATCTCAACACCCACACTCACATAACAACGTGGTCCACTTTGCCACGTGCCACCAAATACCCGCCCTGAACAACTGTTTATGAGTCAGGTATTCTTCTTCCGGTCTCGAACTAGGGGACAACTGGCCATGAGTTAGGCAATTTTCTTCCGTACTCGGGTTTATATCAACTAACCACAAGACAGTCTTCTGGACTCGGGTGGGGCGAGGTGCGAGCCCACTAGCTCTGATACCATATTAAATTCGTTGTAAGCCTATAATGGATTAAGCTCGTTTCCACTTAAAAGTTTAAGCTGATAAGTAGTGGTATCCAACCTTCTTATAAACCCATGACATTTTTTTCATTTAATAGATGTGAGATCGTATATCAAGCTTTTAAGTGGAAACGGGTCTAATCCCTTATGAGTTTACAATGAATTTAATATGATATCAGAGTTAGTGGGCTCGCACCTTACCCGACCCAAATCTGGAAGCCCAGTTTATGGTCAGTTGATATTAAGTCCGAGTATGAAAGAAAATTGCCCGACTTGTGGTCAATTGTCTCCCTCATTCGAAACTATAAGAAGAATACCCGACTCGTTGAGGGTGGGTGTTTAGTGGCATGTGGTAAAGTGGACTACATTACCACGTGAAGGTGTGTGTTGAGATATATGATCCTATATCAATTAAATGAAAAAAAAAGTTGTGAGTTTATAAGAAGATTGGGTACCGTCACATATTAGATTAAGTTTTTAAGTGAAAACGAATCTGATCCCTTATATATTCATAATAAATTTAATAGATCTAACGATGGACATATTGAAATGTTGCGAAGCTCTGTGGATCTGTGTGATCCACAGCTCATCTTCCTAACTGTCATCCGATTCCCACCTTGCACAATACTGTGTGTCCAAGATCGCGGAGCTTATATATCATAAATTCACAGCGATGAGCTTTTCTATGTTTTTTTTTTTTTTTGCTTGATCAGCGAGTGTCCAGACATACGGTTTCTTACAAAGACATTACATCATCAAGTCCCCAGAAATATCACAAGAAGACCGGTTAAATGTACTTACTCACTGGGATTTCTTTGGAAGGTTGAAGGAGGCGGCTATGGAGAGAAATGCGACACAGACGAACCCGAGGAGGAGGAGACCCGCGGACGTGTATCCCTTGTCGAAGAACTTGTCAACCTCTGACCCCGATAGCCCGATCGCCCTCTTCAGGTCCTTCGTAACGGCAAAGCCAACAGCTGCCCCAGTCGCCAGTACGTAGGATGCGAACTGAAAGGGAAATTAGGAAGCATTATCGGCTCTTGCCTTAGAGCTCTTGAAAAAGATCAACATGCGGAAGGCCCTGACTTATATTTATTCAAATGTCTATTTGTCAGTCCAATAATTAGTTGAATAGCTGTTTGAGGGGTTAGGTACTGCTGCATAAACATTTACAGTCGACTGCCAATTAGCAAAGGTAAGACGATGCGAGTGCGACACTTCAACCGTCGACAAATGAGCATTTGATTATACGCCTAGTGAAGATTAATAGTAATCTACTTGTGGAAGGGTATATACCTTGTCACCGAAAAAGTCGATGAGTGCGCCGGCGCCGCTGGTCGAGCCGTTTGACGTGCTCATCCGAGAGATCGTGAATGCGATCTGAAAGATTGTGTACGCAGCTCCAATCACCGCCGTCGACAGCACGTAACTGCACATTTCATTTACAACTGTCGTCGTTAAGTATAATTTACTTTCTATTTTTCCGGTGGCGTGGCCTTCCGATTCTCGACATAAATATCGACAAGTATACGAGTGAGACATACCGATAGGCATAGACATCTTTGAAGCTGCCCTTCACTTGGGTGTGGGAATCGATTACGATGGTGACGCTGTTAGAGCTGAGGATCCCGATCGCTATCACCATGGCAGCCAGCGAAATTAGCCTCAGAATGAGTCCAATAGACAGCGTAGCCGTGGAAGAAGACGGCGGCGCCATACTTTCTGTAGACTCAAAAGTGCGTCCTGTGTCTTTTCCCTCGGCCTCAGCCGCTGCGACGGCGGCCGCCGCTGCTAAAGTTTATATATCAGACTTGTTAAAACTGTTGAAGTTGGCGGATGGATGGTCGGTCTCTCCTTTATAGGACAGCGGCCGGCCGAACCGCCGTTGACTAGCTTCTCGGGGACCCGGCCGTCTCTGCGATCTTGGCACGATTCGTCACACCCCTCAGTTGGGTCAACGCCTCTTTGGTGGTGGTTCTATGAATCAGAGGGATTTCTCGAAGGGTAGCTTGGGAGTTAATAACAACTTATATTATCATTATAACTCGGAAGACAAAACATTCCATATATCAATTATACAACTTGTATAAAAATATGTATATATGCTTATTAGTGTAATATATATATACACCCATTATATATATATACACCCATTATCGCTCATACACAACTGTGCTTGTATAATTAATTAATTAAATCATACATACGTGTCTATCAGGCTGCATATTTTTTAGTTAAACCATAAAAAGAATTCAAATGACACAGCATAACCATAAATATTTTTATTAGAACCCGTCACATCGGGTGTAATTTCTATGTTGAAAAAGGACCATACTTCCATCAAGTGACAAGTAAAATTCTAAAACCGTCATTTAAATGTGATTAGATATATATACTACGAAAAAGTTTATGTCAGTCCAGCATAAGATTGAGTTGGGCGATGTCAACCGGCAAGGACTTCATTGGAAGTTGTAGGCCTTGGTCTTCTTGGATGAACGTATATGAACCTGTTGAGATATTTGATAATGATGATGACTTAATTATTAACCAATCGAAGACCTGCAGGAGGAAAAAAATCGACTAAATTACACGCAGCTGTAGGATTCGTTGACCATTATTTTCTCTGGGCTAGCTGGCCCAAGCCCACCTTCTTGAGGTCAAGCCAGCTCATCAACTGGTAAGGTCTATATAAATGTATGTACCCTGAGGTAAGTTCGATATCTACTATGTAGTAATCACTGTAAGACTCAGTGGGTGTCATAAATTCCCTTTTTAAGTCCCGACCCGCCCGTTGGACTCTTGGATCAGCAGCCAAACGAGTCCCGCCGACTCGAGCTCATGAACAACCTTGAACACCGCCTGGCACAAACCCCTTGTGATTGACGAGACGGGCTAGGGTTGACGTTGATTAACATCTGTAACGAAAGTAACGCAGGGACTTGGAAGAAGAAAGGACGGGGGAGTACAGAAGTAGAGAACATGTTGATCCATCTTTAGCTTAGAGAGAGACGATACCACTCCCATGCATCAAACTCATTTATGATGGCCAGGACATTTTCTCTTTAGTAACGGAAGGGAAGGACAAGTCTCCAAAGTGAAAGCTGGCCATGGAAGCAGAGGAAAGAAGCCATCCCATCCCATCCCATCCCATCAAAAAGCAAAGGGACCGGGACTTCTCTGCTTCATGTGGGCCGCCACCATTTGTCAAAGAGAAGGCTCCTCTCTCTCTGAATCAGAAATAATTCCAAGCTTTGGAAAATCTGAGCCCTTTGTGCAGCTGCCTGTTGCGTTCTTTCTTCTATCTCATGTCCTCGTTTTCCTCCAGATACTCATAATTCATTTCCATGAATGAATGGCATCTCCGATCAGGAGACCAACCGACCAGCAGGACCTCCCTCATCCCCCACCAGTGTCACTGTTAGATCCCCGCAATCACAACATAAGGAAGAATCATCGATATACCATCCCTCCACTTGATGAGTATATGCATGAGGCCTCAATATATATACACATAAATATATGATTTCTGTACATCGAGTGGAATCAAACTTATCTGAAGTCACAAATAGCTGCTGCTATAGACCACCCTCATTCGAAAATCTGCAACGGACATAAGTATCTTGAAGGAAGACCATAGGCCTGTATGAATTCTTGCGGTGCACTGTTAATGGGTATAAGAGGGAATAAATGGTGTGAGTAATCCGACCCATTAATAAATTCTCAATCCGAAAAATACCTGATTCAATTCAAGCACACGAATATATTCATTGAATTTCATTTCTCATGGTTGGAAAGCACCTTAATAATGCGACTACTGTGGAGGGGACTATTCAAACGTCACGTCCTTTTATCTTAAGTAATTCGGTACGTTTTAAAGTCGGCCGGATCCCATCTTTTTTCTTTTGCCGACTCTTCGGATATGAGTGTGGCTTTATGAGATAAGCGACAAGTTTGGCCAAAATGTGAGCTTCGACACACAAACACACAGAGATATATATGTATATGTATATGTATATGTGTGTGTATATATATTGTTGCATGCTTTTTAGTGGAATTTCTTGGCGTGATCTTTGGACGGACGATTCGATTCGTCCAATGAAAACCAGCATAGGCAGTTGAGTTGACTCGGCTCCCATTTGGTTCGGGATGTCCTGAGCTTACATTTGTCCCGTCCTGTCGGGAGCCGATGTACGAGACCTTTGATTGAGTGAACCGAGAGGTTGCTTGGGTAAAACCAGTGGCCGTAAGAGAAATTTATTCAAAAAGTAAGAGAACATATGTAAAATCATATTGAAGTAGAAGCAAAGACACCCATGTAGATGAAGAACTTGCAAATCGATCCCTATAAATCATCAATGTTTTCTAAGAATTAAATAGACCACGAATTATCAATTGTGTTCATGTTTACTGCACCCGGCCACAAAATCAAAATTGTAATGTCTTATTCCTAGAATTGTACGCATAACTTAATATTTAATATTTAAGTGGTAAATGCATGCACCACAAACACAAATCGCTCGAAATATCTTGACTCCCATTCTTCTTAAGTGAGATCTCGAATTCGAATCTTATGAATGTAAATGATTCATATTGAGAGTAAGTATCGGCCATGTTATATTGGACCTCGAGGTTCTCTCCCAAGAGTATATATAAATCATAGCACCAATGTGTTCACTGTTGAAAGACACTTGTAATTTTCTGCGCGGGTAAATTCAGACACATGATGCACTTTGATTTGCTCGAAAGAGTTTGTGTAGACGGGTACAAGGACAAGGGCAAACCATAGTTACCTCAGGTAACCTATGAGGAGAATATATTATTTTATATGATATGTAATTACCTCTGGTAAAAGTTGAAAACTTATCAAAAGAATGAGAGCAGCCAGGACAACATCGGGATTCCCGAATTTGCATATTCAAATGAATATGTACGTATCAAATCGTCGATACACGAGCGCACTGTTCATCTACGAGTCAAATAAATTAAAGGGGTACGGATTTTCTACCATCCGAAGAAGATCTCTTTGCAATTATATATATATATATGGCAGCTTTTTTTTTTCCTTTGATTCCCAAATTTTCCACATTAGAGATGAAATTCTGGATCTAAAAGATGTAAGGGGAAGACGATATTAAAAGAGTACGGCTGTATACGGGAATCTCGGTCCAATTAACACTCCGTCATCTCCTCAGTATTTTACTTGATCAAGACTTGTGGAAGATCTTGCGGAACTTTAGTGACTAGTTGGTTTAGTCGTAGCATTAACATGACATTATATCGATCTATCATCTGCTGTTGGTTATTAATTATAACTGAAAATCTAAGAAATTAGTCATGCCCTAGACTAGAACTCGATGGACCCTCATTTCAATGCATATGTATATGACCCGGAATACACTACATCAGATCAAGGAACATTGGACTTACATCACCATCCATGTAAATGCATTCCTCAGCGACAATGCTCTTAACGAAATCTAATAGCGATACACGTTTCGGCTTGCCATATCTGTGGAAGTAACCAAGCATTTGGTAAGTGTTGCAGCTAGAGATCTTCGAAGAGAGATACAAAAGCTAATATATATTAGTTACTCCAGGAATGCATGTAGTAAAGATATGAAGCAAATACCATCCACATTTGATTTGAAGCAAGCAATTATTGGAACACATCCATCCACACATAAACTGGAAAACACACATGAGAAGTAGGAAGTAGTCCTCGAAATTGAATTCAGAAACCCTATCACCACATTAACGCCATCTCGAGATCATGAATTAAGCAACCTAGCCAGTGGATACATGATCTCCACTTGTTTCAACCCTAGTTTGAAACCTAAAGTTGCAGGAAGAAGATAACAGGATGTAGGGGTTATATATATATATATATATATATATATTCCCCATGACTCACTGATGATGAGAGGTGATTGACGATGATGCCAATCCTGTCGCATCAGCCCACGCGTTGCTGTTATTTCCACTCCATAAGGGATGATCATTGTAACTTCCCGATAACCCCAACAGGTTTCTTGATGTGAGACTCAGGCCTTGGTTACTGTTTGTGCCTTGGTCACCTTGATCAAATGGGAATAATCCACGGGCCTGCACTGCTCCGAAGCTAGCCAAGAAGGGGAAGTGTTGCGCCCTCCGTTGCTGATCCCCCAAAAGAATTCCGTTTGCAGGCGACATAATTTGCCCACTGCTGCTGCCGCCGCCGTTGGCAGTGCCAGCTTCAAACTCCAGATCACCAAGATCACTTAAACTCTGTAATGGTGGCAGGAAGGGCAACTGTGTCAATGCCTGTGGTGGCAGTGGTGGTAGCAGCGGTGGCAGGGCTCCTCCTGGGGTAGCAATGGAGCTGGAAGCTGCCAGCATTGTTGCCTGAGACTTCGATCCTCCACGTCCCTTGCTTCTCTTGTTCTTCCGACACCCTCCACCAACAGGCACGTTCCTTAGGGCACCGCCTCTAGTCCAGTACCGGCGACACGTCTTGCAGAAGTAGCGGGGCTGTGAGAGGCTGTAATTGTTGTAGTAGCAGAACTTGGTGTTGGTAGACTCGCACCGCGGGCACTTGAGGGCAGCTTCAGGGAGCGGAATATTGGCCAGCCGTGCCCTATCGGCCATCGAACTGGGCCTAGACTGGCCGGAAGATGGTGGTGGTGGCGGCTGAGGTGGTAAAGGTGGAAGTTGGAGGGTTTGCTGCTCATAATTTCCACCTCCTAGAAGCTGATGAATGGATTGCTGATGCGATAATCACGTACGCACACACCCAAACGAAACATTTCGAGTGCCAAAAGCGAAGGAAATCGAATGAGCGTTGTTGGTATATTCAAGATGGAAACAAAAAGAGAAGGGCATAAGAATTAGGAATATTGTTATCTTGAAACTTAGATTTTCTCTGTGCAAGCTGGAACAATCACGAATCTGTAAGGGAAACAAAATACAGTTCCAGTAGTAATATTACCTGCTGCTGCCAATCAGGCGGATCTTGGAATACTGGAATGGATGAGAAAACCATCTTGGATTTAAACTCGAACTCCCTTCTCTCTATCTCTCTCTATCTGTCTTTCTCTTTTGCAAAAGTGGGAATTAATGGGTTTTCTTTTGGTTGGAGAATCACATCAAAGGAAGAGAGAGTTGCAGAGACGGAGGAAAAGAGAAAGAGAAAGAAGATGGAGATGGAGATGGAGATGGAAAAGATAAAGGGCGAAGGAGGAGCAGGAATTGGAGAGCTAGGTTTTTTCAGTAAGCATTAACCCTTTTTGTTTTATTAAAATAAAAATTCATCCTCTATCATTCATTCTAGCTAGGTTTTTTTTTTCCCTATGGGACAGATGCCTTTTTCTTTAGCATGATTGCTTTTTTCCTTAACATGCAGGGACACTACCGTTCGGTTGCTGTGGGGCTCTTTTTTTTTTTTTTTAAAGATTTGTATGTGAGTGTAATGATCCCAATTATAAGATTATTAATTAATAAAGGATTTTTATAGAAAAAAAGAGAGAATATATATATATATATAATTTTAAGTGTATAAAGCAATTCGATTGGTGGAAGGTCCTTAAGTGGGAGACTGGAAGTGTCGCAATCGAATCTACCTTTGGTTCTTAACACAATTCTCCAAGAGAGCAATCCATATATGCTTTATCTTGAACTGTAATTGCTTCATATACATGCCTGTCTCTGTGTGTGTGTGTGTGTGAATATATATATATATTAAAGGCCAGCCCAGAAAAATCAAGTAAACCCTAATCTGCATCAGTGCTTCGATAGTTTCTGTCCTACACTGCAGTGAACGACAAGATGTCTCGGTGGCTCAATTGTCCCGCCGACTTAGAAACCGAGAATTGCCGATGACCATCCTCTGCTCGGAATTGTACTCAGATATCTTAATTTCGAATTTCTGATAATCGTAATGTGCAGCTCTAATTCTCTACATGCGATCTGAACTTTCAGCGGTGCCTGGGGAACCCTCTCGAAGAGGAAGGCCATATGAACAAGTTCGTCCCCCGTCAACATAGACCGGATCGTTACAAGAAATAAAACCCGAAATTGGAAATACTCAAAAATTAATTATTAAGAGAGGAACCCTAGATTGATCCAAGAACGGCAATTAATCCCCCGACCGAACAAGGCCGGAGTTGGCTTGAACTATATAGCCAATGGTCATTTTGCTATAACGCAGGCAGGGCAGTTCATCATGCCTTTTCTCCCACTGATTAGTAATCAAACTGAAGGCTCAGATTCAGATCACACACCAACATATATATATATATATATATGCATTACATGTGTCTCTATATGTGTGTGTGTGTGTGTGTTTTGGCTGCTAATAGATCAGTTAATCTTGCAAGTGTAGGCAATTAGTGCAAAATACGGCCGCACATACATACATACATACATACATATATATATATATACTGAAGGATGAGTGGAAGGGGAATCTAATTCTCTTATCCGATCTGCAAAAACACACACACACACGTACATATATATATATATATATATACATACGTGAGATATTGTGGGTAGAGATAAGATTGACGACATTGATAATAATTTTATTATTGTGAATAATTTTTAAAATTTAGGGGAGGGATCTGTCACTTTTCTGCTCATTTTAATGCATAAAGCGGTCGTCCTTGTTGAACGAGGCAAGGCAAAGCAAAATGGGTTTCTTCAGTTCAGCCTTTTTTTTTTTTTCCCTTTTCTCCCCTTTTTTTAAATAAATATTTTATATATTTCACTAATTTTATCTACTTTTATTGTATTATATTTTTCTGCTTACAGTATATATATATATATATATATCTATATGTGTGTGTGTATCATTTAATTCCACTGCCTCTCGTGTGATAATTTAACGTTCTTCACAAAGATTCTCGGAATCAGATTCCAAATTACTTGTTTTATGCCCCACCCCCACCCCCACCCCACTCCCAACGTGCTGCCTATCTAACATATTTACTGATCCGAAATTCAAATGTCAATTTATTTTCTTGGATTCAAGAGAAAATTCGAGTCAGATCAACTTGCAAAAATATATACCAATAAAATTCTTTCCAATTCTTTCGTTGCATGGTACCCAAATTCAAAATTTTATTGAAGAGAATGATATATCAGCCCACTCATGCATGCATGACCCTAATGGATTTTTAACCTTACCTTACCTTCGCTTTTAAAAAAATTAAATTAAATAAATCGGTAGATTACCATTAATGATAGAGGCCACTGAAGCCCAGTACAAGAGAATGCGAGCTCTATTATAAGATGGGCCGTGTAAGCCCACATGGAGTAGCTAATGGGCCCCTTGTTGGGCCGACTTAAACATGGGCGCATTTCAATTTCCTCTTCAAATGTTGTTCAGCCCACGACCAGGCACTTGGAGATTCTATTGGTTCCAACTCCTTAAGGTTCGAGCTTGCCTGGCTTGTTAAGGTGCAGGGTTCTCCCAATCTCGACTTTTTCGCCCATTCATAAGAAGAGTTGGGGAGCGGGTCGGCTCGAGCTGGAACCGGACCGGAATTGACATGTGTGATACCGTAACAGGCCCGGAGCAATACGACTGGGGGGCAGCTCCGGTGTGGGTCGAGTGCAAACGGCCTGTTGAACAGTGGCTGGTGCAAACCGTTTTCTATTTCTATGCGACGCGGCCCAAAACCGAGGCTCGAATCGCACCTGCTCAACACTGCTTAAGACTTGGTTATACGTATACCATCCATTCGAGGAAACGAGATGTATCTCGTATTATCGGTACAACCATCCGAAAGTGTTAGGATGCGTTTGGTTCAACTATTCTTAAATTATGGAGAAAAAGTCAGATTACATGAGGCTCTCTCCGTTCAGGTGCTTGTGGGTCGGGATCAGCTGGACAGCCGAGCTCTCAACGCTCGGCTCCCCTGCGATCTCGGCAGCTGCGACTGCGAGCGCCCCTCTGCCTGGGAGCTCGGTCGGCAGGCTCTCGAGCCCTTGAACTGCACCGGCACCAATAGCGAACGCTATGCAGTGGTAGATGCTGAGGACGAGAGCCGCGGACCCAATAGCGAACAGGAGGATGGACAGTTTCGGGATGGAAAGTGAATCGCCGTCGTGGTTCCCCATCGACTAAGGGACCGACTGGCGGTTGACGAGGGAAGAGAGTCAGCTGGATTGGAGATTATCTGCTTGTGTGAGGAGATGAGAACCGACGGAAATTACAAGTGTAGCATCGATATGTCTCTAATACGTAAAATTATTACCGGAGGCTTTGATAGTTAGAGCCGCTTGTCCTTAGCTAGCTTTACATTCAATCCCAAGCTTTCTCTTCTGGCATTACAAATTCATCTCCACCTCAAATATTTCAAAAAAAAAAAAAAAGAAGAAGAAGTGGAAAATTGAAAACTGGGGGAGAAAAGAATTAGGAGCAAAAGGACAACCGTGTCCTTTGCATTATTGGGCCAGTTTCTTGGGCGCATGAATTTGGTGGTCCTTGGGCCGTAAAGGGTGGGCTCATGTGGCTGTCTTTCGAAGTTAATAAAGATAATAACGAAAAACATTATTTATGTGGCTGCTGGGATTCGAGCCCAGGTCTCCACGGCCACAACGTGGAATTCTTACCACTAAACTACAGCCACTTTGCATATTCGATTCGGCCGGAACTCACTGTTCTTTGTCAGACTCACCATAATTGGCACCATCATCACCAGGTTCTCCCTCGGCCTCTCTATGATCTTCAGCCCCTTAAATCTGTCGATTATCAAACTTATTCTCATCCATTACTTCATCAAGGACATAAGGAGTCATTCATTTTGCTTACCATTTCTTACAAATGTGTCCTATCGACAAGTTTTGATTTCAGTGTTTGCAGGTAGCTCAGGAGCTGCCTTTGAGGGGTCAGCTTGTTGGTAAATAGATAATACACTGTAGATAAGATCAAAGGTTCAAAACTCTCAAAGATTAGTATCTAAGTGATTAATGACATATCTTAACCTATACAATACATCATTCGATTCTTTCGAAATTGCTTATGGAAATGCCAATTTCTTTTTTGCCGTGGATGCTCAGTGCCTCAGGCTGAATTTTAGTTCAGTGCAGTACATTGCATCTTGCACCTTATCAATTCATCTGCTGTACTGAACCACTGCAGCACTCTCCCTTTATCAAGAATTCTTGTCAGTACATCACATGTTTCCGGAATGCATCAAAGAAGAAAATCGAGATAAAGAATAGCAAGATCAAGCAATCATGTCATTTTAGAGAGCAAACTAGCAAAATAGCAAAGAGATCATCCATCGAACAACTACA
This sequence comes from Sonneratia alba, assembly GCA_900174645.1. Lineage (NCBI taxonomy): Eukaryota > Viridiplantae > Streptophyta > Magnoliopsida > Myrtales > Lythraceae > Sonneratia > Sonneratia alba. The sequence goes on from FWPY01000030.1 coordinate 3,183,411, forward strand.
AGTGAACAAAGAGTTCTAGAGCCATTCGAAGCTAAAACATCCTGTAGCGACCCCACTTCATCATCAGAGGACTGCTGACACAAAATGGTATGTTGGTGAAATCCTATCCAAAAACTAAGCAGCTAGCACATCTTCAGAGGAAAGTATTGTGTTTTTTTATAAGACTCAGTGCGGATCACTTTGCTTTGTGGGCCTCCAGATGGTATCTCTCCAAATCTGCATCAAGATCCTCAGCAGATGGCTTACTTTGAGAAGCTTTTGCTTGGGACCTCTCCCACGGAAGTCCGCGGCCAATGTTAGTTCCAGGTGAATGTTTAACACTGAACCTTTGTCCTCCGTCAATACTATATTTCAGTGAACCATTAATGAAAGGGAAAATGATGGTAGAAACCAGCAGATAAACAGACTTAATATGCTACTATCCCCATAACGTTGAGCAAAAGTGTCCATTAAAGAGAAATAGGTTCTTATAGTAGTGTCATCGGAATCCTGAATCAGAGGTGATAAGTTCCCGCAGAAAAATAACCAAAAAAAAAAAAAACTCTTTCCTACTATGGTTGTCAGCTATTCAATTGCCAAACTACACAATGAACTGAGCTTATCATATTCAGAAAACCAATGAACTCAGTTGGGGTTAGTGTACACATCACATGGAATAAACCAAAATACTGAAGTGACACACAGCCTCCGTAAGATGGCAAATCAATTTACCTTGCTGAGACACTAGGAGTTCTTCCAAGAATGCTATTAGGAATTGGAAGCAGTGGAACAGGACTGACGAGATTTTTCCCCACAATCTCAATCATCATTGGCTTCCCATCAAGTCGAACATTGTTGTATCTCTTAATAGCTGCTATAGCATCTGCCTCGCATTTGAAGACAACTTCTGCAGTTCCCTGACATCATGAGCTCTCTTAAAACACTGACTGAATATATTGCTTCAAGATGAGATGCTGAACTTCAACAAGAAAGTACCTTTGATCTTCCACTTTTATCACAATGGATTGAGTACCTCTGCAGATCCCCGACAGAAGAAAACAGTAGCTGCAAATAATTTAAGATAAAACATCTCTGGATATTCCTTGCACTATCATTTTACTACTGTTCTTCTGTGATCATTGTGCTTACTAGACTTCAAAAATAGATGTTTATCAGCACAAGATGTTATTCGATATGACTCACGATAAGAGGCAACTAAACAAACATATTGATGATGCTCTTTCCAATGCTTTATGCATAATCAGTAACTATCAAAGCCTTCCACTACTCAGCCAGATCACCTCACTGTACTCATCTCTTTTCCTACATCGCACCAACAAGAAGGGTTGTGCAATTTGCAGGTAAAGCCTAATTGTTTCCACGACCAATAATACGGGAAGAAAGAAACATAAGCAGGAAGAGATTAAAGTTTACAGTAGAGCCTAAACAAACCTCCATGTGACAAATTTTAAGAAATGCAGTCAAATAAAAAAAAAATAAAAGAAAATCACAATGAGCTCTTTATCAGCCATAGGAATGAACCGCACAACTTCAGAAGTACAGAATCTCCCCGAAGCAATTGTTGTTCCCATTCATCCATTCATCTCACATGTACAGTTTATAGGCCATCAATATATCAGATAAGGGTCAGCTCTTCACGAACTCCAGAGCAATAACAGAGGCAAAAGGGAAGATTGTGGTACCATAAGATCATCATTCGAAACACCGTAATCAAGGTTTGATATGTAGAGCTTTATGCCGGTTCCATGATTAAATGTCTCTCCTGTGTTTGCTGCCATGTGTTGCTCCCAAATTGGTGCCATCGCCGGCATTGGCTGTTCACACCGAGATGAGAAAACCACGTACAGAGAGAAAATTAAAGGCATATTCTTTGATTTTGATAATAGCATAGAAATCAGCGAGTAATAGCGACAATGGATGAAACTGGGTCAAGGAAGAGTGCTCCTTTTCTCTCAGTCTCTCACTCACAGGCGGAGCAGTGTACGGCATCGCATCTCTGAACGAGGTACGACTCGGGAACCTTCGGGCGGGGCCACCAGCACCGGCAGGCGGGCGCCATCCCCTGCCAGCCGAGGGTCGATCGTTCAGCGCCCGATGCCGACTGTTGTTCCTGATGATGTCATCGAGGGCCATGTCAAGCGACGCCACCATTTCCCTGAAGATACGGCGAGGGCGAAGAAGAAGAAGAAGAAGCAGTAGTTTGTTGCAGTGGGGGTCTTGAGGGGGCGAGCGAGCGAGAGAGCGACTGCGTTGGTAGACTAGCAGTATGCACTATGGAGGGAGGAGATGGAGGTGAAGTGATCGCCTGCGGGTGTAAAATGGGGACGACCGTGAATTGGACACGTGGAATGAAATCATGGTCTAGTATGGCCACGTAGGCACCACAGTCTGTGACTCCGTGTATTTGAGTAGATTACGCGCGAGATAACAAGGGTTTAGCACTGTAAGGTTACTTTTGATCCTCAATTCATGAAAAGTTCCGAATTTAGGATCACCACGATGGAATCCCCATCTGTCAATTGAAGAGTCAGGGATATCATACACCAGTTGACAGTTAGCTGATAATCGAAAAACCACACTGCTTGGCCCACTGAGTGTTCCCCCTTCTTGGGTAACAAACGAGGCAAAATGCCTGGAAACTAAAGCTAAGTACAAGCGTAGGCTTAGCGGGGGTACTAGGATGTGGAGGAAGAAGGCTCAATAATCGATGAACAGTTGCATTAAAATAAGCCACTCTGTGCCTGCATTCCCCTCATGGAGCGCATGCCTCGTGATGACCAGTCAAACTCCGGGGCATGATTTACGAATGCTCAGTAGAATTTCTTTGGTGCGGACTGCCAGCCCAAGTAATGATGCAACCTGGCCAGACCGGACCGGATTCGATCCGACCTGACCATCGAAAGAAGAGAAGGAAAGGGAAAAAAAAATCTTACATTCACTTATTATATTAATAAATAAATTAATTAAAAGAAATAAAAATTATATATTTAATTTTTATTATAAAATTATATCATTTATTATTATTTTCAAATTACAGTAGAAGGAAAGGAAAAGTCTAATAAAAAAGGGGAAAATACATATTCTTTTTTATGGGTGAGAAAGACGATCAAAATCAGGAATAGAAAGAATCCTCTTGATAATTATAGCATCCGCCTCTTACCGGCTGAGCCCTAGATTCTCTCGACCTTCCTCTCGCGCCCTCTTTCCATCTGTATTCCTCTCGGTGGACAAAAATGGTAAGCGCTTCAATCGGCTGGCTGCTTAGGCTACCTCACTGTTCCGGTTCCGCTACCTTGTTCTCTGTTTTTGCCTTTTTTTCCCTTTTCTTCTGTCGCTCTGTTGCCTGTTCTTCAGATGTACCGTGTGATGGGGTCGATGAGATCTTTGTGGCGGGATTTGGTTGAATCTTGTGGAATTTGTGGTGGGTTCGGTCTTCTGATTGGATTTTCTAGTTGTTGACTGGTCCTAGTTGGTGAAGGGACTCGATCGATGCATCCGAGTTGTCCGTCAGTTGTTTAGTTTGCCTTAAATTTCTTTGCTGTATTTCTCTTCTTTTCGACTGCAAAAATCTCATCCTTTTGCCCCATATTCCGTGTGGCACGATGAGCTTAGACGAAGCTTGATTGTTTTATGAAAATGAAGTTATTGATTTACAGTCCGAATGGATGGAATGGATCTTTTGGCATTTCGGTTTATTTGCTTTACATGAATCGAACCCTCCATTGTGTTTGGCCCTTTTAGTGCGTAGTGTTACCTTCTGCAATCCAAATCCTTGCTGCTGGTTTTCTCAAGGGAAGTGCATCATCATGCCTGCCCATTGAATAAATTCATCTTCCATTTAGAAAGGAAACACTCTTCCTTAAAATCATTAAATGTGTTCTGCCTGCCAAACTGAACCAATGGAAGGATGGCAGGAAACAGAAATGATCTTGGGAGAACTGGTGCTCGGCCGATGCAGTTAGCAAGTTGGTGTTTGTTTTGATAATTTTGTAATAATTTTTGAAATGTATAGGCAAATGCGGCTTCAGGAATGGCTGTGCATGATGATTGCAAGCTAAAGTTCCTGGAGCTGAAGGCAAAGAGGACTTACCGCTTCATTGTCTTCAAGATTGAGGAGAAGCAGAAGCAGGTTGTGGTTGAAAAGCTTGGGGAACCCACTGAAAGTTATGAGGACTTCACTGCAAGTCTCCCTGCTGATGAGTGCCGATATGCTGTCTATGACTTTGATTTTGTGACAGAGGAGAATTGCCAGAAGAGCAGGATCATTTTCATTGCTTGGTAATATAATGCTTCTATAGCATATCAGTCACAGCCCTTGTACTTACTTCTTTGATTGGTTACATCTCTGTCTCTCTCCTTTTTGGCGCAAAGGTCTCCCGACACTTCAAAGGTGAGAAGCAAGATGATTTATGCGAGTTCCAAGGACAGGTTCAAGCGGGAGTTGGATGGGATTCAGGTAGAGTTGCAAGCAACTGATCCTACCGAGATGGGACTGGACGTTATAAGGAGCCGCTCCAACTAAAATATACACATGTCTATCACTTACTGTCGACTCTCCTCTATCCTATTGGGTCCTGTACTGCTGCTATATCACAGCTTTCCAGGATATGGAACCTTGCATTTATGAGATGCACTGGCTTGTCATCTAAGGACTTTAATGCCTAAAATGTTTGAATCCAGAACATAGTGATTTGTTCTATGTGGGATGCGACGGGTATTTTTCATTGCTATGTAATGGTATATCTCGATGATTGATTGTGGTTCGAATTTATCTGTTTGAATATCCTGGCGACCATCTATAGGTCTTACCAAAATGAGAAAGGACATGTGGGAGGTCATATTTTCCGATGACCTGCTCCTCATGTTTCACATGTGGGCTTATTAATTACAAATACTAAATCTCTGAATTGCTCCTAAGGCAGCTTGGCACAGCTCATACAGGAAGAAGTTTGTCCGTTACATGCATAAGACCGATTGCTTCGATCAGCTGGATTTTATGTTAGGAAGAGTTTTTCCCAGACGCGGGTGGAAGCCAGCTCGCGCCCCAGACAGACTTTGGCCAGAGGATCAGGCTAAAACTGAAAACTTTAGTGAAGTTTGGAAGGGTTTATGTAATTTTCGCAAAATAAGAACACGAATTACTTAATGATGCATTTGTAGCTCAATGCTTAACTTAATTTTTTTTTCTTACAATGAGTTGTAAATCGAAGTGCCCTTACATTGACAACCTTCAAATTAAATCACCCACCAATTGGTATTTGAGCAATGTACTTCGATTTCCAAGTAAATTACTCATAGATTGCATAATCTAGATCGATTTTGAAGTAAACCATGTGGTCGTGCCATACCATTACTTCAAACGTGTACTTCATGGATCAAACTCATAATTTCATGGATCATTATGTAATTACATGAAAATTATGGTGCAAAATATGCCAGAGACGAAGATTGAGGCTCCAAAATCAAATTTCTCTTTCTTCCTTCCATTTCTGGAGCAGCCGGCCCTCTCATCTCCGTTTCGACCTCGAATCCCCCCATGATTGAGGTTGGTGAATTGTTGTGGTGGCAGTTTCCGTTTGTTGTGAGCGGGTGCGATTGTTCTCGATGAATTGAATAGCTGGCCTGCTTCGAATCCGTCTTGTATTGTTCTCCATTCATCCCTTCAACTGAAAAGTTAGGGTTTTATCCCTCCCCTTGTGATCTGTTATTTACCCTACTCCTTTTCCATGTCTGTTTCCAAGTTTTGATTTGTTTTTTCGGTTATTATGAGCTCACCACTAAGGCGCCTCCTTTCATCTGGAGACGGACTGTTGGGTTGCTCTGTGTCAAAATTGTTAGTGGTTGATGAGCTTGGGCCCTTGCTGTCTCTGAGTATCCATCTTGTAATTTGATTAACTTGGAAGGTCCATTTAGCTGAAACTGTCTTTTTGGTCCCAGTTTCCATGACAAAGTCGGTTGTTGTCTTGCCTCAGGTTCTTTTGATGATATTAGTGATGGCTTGATGGATTCTTCTATTACATAGAATCATTCCCAAATTTATCCAACTTTTAAACTTATCAATTTTTACGTTACAAGTCATAGTCATTAAGTGATAATGTGAAAATTGCAGTTGGTAGGTAACAGGAGAAGAACCAGCATAGGCCTCATGTCTTTACCAAATGATGAGAATGGCAGTACGTCTCTTAACTCCCAGGTAACAAGATACCTGTTATATAATGTACCATCTCATGTCTGATTCATCATTTTGTAGAATATCTTGTGGGCACGGGGCACAGATATATTTGATGGCCTAAAAGCTTCTTCATTATTTGCTCTCAGAATGTGTGTTTGCTCCGAAGCTGTAAATTGTTACCTTACAGTTTTCCGTCTGATAGTTGTCCTACCCCATTAAAAAATGATCATCTCTGTTGATTTTTGTGTCAGAAGTTGTCTTTCATGTTGGGGCAGACATATTAATAGGTTTATGATTCCCTTTCCTCTGGAAATAACTATACAGCTATCGGCTCACTTGTTCGGCGATCTCCTTGACTCTATAATCATTGATGTTGCATCTGAGTGCCATCGAACTGCCAGATTAGGCCTTGATCGCAATTTGGAAGTTCAGGAGGAAGAAATGAGGCTTTCTGCTGAAGCTCGTGCAATGGTAGCTGATGCTAGTAACAGTGGCGAAGTCAATGGGAAGTACATAGTTGATATTTTTGGACAAACACATCCCTCTATAGCAAATGATATATTTGAGTGCATGAACTGTCGGCAGTCCATTATGGCTGGAAGGTTTGCTCCTCATTTGGAAAAGTGCATGGGAAAGGTGAAATTCTTTTTCCCCACCGGGTAGAACCATTTTAATTAGTTATCTATAAACTGTTATGATAAAAAAAGGTAAAAAACATGTACCAATTAATGACAATGACATCAGGAATCCTCCTCTATCTGAATTGTTTGCCTCATTTCTGCCTGAGCTTCACGACAATGTAAGTTAACTTCTTAATTGCATTGCAGGGTAGGAAGGCTGGATTAAAGGCCAGAAGGAGCAGCAGACTTGCACAGAATCGCTCTTCCCGAGTCAGCTCTGTTTCAGTGCAGTCACAGTATTCAAGCACTAGTCAGTTATCAAATGATACGCCTAGTGCTTCTGGAGAGGGTTACTCAAATGCTGTATATGAAGATCCATAGACCAAATTCTAGGTGCTGAAAGTGTTGCAACTTAAGGGGTAGCTCTTAGGAGCAAAAGAAGTATACTTCTTGTCAACTTTTGTCCTCCAAGTGTTTTGCTCCTTAATGAGTTAAGCATGCCTTCTTGAGCTGTGTAGACATTGGCATGATCTGTCTGAAACTATGAATCAGACAGATCACACTCTTAAATGTAATTTGAAGTGATAAATACATCCTGTTGATAGTAATCGCAGCTGCAGCTTTGGTATTCTGCCTCTCACTTTTCTTGATCGCATTATATCGTTTGATGTGCCATGTAATAATTTTCAAGTTCATGAATTTCATGGCAAATTATTAGAACTAAAAAAATTCTGTGGACCCTAACTGTACTGACAAGTGTTCACATCATAATACTTGTTGGCATCTTCATTGCTATGTAGATGTACACGTCAACGAGTGGCTGCCGTGCTCATTTTTGTACGTTGAACCTCTTTGTGGATGATATTTATCTCTCACTTACAGCATGAAGTAAGTCTGAATGAATAAGATAATCTGTAAATTTGATGATATAAAGAAAATGTACTGTCTCGAGATCATCTTTCATATACTAATGCCAATCTCCAAAGTATCTGATATTGGCTAATCTCTTTTCTAACTTCTGTGGCTGCCTTTCTAAATAACAATAATATCCCCTGATTTGTAATTCCCTTCTAATGATGAGAGTGATGAATGCAGTGATTTTCCCTTGATCACTCCTTGAATGGATGATACAGGAACTAGGCAAAGCCCTCCGCTTCTCAGGTCTTTTTGCTCCTGCCCATTTTCCTGTCAGTAATTAAAAATGTTTGCTGGATTAAGTCGATTTTTAATAATCCAATTCTGAAATGAAAAGAGAAATACCTGTAGTAGAAGTGGTTTGATGCTGCTGCTATATGAGCTACTCAGCATCTGAGATAGATTCTGCAGTGAAAAATGGCCATGGAAAGGAGGAGGATATGGGAAATTAATGAGAAGGGCTTCTTCTTCTTCTTCTTCTAGCGGTCAATTAAAAGTCCAGTACCTAAATTTGCTCCTGAAGAAGCTTGTTAGAGAGGCAAGCTTCTTGAAGAACTGATGCAGTTGTCAGTCAGCAAACAATTTTGAAAATTTCTTTTAATTCATGACAATCATTGGGAACAGTGTCATGATTCGATTTTGCTTGCTTTTCTAATAAATCTTCCATGAGAAATCTCTTTACTCGATTTAAATTTTCCAGCTTTAAAAAAAAAAAAGGCACGATCTTTTACCTTTCCATAAGGAGAAGCCAACTTCTGTAAAGCTGTAATTCTGTCTCCGATCTTCTGGCTCCTCTTCATCGTTACCTGCAACATTCCATGGTTCAAAATTCAAATGGGATGAAGACAACAAAAGTACGTCTGTATGTATGCATACAGTACAATGTTTATCTGTTTATTAATTATTCAGACATGATCACTGGGGCTATAACTTTCCAACTCGAGGCGGCCAGAATGGGTTCATGGAAAAGAACTCCAGGACTATTTCATTATTTCATGCATTCGGTACTCTACTGCATGTGGATTCATTCTGTAAAAGCTCAGATGCGATACACAGCAAGAAATTCTCACGTACTCTGATCTCTCGGAAATCTGCCAGATCCTTCGCGGCTCGAGGATGAGGCTGTTCTGCAGAAAATCAGGCACTCTTCCTCCTATTCTTGTTCTCCCATTCGCTGAGAGCCGTCTCCTCTGCTCCTGCTGCGACTGATTCTCGTTCTTTTGCCTCGAACGGGCGTCTCCTACCATTCAGTTGGGCCTGAAGAGGGAGGATCTTATAGTCAGAGCCAAATAATGGACATTGGCCCGGGGGAAAGAGAGGAGGAAACATTACCTTATCATGTGTTAAAAATCATATCCTTCTCGCCGCGCTTATGCAGTTGTTCAGTCGGAACAATGTCATCAGAAAATGCATTTCCATAACCTGCCGAATATGCCAAATGTTTGGAGATTGATGAGAAAGTGGTATGAAAAATCTAATGTTGAGAATCAAATTCGAAACCTATCATTCTCATGTTTATGGCGATGGTGATACACTGAATAATGCCCTTTATCACGTTTTTTTTTTTTTGGGTTTCTCTGGTTGTAAGGAATATGAAGGGGTTGATTGAATAGTTACCTGATTGAGGGTCGACGATGGGTTGAAAACAACTGACACCCAAGTTTGCCTCTCTCTTCTCCTCATCGTTTAACAGTTTGCGCAGACTCGAGAGGCTAACCCGGTGACTGTTTCTAGTCCCAGACGGAGATATGAAAGGAAGAAAAACCATAATCGTCACTTATATAGTAAAGAAGAGGGGGTAAGCTGATGAAAAAATTTATGGATTGTGTAAAGAGAAAGAGAACTTCGATGATACAAAACCCGGATGGACAGATCGATGATTTGTGTCGAATGCGTGCTCGAGAACAAGAAGAAGAAGAAGACGACGACGACCTACAGTTTTCCGTGTAGTATGGAAGAAAAGTCAGGATTCGGCAGCCGGGAGTCGTCGTTTCCCGAGTAACACGACGGAATGCAAACGCAAAATGTTACATTCAAGATCAACTGCGTAAAAAGAACAAAGTCCGGCTGGAAAACTAAAACGCTCGATTATTCCGATCATCAGGGAGAGAGAGACGATGAATTCATTGAGGATGATGATGATGGGTGCGTGCATTCATTACCAATAAGGTTGAAAACCTGAGAGGGTGGCGGCGGAAGAAACGAGTTCCTCATTATAATCTCGACACAGCAACTGGAATTCTCTGCTTTGGTGGATCGATCGAGCTGGGATGAGAAGTACGAAATCAAATACTTATAAATTTACAAAGTAATATAAAAAAATAAGAATAAAAAGGATAGATAAGATTTAAAACTACAAGCACCAAAACCCCTTTCTCCAACCATGCAACCCGAAGTTGTCACATGTACTTGTCATGTATATATATATATATATGTATGTATATGTACATGTCCCGTTTGCAATCAACCCCATCTTCTCAATTAGTGTGCACGAGCTCTCTCGGTCCAATCCAGCCCATGGGCTTGTGTTCCGGCCCAGAGATGCTTGGGCTTATGCTGGCCCAAACGTAAAGGCAGCCGCGCAATTCTTGAAACAACCTCCGCCATCCGGGGCAGTATCGTCATATCGGCACCTTCTTGATCAAATAAAGCCGCGAGTTTCCCTCTGTTTCTTTTTTCGTCTCCTCCAGAACCCTACGACTGGACCGGAAGCTGGCACCTTCGGTCTGCTGTCGGCGGCGCCTGCTGTGGCCGTCCCCTGCTGGTACGGATCCGAAAGTTTCATGAGATTTTCTATCTTTCTGGATCTCCTAGACAGCTGGAGAACTGCTATCGATTACTTGATTCTCTATCCAATGGATTGGGATGTCTTTTGTGATTGCGGTCGCTTTTTTTTTTAATATCATTTACGAAATATCCAGCTATCTACAGGAATTGTTACTGGACCTGCTCCACCTGTCAACTGATCATCGATGGTTCTGGGAAGTGAATGAGTCCCATTAGATTGTGGTCTTATTCTGGAGTTTGTTTTCGTCAATTTTTTTGATGTGAGCACGCGCATTTGATCAGTTTGTGCAATGTTTCATCTGAACGAATGAAATTCACTCTTCGTCCCACAGTTTTACAGATATGGCCATTGTGGTAATCATTTCACTGGAGAGGAGCGTTGCACATCTCGCCGGCCCTAGTAGTGAATAGTGGAAAAAGTCTCATGTCTCATGACCTTGTAGTTGCCAAGTGCAGGCAGCCTGCTAGACTAGGGTGTTTTGGAACTTCGACAATCAGTGCAATCTTCTAGGAGGATGCGATGTCTCATTGAGCTAGAACAAGAGCAATCATGCGTGTTTTTTGGGCGTTGGTTGATCATATATACCTATATTTGTGTCCCTACAGTATGGTGATGCAGTTATTTGCTTAAGCTGTTATCATCAACATCATACGGAATCTTCATTCTCTTTTGCCGTTTTGTCAATACTGTTGACGGTGGACTTGGTCCTGCGTAAGCTAGTTTGTTGCTCTTGCAGAGGTAGTAGTCGCACAAAATGGTGAGGGTCAGTGTTCTTAACGATGCTTTAAAGAGCATGTACAATGCGGAGAAGAGGGGCAAGAGGCAGGTCATGATCCGGCCTTCGTCGAAAGTGATAATCAAGTTTCTTCTGGTGATGCAGAAGCATGGTATACTTTGTTAACCTTTTCTTGATTTATGACTCCTCTTTGCTCATCTCCAAAAGCGGCCTTATGATGGGTTTGGTTGCTGATTCGTTCGATAGGTTACATTGGCGAATTTGAGTATGTGGACGATCACAGGGCGGGGAAAATCGTGGTCGAACTGAATGGGAGACTAAACAAATGTGGAGTCATTAGTCCCCGGTTCGACATCGGTGTTAAGGAAATCGAGGGATGGACTGCGAGGTTGCTTCCCTCAAGACAGGTTGGCTTCTAAATCATCTTGCTGGTGTTGTCGTACTAGCTATAATCCGTCTGTGCACCCTGGAAATATATCTTTGTTGAAATACATTCTAGATTGGTCTGTATTCGGAAGATTCCAGTGCCCTTGGCCGAGTTGTTTTGTTCCAATTGCTGATCCATGCCTGTCGCTTGCTCACGAACTAAATTGCTGTCAAATGTTTTTGAACTTTTGCAGTTTGGTTACATCGTGCTGACGACCTCTGCTGGCATCATGGACCATGAAGAGGCCCGGAGGAAGAACGTCGGTGGCAAGGTTCTTGGTTTCTTTTACTAGGCATGGCAGTTACTGATCATGGATGGAGACGCCCTTCTACTTGGGATGATTTTCTTGTAATGCATTAAGGACTCCCTTCTTCGGGGGCTTAGAGTTAGAGGATTTTCGCTTCGATTTCTGGATTCTCGATCTGTTCCGAGGAATTTTAGTAACGTACAGTCCATGTACCACCTTTCTGCAGGTAATCCTTTTTGTACGGCGAATGCCATTCCTTAATTTAGTCGGGCGGCCGAAGATGCCGATTCCGACAAGTAATCCTCGACCGGGAAAATCGAGAAAGGAGATATCTCTTGAAAATGACAGAGTTCCATTGATGCCTAGATCATCAGTCACTACCACCACTTCCAATTGGCTCCTCCTTAAGCTTTCGATCATGCCACGGAATCGAATTAACTATGCTATTTCAACTTCCCTTTCCATTATGATCTATAGGCGGACGTAAGCGAGTGTTTGAATCAAATTTGGCTAAACTCCAATGGGATATGCACGCGATTTGGTTAGTGCCCTTGCGAGGGGGGAAAAAAAAAAGCAGAAATGTGCAGTATGACACGGAAGGAATTAATCTCCTAAGGAAAATCTCAAAAATCACGCCACATCACAATTAGACGACACGGGCAAATCGATTGCATCGGCATGATGATCGGTGACGGTTATACAAGTGACTGGCGCATACGGTCACCCGTTCGTCGAACTTCTGTCGGTACTTTCTCACGATACGTGACCGGATTGAATCACCGATGAATGGATTTCTCGTCCGAAAGGCAGCTTTGGTTGCTACTTACTTTCACTTAACAGTGGGCAAGGAGACATGGAATCTGGCCAGCATCGGGTTCACTGTTGGCAATATTAAATCGGTTAATCACTTCTTCTTCTTCTTTTTTTAATGGTAATCAAGAAATTTGTCTTCGGAAGAGAGCAATGCGAAGTCCACATTCTATGTGGGTGACAGCGCTCGTGGAAGTATGATATGGATGCCATTTTGTGGGGATTAGAATACTGATTAAGTTAAATTCCCAAATGGAGGCGTACCAAATCGGCATCTTAATTGTACGTGCAATCACGGTCAACCGATGGCTTGGTCCATGTAACAAAGTGGGCACTAGAAGAAAGACTGTCTGCCCGATCCATGACTGATTCGGATCCGAGTAGCATCGGCTCATCAAGGAACAGAGTTTCCTACGCGAATTCTCTCCGTCACAATATTCAAATCCGAAACCTTTATGACCTCATTGGCACTGTACCTGTGAGGTAGAAGCGGCAAAAATGGCACGGACCATGCACGGCATGCCACCCGAAAATACAAAAATAAAATTTACAATAAAAAAAAATTATGAGAATAACTACTTGTATAATTATATTTTAATAGTTATTTTAAGTTAATATAGATTTTACACTCATTGATTAATTATATGATAAAAGTATTATTTTAGAATGTAAATTATTTAAATTCATTTTTTTTTAAAAAAAGATAGCATTTTCGAGGGTATCCCAGTTTTCGTGCCGTGCCATCATTAATTGCTAGCTCTACTACCGTGAGGCCCCAAACCAGAAGGCACACTTTCATGCCTAAAAGCCGTTACAGTCGACAAGATAAAAGGAGTGCATGCACAAGCAGAGCAACACAACGCGCGCAGAAGGCCGGATGCAGAGCATCGTCGAGTCGGACTCTGTCGATCGGTGACGATGATATCAACAGCCATAGCAACAACTCCGGTGCTCTGCGGGGATACCGTCACCGGTGGATGGAAGCTTAAGCTTGTGGACATCTCAACACGTCCGGCGGGGGACATGCGGTTGCCATTTTCGCCCTCCGCCAGCAGTATCCTCGCGATATTGGCGTATCTAATGGAGAGAAGATGGGACGCAAAGTCAAATCAATCTGATCTCTTAGGTTAAATTAATAACGAGTCATTAATTAATTAATTAAACATTTTTTTTATATATAAAAAGAGTAAATTAGGGATTTCTTTTTTTTTTTTAAATAATCCTTTGACCATCAAGATTAAGTTGTGAGTAGGGGGTTTGGTACGGTAATACCGCTCTTATCCTAATAATTAGAAAATTGTAAGTTTGATTCTAATCGTGAAACTCTCTATATTCCTTTATTTCCATCATATTTTGTTGACTCAGAAGTGAGCGAGTGGATCGAGTTGACTGACTCGTCACTGACGTGCACTGCCCAGCAAGAGACATTACCTTTCCTTTTTGTGCTAGTGGTGATCATTCTGGCATATCAATTTATGCCGTCAGGGCACACATGAGATACGAAACCCCGACAAAAGGGTCACACAATTCCAACTCTATTTAGTTCTCAACATGATCAGATTTCATTAATTTCCATTGCTAAAGGCATACAGTTATAAATTCTCCATAATACTATCGCGAGTGAACGAAGAAAATTTATGATTTGGAAATTGAAGGAATTTTTAATTGGTCGATTCATATGAACTAATCAAAATTTACTGAATCTCCTACCCATATTGACAATATATATATATATATATATATGCAATTCGTTGATATTCCTGTGTGCGTGTGTGTGTGAGTGGGTGCGAAGTGCTTAATTAATGATTAGATTACCTCATTCTAGCAAAGAAATGAAGCAACAATACGTGCAGTTGCTGTTTTGGTATCACAGTTAAATATATATATATATATATTAGTCATTTTGTCATAACAAACAAGTTGGCGTGTATATATATATTTATGTATGTGTGTGTGTGAGTATATTCACGTTCTAGCTAACCATATTACTATCTTAGGGTTTTTGTCTTCATCATTCCATATCTAAGAATTTCAACGAGTTCAAATCAATTTAAGTTCGAATCGAATCAGCTTACTGAGAAATAGAACCCTTCTAACCATGGGCCTTTTCTATTCATGAAACTCGAATGACAGGAGATCTCACTTAAGAGGAAGTGGGTGCCGAACCGTTTCAACCGATTCGTATCCATCACGAAAGGCATGCCGTTTTCTTTACAACCTGAGGAAACCAACTGCGAAAGAAGTGGCATTGCATTGCCAATAATGCACAAGTTCATAAGAGTCTGCACTGCTAATACATAATGATTACTCAACATACCAAACCAAACGTGCCCACATCAGATAACCGATGAATGCCCCTTTCCAGCTAGCCAAATTGAAGCTGCGAGTGCGTTCCCCTCCCCAATTATCTATCTGCCTGTGACTGCACATTCTCTTTGCCGTATCGAGAGAGAAGGTGCTCGGAGCCGATGAGATTTGCTTAAGCGCAAAGACGGACTAACAATTCGATCGGCACTCCTAGCTAGCACTGAAATTCCTCTATAGGTGAAAAAAAAAAACAGAAGGGAATGTATAGTACTATTGAAAGATCCATTTGTTCATATCTTTAGAGAACTTCGGCTAGTTATTGTTAGGCCAATTAAGTTGTCGATCAATTCCTAGACACGAATGACGTGGACGCATTCGATAGGGGAGGGAAGATACACCCCACACTAGAGTGATCGGTTATTTTGATCGTGAGGTATACCACCTGCAAGTAACACATACACATACACACGTATACGTGTACGTGTACTTGGAAGAAGCATGGACAACGTCAAAACCATCTACTAGCAGTGCCAGAAGCTGTGCACCGCACCATATATAGAGAAAGTGGGCATGGTGTGCCCATATGAGATTAATGGGGTCTTAGAATTCGATTTTTTTTTCCTTCAGCAAAACTTCTCATGTACGCATGCGTAAGTATCCTTTGCAATCACCGAATATCATCGTATCGAGACTGAACTGCTGCTCAAACGGGAATCGGTTCTAAGTAGTCGAAGGAACTGTTCATATCATGACCCCTAACATTTGCTACGCTACACATGCCGTGCATATATATATGTATGCATAGATTGTATATATGAACATTGGATATCAATTTTTATTCATGGTCGCATTCTTGGATTTGGCAAAGGTAAAGGAAGAAACGTAGAGAGAGAGAGAGAGAGAGAGAGAGAGAGAGAGAGAGAGAGATAACATAGGGAGATTGCTTGAAGAAATGGTTTAGTTTGTGGAGTCCCCAGAATTCCTATTAGAAAACGTGTCGGAATTGGGCTTCTTTCTGTCCCACGAAACTAAAGCGCTGGTGTGGCTGCTCCCTCCGCCTGTCTGTCTGTCTGTCTGTCTGTGCATGTATATATATGGCTGCACATTCAAGCCCCCATACATCTCACTCAGTGGCTTCATAGGAGCTCTCTTCATAATAATATACCGTCTACAACAGTATCGATACGGTCGGGGACACATATACCGAAGGCCGAGAATGAACACCGGGAAGCTCGGCGAGATGCTGGAGAGGTCGAAGCCGTTCCTGGCGGTGATATTCATGCAGTTCGGGTACGCCGGGATGGCCATCATCGCAAAGTCCGCGCTGGACAAGGGGATGAACCAGCACGTGTTCGTGGTGTATCGCCACATCGTCGCCACCCTCGTCATTGGCCCTTTTGCTCTTGCATTCGAGAGGTCACTTCTTCCCCTAATCATACATGTATATATATATATGATCAGTGATACTCTCTCTAAATAATTATTTTTATGTATGGCACTGCTTAATTCGGTCGAGTGTGATGAATCAATCAATAATCGACATGCGCCATAATCAGTAATTCTCAATGGCACCCAGCTGATTCTCCTAGGGTACAAGATTTCTAGTCTTCACTATTCTTCGCATCAACAAGCTGAAGCTAGCTTGGACCATTGACATGTTTGACGTACGTGAACAAACATACCTCGTAAGCCTAGCCGGTGCGCTTGGACATCGAGATGGTTGTGGGACCGTAGATCATGATAACACCCATCAGCGGAGAGCTTTCGCAAACTAATCACTATTGATGGAATGGTCAACGACTGATTATGTTTGTTTCCGTGTGGGATTGACAGGAAAAGGTGGCCGAAGATGACAATCTCCATCTTCATTAGGATCATGATACTGGGCTTACTGGAGTACGTAGATTTACTGAAGCTTTCCCCGGACTAATCAAATCCGCTCCTTCTTTTTTTTCTTTTATTCTAAATGAGTAGTCATCGATGACATACCGATGGACGAAAATTGCGCAGGCCGGTGATCGACCAGAACCTTTACTACACGGGCATGAAGTACACCACGGCGACATTCACCTCCGCGATGTGCAACGTTCTCCCGGCCTTCACTTTCATCATGGCCTGGATCCTACGGTACTGAATACTCACCCTCTCTCGATTCCGACCAGCCTCGGTTGATATACGGTTCTGAGTTCACGGAATCAGCATTCTGGACAATAGCCACTGATGAGATTCGATCGATAATCCCTTAATTATGTGTAGAAAATGATAGAATTTGCACGAAGTCTCGTCTCTCATGATGATCGTTGTCTAATTTGGCTGTTAGGCTGGAGAAGGTGAGCGTGAGGAGGGTCCACAGCCAGGCGAAGATTGTGGGGACGATCGTGACCGTTGGCGGGGCGATGCTGATGACGCTGGTGAAATCGGCGGTGATCGATCTGCCGTGGACCCACCATGCCGACACTTCATCGGCGGCCTATTCCTCCTCCTCCTCCTCCTCTCCTTCCTCTTCACTGACCATCAAGGGCGCCCTCATGATCATGTCCGGCTGCTTCTGCTGGGCTGCTTTCGTCATCCTCCAAGTAATTAGCCAGCCAATCAACTAATTAATTAACACTTAAAAACGTAATTAACCCAATTAATCACTCATTATGTGAATTTTACCCGTGACAGGCGATAACCCTGAAATCGTACCCGGCGGAGCTGTCGCTGACGGCGCTCATATGCCTCATGGGCTCGCTGGAAGGCTCCGTCTTCGCAATAGCACTCGAAGGAGGGATCCGGAGGGCATCCTGGTCAATTCACCTCGACTCAATCCTTGTAGCCACGCTCTACAGTGTATCTTCTCCTCTCTCTCTCTCTCTCTCTCTCTCTCTCTCTCTCTCTCTAAAGAGACATATTTATTATAATTAGATTAATCAAATAAGGCGCCCAATTCAAGCATCAGGTTTGATTAATCAATTTGTTGAATTTGCAGGGGATAATATGCTCGGGGGTGGGATATTACGTCCAGGGAGTGGTGATGAAGACGAGGGGCCCCGTCTTCGTCACCGCCTTCAACCCTCTAAGCATGATCATCGTCGCCATCATGGGCTCGCTGATCTTGCACGAGACCATGTACCTGGGAAGGTCCGTACAATCATATCATCCCGAGTTTTATTTCCCGTCCGGCAATCCAGAGCCGGAGCCCGATCTTGAGTTTTGTTCCATAACGGCTCTCTAATCTCTGGGCAGGGTTATGGGTGCAATGGTGATCGCGGTGGGGCTGTATATGGTCCTCTGGGGCAAGAGCAAGGACGGCCAGTCTCCACAACCGGACGGCGACAAAGCGGTGACTGCGGCTGAGGACAGCCGCCTGGAAACGCCCGTGTCCGCCCCTGGGAACGTGGAGATCGCGCCCTACGTGGCCGTGGATCTCACCAAGGTGAGGCCCACCGACGAGGCTGTTTGAAACCTCGGGCTCACCACTCCCCGCAGTTTTGTTTTCCACTTGATTCGGGTCAGTGGCAAATTGGAGTGCACGGCACTTTCGCCTTTAACTGTGATTGGGTTGCTCAACGTAATGGTCCTTCCTTTTTTTGTTTCCAGTTGCGATGTAACTTGTCCCACATTATGCTAATGAATGCTTCATCCCTTTTAAAAATAAACCGCATTATAAGTTCTTGCATCTTGCTAATTTACACATGTTTAGGACGGATAGACCTACCGGTAATTCAAAGCTCTTTATACGACACAACTTCGATGCTCGATTAGTGCACATCCCATCGCATTCCTCGCGAAAGTCACATGATTTCGTTCTGTTTCTAATAGCTGGCTCTTTTGAGAGGCTCACCATGGCCCATTTGAGGTCACGCGTACAGGCTATAGCCACGAGCATTGTCCATGGACCAAACCCAATCTAGACTGTAGTCTCTCCTTTCTATTTTTGGTAAAGAGACGCATTGAAAAATAATAATAAACTTGATGAATCCTAATAAATAATAAATAAATATAGATAGACTTGCCGAACAAAGTCTACATATAAAAAAATAAATAAATGGAGATTTTTTAGTCAAAAAATTTCAAATTTCAATTGGCTTCCCAGACATTCTGAGAGAGACCCCTGAGAGACTGCATCGCCACCTTATGTGGTGGGCAGCACTTCCTGCAGCCCTCGACAGTCCAGTTTGCAGAGAAACAGAGAATTGCCGAACCATTTCAATAGCATTCACTCAAAATCCAACCTATGAAACTTTCAGGAGGGATTTACAGGCCAGATCCACCACCAAAAGCACCCCTTTGCACAAACGGAAGTTAACATCCCCCGACCAAAATTAAGGCCATAATGTTACTGTACAGTTTCATAACAACAGCTCAACACGGCATTTTGACTTCATCCTTCCCATAGATTCGCTGGAGCTCCCTTGTGGCCGCTTGATATGATACTGAACAAGAGTGAGAACGCAGACACAGAGCAAACAATTTTTTATCAGAATGGCAGCAATTACAGGCAAGACTTCATGAGGTTCCCAATGGACCTCATATAATCCATTCCACAATAAATGCTCTGACTTCATCTCCCAACCCGGAAAGAATGTTTGATGGTTCTTCAGAGGATGGAAATGAAATGCTGTGAAAGGTATTATTTGGCATTTGGGAAAATGCCACTGAGTTTGACAATCATCTCTATGCATGCATTCTTGAAAATATGGCAGAGCACTACATTGAATTACTTTATTGGTCATATAACAGAAAGTGAAAAAAAAAAATCAACATCCTAACTCTTTCATATTATGATAGAAACAAGAAAGTAGAGTTACCTTTCCAAGTATGAAAATTCTTCTGATTAATAGGAGAACCCGTGATGCTCTGAATAACATCAAAAAGCCTCTCTTGAGGAGTGTTCTTCAGCTCCTGGACCACAGCATAAATGGTCTTACCATTCTCAAAGTAAATGTGATTATTTGGATGTTTGGTCTTGCAACCCGCATGGCGCTCAAACTCATAAGCATTCAGAGACTGCACTAGTCCATTCAGATCAACTAAATCAGTTCCCACAGTCATAATGCATACTGACTTTTGAATGAGAAGGTAAAACGAACGGTATTACCTTTGAGTGGTTGCATTCACTGCATCCACATAGATACCCAGTTCCTCTAATGATTGCCCTAAGATTTTTCTGTCAATGCACAGAATTTATCATTTTTCTAGAAACAAAAAATGAAATCTTCAAAGCAGGTCCTTGTTGATTTGAAAGATTCATAGTTCAAGATGTGGAACTTACTTCTCGAGACCATGAAACATATTTCACAGGAACACCATCAAGCAGGCCTGTGGATAACAGACTCTTAACGTTTGAAGGGAAGTTGTTTGGGGGAACCTTTTTAGCTGCCTTTGGCTCCTTACTCCTAGGTGGGTTGTCGGTTCTAGAGTTGGCCTTTGAAGCCGTAGAATTATTCACAGTTTGGTCAAGGTTTGTGTCAATCACCTCTCTAGAGCAGGGCATTTCTGAACCTTGAGCCAAGCCCTCGTTGTCTATCACTATCTCATAGTTCCCAATAATCGTACCAGAAACATTTCCCTCAGGTTCGTCACCAACTCCTCCAAACGAAAGTTTACTGCTGTCTCCCTTATAACTTTGACCCATGGATAATATCCCTGAATCACCCTTCTCATATGTATTGCCCATTTGACTAATGTTAGCATCAGCCCTATTGTAGGTGTCACCCATAGATGTCATACTATCATTGCCCTTGTTGAATGAAGGGGGCATAGGGGTGAGATTCTGCCCAGGTTTTCCATAGCTGTGCCCCATTGAGATGAAATTACTGTGCTCCTTACTGTAGGATATGCTCATAGATTCATCCGCATCTCCCTTCCTATATGCCTGATCCATCGAGATGAAACCTCCGTCACCCTTTCCAAATGGCTGGGCCATTGACAGGAGGCTCTCACTCCCCTTACTGTAGTTGTGGCCCATTGATATGAAGTTCCCATCTTCCTTGCTGAATGTCTGACTCATTGAGATGAAGTTCTCACCTGCCTTACAATAACCTGGGCCCATCGAAACATTGCTTTCATCCCTGTTGTGATATGCAGGGCCCAAAGAAATGCCATTTCCACCAGTCCTGTAGGAAATTCCACTGTTATCAGCCCTTCTATAGGAATTGCCCATTGATGCAGATATGTTGTTCTCAGACTCTCTGACTTGATTGATTTTCACTTTCCTGAGTCCACCAAAGTTGAGAAAAGATGAGGGATCTTCATTGTTCTGGGACATAGATAAATTTACAGAGGAATCATTTGCAAACTGGTCTTCTGGGTACTTTCTTCCCATACTGATATCACCAGCATGAAATGGCGCAATATTTCTATCAACTACATTGACAGGACGCATAGGCTCAGATCCAAATACTCGGTCTGTGTATTGGCCTGGAATTGCTTGGAAATTTGCATTATTGTCCCAAGAAGGGATATTCGTTGATGCAATCTCAGGAACTGGTCGGCCCGCAATGGTCTCCATTGCTTGTCTCTTGTTGCTGAACACTTGTGGCGCTGTCCCATCAACAAACCACTGATGGCTCCGCTTAGGTTCAATTTTGCCTGAATTATCATAGTTCATTTCTCCATCACTTGCACAACCAGCCTCCCTGGGCGTCCAAAAGCTCTTCTGCTGGAAAGACTGAAAAGCATGTGGAAGAATGACTTGTCAGCTGCCAAAGATATTGTTTATTATTTGGGATGAGACATACAAAACCTATTTAAATAACAAGAGTCTGAAGAAGAGTTCCGATGTCACTCAATAACAGTTGAACAGTAGTCCATGTTAACCACAATTTCTAAAGAGTCAACATGGAGCAGTGCCCACCAGAAACATATACGGTTAGAGGTGACTGAAGTAGCAAAACTAAAACCACAAAGGGCTGGAGACGATCTTACAGCTTCAGCTGGACATACATCTAAAAGCTGAATATACTTCTGGCCGTGAACTCTTCTAGAAATTATACAAAGTTCATCTATCAGAAGCAGATGTTTAATGGGCGAGTAGTTAAAATGAAAAGGGAACTCCTCAAATTACGTAGGCGTCACATCTAACACAACAAGCAACCACTCACTTAAAAGAACATACACAAAGTTATAACACCTTCCACATCCGTCACAGCGACAGCAATACTTTCCCTTAAAACTAACAGAATGGAACGATTTTATAGAGCATAAAACACAATATTATCCCAACCTTACAAGTTATAGACATTCCATCGAACAAGAACAGCCAAAGGTTCTTTACGAACCGAATCGACCATGCGGAGACAAAATACTCCGATCATCTACTCAAAAGAACAAGCACGAGATAGAATACGAAGGATACCATTTCCGCGGCCGAAGAACCCCAAGTCTTCCGTCAGCAAAGCCTTACTCTTGTACCCCTCACAGCTTGAAGCGCTTCTTCAATGTGCCATTCCGCACGCAAAATCCATTCGCAGGGAATCAAGATGAATCGACTCCAAGCCCTGATCGATTACATCAGAGTTGAAGCGGCGTCAGCACTAACCCTAAGGATTAAATTCTCAAGAGAAGATCAAAAGACCAGGGACTTGCCAGGGAGGAACATGCAATGGATGATCAGAGCAGCACAGTAATGCATATGTTGATCTATGGAGAGTTAAAGAAGGACCAAAGACGAACTGAGGAGAAAAATTGCTCAGACCCACGAACAGATAGAAACGGTAAACTCGAGCGAGCAGAGACTAAAACCCTAGAAATTGCAGCTGACGGAGGAGCTGCAGAGGGTAGGTACCGCTGCCAGAGGGATAGAGTGATCAGGTGATCGCCGGCGAGGTTCTCCAGTGCCGAAGAAGGAGGGTTCTCTGTTTTGTACTCCGGATGTCAGAATACAGAGACCATCGCTAGGTGACAGTGGTACTAGATATATGAGAGCAAACAAGCAGGTGAGGGGAAAAAAATTAAATAAAATCTAAGAAAGTGGGAAAAATAAAAAGAGGGGAAATAAAAAGGATATTTGACAGATTTGGTGGTACGATGCCATCATTACTTCTCTGGTCTCTCGCATCTGAGCCGTACAAACAGATCAGTAATGATACCTCTGCTTTTATTCAAAAACCTAACGATTCTCATAGGTGTGCAAGGCACGGGATGAAATCGGAACCGGCAGGAATCGTTTCGAGTAAAATTTGATAAATTTCAGGTAGGTCTCGGGCAAGTTATTCGAGGATAGGTCGGTTCTTGGTCCGGTTCCGGTTCTTACTCCCATAGTAATCAGAACCGGCCAGTCCTACTGACTATGATGACCCTCAATTGAAACGGGTATGCTCAATTTTGTCGTTCAATTATTTCGGCATACTGTATTGATGCTGAGTCCCCACTTGGGGTCATATTATAAGATTATATTTATTTATAATATTGAACTTTAAAATTATACTTACATATAAGAGAAAAAAGTAATTTTAAATTATATAAATAAATAAATAAATAGGTATACGCAAACGCATGCGATGCTGGGAGCAATCGGTGATTGGGCGTGGTAGAACCGGGATGGCACGGATTCGCGAAATCTGGGATTGAAAGGAGGGAATCCGCTCCATGCACGAAGCCATGCAGTGAGCAGATTCAGCTGCCGAGTACAGACGCCGGGCGCCACGTTTCAGGGGATGATACGGACGAGGCATTTATATTTTCCGATGCACGCGTACTTTTCAGTGATTCAGAAATTAATTGAACTCTAGCAGATATACATTTTGGTCATGACGGTCCATTAAATTATACATATTTTTTTAAAGAGTTTTTTTACTATTGAAAAAAAACAAAGGCTCGAATTCATATCCCATCATCTCATCTAACTAATGGGTCAGGGTGATACAGTGAGGCGCTTGAGATGGTCGGTCCATCATCGTCACGTGGATATGGGTCTTGGGCCCTCTTGAATGTTGATGTCTCAAACTACACGGGCGGGCTTCATCTCATCTCGTTCAAGTTTGCTTCACAAGGGGCCCAGTCGCTCTGCATTCTTATTCGGGTCTTCTCTGGCCAGGGATTGACCCGGTCGAGCGGAGCGGGAAGCTACAAGCTGGGGTCAGTCTCAGTTAGCTCAGCCGACCGGACTCGATTTGCATAGCTCAGGCTCGGGTATGCCGGTGCTCAAAATGACAAAATCCATACACACACCTTAGCTCGGTTCGGTTAGTTCGTTGCAATAGTCTCTGGAAGGACATCGATCTGGGGATCTACTGAGCTCAGAGTATCAACCTTAGCTTGAACTTCAAACGTCAAGAGATTGAATTTGGGGCAGCTGGATTAAGACCCCAGATACCAGATCCATTTCCAAGAAGCTCGGCCACCCTTCTCTTCCCTCAAGAAGTCAGCCACTACACATAGCCCCCCGCCATCACCCTAACCCGGAAACCATCGGCAGGACTTTGATGGATCTCATCGTACAATAGAGGGAAAACAATTCGAATCGATCTAGAGGATCAACACGTATCAGTCAATCCAGAGCGTGATCTTATGGTTAATTACATGTCATTTGGAACAATATGATCTCTGTTTCATGTGATCATTTCGATCATAGAACTACTATCGATGCGACTTAATTAGCCCATATATGATCCATACTGCTGATTGATATATAGCTACCGTATTTACTGAAACTGGAGAAATGAATTCGAGGCGAAACACTTCTGGCTGTCTACAGGACGACAGACAATTGAATGTTGAACAGAACAGAAATCAAGAAATTGTACGGTGCATTAATAATATGGAAAATTGTATGTAAAAAAAATGAACAAATATGTATCCGCTAGGATCATATCAATCGGAAAAAAACTGGGATATAGATACAAAAAAGGCTCCCTATGTATATGTACTACTATCAAGAGATCAGAAAGACATAAGTATGTGTGTATATATAGATAAACGCATGTGTATATGCTCGGGATCGATCATAGAAAACAATCAACGACGGGAGGTGCAGCCTTCCCAAGCCGAAACTCCAAGTCATTCTCCAGGGGAGTCAAGTTCAAATCCAGGCAAAGGACCCTCCGGCTGTTCGACTTCCTCACCACCGGGCCGACCTGCCCGGCTGTCAAGGTTGACGGAGGAGGGAAAAGGCTGAGAGCCGTTGTCAGAGCCATCTCATCCTTGTGCTGACCGTCGTTGTTCACAGCCACCCTGTGCCTCCTCATGTGACCCCCAAGAGCCTGCCCGATTGCGAACTCGAGCCCGCACACCGGGCACTCGTGGGTCTTGGGCTTCGCGGGAGACCCGGGCCTGGCAGCCTGGTGGTCCCCGGGATGGTTCATCCTCGGCTTCTTGTGGCTAGCCCTGTGGCCCCCCAGGGCCTGGAACGAGGGGAACTGGCGGCTGCAGGTCTTGCACTCGAAGAGCCGGCCAGGAGACGACTCGTCCGCTGCCCGGTCCACGTCCGTGCTCCGGGACAACGAGATCAAGCACTTGGCCATCGTGATGCTCTCGAGCAGCTGATCGGTCTCGTCTATGCTTCTCTTCATCGGGAGGAAACTTCTCGCCATTGTACCGTTTCCTTCAAGAAACCCTAGCTAGCTTTTACAGGAAGAGGTGGGGGCAAGGTGATGGAACTGAGGGTGGTCTTGAAGTTTGGAGTCTTATAGGCAGTTAGAGTGTTTGAGTTGGCAACTCGTAGAGTGTAGCTGGTTGAACGAGCGCAATGACGCACCTGCCCCTCATGCTTGCGCTTTAAGTAAGCGTTCGATTAAGATTGTGATAGGGTCAGCAACGTAACACGACTGAATTACGTGGTGGGAAAATCTAACCTTTTTTGTTTTTTTTTTATGACTCCCATATAATAATACCATCCATAAAGTCTGCTCGAGCGCGTCACAATTTGTCGATTTTGATGTACCTTCTGGTTCGGTGATTTAATTATCCGATGTCGCCTGAACGTTCTCAGGCTTCTTCTAGAAGGTTTCCGAGATTATCTCTTAGGCCTTTTTTTTTTGTCTGGGTTGTGTCTGAAATCGCGGGCAGATGCAAACTTCGACGGGGGAGTTGGAGCGAGAAGATGTGGCCAAGACTATTACCTTTCTTTGATTTTCCATAAATAAATATATATATAGAAGAAAATAAACCAGGAAGTTAATCAGCTTCACTTGCAGGATCTCTCGGATGCGATGCAAGGGGGCTCCCCCTCTCTCCTTCTAGAGAAGTATAATATATATATATATAATAATAATAATTAAATTATTTTCCCCAGACTTGAGAAGCCGTCTCCATTAGATGGATTTCCTCTCAAAATGTATATATTTTCAAGTATAAGACAGACCGTGAAGATCAGAGTTTTGAACTTCCACAAATACCCTTTTATTTAATTTTATATTATAAATTAATTGATTAATTTAAATAAAATATTAAAATATAATTATTTACATATAATTAATTAGCTTTCAAATTATTTTCTTATAAATATTATTTTTATATTTTGAGAGTTTTTTTCCGTACCCTAAACGGAGCCACTGTTGGACGGGTCCACTTTCGGTCTTGTCGGCTGTTCCACTGCTCACGTTCTTTCTGTTCCATCTTCTGCCCCACAAATCCCGCCCATCCCTTCTTCACAACACGCCTTCACGCGTATCTCTTCCACCGTTCATGTTTTTCACTGTGAAGGGAAAGGACCGCTTCTCTTCCCCCGGTTATTCTAACACCTGCTATAAGAAGAAATTAGATCCACCCATATGAAATCCAATTGAACTCGAACATGATTCGAGTTGAATGTATTGATTAGTATAATAAAAAAAATTAATGGTATTCAAACGGTTGTATAACTCCCCTAAATTGAACTAATTAGTCTTAGTTTAACGGTCAGCTCATCTAGAAGCTGAGATTGCCATTGAATGGCTCTTACCTTCATTTGCCCAAGGGATTGGCTGAGCATTTGACAGAAATTGGAGAGAAAATGTAAAGACTACGGTTCCATGTATGTTTCCGATTAGAGGACGAGTGTGAAGGTATTTGTGCTGTGGATCGAGATTGGTTCCGGCTCGATTACGTGGTGAGAATCTACTACCGACTCGTGTGTTCGTGCAAATGTATGTGATTTAATTTTGCACAACAATCTTAAATTCATCCGTCTAATTTCTCAATGTATTTTTGAAATCCTCCCACAAAACTCCTTTTTAAACCCCAGTAACCTAAGTTCGCTATCTGACCACCGCTTTTGCTGCCGCGATTCAAGAGATCTTCTCCACTAGCAACCATATTGATTTCATCAAGTACATCGATCACCGCAGCCGTGGCTGCACGCCCAAAGAAGCTTCCTAATTAAGTTGGCCCGAAAGTTGGAAACTTCCTCTCTGGCTGGCTG
Source organism: Sonneratia alba (assembly GCA_900174645.1). NCBI lineage: Eukaryota > Viridiplantae > Streptophyta > Magnoliopsida > Myrtales > Lythraceae > Sonneratia > Sonneratia alba. The sequence goes on from FWPY01000030.1 coordinate 3,210,758, forward strand.
TACCTCGCGGTTGGCGGTCCTCTCCTCGGGCGGTTGAAAATGTCGGCTTTGCCTATAGATTCCTTGCGATCCCGTTGGCACTGCAGCCGCTGTAATGGTAGTTCCCGCAAGAAGAACCCTTGCTCCTTCACATGGTATGTGGTTATGAAGAGAAAAGTCCGCGTGCTATACTTTAAGTCGGAGAAGGATGTAGTGGAGGGAATGAGAGGAAAGCTGGCAATGGCAACGGTGACGGCAATGGCAACCATCATCGATGACGTACACGTACACGTACATCACTTATACAAGTCATCGTCCAAGTCCCAGCCACATGCGGTGGTGGTCGCAGGCGATTTAGCAGAGCCAGATCGCTCCCGAGATTGTCACACAGTGATTCCCGAACCATATACCCTTGGCACAGTTTCATGTTTGGCTAGAAACACAGTCGTGCCCGAAATGTTATGTGCAAACATTATACAGACTCATTGTTTCATGCATATGTTTCAATTAATTATTTCATTCAATCTAAACGTACCGATATGCTTATTGTTATTCATTGTATCTGGCATTGCTCGCCGTTGGTCGCATGGATCGTGGGCTAGTATGGTTCATATGTCTATGCATCGAGCTACGTATGTCCAGTGCAGACACAAGCGAATTAGAGGACAAAACACGGATAAAATTAAGAAAAAGATAAATCGACAAAAAAAAAAAACAAACGGCTTTGCCGGTAGGTAACATTTGCAAGCTTCAGTTTCCTACACAGAAGTCAGATATAATTTATTAGTTGACAATATTGAAAATGACTAGCCAGCATTACAGTCTAATCATGATTTAAAAAATAGAAAAAATGATGAATTAAATAGATCCGACTTATAGATATCCAATAATATACCCGAAAAAAAAATTATTATTATTATTATTATTATATCTATATATATATATATAAAACAAAGGTTGGACTTGGGGTTGCAAAGATTCAATCGAGAAAAGGAGGAAAAAACAAGAAATGCCAGAGGATGGATATTGAGGAAGATGTCATCTTCAAAGCCGCCCTAAGCAATGAGATTATACTCTACCAATTAACTCAATAATATATATATATATAATAATAATAAGTCAAAGGTATTACATCCTTTATGAGAGTCTAAGATTTCCGATGAGACGTCCAAAGGTGGAGGATGGTGTCCTAGTTTATCCCTTACGAGACAAGTGGAGTCGTTGGGCTTCCTCCACGTGTATATATGTATATATATATATCTATATAAACCGAATTCCGGGCGGATTAGCACGCCGGTTGAGACTGGTAAGCGGCGGAAACCTACGTGCAACTGAACGCACAGTACCGCACCGCTGTTTTACATCTCTATTTTAACTCAGGGCGAGGTCCAGCCTCTTTCTTGGAGACGTATCGCCTCGTGCACGCGTCGGGCTAGTTTGATTCTTGTAGCACGTGCTCCCATTCCTGTTCATATTGTAGCTAGCTAAGAGGGAATTCAAGATCTGCTGCGGAGCTGTTGAACAAAAAGTTTTCGTGGAAAAGTTTGTTTAGGAGACAGGTTTATTTTAAGGAATACCGAATTTCGATAGAGTTTAGTTCAATTGTCTGTATCTGACGTAGTTTGTTGGTGCAAGTTATTAGTTATTTTATATATATATATGTATATATAAAGAAGACCAAACATCGTACGGGTTGGGTTGCTACCTTATGAAGCTTCCGACGGTCTAGTTGGTCCGGTGCCTACTGTATCTTACCCAAGAATAATCTAGATTCAATCTAGTACCTACTGTGTCTTACCCAAGAATAATGTAGATCCAATTTCATGGTTGCACTAATTTTGCCCCTATGATGATCGATCAAATTTGAACCTAGATCATCTGGTTGGTCCATGTCTTAGCCAAGAATAATTTGGATTCAATTTCACAATTGCACTAGTTTTATCCCTCTGTTGATCAATCCAACTTAAACCTAGTTCAGTAATAGCTCGTTAGATCAGCTTGGCAATCCTTCAACATTAAACTCACATCCGAGGGAGAGTTTTCTCGCACTTGGAGGCCAATTTTCTATCCCTATCATTTTGCCACTTTTTCATACCCTCCCCTTTTCTTTTTCACCTAGAGAACGGGCTGGAGAAGTCAACAAAACCGAGTCCATACATACGTAATACGTATCCAAGCATCCTTAATTGCATCAAAAAAACAAAACACCGTCCGTGAGACTTCACTTCATCCAAAAGGGGTGCGAGATTTTCCGTTGTAGGACCAATTGTAATACCGTTCTAGAGGACTCATATGAGCACATCATCTGATATCCAACCATCCGGTCAACATTCGACCTCCATATTTCTCCGCCATTACCATCAATTTTTTTTCTCTTTTGAGGGAAGGGCATGGTATCTTCTTCGTGGAAGACTAATTGGTGGAAGGGTGGACCATTTGGGTGGTGACGCAGTGAAAAGGGATGAAGCTTCTAATTAGGAGGCAGGCAGCACGATAAACTTCTTCAAAGTTCAAACCACCTAGCACATGTAATAAGAGCAGTTTCCTCTCTTCTTTTCTCGCCAAGAATATATATATATACACACCCTGGTACTAGAACTGGATTATATCTATATATAAATTTGTAAGCATATATATATACACACACACGTGTATCTATGTATTATAGAATCTAGACACAGTCAGTGCCGTGCAGTCGAATTCATCATCTAATCTCACCCCCAAGCTAGGCTTCTTAATTACCTGGGGAAGTACTATATACATACATATATATATATGGCACCCTTTTGCGTAGATAATAGTAATTTTGACAGTACATGCGTGCATCTATATATATATACATACATATATACATATATTAGAAGGTACAATTATATTTATTCAGCTTTTTAATTACTTGTTATTCTATGCAAATTAGGTTACAAATAAGACTTATAAGTTGGGATGGGATGTGATGGATAGTAGGAAGAAATGATTAAAAGGTCAAAAAGGATTTGATTAATTCTAAATGACCTTATTGCTCGTTATTCCTTGTTCTCTTTTAAGAAGGATTTAAGCCACTCGTATCAAACTTTTTAACATATACAATATGATGAGTTCATTTTATAGTGCTTATGATAAATGTTTTGTTGCCGTATTAATTTATAATAAAAATAATTATATTTTAATAGAAGATTTATCATAATAATCCAATATTCTTATAATGGGCAAATTTAGGCATCAAGAAGTTGTGTTCACTAGTCTCAACTTTGCATGGACTCTACCAATGTTTACATAAATAAATATGAATTACGATTTGATACCAATAATAAATTGGCACGAACTAACACATGATCTATCAGACCCTCGAGCTCTAAACTCTGAGAATGCCTACCACATAGCTTGGGGTGGTGGTAGCGCATAGCACGAAAATGGGCAAACATGTGCGAGGTATTGTAACAGAATTACAGATTCATGTGAGAGTGAAGGTAGAGATGGCCGTGCTAGTGTGAGCAATGACATCGGTGGAGCTTACCGGTCGAACAAAACTTAGTCACTTGGCGGAATGATCGAAGAGTGACCACAGGGAGTCACTCTTACAAGTGGGTTGGTACATGTATGGGCGGCGATGATGTCCACAAATAAGATACGGTACGACGCTCAAGGATGCTTAAGTGATATCTTTAAAGCGGGTGTCTGAGTTCATAATCGTAATCATATCCAGGAGGAGGAAAATTACATAGAAAAACCTCATGAAAGAACTTGTATTTCCTGTGAAATATGAAACCTAATTTATTCTCTCTCTCTCTCTCTCTCTCTCTCTCTCTCTCTCTCTCTCTCTCTCTCGTTATAGTGCGCAACTTGATTAATTTGTTTTAATTATTTGTGAGTTACCTATAGAATAATTATTTGATTGGTTGAAGTTGAGCTGACGAAAAGTCAACCGTGTGCATCCTGCTGATGTGGATCAGCTAATTAGTTATAACTAATAAAGTCACATTTATTTTTTAAAGGACGAGCTAATGTTATTCTTTGTCAATCCAATACAATATGTTGCTTCTAGCATGCCGCACGGTCGCATCCCTTGCTTGCTCTAGTGGAATATCGGGATCTCGGATATATATGTCCACGCATCCCTCCCTTCGATCTTGCTGGCAATCTTATTCCCCAAGCTAGATCGTCGGGAGCAAGCTTGCATCACAATTATCAACTAGCAGTTTCATGTGCTGGGTCTTCGTACTCGGCGTTTCGGCACGGCCAAGCTACTAGCAACAAGAGCTCGAGTATTGTCCGTTGCAGAAGCTCGTGCGGTTTAGGCTAAGCATTTTCTCTTTCGGGTTACAGAAAGGAGACTCGTGAATTCCGTAAGGGATATAGGAAGAAAGACATAAATAAGCGGGCGCTTAAAATTCCATTGACAACGATACAACAACTCTTATCTTTGTGTTGATGGTCATCGCCTACTACATCAAATTTGAAGGTGTTTCTTAGTTCATAAGATAAGTTGATAGGACCAAGTTCACTGTTGACTTTGCTTAACAAGAAGAATTACTTCCTTGGTCTGTTACCCTATACCCTATGAGTGTATTTATATCCGAAATGTATGTGGTCATATCCTTCATCACCCAAAGTAGCAGAAATTCATGTGGTAAGGTTGATACACATTCAAAAAAGCAATAAATAAATAAATAAAAGTCTTCATCTTGGATTTGATTAACGTGCCAAAATTAATTATATATTTTTTATATGATTATTGATTTCTTCCATCGCACTTCTATTGACAAACTGCATTATTTCTCCCGATCGTGAAGAAATTTCTAATGAAAAAGAATAATAGTAAATATATCGTTAAAAAAAAAGACTTGCTAGTATAATTTATAGGTCAGAATTATGGGATTTGCTATACCGAAAATTCAGAAAAATTACACGTACTGACGACATGCTTAGCGTGTCGGAATGGAATGGAATCAGAATCTCAATCCTCTTTCTTAAGCAAGTTTGGATACGCGTAATGAATACAACCTTTGAGTCAGAACACCCATTCATCCACTTTGACCCATCTCCTCCGGAAATTCCATTCCCTGGCCACACAATTAAGTGAGAGGCGTTTAGATCGCCTTTTGCCCCTTATTTTCAATTAAATTTACGGAATTATCTAAAACCTAATTCACATATCATTTCGTCGGTCATTTAATAGGCATGTAATAGAGACGAGGGAAGAATTGGAAAAAAATGAATTTACCTATTTGATTCCATTTAGTAGTAGGTATTTAGTTAGAAATTTTAAAGTAAGAATAGTAATTATTCCATTCACTTTCCATTTAACTTCCTAACGTCATAACAACTCATTAATCTACCGACAGGTATGTTGTATATTTTAAAAATTCATTAATCTCATCTTGACTTCTCAATTCTCGGTAGAGAATTTAGCCTTATCTTGTTTGCATTTTATTATTATTATTATTAATTATAGGTCAATTTTCTTTTAGGAAAAGTATATATTTTTGGTTATTATAAGATTTTCGGCGCCCAAAGAAAAAGAAAAAAATTACGTTGAGAAAATCGCAGCTGTAGATAGGCCCATAGTCATGGCAGGGGTACCCGCCGCCAGATCTGAACTCTTCTTCCACGTGCCGTCGTCGTCGTCGTCGTCGTCGTCTAGTCTTAGTGTTTCTTCTCGGTGTGTAACTGACTATATTTTTGTCCATATTTTTCCTCCTGTCGAGGCGAGGATGTCTTTAATTTTCTTGGATTCAATTAACCGGAATCATCGGAATTTTGGGAAATTAAGAATATTTCGATCCCGAGAGCTCTCCTTCTACGGTCGAAAATGTTTGGGCAGTCCGACTTGGAACCTACCAAACGCTTGCTCTCACACACTGTAGCATACTGCGTCATACTGTCTATGGAATTGAAGCGGATAAATCGGACCGGTAAAGCTTTCGACCCGACTGGTTCTCGTTAAGATGCACATCGTTCCAATGACCTTCGCGAGTTCTGGACCCGCCAGCCTCGAGTCTGAAAGGGGGCCCCCGAGTTGTTGGATCCCACGGCATGAAATAATGCATCGGGTTGATGCTAAATAAAGCTGAATAATCTGGGTCTGTATTAATTGAGTGAACCACGACTAGGCATTGCAGATGCAGAAGTTATTGCTGAGTGCTGTTGATGATGAGCTCAGTCGGGCTTTGGATATCGATCAAAATGGATCAGGTTGGAGCGGGTTCCCAGCATAGTTCATAAATGGTCAACAGCTGACTTGCAGGTCATTCAGGCTGATGTAGCGCCAACCCCGAGCGGGTTATGTTCCACCGTCTGCAGAAGCGATCTTGCACCAGAAAGAAAAGAATTTGGATGCTATTATGTGTTCCTTCATTTTCGATCTGGTCCTTTCACTCGGTACCCAGTTTAGTCGGATCAGTAATGAAATGTTTTTTTTTTTTGCAGCGCTGGAAGCTCAAGGACAGAGGAATTATTCAGCTAACACAGTCCACACCCTGCAGAAGACAAAATTGGGAAGAAGAATGCTACAGATATTCCCATTCCACTGACGATGAAGCCCTGAAGTTGCACCAACATCGGTCGAAGAATATCTCAAATTTGTCATGCGTATGAGCTTCTACTAACAGCATGTGGAAAGCAAAACATATCAAAAATACATGCGTCCGGCTCAAGTACAGGAGAGGGAGTCTCGCGTATCCAGGACGTGAACAATGCACTCATGCTTCTTCTAGAGTTGCAAGAATTGAGCAAGTCGGCGAGCCTAATCTGCTAATTTGCCAGCTATCAACAAGATATGTTCAAAAATAGCATCCTTCTGTTATTCATGTGTCATCTTCTGCAAATCTGAAAAAATTTAGCACAAGTGGTATGGCCGTACCAAAACAAGGTTTATAATTCGTTGAGCAGACTAAGATGAACGTCTAAATTTCGTAAAGTAGTATCCACATTTTAGTTTTTCTTCATAGACATAGGAACACTAAAGTACATACATATCTATCTCAAACTCGATCTTGAACTCCAGTTAACAGAATTTCACTGATCTCTTTCACCACTCGGTTGGAACTCCTGATCTTTTGCTTGAAAGAATCCTGCTTCTGCATCCACATCATGTGGCCCTGGGAACCCAATCAAGCAACCGTCAGGTGTTTCCCTTCCGCGGTATGAATTCAAGGAACGCTGTCCTATCACGATTCTGTTGGCCACACATTGAGAGAGAGATCATATCATTCACCCAGCCCGTCTGGTTATCTTGCGCATTCAGAGCTCTGGAGCACCGTCTACTATAAAGCAATCAAACACAGATGAAAGGAAGTATCCTGCATTCTCTACAGCTAGGTGCATCTAATGGTCGAAATCAAGAATCCAGTTGCCTTCAGCAGTGAACCAGGAAGTACCATTCAGACAAGTCCTACAGCAAAATAATAGATTGCTGTCCACAAATAGGCTCAGCTGTGCTTCTAAGGCACAACTGCATCGAACTTTACGAAACAGAACAGCAGAAGATCGCCACCATACCAAGCGTTGGACGCAGCGTATGCCATAGAGCATAGTTTCATTTCCCATAAAAACATCAGCCCTCTTCTTCAATTTCCACTGGCTCTTTTTGACAACTCCCCAAGAACAGAAATCCAACAAAGAATTGAACTACTGCTGATAATTCAAATCAAACCCATAAAACGTGAACTTGAATGATTTCTAAGCACACGATCAATATGAGACTGTTAGAAATTGTAGACTACTATCATATCTTGGGTTTCTTCGAATCCCACCTGCGAAGAACGGCAGCCAGAGCAATGTCGAACGAGGCAGGCCATAATTTCTTGTCCGTCAGCAGCTTCTTCGCTGATATCTTCTCGTGTACGACCCTGCCACCCCTCAAAGCAGTGAGCATCGGTTTCTAACGTCACGAGAGAGTTTGGTATTCCCGTCAAGAGTTGGTCTCCGGCCCGGCCCGCGGAGTTGAAGGTTAGATTCGGCTCGAATAGGAGGCTCTTGAAGCCCGTCGAGCCCAAAGCTTTTCTATCACCTGGCCCAAATTCTGACCTGACGGTGTTTCTGGAGCCCTGGCAATTTCAATTCTCTAGAATCCTTTTTCTGCTTCCCAACTTAGAAAGATAATCCTTCCCTAATCCTACCTCACCACCTAACATGATGAATTTAATGATATCAATTATTGTGGAGTTAATTATCCTAATAATAATTATAATTATTTTTAACCATAGAATTTTTACTATTTTTTTATCACTGTATCATGGTGAGATATAATCATTTAAAATTTTTCTACTATAATTTGAGAAATCGCACCAATTTGTTTTGAAGCACTTATCTCTTCTGGACTTCCTTTCAGATTCCTAGTCCGCCAAATATACTTTCAGATGTTCTGCATTTTGCTGGGAAAAATTCCTATGAATATTTTCCCAGTCAGCTCATAAAACAAGTGAAAATCTGAGACAAAATTCAGCATGCTCAACAAACCGGAAGATTCATTAATGTCAGCAGCAAATCAGTCGGAAGCTGCACGATTCCACTCACATCCTGAGATGATCTTATCAACCAGGTCTAATGGACTCCATCAACACCTGATCGGGATTTGAATATATTCCTCTATTCGACGAGAGGACCATTGTGGTGGAGGAAGAGTTCTCAGATAGCTAGTACTACAATACAGCTCCACTTCAGTTTCCATTGAGGTACTACCAAGAATCTGCTCTTTGAGCCACAAAGGGGACATCATCATGGTGGCAACTTTCCTGATAGGTACAACGAGAGCTTCTCCCTGATCAGTGATCCCTCTTTGTCAGCAACCTTGCAGACTTCTCGCCGATAGCCTGGATCGTGCTCATGGGAGAGAACCATCTCATCCTGGACCTCGTCCTCAAGGTCGATTATAATGTTATGGAGCAGGCAGCAGACGTATATGATCCTCGGGAGCTTGTTCCTGTCAGGCATCCACATCACTCCTCCAATTATCTTCCACATATCTTTCAGCCTCGCCAATGCTCTCTGGGCCACCACTCGGGTTGCAAAGTGCCGCCTGTTGAACCTGGCATGGTGGTCCTCGGTCTGGGCCCGAGCCTTCCCCTTGAACGGGGTTAGAAGCCACGGCAAGAGAGGGAAGCCCGAGTCCCCGACTATGTACTCCCGCAGCTCTGTTCCCTCCAAGAGGGGGACCTTCTTTCCATTCAGCCTCTTGCCTTCCTCTGCTAGTCCATGAAAGCCTGAACTCTTGAGGACGGAAGCGTCACTAAGCTTCCCAGGCCAGCCTGTGATTATGTCTCGGAACCGGAGGTCTGCATCCACAATTGCCTGGAGGATCATGCTGCAGTTCTTCCCTTGATCAAGCCAGACATGATTGGAAACATCCACATTCGGCAAGTTCATGAGGATATGGGTTGTGTCAATTGCCCCGCAGCAATTGGGCAGTCCTCGAATTTTCTCGAACTTGGACTTGATCTGGCCCATCTCAGCCTCACCCGATGGCCAACAGAGGTGGGAGGTTCCTCTCTCCTCCATCGCCTCCACAAAGCGCCATGTCACATGGGAGACAGTCGATTGGCTCATTCTGAAGGATTCACCAATGCTAGATAATGACTTTCCAGAGCTGAGCCGCCTTAAGGCTACAGCCACCTGGTCATTTAAGGACAGGAGCCTTCCTGAACGATCGGTGAAGTTGGAAGGCTTACCCATGAATTCTTCCCTGACGAGTGAGCAGATGTAGTTGAATGTCTTCCTTGATATTCTAAAGATTGACTCAAACTCCTTTGGCTTCCCTGAAAGTGATGAAGGACCTATCGCAATTTGGTTGGGAAAAAATTAGGGAAAAAAAATATAACATCCACAAGTCGAAAGATCTCACAAATTCCTCAAATTTTGCAAGACAAGACAAGACATGGACAAGAAAAATGAAGCTACAAATATTTTTGAGACACAAATGTATAACATAAAAGTTGATAGATAAATGATAAGGAAAATAAAGTTGTTAAATAGGAAGAACATACAATCATGCTTTGAATCCTAGCAATGATTGCTGTCACTCTTTTACTGCAGAATAATCCAAGCGTCAAGTATCAGACCAATACCATGAGAAGGCAGTGTCTGAGTTCTCCCCACTGAAACATTGTAAAGCGGCTACCAGATCTTTATTAAACCTATGGCAGATAAACGATAGTCTACATGCTACTGTAATTCACAGTCTATAGTCCTGAATCTATCAAATGAGTATCATCTCTTTAGCTGATCTTTGGGAAGGTCACCAGATCACATTGCACTGAGGATGCACCATAAAGCATTAAACAGCAAGCAAAGATATGAAACTTGAAGGCTGCCCTCATTAGCATGACAATGGAGTATTTTTACAGTCATCAATGGCCTCTGCTGAAGAATATCAGGAAAGAAATTATAACTCAGCTACAAGCTATAATAGGTCCTGGTGTATATCTATATAATCACGCAATGTACACCCACCATTCCTGCTTGTCAAAAAGGAATATGTGAATCTTTGGAGCTTTCACATATTTCTTGGCTACTCTCAATAATATTAGGTGCCTGCAGGTACTTTTTCTTCTTAAGAACTAGTTTAACTACTATACTGTTTTCCTTGATCTTGACCAATAGCTAGAGCTAAGCCCTAGTGATAACTTTGAACAAACTATGGAAAAGTGATCAGTGATCGTACTCTGCGAATGGCTTTGGTGAAACTGAGGGATTTGTCCCTCCCTCTCATTTATGATAAATAACACAACTTATCGAAGCAGACTCTGGATATCAGTAACTGAGGATTCTACAAGATAAATGGGACCTGAAAAGTGGCTTCTTGTTTGAAGTGATAAGCTATTTGGTCACGGTGCCATGGATGGAGGAACATCAATCTTTTGGTATTAAACAATCTTGAACGGCAGGGAAAATTAAGAACCTAACTGTGCTAGTTTTTAATACCCTATCTGATGCCCTTCAAGCTTTATCACCAGAACCATTGTTTGCGACGTACTGTTCTATCTTGCTCCTCCATATGTACTAATTTAGTGATATGGAGCTAAAGCAATAGATATAGGATCTGATCTGTCTATTCCTATTGCCAGAATGGACCTGATATAGTGACTTTTTAAATTTATTTGGAGCTTCAGACAGCATGCACAATGGTCATTTTTGGTGGAAATACAGTGGGAAAGTATATGATAACATGTCTCCAGAGTGTAGTCACTATAGCCATTAAAAAAGACGAATTAATGGGTAGGAAAACAAATAAAACATTTTATGTCTAAAGAAGATCCAAAGGCATTGAACTTGATCATGAACCACTGCATCCTACTAATCCAAAGCTCATAGTAACTCATAAGCACCATGATACACCCATTTATGATGGATACTTTATGAGTCTGGCTGGCATGATGGAGTGAGATGGAACCGAGAGTTGAAACAAAAATATGTATATATCATAAGCAGCTTGGTGCTGCTGAAGAAAAACCACAGAAGCTGGAGAACATGAATCAAGCGATGACTCATAAGGTCCACACTAATGCATCGCAAGGCAGCAACTAGAACGCGAGTAAAGGCATTCTTTTAAGTGGACAGTCGAATCTAGCAACAACCCATCAGAAACATTGTAACGAATGAATCGAGCAGAAGCTCGGGTGCACGAAATCGATCAAAACCAAGAGACAAGACGAAGAATGTTTGTACCAGCAATTCTGTTGGAGAAATCATCCCACCAATCGAAGCTCTGCTGGGGCTGAGCACCAAACAGGACGTTCGAGTCAACCTCGTCGCTGTCTCCTCCCTTGGTCATCTTCTTCTTCCTCTTGGTCTTCCTATGGACCCCTCCTCCTCCCCTGATGGGCTCCATTAGAAGAGCAGCCGCAAGACACGGCAGAGGTTTCAAGAGGCACAGGAAATCAAGAATTCAATGGACGATTCTGATTGCAGGGCGAGGTGATTGATGGGTCTTATGCCACGAGGGAGAATACGGTTGAGGAAGTGGTGAGAATGGGAAGTGACATTATTTTGGGTCGAATTCAGAGCATGCAATGATAAGTCGAGAAGACTGTAACGAGGAAGAGGAGAGCACAGCAGAACGCTGCGGAGGAGGAGGAGGATTCTTTAGAAGCGACGTGGGTTGACACTTTGTTTGCTTCTGGCAAGATAGGAAAAAGGCCAGAGGCAATGCAAGAAGATCACCTTCACTGACATCAAGGCATTCTCCCCTCCTCCTCCTCCTTCTTCAACCTCCCCTCCTGCTTTTATATGTCTTTTGCTGGGAAAGTAAGAGTCTTTGCTGAGTCAGGTTATCACTGTGGCCTGTGTGTGTGCCTTCACGAAGCATTCGGTACGAGGGATCTCGGCATCAAGATTAAGGAAAACGAACTTCTTTGTGGAAAAAGAAAATGCGATTCTCTTTACACCTAACATGAAGACCGATTTCACACTTGGTCCTACATTAGAATCGACCTCGTTGGACTCTCTACGAATCGCTCGTTCATACTGAGATCACACATGTCACATAGAATACGTAAAGAAATTCAAGCATGAAGCGAAAAATAAAATTTGTTGAGAGCTCCAACAAACTTGTTCTAATTCAGCTCGACATAGAGAACCACTGGGCAGGAATTCCACAAAAAAAAAAAATTTCCGGGCCCATCTCAGTTGATCGTTTTTTCACGGCGACAAAAATTTGACGGGGTTTCGGGTAAGACGTAGTGCTAAAAAAATTGATAGCTCACGTACTTATTTATTTTAAAATTCAGGTAAAATCTGCAAAAACTAATGAAAATTGATAGTTTTTTTCATTTATTCGTCCGAGTTAGGAATTCAATTCTATAAATAATAAAGACATCTGAGTCGAATCCAGAATTTTTTTTGCTGATTGCACGTAATCGTGTGAACCAGTCTTCCTTTATGTGCTCGAGTTAAATGCGGATTCCGTATATTGTGTTGTAGAACCAGAACCGGTTCCTTGATTTATTACCCAGTCCTATCCGAATGAAATAGACCCTAGACATTTGATGATCTCGCTGATCATCATTTCATTTATTCCGGCTCTTCGATGGGGATAGTTTATGGGATCAGCCTTCCGCTTTAGTCGAGAAAATGAAGGTAAACAAAACCAATGCCAAGATTCATACATGCTCCCAATTAATACAGGTTCGAGTTGAGACTGCAAGTTCTGTATGGACGGTAGTGGTCGGGTCATAGCTACTTCTCGATGATCATCATTTCATCTGTGCCACTTCTTCGATAGGGCTGTTCATGGGATCATCCTTCTGCTTCAACTAAGAAAATGAAGGTAAACAATACCAATGTTGACATTGATACGTGCTCTTGATTAATATATATCTGAGTTGAGACTACAAGTTCTATATGGGCGGTAGTGGTTGGGTCATAGCTACTTCTTGGCTATCATCATTTTGTTTGCACCTGTTCTTCGATAGGACGGTTTATGGGATCATCCTTCTGCTTTAATCAGGATAATGAAGGTAAGCAAACCCATTACTGACATTCATACATGCCCTTGATTAATATAGATTCAAGTTGAAACTACAAGTTTTGAGTGGACGGTAGTGGTCGGGTTAGAGCTAAATGGGCTTACTCTCAGAGGCTCGGTCCAATTGGCACAAAGAGTAAAGTTGTAGATTTATCTTGGAATAAGGTATCATGGGCTCATTTGATGGACTCTTGGGACTGTGCACGGGTACCATGTGTAATTTTGATAGGTTTCAAGTAAGGCAATTGGGAAACTGGTTAAAACCGGTTCTGGTTCCACTGGGCAGTGGACCCGGAACCAGAACATGAAACTAGAAATATATATTGTAATATATATTTATATATTACATACTTAAAAGTGAAAAGAGAAAAATGCATATTTTGGAACCCTAACCTAAAGGCTAACGCTGTCAGTCACCTCCATCTCAGCCTCCTTAATCGCACGGCTAGCAACACCTCCATCTCAAAATCGTCGACCGACGTCACGGATCTCTTCCCTTGATTTCTCCCATCGAAGCACCGGTACTCCTCCCACCAGAAATCTGTCCCCGCGGCTTCTGACGGACAAGGCTACTCGTCCGGCGGCTCCCGAGGCCTGACCGCTCCCTTTGCGGCTCTTTGGCTTGTAACTCATTTGTTCGGCGGTTATGTTGTCTACTCAGCCGCTCTGTCTGATAAGCTCGGTAGTTTTATCTTTTTCGATTCTCTACTTCTTGCAATTATCTTTTGTGCAGATCTAGGATTTGGTGTTAGATGTTGGAATAACCCTTCAAAAATGGAAGGATGCTGAAGTGGTCGATGATTGTTTGTTTTTATAGATACTATTTGCAGCAATAGCCATGTTAATGCAACTTGTTGCTTGATTATCATGTGTTGTTTGTTGTGGGAAGTAATCTTAGTTATAAAAATTTATGTCTTGTGTTAGGTGTTCCAGTGGAAATATATGGGCTCTCGTTTTGTTGAATTGGTAGCTTAGGAATGAGAAAATTTTGTCTCAATAAATCGATCAGTTCGATGGAAGTAGGACATTGATTTCTGGTAGAGGTAGGAGTTGACTAACAACATCTACGTTATTCACATTAATATCCCTGAATTCTACGGGCTTGTATTCTTTATGTGAAGATTGGGTGGCATCTACTGGCATCTTATAGGTTTTCTTTTTTCCGAAAGAAAGTTGATTTATGGACTAATGTTGATTGCATATTTAGGAGAGAAAGCAGAAGAGCAGAAAGAGTTGGGGCTTCTTTTCTAAATGTAGTTCTTAGTCTAAATTATATATGCTTTTTTTTTTGGTTTTAATGCCTTGCAATTGGATATGGAATCATTTATATGTGAGGGTGTTATTTGGCTTATGTTTCACCTTCTTAACGTTGCTATTCTTCTCCTCTCTAGTGCTTCTTGCATTTTTCTACAGAACCATAATTTGCAGATTTTCAATTGATCTTATAAGACTGCAGCTAACACCGACTCTACAATGTGTTTGAAGATCTAGGATGTGATTTTCTAGCTTTTGTGTAAATGCTTTTGGTTGATTAAAGTATATTTTCTATCTGTGATGGAGTTATTACAATGTAATTTGTATTATGATTGACTCTTTTTGATTAGGCATTGTGATGACATATCATAATGTAATTTGCATCTCTAGGAAATCTTATTGTATTTCATTTTTCGTATGGATAATCAACTTAGATTTTGTTTTATTATGAACTTGTTGGGTTTTGATTTAACATTTTCAATCTTATCTAATAGAAAAATAAAAGATGGGTTCTTATGGAGTACCTGGAACCTTAGATCCAGTTCTTGAAACCAATAGGATAGGTTTGGTTCCCATATTTAGGAATCGATCTAGTACAGGGTAGGGTCTAGGTACAAAAATATTTTACTGGGTGCCCGGACCCACACACCCCTACTCCTCCCACCTGAAAACCCTAGAGCTCACTGCCACAGTAGGCTCCCCACTCATCTCCACTGTCAGGTTTGGCTCAGCTGTTGCTTCATCTCCGCTCACTGATTGTTCCCCTCTCAGCTGTGGCAGTTCCTTAATTTATGCGTATGGCTGATTTTTCATTAAGATGATTGTTCTTCAGTACTCCAAACGATTGCATCTGTCACCCACAAGTGTTTTGAGTTTTATCTTTTCTTTTATCTTTTTCCTGATTTATCATTTGCATGCCTGACCAATTTGAGAGCAATGTTAATTTGGTGCTCGATTTTGTCCAGGTTGCTGCTTCTCTGTAGGTGGGACTGTCTAAAGGTAAAGCTTTCACATATATTCTGCTTGCTAAGGAACATAAATGGGATTCTTCCTTGGGCACTTTCATATTTGTGTGCTGTATCTGAATGCCCTGGATACCTGCTTTTATCATTGTTAGTTTCACTGTATAGTGGTTGATGCTAGCCTGAGGTTGGTGATTAGGAAGTACAGAGGTTTAACCTGTTTTAGTCCTCTTGGATTTACTTGATATGTAGAACAGAGTTGAATGCCTTGGGCACAAACGGTTGCATAGCGGAGTGTATATTGCATTAAACTCCAGATCTAATGCAGCTGAAGTGAAAGAGGTAAAGTTTTCAATTTTTTAGGGTTTCTACTTGGTAGAGTTTGCTGCCTCTAATTATGGAGTCTACTAATTAGCAATTGGTCCATTTAGGAGAGGGAAACCGCTCATTGTTTCTGCATTTATCTATTCTGTGCAGGGCTTGAGGACTTGTAAGGGTTTTGGACCTTGATCTGTTAGGACCTCGATTTAGGGTTTGTAAGGATGGGAAAGAATGAGTTCCTGACGCCCAAGGCTATTGCTAACCGGATCAAAGCCAAGGGCCTGCAGAAGCTGCGATGGTACTGTCAGATGTGCCAGAAGCAGTGCCGGGATGAGAATGGCTTCAAATGCCACTGTATGAGCGAGAGCCACCAGCGCCAGATGGAGGTCTTTGGCCAGAACCCTAACCGCATTGTAGAGGGCTACTCTGAGGAATTCGAGACAGCCTTTCTCGAGCACATGAAGAGGAGCCACCGCTTTAGCCGTGTGGCCGCTACAGTCGTCTATAATGAGTACATTCACGACCGTCACCACATCCACATGAATGCCACCGAGTGGGCCACCCTCACGGAGTTTGTCAAGTACCTGGGCCGGACTGGTAAGTGCAAGGTGGAAGAAACCCCTAAAGGTTGGTTCATCACTTATATTGATAAGGACAGCGAGGCGCTGTTCAAGGAGAAGCAGAAGAATAAAAGGATCAGGGCTGACATTGTGGAGGAGGAGAAGCAGGAGCGGGAGATTCTGAAACAAATTGAGAGGGCTGAGCAGATGATGCCTTCTGGAAATGTAGTTAATTTGAGTTCCGGCTCGGATGCTGTTAGGGAGGTTAATTTGGAGAGTGGCGTTAAGGTTGGTTTCTCAATATCGAAACAGACAGTTAAGGAGAAGGGAGAGGGGTCTCGGGTTGTTTTCGATGAGGCAGAGAATGAGAGGGCAAACAAGAGGAAGAAGGATGAGAAGTCCTCGAGGTCAGCTTTAGAAGAGTTGATGAAGGAGGAGGAGAAGGCAAAGGAGAGGAGCAACAGGAAGGATTACTGGCTGTGTGAGGGGATAGTGGTGAAGGTGATGAATAAGAAATTGGCTGATGGGAAATATTACAGGCAGAAGGGGGCTGTGAGGAAGGTGATTGATAGATATATCGGGGAGATTGGGATGCTTGAGAGCAAGGACGTGTTAAAGGTCGACCAAGAAGAGCTGGAGACTGTAATTCCACAGATTGGTGGATTGGTGAGGGTCATAAATGGAGCATATCGGGGTTCTAACGCAAGGCTTCTTGGAATCAACACGGATGAATTCTGCGCGAAGGTGCAGATTGAGAAGGGTGTTTATGATGGAAGAGTGATCCCTGCGATCGCATATGAGGATATATGCAAGGTCCAATCAAAAGTCGGCTGAACAGATTAAGCTCTGCAGATGGCTAGATTTCAGCTCTTTCTGCGTATGTTTTGTTTGTCTTCTTGGTTGTGGAAACAATTAGGCTTCCCTGCAAATTGCACATTCTGTGGTGTTGTGCAAAAGGAGGAAAAGTTATGGGTACAGTAAGATGATTTGACTGGGTAGTGGAAGGCCTTTATAGTTACCAATTATGAATAAAGAATTGGAAAGAGCATCATCAGTATGTTTGTTTAGTTGCTTCTTATCATGAGTCATATTGAGTAACATAGTGTGCTGATAAATAATTATTTTTGAAGCCCAGCAAGGAACGATCACAACTTGGTTTGTATAGTCATGGTCCATGAGAAAAACTTGCACCACTAGAGACAAATTTGGGTCATATGATTCATTTTTTTACAGAAGAACAGTAGTAAAGATAATGAAAGGAATATCCTTAGATGGCCTATCTTAAACAATTTGCAGCTACTGTTTTCTTCTGTCGGGGATCTGCAGTGATACTCAAATACGTTGTGGTAGAAGTGGAAGATCAAAGGTACTCCATTTTGTTACAATTCAGCATCTCATTTTGAAGCAGTATTTTCAGGCAGTGGTTTAAGAGAGCTCATCATGTCGGGGAACTCCAGAAGTTGTCCTTACAGGCAAGGCAGATGCTATAACAGTTATTAAGAGATACGACAACGTTCAACTTGATGGGAAGCTGACGATGATTGAGATTATGGGGGATAACCTCATCAGTCGCGCTTCCCAGTATCCCTGCAAAGGTCAATTCATTTACCATTTTATGGAAACCCTGTGTCATTTCAGTAGCTCGGTTTATTTCATGTGATACGTACACCAACCCCAGCTGAGTTCATTCAGATTTGTGAATATGATAAGCTCAGTAAACTGAATAGTTTGGCAATTGCGTAACTGATAACTGTTGTAAGGAAGAATAGTTTTTTTCCCGTTCCTTTTTTTTTTTTGGTAATAAAGGAAAGTGTTCTTTTTACTATTGTGAAACCTCAACGTTTACAAGCTTGGGCTCATGAATGCCCATTAGATCATGGAACAAGAAGTCAGGAATTACATCAAAAGGGTGCGCAAAAACTGTCAACTGAAGAGTATAGTCGTCCTTCATCCGTGCGTGATTTGCTAGGAAGTCTGCCACCGCATTGGCTTCCTGATATATGTGGCGTGTGCAAATTCCTTGGAAGCCTTGGCAAATCATCCTGCAACCATCAACAATGGGAGCAATAAGTAAATTAGCCTCAGCAATGCCCCAAATCAGTTCAAATAAGACCTTAGCATCCAATTCAACAAAAAGGTATGTGATGCCTGAATCCTGAGCTAGTGAGAGGCCATCTCTGAGAGCCCACGCTTCAGCCTCTAGACTGTTTGCAGCTCTCAAGCATCTATGAAAACCATTCAGCCAAAGTCCATTGGAGTCTCCCAGCACTCCTCCACCTCTAGCTCTCGATTGATTGTCGGATACCGATCCATCCACGTTTAACTTTACCCAACCCGCTGGCGGGCAGACCCACCTAATTTAGATTGGTACTCTCTTAACTCTTTTAATGAGGGCTAGGGAAGCAAAAAATTCAGCTGCTCTTTCGAGCACCCTTCGGGGCAGCTCTTTGCTAGCCTCCAAGCCCTCAAACCAACTTGTATTTATTTGTTTCCAGAGATACTAGATTGCCCATGTAAAAACAATACTCCATGGGATATTTAGATGATACTTCTCATAGGCTAGGACATTAATTCGTAACCATTCTATCACAGGAGTATTAAAGGAAGCTCTCTTTGAGCTTGGATAGCCCAACCTATGCTAGAAATCTACTGCAATGGGACAGTCTCTAAGAACATGAGTTAGAGTTTCTACCTGATCGCCACAAACTTTGCAAAGAAGGGGGACTTGCATACCTCTATAGCATAGATGCTCTGCTATTGGTGCTTTATGGTGAGCACAAATCCAAAGGAAGAATTGAACCCTTAGGTGGGCTTTATTTTTCCAAACCTAGCTCCATTTCGGATTTGTCTTCCTATCAGACAGGTTGCATATTAAATCATAAGTAGATTTGGTAGAAAACTTACCATTTGTTGCCATTCCCCATATCCTTCTATCAGGAACTTTAGCATCTAAGCTCCTAGGGATGCTAAAGAAGAACTCTGAGGCAATTGTACTAAGATAAAAAGAAATACTAGACAAGTCTCATTGCTCATTCTCGCCTATAACTGTAGAAACAGTTAGCAGGTCTTCTCCTCTATTCAAAGGTCCATGGACAACTCCTCTCAAGGGGCCCTTTCTACCCCAATCATCCATCCAAAAGTTCACTCTTCGCCCATTGACTACACTCCATTTCTCACCCAGTTGACACTCTCGACCCAGCAGTGATTGCCACCCTATTTTGTGCATTGTTGTTCCTACCTCTCACTTCAACCTGTTTCAACCGAAGTAGTCGAGCCCAAGGTCTGTGGTCATCCTTTACTTTCCATGCAAGTCCACCTAACAAAGCTAAATTCCTACCTTCAGCTTTGTTAATCCCCAAGCCACTGCTGCCTCTAGGGAGGGTCACTGTCTCCCAATTCACCAAATGTAGTCCTCTCTTCCCCTCCGCAGAGCCCCAAAGAAAATTTCTATTAATTCTATCAATTGAGTTGCAAACTTTTTGTGGTAATAGAGTGCACTGCATAATGTGATTTGGAATGGAATTTAAAACCGAGTTAATTAAGGTCACTCTACTAGCAACTGAGATAAATTTAGCTTGCCATCCTAAAAGTTTATTCTTAAACTTATCAATGAGAAAATCAAAAGAAGAGGCTTTTGCTGAACACATTTCCATGGGAAACCCCAAGTATTTACCAACAGATTGTGCCTCTGAAATATTCGGCACATTAAAAACCCTTTCCCTAAGCTCTTGTGGTGTGTTGCTCGAGAAAATAACCTTAGATTTGGCTATACTAATTTTCTGTCCCAATACGGTGTAGAACTTTTTCAAAACAGATTTCGTGGAAGCTATTGTCCCTTCATCAACCTCCCCAAAAAGAACTATATTATCCGCAAAAAGTAAATGGGTCAAAGACATGGTCCCCCTCCCTAGATTCAGTCCTTTCCATTGTCCGCGCTCCTTTTGAGACTCAACTAAAATTGAAATATATTCCATGCAAAGTAGAAAAATATAAGGGGAAATTGGGTCTCCCTGTCTTATTCCTCTAGAGGGAAGGAAGGGTTCCAACTTCCCCCTATTGAAAAGTATCATAGTAGTTGCAGTGGAAATGCAATTCATCAACAACTCTATGAAGTTCGTTGGAAATTGGAAAGCATCCAAAACTTGTTTTATAAATTGCCACTCCAATCTATCATATGCTTTTTCAAGGTCTAGCTTGATTATCATCGTGCCCACTGAGCCCTTTTTTCATTTTCAATCTAGATAAGGCCTCTCAAGGATAATAACATTACCAGATCTTCTTCTACCAAGAATGAAACTGCCCTGATAAGGTGAGATAATATGTTCTAGGAGGGGCCTTATCCTCTTAACCAAAACTTTTGTTAAAATTTTGTAAATCGTATTGCAGAGACTTATGGGCCTGTATTGATCTATGCTCTTTGGATTTTCACATTTCGGGATCAATGATATGAGAGTATCATTCAGACCGTAGGAATAGATTTGTTCTCAAAAATATGCATTATAAAATTGCAGACAGTTCCCCAGTTCATTTGAAAAAATATTGGATGTAATCCATTAGGCCCATGAGCTTTTCGGGGCTTTAAAGATTTCGTTGCTTGCCACACCTCCTAGTCAGATACATGGGTTTCTAGAACCGCATAGGCCTAGCCATTTGAAGGCCTACTGAGGCCCGCTTCCAACTCTAAAAATCTTGAGCAAATGAGTTTTTCAGAGGAGTACAATTGTTTGAAAAAGTTATTCACTCGTTCCTTCAAGGTTCCCAAATCAAAACACCATTTGCCTACAGAGTTTTTGAGAGAAAAAATTTTATTTCCTCTCCTTCTGATGATGGTTTTCATATGAAAATTTTTGGTGTTACGCTCACCCTCTAAAAACCATTCTATTTTTTATTTTAACAACCACAACTCTCTCTCATCCTCCAAAATTGCGTTATAGTCACTACGAAGCTCTTTTTCTAGATTAGAGAGAGAAGCTAACAGATGCCTAGCCATACTCCTTTGAATCCCTACTAAGCATGCTATGACTCTTTTCTTCTTTTGGAAAACATTACCAAAAACATTTTTATTCCAGCTAACAACTTTCTTTTGAAAACAGCTTATGGCTGGAAGCAATTGATCTTGCCCTTCCTTCCATGACTCGAAAACCACATGTTGAAAATCAGGATGAGACAGCCACTTGGACTCAAATCTAAAGGGCCTCTGGACCCAATAGTCTCGGGTTGGATTGCAATTCACAGGGATGGGACAGTGGTCCGAGTGTACTTTTGGAAGATGAGTGACCCTGACCTCAAGAAACAGGGTTTTCCAATAGGGATTTGCCACTACTCTCTCCAACCTCTCCTGGACTAGATCGGGAAGATTTCTTAAGTTAGTCCATGTGAATTGAGGTCCCAAAAAGCCTAGATCAATAAGGTAGCAGTAGGTAAGCATTTCATTAAATCTCAAAGTTCTTGTTTGATTTATAGGCCCACCTCTCATTTTTTTCCCCTAAAGACAAAATTTCATTGAAATCCCCTATGACTAACCATGGAAAAGAATGATTTTTTGAGATGAATTGTAAATTTTCCCATAATAGGACACGCTCCTCATACCTAGGACTTGCATATACAACAAATAAAAGCCAAGGAACGTTTGAATTACTTACCTCCACAATAAGGTGTATTTCCTGTTCAATAGAGCCTACCATTATGACTTTCGTGTATGCCTCATGCCACATTAGACCTGGCAAATTTCCGCCCAGCACGATAGCCCGACACGATAACACCGTGCTGAGCCAGTGCTTATCGTGCCGGCACGATAGCCCGATTAGGGATTTTTTTAAAAAAATTAATAAATTATTAGATACTATTGAAGGATAAAAAATTTTTTTTATTTGTGATATCACTTGTAGTTGTAAATAAATCACGATCAAACGAGATTTTATCGGGTTATCGGGCCGTGCCAGGGCCGCCCTGTCTTATCGGGCCGTGCCGGCACAGCCCGATATCTTAAAGGGCCGTGCTTGGACCAGCCCTTATCGTGCCTTCACCTTATCGTGCCGTGCCGGCACGGCCCAATAATACCGGGCTGGCACGATTTGCCACCCATATGCCACATCACCAAGATGCCCCCTCTACGGCCCAAGGTATCCGAGGCAACATAATCATCAAACGGGAGGTGATGTACAAGGTGGGTCATCCTTTCTTTGCTTACTCGGGTCTCCATCAATATCAATATATTCGGTTTGTGAGTATTGATCACGCCCCTCACTTTATTCAGAGAATGTTCATTAGATAGTCCTCTCACATTCCCCATTCTTTTTCTATTGGAAATTATCATATCTATTCATGATTCCAATGAAGCTACTATGAGAAACTATATCTCTCTTATGGACATTCCTGCTGCAACCTTATGGGGATGGTAGTGTATTACGTCTGCTTCTCTACTAATTGCCATCATTTTCTGTTTCATTAACGGTAAACTGAAATGTGTGGACTGAGGGAGTCCAAAGATTCGGAGTTAAAAACATTCACTCAGAAGTAGCATTGGCCATGGACTTCCATGGGATGGGGCCCAAGCAAGAGCTTGTCAAAGTAAGCCATCTGCTAAGGATCTCGATGCAGGTTTGGAGAGATACCATTCAAAGTCCCTCAAAGGAAAGTGATCTGCACCGAGTCCTCGGGAGGCACTGTATCGAGGAGGAGGAGGATTCTTTAGAAGCTTCGACAAACTTGGTCTAATTCAACTCACCACCAAAGTTCTTTTTTTATTATTTTATTATATCAGAGGTGTCCAGCGCCGTATTAATCGACTAAATTAATTCATCAAGCGATGTATTGTACAACATAGAATTCGCCAATTAAATCTCAAATAGCGATTCTCAAGAATTTGGAACCCCAAACACCAAAGTGCACTTGATCATGGAGCATGAACTCCACAATGTTTCATTTCTTCGTTGTCCCCTTATTTTTGCTAGATTTATTTTTATATTTTCAAATTTTTATTTTAAATTTATTTTAGTTCTTGAATATTTCTGCATCCATGTTGACAAATTTGACAGATAGCAGGTAAGAAAGCGTACTAAAAAGTATTTGTGTTTGTTGTGTAAAGTCTGAAAAAACGAAGTAAAATTAATTATTTTTTCGTTTATCTTCGACAAATTAGAATTCCAACTATACAAACGATGCGGGCATTTGACTCCATTCAAGGAAGTTCCGATCCATTGAACTCAATCGCGTGAACCGGTTTTACCTCATGTACTCAACTCCGGTACCGATTACACACACACACACACACACGTGATGTTGTTAGAACCAGAACCGGTTCTAACCGGACCCTTGATTTATTACCCAACTCTATCCAGATAAAATAGAATACAATATCTAACCGGTTCGATAGTGTGGTTTCCAGGATCATCTTTCTACTTCAGTCGGGGAAAACAAAGATAAACAAAATCGATACTGGCTCTTTTTATACGGTCCCCTTATCAACTCTGATTCAAGTGGAAACCGCGAGCAATGTACGGACAACAGTAGTAGGCCCCATAGCTCGGTCCAACAGGCAGTAAGGGTAAACTCGTAATTTCACGTCAGGATAAGCTGCCCCCAATTAAAACCCTGGAGCTCGCTGCCGCAGTAGGCTGCCCGCTCATCTCCGCCGTCAGGTTTGTCTCTCAGCCGCGGCAGTTCCTCAATTTTTTGCGAATGGCTGATTTATTTCCTCAGATGATCGCTCTTCAGTGCTGCAAATAAGATTGCATCTGTCGTTGACGAGTGTTTTTGGGTTTTATCTTTCTTTTTTCCCCTGTTTATCACCCGGATGTCATACAAATTTGAATGCAATGTTGATTCGGTGCTCGTTTTGTCCAGGTTGCTGCTTCTCTGTAGGTGGGATCTTCTCGTTTACCAATGGCGCCTAAAGGTAAGGCTTTCTCATACAATCCCGTGCTTTTTCACGCGGCAGCTAGGTATTAGGTATCTTCACATAGTTGTGCCGTCTCAAGCTCAAGTTGTTCCCTCCTGTACAGTAATGGATGATTTGTGAGGAAACCAGCTGAAAAAATTGTGTAATGAGTGGAGGGGTATAATTAATGAGATTAGTTAGCTTGGAAGAATCTCTTTGTGATAAACGTTTTATTTTATTTGATCTCGTTCGTGGTAACATCTGCATCTGATTGAAATATGGCCTGTGTTAACTTTGGCTTTACTTGTGTTTATTTTACTCAGTCAAGGGATGCTTAAGTTTTTGCTTTATTCTGTTGTTCTATGAAGGTACCAGAATGACTTAAGAAATATGTTTCTGTCAATGAAAAATGTTATGAGTAGGGAAATTTGCCAGCTTTATATTGCCTTTTCCTGGAAGTACTGTTGAATGTCAGCTTTGGTCTCTGTTTTTGCTTTGACATTCGCCTTGTAAAGAAGTTGACCAGTTTAGTTACTCTTGATCTCTTGATACGAAGGAACATGTGGGATTCTTCTGCTCACTCTTTCTTATTTTCACGCTTTACCTGAATGCCCTGAATACCTGCTTTTATCAATGTTAGTTTCACCGTATTAGTGGTTGATGATTTCTATTGTTTTTATATATATCAACAGCTGATGCTACCAAAAAGGCTGACCCAAAAGCACATGCCTTGAAGGCTGCAAAGGCGGTAAAATCGGGGCCTGCAACATTCAAGAAGAAGGCTAAGAAGATCAGGACATCTGTCACATTTCATCGCCCCAAGACCCTAAAGAAGGAGCGGAACCCCAAATATCCGCGCATCAGCGCTCCTCCAAGGAACAAGTTGGACCACTATCAAATTCTCAAGTACCCGCTAACCACTGAGTCTGCAATGAAGAAGATTGAAGACAACAACACCCTTGTCTTCATTGTTGATATTCGTGCTGACAAGAAGAAGATCAAGGATGCAGTAAAGAAGATGTATGATATTCGGACCAAGAAAGTCAACACTTTGATCAGGTATTATTCCTGAACCATTTATTACACATTATGGTCTAATGAAGGAACTCCAGTTTAACCAGCTTTTATCTGTTTTCAATATATTCAAATGTCCTTTTTAACTTGCTGATTAACAAAGTAAGCTTTACATGTACTTGTTGAAAAATACATGTACTTACTTGCATTTAACACTTATCTTGTTATTTTTGTGCTTTTTCAAGTTAATGAAAATCGAGAACTGGGGCATGACCCTAAGAAATGCCTGATTTGTCCGATAATTGGTTTGGGATCTTTCTGCTTTGAACATGGAAATCTGAGATTGTACATTCTGCTGTAATAATGCAGGCCCGATGGTACAAAGAAGGCATACGTTAGGTTGACACCAGACTTTGATGCCCTGGATGTTGCAAACAAGATCGGAATCATCTAAAGTTGCATGTATATTGCTAGCTGGTGACTGCAGGAAGTGGTCCGTCTCTCTTTTAGGTTTCAAAGTACACTTTTGGGAGTGTTTAGATGGTTTTGAAAACCATTATTACTATTTCTGACGGTTCATTTCTGTTAATTGGGACATCACTGAGATCTTGAAGTTTTGGAGGTTCACATTGTTCATTATTTCAATTGTTATTTTTTAGCCAAAGCATTTTCTTTGGAGTCTGCACAATCTGGACTCCGTTCGTCCCATTTGGGTATATTTGATCGCCATGGGAGATGCAAGTGTAAAGCACGGTTTCGAATGAAAGAACGTGAGGAATCCACTTTTGCCTGTCTCTCCCACTCTAGTGGTTGTTTCCTTTCCGTTACTTGGGAAGAATTTTCTGAAACTCACTAACTCGAGTATGTCACCATCATAAAGGTTTGGAATGTGTTGGTGCAAAATGGAATTCAGGTCCATTGCCCTCTCAGCGCTGCTTTGCTTGGTGGTTACATGTGGTTGAATCACTGGCCCTGTCCATTATGATGCATCCCCAAGGGGAGAGTGGGGCCAAGTAATCGACTGTATCAAGGAATTGTAAAGACCAAGCGCAATCTGATAGACAACCTCCACAGGGAGTACTGTGATAGTAATCAGTTGATCTTGTAGCCTTCATGTACCATAACATAGAGTAATCAAAGCCGAACAAACCTCTTCTCTGTTACCAAAAAATTGAATTTTACATGACTTGGAAGAACATGACCGGAGTGTTTGCCCCATAACTTTTGACTAGAAAGACTGAGCAAAATGATCTCAGACATTGAAGATCTTGAAGGAATCCATTACCGTTGTTAACTTCTCCTTCATCTTCTCCCACCTCCTCTCGTTGGCTCCAGTTGTCAGAGTGTAGAACTTGCCTGTGATTTACAAACCCGGTGTCAACTGAACTTTCATGTAAGAGACTCTATGAACTCACTGGTTGAGGTCCATCTGCTATTTCCATTAAGATGAGATCTTACCGTTGCCAATGGAGATTGTGCTGAGAGCATGGCGAGTATAGTTTGGAGCTTGAGCAATGAACTCAAATGTATAATACATCTTCCCATCTACATCATGCTGTGACCGAGACAAAAGAGAATGCCAACTTGTGATACTGACAATAATACTAAAAATTTGAAGCCACTCTGGATGGGTAGCAATGGCGGTAGAGGAAAGATTTTGAACCTGTGCAGCACTAATGAGCTTCGTCTTCTGAGTGGGCGGAGCCAAGACCTTCTTTATCAAAGTTTCAGCAACCTGAGGAAAAACAAGCCCTGAATTCAGCTAAATACCACAAGGAGTATCAAACAGATCAGAACATTCTAAACTGCTAACCTGTTGAGGTGGACCGAAATCTTTGATGTCCTGTTTGCTGGTAGGGACCAAGTTTACGCTCACGCTCTCCAGGGGCTCAATCACATCTTTGAATACCTTGTCTTGACCCTCAATCACCACTTCCTATGATAAAAAAACAGTTTGATGACTGACAGAGGAAGAAACTACAGGAGAATTTGCACAGGAAAGAAGGGACAAAAACCAGAAAGAAGGCACCAGCATCTTAACTCTGGCACGAGAGAGAGAGAGAGAGAGAGAACACATTCAACTAATGTTTTCATAAGATGAAAACAAGCTTCACTATTGTTGCTTCTTGGGGAAAAAATTAATTAAAAAACAACACTATTCTGTGAACAAATGACACTTAGCTTACCTGCCACCCAAAGGGGTAGAGGAATGAGTATCCATCCTTTTTGTCCAAAACTGAGATGTATCCCTTCTTAGTCTCTGCAGCAACTGAAGCATATCAAGAGGGTATTCTTAGGATACAGCCATCATTGTTACTCTTACAATTAAGAGAGCAACCACATTACTTGAAAGCAACTGTTAGAGAAAGGCATTCAGGAGCCCAGTACCTAGCGAAAAAGAAATCGCACCTTTAAGTGATTGGTAGGACATAAAAATGCAAACATCGGAGATGGAATTCTTACATGATATGGAATTTTGGCCAATTAGAGAAATGCAGGGGGCAATGATGCCAACTGTAAGCATTTGGCGTCTTCTGGTTCTATCTGTCAATGCAGAAAACAACACAATCTAAAACCAAGACAAAAGCATAAGAATGTCTAGTTCATGTCAAAATATAAGCTAAGCTACCTGTTAATAAGCGAAAATGTGTGATGTCTCTACTTTTTTCATCAGATACAGAATAGTGCTATTTTTACAGGGCCATGTCGCAAAAGAAAAAGTTGTTCTCGGAAGAAACGCGTTTTGCCTGTTATGTTCAGAACTTCATCCACTACAACATTGAATTTGTTGAAAACTATGATGACAGTAGATGAGGAAGGCGTTAAGCACTAGTTTAGTTCCGGAATGGCTCATGAAGAGGTAGAAATGGCAACTTAATCATCCAAAAACCATTATGCAAGAGGAAAATGTCGCATACAGAGACTGTTCAGAGTTAATTTTGCAGGCTGAACTGCTAAACCTTTTAGATCTTTACCTTTTTGTCTACATCTGAACACAGATTAACAGTAACCCATACATGGAGAATTTCTATCAAACTGGCAATCCACTGTGATGTCATTGGCAATCCTCGGTGTAGCAACCACTGACTAAAAATCAGCCTAAGTGACGGATAATGTGATAAGACCCACCTGGGGAATAAGAGGTTGAAGCTGAAGAGCTCACTTGTTCCGCTCTCACAGTCAATGGGGGAGCCCATCTTCTCCCACCATGCACTACTCCGTGCTTCTGGGGAGCAAACTGCTCCAACCCCCCAAAAAAACCAACTTTAAGAACCTAACAGACGCCCAAAAACAAGAAAGACAAAGACGGTAAAGAATAGAACCTGAGGGATTGTATTGGGGAATCGATGGATTGACAGAGAGTTCTGCAGGGACGCCATTGTTCTCCGAAGTGGGTGCAGAAAGAAAGAATTTTTGTTGGCTGTGTCGAGAAGAAGGAGAAATTTCCTTTTTCCGGATCGGTTTTTTGTGGTGGAGAGCTTATCCTCGGCGTTCTTTTTCTTTTTCTCCTATATTTTTCTTGACAACTTTATCCGTAAATCTGTTCTAGTGTCTGCCCCAGGAGCCGGTGGCGGATTCAAGTCAAGACAGCGTCCGACTAATTTTTGGCTCCATGTCGACCTGAAGATGAATCAGAAAAACAAGAGACTCTGATTATGCATGCAATTAAGCCGTAAATGTTTTTATAAGTAAAAAAAAACCATAAAGATTAATTAGTCGGACGTAATCATAGCTGCAAACCCATTCAGGGGCCAAAGTCAAACGCATTGACCTTTAATTAATCTCATCGGTTCTATTGAAGGTATGAAATCTAATGAAACAGTACATATTAATCACTTGATTTTCTCTTGGTCCTCTGATGTCTTCGCTATCGAACTACGCCAAGTGGGTGGGCTCTCGCCTGTTTGCATTTTTCAGTCTTCGGC
Organism: Sonneratia alba; assembly: GCA_900174645.1. Classification (NCBI taxonomy): domain Eukaryota; kingdom Viridiplantae; phylum Streptophyta; class Magnoliopsida; order Myrtales; family Lythraceae; genus Sonneratia; species Sonneratia alba. Next base: position 3,240,112 of record FWPY01000030.1, read on the forward strand.
GATTGATCTCGTGCCTCTGCTTAATTTCTCGACTCAAGACTTAATTATAACATATTAAGTTTGTCGTGTAAATAATCGCTCACTTGTACTGTCTAAACGTTAAGTAATAGTTTCTATGAGGAGGAAGGAGACGCGGCGACTCGACAACCTTCAGAGTCTGATGGAACTGTTAATTAGGACTGCAGCAAGGTGAGGAAACCTGTTTCCGAGGTGTAACATGAAGGATTGCACTGCAGTGTAGGGAAGGGGGATGCGGCAACTGGGTCACATTGTTCATAGGAAGTGACAGCAATAGGCCGCTGTTTCTTCGTCTTGTCGGGGTTGATTAGTGAGGGACGATGGTTCTGAGAATATTGATGTTTTATATATGATATTCTTTTGGAGATGACCAGGTTTCTTCTTGCTTGTGTCTCCAGAATGTATTGATTTGTTGACTATAAATCAAGAAAATAGCTGGTGCTTTATCAGCTTCTCCTCATTTTGTTTGATATACTGGATGGCCGATCTGAGCTCCCAATCTGCCGAAGTTGGTATAGTATTAAATCCAATCTCTTCTACAAGTCGAATCAGGGCAGGTTTGAATTAGTCAGACCTGTTGGATCAGCCAATTCGATTTATTGGCTGGAAGGGCACTCCCAAATGAAACTAGGCAAAGAATTACTCAATTCTATTACTGGAGCCAGCTCGATACATAGTTGCCAAGAATTCTGATTCCCCTGTTGTTGTACATCTCCTGAACATGCGCGGATTCATATATCAAGCACCTGGAATGAGTCTGCAACGACCTTGAGCTTGTTCCTCACCCTCTTCCACCGCCTCTCATTTGCCGCAACGATCAATGTGTAGTATCTCCCTGAAGGTATTGAAGTTGAAAAGTTACCGAGACTCTGTTCTTCTGACTTGCAGTTACTTAACAGCTGATGAAATGTACAGGTTTCAGGATACAGCAGGAGCTCACCATTGGCAACTGCCACGGTTGCAAAAGAAGTGCTGGTGAAGTTTGGAGACTTGAGCCCATACTCAAAGGTGTAATAATTCTTCCCATTGACTGTTTTCTGCATTTTTTATGCAGCAAATTTAGGGCGAATTTGTTCATCTTGACATCTTTTACACAATCAGAGAAAGTACAGGTTGGATCTACCTCCTCGATAGGTACTGGATTTGTCCATATATGATTTGTCGACAACAAATGTCAATTTTTTTTTTCCTAGCCGACTAGATGGATCATTAACTGCAGATGAACTTATTTCTTCCAGGACCATGTTGTCGATCACATGGACCAGATAAGTTCATGACATATTCTAGCAAGCAAGACTTGTGACTATAAGAAGTGGCATGCAATGAGTCAAGTTTGAACTCGAGAATTATATGCCCAGCAAAGAGGTTAGTAAGCTTATCTCATGGCTAGCTATTCAATGAATCTAATCTTGGTGTGGAATCCATCAGTTACTGAAAGAGAGTGCACAAGATTTCTTACTTCTTGCATGCCAAGTATGTTGGCCACTTGATTGGGAGCTGCATAAACATTCTTCACCAAGTTATTGACAACCTGCAGACACAGCACACACACACACACACACAAGCAGAGACTCATCATTTGACAGCAACTAAAAGAATGAAAAATATGATAAAATTTAAGAGCTTACTTCTTCCATGGGACCCATGTCATGAATATCTTTCATGTCAGTTGGAATGAATCTCACTCTCACATTCTGCAGCTGCAGGAACCTGTCCTTAAATGCAGAATCATGTCCCCGGAACTCAAATTCCTGTTCTTCAAAGAAGTAACAGCACCTGACTAATGAAATAAGGTCCAGTGTCTATTGTTCAAAGATTGGGTAATTCATTCACATACTCTCCAATCTGAGGGGTAATAGTATGAATAGCCATCAATCAGGTCTACAAAAGATTGGTAGTTTGGTGGTTTTCCTGCGGAAGATAATGTCACATGATTTCTATTGAATGTTTAAGGGTAAGTGTCTCTCTATATATAATGTATATATTCGCTCGTGCACCTTCTGCAAGAAGAGAAGCAGATGGGAGTAGACTGGAAGCCACAGCTCCTATGCCTACAAGTAGAGGCCTTCTCTTGCATTGGCCTGCAAAATTCAGGAGATCAACCTTCGAATCGAGAACATCAAGAGTTGTTATTACTACAAAAGAGGTGTCTCCCAACATCGAGGCCACAGTAGCCTGATCTGATGCCATGTCAAACCACAGCCAACACGACCTAGTGGTTTGGAACTTTTTGGATGTGTTGAAGGCGAAAGATGCCAGAAACCCACCTACAGGTGGTGGAGGAGGAGGATTTGGGGCCGAGGCGAATTCTTTCGTTATAGGTTGCTGCTCAGCTCTGACTGCAAATGGGCTTCCTCTTCTGCAGCAGGGAACCGTACCCGGCTTCTGGAGCCCTGCCAGCTGATACCCCATAAAACAGTAAGACAAGTTATGACAGATATAGAGAGGGGGAGAGGGAGGGAATGGAGGAGAGGACCTGAGAAAAGGGATTTGGGAGAAGGGCTCGGTGGACTGAAGTGGAGTTGTGCAGAGAAGCCATTGTTTCACTTCAGTGATGAAGAATGGAAGTAGTCCACCTTATCTGCTTCCATGCTTCTCTCTCCCTCTCTCTGTGTCCCTTCTTGACAGACTTATCCGTTGTCAATTTGCCTCAGCCTCTGAATCCGACTCTACGAATGATTCCATTAAGTGAGCTTAGTCTACGACTCGGATTCCGACACCCGTTTATCTTAGTTTTTTAGAATAATATATTATATAATTTGTTATGAATAAATAAGAACTAGTTTGGCCCCCCAAAAGAATTAACAAGGAGATGCTTGCCCGTTTAACTCGCCCGCCGTTTCGTCGGAGAGTAGTTCTTGTCTTGTGGCCAAACGCACCTTAAGGACCGGTGGGGCCCGCCCGGTCCATCCGGTTGCCGGTTCTTTAGTTTTCCCGAGTCTACTGCATCGTGGACGTGGGCCACGTGGCACGCCGCGCTCCACCGGGAAACCGGCCATTAACGGTTCCACAGCCGTTAATTCAGGTGATGAGGACTGTTACTCTCTCCTCTTCTCCTCTCCTATAACACGCCACTGCGCACGAGACAGAGAAAAAGCCATCGGAGCTAATCGAGAGGTTCACCCGACGGATAAAAGGTAAGCAGAAGAGCATAAAGCTGATCGAATCAGAAAGATGGCGATTCACAGGATCGCGATTGGGACGGTCGGGGAGGCCCGCCACCCCAGCGCCCTGAGGGCAGCGCTCTCGGAGTTCTTCTCTATGTTGATCTTTGTCTTCGCCGGCCAGGGTTCTGGCATGGCTTTCAGTAAGCTCTTCCTCAGCTCTCAGCTTCTCTTCTTACTCAATCGACACCTCTCGAGCATCTCGATCTGAACAATTGGTTCATCGTGACAGGTAAACTCGCCGGCGGTGATTCAGCGGCGCAGTCTGCGGATGGCCTGATCATCGCAGCACTGTCTCACGGCTTCGCATTGTTTGTGGCGGTTTCGGTGGGAGCTAACATCTCCGGCGGCCACGTCAACCCCGCGGTGACCTTCGGCGCCTTCCTCGGCGGGAACATCTCCCTCATGCGCGGCGTCCTCTACTGGATCGCGCAGCTGCTGGGATCCACCGTGGCTTGCATGCTGCTCAAGTACGCCACCGGGCTGGTAAGCTTCGATGGTTGATCACCGAAACACAAAACAATTACGTCAACAGCTCTAACTTCGATCACAAATCCTGTTTAAACTCGATAAATCGCAGGAAACACCGGCGTTCTCCTTGTCATCAGGGGTGTCAGCCTCAAATGCGCTTGTCTTCGAGATCGTGATGACCTTCGGCCTGGTGTACACAGTTTATGCCACCGCGGTGGACCCGAAGAGAGGGAACGTGGGGGTGGTGGCACCGGTTGCAATCGGCCTCGTCGTGGCAGCAAACATCCTAGTTGGTGGCGCTTTCGATGGTGCGTCCATGAACCCGGCAGTCTCCTTTGGCCCGGCTGTAGTCAGCTGGTCGTGGAACCACCACTGGGTCTACTGGGTCGGACCCATGATAGGGGCGGCAGTTGCGGCTCTGGTCTACGACAACCTCTTCATCGACGACTCCCACGAGCCACTGGCAGCAAATGATTTTTAGGTCATCTCGCACTGTTCGGAGGAAATAAAAGGCAGAGTTTAGAGATTTTGCACCTAAACTGTATTTCTGGGTTCATTAAACTTATTTATCTTTTTATATTGAGATTTGGATTTGGACGAGTCTTCCTTAATATAAATTCGGATGCAAATTATAGATATCAAATTTATTTATTTATTTATATGATTTGAAAATATAACTCAATTTAATAAAAGGAATGTAGAAGATTTAACAGGTAAACGCATTTAACCTATTGGATTGCGCGACAAAAATGACATGTCGTTTCAGCTCCTAAACCGGTCACGGAGAACCCTCTGAGCCGAGCCTTCCCTGCTTCCAGCCGTGCAGTGCGGCTCTCCGTTCCTCTCTCGATTGGTGTGGAGAAGATGGTCTTGTCGAACAAGAAGCTGAAGCAGAAGCTTCGAGCAGCTCTTGCTGAATCAGTCGCGAAATCGGAACCTGCCGCCGACCCCAATCACGGCGAAACCCTTGAAACATCGGAACCGAGCCCGCAGCCGCAGTCCGTGAATCAGCTTCTCAACTCTTCGACGCAGAAGCCTCGGTTGTCGAAGCGAGAGAAGCGACGGAAAGTCCGGTCTTTGAAGGGCGTCCGGGACGATGCTGTGAGAGGAAAGGAGGGCATTGAAGGGGACGGGGAAAAGAGCGAACTTGAGGGGTCGGGCGGTCATGTGGAGGAGAAAGAGGATAAGAGGAACAAGAAGAAGACGAAGAGGAAGAGAGATGGGGAGGTTAAGGGGAGCGGTGGTGAATTGAAGGAGGAGACAAAGAAGAAGAACAAGAGTAAAAAGACGAAGAAGAAAAAGAAGAGTGAAGGTGATAGCACTAAGGGGGAGAATAATGATGCGAAGAATAAGGATGAGACCAATGCTTCAGCTGGAAATGGGAGAGAAGAGGATAACAGGTGAAAGTCTGCAGTCGCAGCAAGATTAGTTTTTTCCTTAGCCAATCGACAGCTAAATTCAACTGCCTGTTGTTGCTATCATGTAGTTCTTTTTGTATAAATGGCTTCGGTTTGATTGATTTCTTACAGTTTGATATACATATAATGCCTAGTAGATGGAGGGGCTATATACTCAGGAAATCACAGAGAAGGGGTTTATTTAGATGCTTGCCCGTTCTCTCCGTGATCTTCCCTCTCTTCCCTCTACACTATTTATTATCAGATTGATAAAGCTCTTATCTGCAAAATCCTCTGGCTTTAGTGAAAGCAATGTTCTGATAGTTCTGATTATGTTAATGGTAAATTCTAGTAATGTGCCTTGGTATGGGCTACGTGCCATATTTTAGTGTGTGGAGTGTCTAAAGTTGTTTACGAGTCAAGAAGCACGTGCGGCACTTATATTGCAATATATAAATACATATATGCAGTCAGTGTCATGCAGTTGCATGTATTTGATCTTTTTCTGAGATGCATCTTTGTAATTCAAGAAACAACATAAAGGAATCATCTGGGAAAAGGTCCTTGTAACAGTTTGGACAGAGAAGTTTTCAAAACATTTGCTGGAAGTTGAAACATTCACTTTTTTGTATGATATAATGCTAAGGTTGGGAATCAATTTATGCATGGAAGTGCTCAGCCGGAACTTAGAGTGGGGAATCAATGTGGAACCACTGTACTTTTATACCATGCTAAATCAGGTTCTGGATACTGGGTGATTACTAATTCTTGTTTCCTTTATGTCTTTGCAGTCTAACAAGTGGGGTTGATGCCCGAAAAGTTTATGTTGGAGGTATCCCATATTATTCAACCGAGGATGACATACGGAGCTATTTTGAGAGCTGTGGCACCATTGTTGAAATCGATTGCATGACTTTTCCTGAGAGTGGGAAGTTCAGAGGAATAGCCATCATAAGTTTCAAGGTGAGTCATAAAATTAGTAACAATTTCTTGTTTAGGGCTTCTGATTGATGAAGTTCTTCTATAATTTTGTCCATATTTGAGTGGTCCATGACAACTTTCTTGCAGACTGATGCAGCTGCAAAACGAGCCCTGGCTCTTGATGGAGCTGATATGTGAGTAGTACTTCAGAAAATTCTCTTCGGTTACTGTAGATGGGTTATCTTTAATCTTCAGAGTGCCTTCATCTTGCTCATAGGACTTTAATTTTGTCAGGGGTGGGCTCTTTCTGAAGATCCAGCCATACAAGGTGAACAGATCTTCAAATGCTAAGATGTCCAATTTCACACCACCAGTTGTGGAAGGCTACAACAGGATCTATGTAGGGAATTTATCATGGGATGTAACAGAGGAGGATTTGAGGAAGTTCTTGACAGGCTGCAACATGTCATCAATTCGTTTTGGCATGGACAAGGAAACTGGATATTTCCGAGGTTATGCCCATGTGGATTTCTCTGATAGTGTCTCGATGAGCGTGGCACTGAAGTTGGACCAGAAGGTCCTCTGTGGGAGACCTGTCAAGGTAACAAGTGCAGTCCCAAAGAAGAATGCGAAAGTGCTACCGAAGGTAGTTGCTGTAGTCACTGACAATGTTGGAGTGGACAGTAGTTCCTCAGCTGTTGTTGGTGCTGGGAAGATGAGAAGGAGAACTTGCTATCTATGTGGCGAGAAGGGCCACATTTCCTCAGCATGTCCGAAGAATCCTAGTGGCAGTTCTGCAAGTTCGAACCCAACTTAGAGGCGCACAAGAGGTTTTGTTCCATTGTTTCAATAATTTCTTGTAACATTAAAGTGGGGTAATACAATTCTTACATGGGTAGGTAGACTGCTTTTCAAGTGCCTGGGAAGTCCTATTGGTGCGAATCCTTTGCAATGATGAGCTCAGCTTTCTTTGCCCCTCTGCGTTTAATGAACTCCAGCAACAGCAAGTATATTTGGCGCCATTTTGTCCTCTGAGATATTTAGATGCCTGAGATTGATCCGATGAATCCCACTATTTGATTCAGGATGCACTCCTCTGCCCTATGAATTTTGAGTTAGCTCTTCTTTCCTCCACTTCATTATTCACATCGAAAGTGGTCAGCAGTCACTGCCAGAAGAATCGTGAAATTACTCTCGTCTTACAAGCCTAGTCTGTAAGGGAACCAGTTTCTAAGTTGAAGTGTTGCAGCACTTGTTTACCATGTAATCATGCATGGGGTTGTGGGTTGCTCTTTTTCCCCACCATCAAATGCTTATAGGGAGAGATGTTTACCTAGAAATTCTGCTCCTCTTCTCTTCCATTTAAATAATTGAAACTTATATTCATGGAAATGACAAATCTAGCAATGATGAATCACGGGGAACTGTTCACTGTTTGACACGACCTGATGATGGAACTTCCCGTGTTTCAGTTTTATTCCGATTTTCATGCTGCTTTTCCTGTCTGTCCAACAACCTTGAATCATTAGTTCTTTGGTGGTAAATCACGCGTGGTGTTGGCGGATGAGCACTCTGTTAAGCTGGTTTGGCGCTGAAACCTCAAAGGGGTTTTTTTGGAGTCGAAGCTAAGGATGTCCAGAGCAACTGACACTCCACTCAGTAAATTGCCTGCAGTCCAAGCATGTCTTTCCACAAGCTCGGAAAATAACTGCAGCGTAACCTTGTGCAATACTTCTTCGGAGTTAATCTTCCACGGCACACACAGTTCCCGGCTGTATCGTCCCATCTAATGTGCCCAAGAATATGTATGGTAATGTAACATTTCATGGTGCTCGACACTTTCCAGGCTTCTTGGTTCTTCTGAGTTTCTTCAAATGAGTTGTGTCTCATGATCACTATCCGAAGTTGTCAATAAATCAGACATCAACATCATCAGCACGAAAGCACCTTATTAATCAAATGGTCCCAAGATTTAGACTGATTTTGCCTGTTTCAAGTGAAAAGAACCCTTTGGAGGTTGGCTCCTCATCTAATTAATCGATGGATCAGCTTACTTAATACGATTAATTTAATTCACACGGTCTCTCTTCCCGCTTTGGGTTCATCATTTGCTGTTTTCTCGTCAGCTCTGGGCTTTAGGAAACCATCAAAAGGGAGAAAATCATCCTTCCCACAAAAAAAAAAATACTTTTAGTTACTAATAATTACAACAACGGCTCGAATGATTAATACTCATTTATCTTGGTGTTTTACAATTTAACTAGTGTTTACTCATGAGGTAGAATCACCTAAGAATGCGGTATCGAAGGGGGCTTTCATGTCTGCTGATGTTCATGTCTGCCAATTCCTTTCACGGGACTTTGACTCATCGAAAATGGAAATATTGTCCAAGAGCTGCCATGTGAATCCACAGACCAAAAACTACGTACTTCTGAGGAAGACATCGTCACACACTTGGCTGCTGCAACAGCTGTAATCTAAACGCCGTGGAGCGGTCCATGCAGTTGCCCCGTCGGCGGCCACCCAAGCCACGCTGATCCGGCCGTGTTCTGAAGGGTTTCATTGCCACATATTTGGCAGTAAGAATCCGATGTAGTGAAACTGACAAGTCTGCAAGTAATGAATTCCAGTGACATCAGCTGTCTTGTTTGAATCCAAGAAGCACTTCTACAAAGAAAGGAAGACAGAAACAAGCCGTTTGTATGAACATCTAGACGTACGAGCACACGTGCGTGATGTTCGGAAAATCCCACAAAATTTAAGCCACAACGCCCTGATGCTGTTGGAATTACTGGTGTAGCAACTGGCAATTGGTACAATAGTTCCCCGACTTATCATTAGTAGGCCCGGGGAGGCTTATGTTCCCTTCCCCATCGGATAACCTATCATCTTCCAGACTTCTATCCCGACTTGGTTAGTACCCGAACTTCTAAGGTTACCAGATTGATTGTCACGAAATGCGCTGCTTTTCTTATCTGACAAGATTGAATTATACACTTTACCTTCCCAGATCATCATGTCGCCTATAAATATGCAGTTCTCTTCTCCTCTCCTATGCATCCCACAAAAAAACAGAAGATACGTTTCCAGATCGAGCCAAATCTTCCGGGTCTCATCAAGAGTCATCTCCAGTGAAGCTCTGATCACTCAGGAAATCTCTTTTACGGGCTCTTCGATACAATGTCTCTCAACTCGAGGCACGGGGGAGAGGTTTGGAACCCCAAGAAGAACCAAAATACAAGTCCTGAGAGGAATAAGGTATGGGTTGAGCCTAAGTCTAAACATAAGCACAAAGTGGAGAGGAAAGTTGCTGTTGTTTACTACCTCTCCCTAAACGGCCTTCTTGAACATCCGCATTTCATCGAGGTCCCACTGTCTTCACCAGAAGGACTCCATCTCGGAGGTGAAAGCTGTGATCTATGAACAGAACTATGGCCAAACTAGTCTTCTTATGGATCTATTGATGAAGGTTACTGTTTGTTGCATACTTTTTTCCTTCACTCAGATGTGATAAATCGGCTGAATCATCTCCGCGGTCTGGGCATGGCCAACATGTATGCTTGGTCTTCGAAGAGGTACGGTAAGTTGGCAACTGCATATTTCTTTACGGTAAAAGAAAGTTCTCGAGGTTCCGGACAACTGCTTCTGTAAAGCAGAGATTCGCATAGAAGAGAACAAGTGTACAATTACAAGCTTTTGGAGCTTTCATGTTTTCTGGAACTGTTTTTTTTGCTTTTCTTAATGATGATCAGTCAACGAAGATGAGACTTTCATCGTATGGTTCTTGGTTTTGCTAGGACATACAAGAGCGGATACGTGTGGCAAGACCTGTCGGAGAATGACTTCATACACCCATGCCACGGCCAGGAGTACATCCTCAAGGGTTCGAGGCTCCTCGAGCGGTCCCTAAGCTTTCGGTCCTCCGACACGGCCTCCTCGGAGATGAACAGCTCAGGCGAACTCGGCCATCTCCGGTTTTCCGACCTCCTCAGACAATCCAAGAACCGGTCCTTGGCACCCCTCAATGACCTCAACCTCACAAGGACATACAGCGCAAGAATCGCTTACAGCAACGCGTCCACTCAGACCGAGAAGCAGGGCCGGAAAACCATGCCAATACGGCATCCGGAGGAGGTCGAGGAGCTCAGCGAGGAGATTTCGCCCCCGCCGTGTTCGAATAACTCGAGCGGAGAACTGGGGAGGGAGAGGTACGAAATTGGGAATCCGAGAGATCAACAGGCTATGGTTGGGAAGGCTGACATAAGGAATCAGTTGGTCGAGAGTGAGAGGCCCAGTGGGAGGATCAGGGCCCCTGCCGTCCTGATGCAGTTGATCAAGTGTGGATCCAAGAGTGCAGAGGATATGGTGTCACTTCCCAGCAGAGAGTAGGAGGAGATCAGGAGAACAAACTGTTGCACGTGTCCGCCTTCGTGAGGAGAGGCTCGATCACGATCGCGCCGGTGAACAGTGTATCGATCGCTACTCATGGTATACGATGAAAACATGCAGTAAGGTTCTGTTTCTCAGGTTATGAATGAATAAATTCCACGTTGACTTTTTTGCGTGAGATGGAACTGAGCCCCCACTGAAATGAATTTGCCAGCCCAGTCGTTGGGCTTGGAATGTGCGGAATAATTTGGGCCATAAATTCGATTTAACTGTTGTTGAAAAATCACTCGATATGTATTTATTCTCACCCCTTTTTCTTTTTTCCCAGCCGAGCCATCTAAGTATCCATCAACCCTTTAAACAATGACTAATCCATATTCAGATGTCGGCCCATTTACGGGTAGAATTCTAAAAATATGAATTTTTTAAATTATAATATTTAAATCGATATTTTATTAAAGATGAAGAGGGGTATCGAGTCATTTTAATTGACTTATATTTATTATATTTATTTTCTTTTATGAAGAAAGCAATGGGACGGAACTCGACTCAACAAGTACTTTTGACTCATGGAAGGCTCTAAGATCTAAGAAACCAATCTTACCTTAGAATTTAGTGTAATAGTTGACCTCCTTGACTGCTCATCAACAGGAGAACTCTAGTTATCGAGATGATTTTGTTCGAGGGGATTGAGCTCCTCTCATCCTCAAATAAGATTGCAAAACCGATTATATTTGTAAGTATCAATAGTACATCTCACACTTTAAACGGAATATCATACTTCTATTTTAGATATTATTTTTTATTCTTACGCGTGTGTTACTGGGAATAACACTTTAAGCGCACTAAGTTCATTTCGCATAAATGCGTGTATGTGCATCACGAAGATTCTACCTGGGGTGGGGAGTGGGGCAAAGAGTGGAATAGATGTCGTCGAATTTAAGTTAATCCAACACTACCCCCACAGCATCGCCACGGTGAGCTTCCATTGGCAAGGAAGGGATTGCGTTCTTCGCGTCACCATCCTACCACCGGCACGAGAGGAATGGCGTCGCTGATGGGGCCCACAGAAGGCACGACCCCAGGGGCCAGAGCGCATACCCACGTCAAGTCAGTTGATGCGCACCCGCCGAGTCGCGTCACGTGATTGTCACCGTACACGTGGCGAGGAAGCCCAAACGGCGGCAGCGATACCAAGTGGCAATCAGGGACGTCAATTTGGTGCGACCCCCTCACGTCATCTTGAAGGTTTTCTGCCCTGCAAATTTCGGTCACAGAATAATATATGTTTACATATAATATATATTTCATTTATTTATAATTGGCTAATAATAATAATTTTAATGTCAAAATTATCCTTTCTTTAATTTTAGATATACATCCCTAAAATATTAATTATAAAGAAGTTCCAAATATGAAATGTATGTGAACCATAAATTTTTGAAAGAAATAAAAATAAACTAAAATTCGAAATTCTTAGTATTCTAAAAAAGATTTTTAAAAATTTTAAAAAAAAGTTTAAAATGATGAATCAACCTTGAAAATTATGAATCATGAAAAATTCTAAAAAATATTAAACTTTTAAAAGATTAAGAATCCTTAAACACCTAAAAAATTATAAATATTCATAAAAATTCAAATAATTAAATGATCGCGCCAATATCTATATTTAGTAGTAAGAGATTTTTTTTTATATTGGTGGTGTACATTCGTAACAACTAACTAATCCATCCGACGGTATATTGTACAGTTTAGGGTCCGTCAATTAAACTCCAGATACCGACCCTTAAGAGTTTCGAATCCCTAGACTCGGCTTACTGTGTGTTATTAGTTTACCAATGTACTATCACCTTCGTGAGTCTATTTAGTAAGAGAATTAACTATATATAAATTACTTCCAAAATTATTATATAAAGGATATATCAAATATTCAAAAACTTAAAATTAGTTTATTAATAATCACTTGATCAAATATAATAACTAATTATTGCATCCATAGTCATTTCACCCTTTTGACTTATCTTTTGCTTTTTTTTCGTTATAAAATAAGCCTATCACCCCAGTGGAGAGTGGGAGAAAGGAGATAGGCGAGATTTAAGATTGCATATAAAAATGAATTCATAATTATCCATATCAATGAAAAAAAGTCGATATCATCGGATAATAACTTAATTGTATTGTTTGAGATACCTATATTTATAGATATGGATACAACTAAGAAAAAAAAGGAATCACAAATATAATATGTTAATTATGATACAAGATCACTGTAATTATGAGAAAATCCAATAATCTTCATTATAGTTATTAGTACAGCATGTCATGTGGTGAGAAAATTAGGAGCAAGTGTCCAAAAAAAAATTCCAACTAGGAAAACTTTATGGGTTTTGGTATTATCTGCACTATGACTTTGCAATATGGACGAATTTATTCGAGATGACCGATTTTTTGATTTCGCTCCAGAGACATGAGGAGTTCGCGGGGGCTTACTAGACATTGCGAGTGAGGCCTATCCGACTGCGACCGGGCATTCTATTCGAAGATGCTAGAATGTTGTATTGGAAGAATTGGATTACGATTGAGATCGGATCATCTTCTTTTCCCGAAGTGCCGGGAGCATCTTTACAAAGGGGACATCTTCTGTGACTTTGTGAATAGGAAGTAGGAGGCATCCTGAAGATGCATCCCCATGTCGCAATCAGCAGATCCTTGTCCGATCGATATGGGAGTACAAATACCACAACACAGTTCACGATCATCAACTTATTATTATTTTTATATGCATAATTTAATATACCTTGACTTATACAAATTTAAAGTAAATTAACTTATTAAATCCCTAACAATTGTGAATTGAAAAGACAAAGAGGTATTATGGAGGGGCCGATGAATTTTGGATATTCATATTCTCCCCGCAGAGGATCAGAAAATCTCAAGCGAAAAGATAATTCCCTGCTCGTTCTGCCACCATACTCTAATCAGCCAATCAAGTGGAGCGTGTCAACTACGCGCATGGATGAGATGCTCGCGCCTTCACGTGGGACCCACACCTCTCGGCTCGAAAGAATCAGAAAGTCTGTTGTAGCCCACTGCCACAGGGGCAAGTAGAGAGAGGGTAAAAAGTGGTAGGGCTAGAGTAACGGTACGAAAAATTAGTATTTGTGTTAATATTTTTAGATTATTTGATTTTTTGAATTGTATAAGTATGATATAAAAAATTTGTGTTATTCTTAAAAGAATTTGTGTTGGTCTAAAGAATTGGTGTTGGTTTAAAAGTATAAAAATGTATTTTATAATAAAAATAAAAGAATTATTTTTTAAAAAATAATTAATTATATTTTAATAATTATTTGAATATTTTATTTAAATTAATAAAAATGTTAAATTAAATCAGTTAATTATATGATAAAAAATTTATTTTAAAATTTAAATTATTTTAAAAAAAATTAAAAACAATTATTTATACATGTGTGAAATTCTAACCGCTAAGCATGAAAATATCCGTACCGGCTCGAATTGTCACTCCAGCGGCAACTAGCTCCCTCTCCTGGATTCCCTGAAGTGTCCCTCTCTACGCATCGAATTTCCAGTCTCTGACCCTACGAACGCTCTCCCATTAAACTCGTCTGCCGTCAGACGCAAAGGATTGGACGACTCTTGGTGTACGTACTCTCCTCACTCTCCCTCCCTCCCTCCCTCTCTCTCTCTCTCTCGGAGTGGCGGGTAAAATGGCGGAGCCTGCGACCGGGAACCGCCACGAAGAGATGCAGCTGCTGTCTCATTCGGGCAATGCCGAACCTTCCTGGCGGCTGAACTTCGACGGCTTCCACTTGTCGGCGGAGCACCAGCAGAAGAAGCAGTCTCGCGGAGTCCACGGCTGCTGCTTCGGCGTTTTAGGTGAATCTCTTGCCCTGCCTCTCATCGCGCACTTTCTCGGTTGTGCTTTAAGTGCTTGTTAGTAAAAGTCAGATATCCGTGTCGCTTGTATGATCTATAAATGCTCTGATACTTTTATGGAGTTTGTAAACGATGGTGTTCAAGTGGTGGAGAATCTAATCTTATGCTTTGTGATGCTCCGATGTTCTCACAGACGATACATCCCTTCCTGGTTTGCTTGTTCGGTGCTAGGAAGAGCTTTATTGCTTTGTCCTTACTGACGTATCTGTATTAAAAAACTTGCCTTTTTTTCTTTCCCTGCATTTGCTTAGTTTTATCTTAAACGGGAATGTTCTGCTTTTGCTTTCATTAAGAACCATTTATGTGTTTCAATTTCTTTGGCGTTCCTAAGTGATTCTATCCTCTATTTGTTTACTCTATTTAAGCTGCAATTTATACGTTTCCGATTCGATTTGCTCTTTCTCAACTAGGCATCACCGCCATCTCATTTCAAAATTTCAAGTGTACTCCATAGCAGTATGAGGTTTAGTAAGCCTGCGTTGCTTTCATCAGTTATCGCGTTTTTTTGCTGTCCTCTTATTTGAGCGTGGGTTGCCCTGAAATGCTGAGTTTTCACTCCCCACTCCCCTCTTCACCAAATATCAGCCGTTGAGAACTGTATCAGACAATAAGTTTTTTACGCTGAGCTGGGGACTGTAGTTTCACTGGTGAAGCAAAACTAAGACTGGTAATATTTGAGATGCGTGAGAATTCTTGAAAAAGGAGACCGCGGGTGATATAATTGAAAAATTCTTCTGATATGTGTTCTGAGCCACACACACACACACACACAGAGGTTTGTTCTTGATGTGTAAGCAGAGCTTTCAGCGGCTTATTTAAATGCAAAGATGATCTCTCAGCCCCCAAGGATTATATGAGGGCTAATTGTTAGCAGGATCTTGAGCTACCAGGCAAACCTTTGAATTGTTACATTGATGATTATAGGAGGTTTAATATTAGGGTGAAATTATTAACCCTCCATGTCTATCTTGAGCTAATCTTACTAACTGTACTTGAGAATTGAGATTTATTCTATTGGTTAAAGGAGGTCAAGAACTTGGGTGATTACGCTATTGTTTTGATTAATTTATGTGGGAGTCACCAACAAAAGATTTTCATAACCTGTCTGTGTTGTATTGGATGGCTTTAGGTCCTGAAGATAATGTCACTGAGTATTATCAAAATCAAGTAGAAATGCTCGAAGGTTTTAATGAAATGGATGCTTTGGCTGAGCGTCGCTTTATTCCTGGAATGTCTAAGGTAAAATTTGTCTCCTTATGCTCTGTTTCTTCTAGCAAATAAATCTAATTCACTATATCATAATGAGATGGAACTACCTTGACGTTTTATGTCCTGAACTGAAGTGGATTCCTGTTTGTTGCAGGAGGAAAGAGAAAATTTGGCCAAAAGTGAAACATTTGTTATTAGAATGTCAAATATTGCAAATATGGTTCTTTTTGCAGCCAAAGTTTATGCATCCATCAGGAGTGGATCATTAGCCATCCTTGCATCAACACTGGACTCGCTTCTTGATCTTCTATCAGGCTTCATCCTGTGGTTTACTGCATTCTCCATGCGAACTCCCAACCCCTACCTGTATCCAATTGGAAAAAAACGTATGCAGCCACTGGTATGTCTTAGATAAAATATTGTCATTGTGTTTTTCAAGCAATTTTGCTGGGAAAAACACACAGCTTTCTGGTGCGGCCCCTAAAGTCATGAGACCTTTTTCCTTTGAGCATTCATCCTTGCAATCTTACCAAAATGAGTTATATGAGGTATTGGACTAATGATATATTCTTACCAGCAAGGAAATGTTATTCCCCTGGATGTCATTGTTGCTAATATAAGGAACAATATGGCTAGAATTTATGTCATGTTTGTTTCTGAATGCTTGGTGGAATTGAAACTCAAACTACTATGATTTGCAGGGAATTCTTGTTTTCGCTTCTGTTATGGCAACTTTGGGACTGCAAATCATCTTGGAGTCAGCACGCCAGCTACTATCCGATGTATGTATATGTGAACTGCATGATGCAGTTGTATTTATTCTTTATTGTTAATTCAGTTTCTGGTAGATATCTGAAACTGCAGACGTAATTATGCTCTGAGCTTTCTTTTCATATTTCCTGTTATCCTTCAGGAGGCTGAATTTAACCTGAACAAAGAGCAAGAGCGATGGCTTATTGGCATCATGCTGTCTGTGACTTTTGTTAAGCTTTTCCTTGTTCTTTATTGCCGATCTTTCACAAACGAGATTGTCAAAGCTTATGCACAGGACCACTTCTTCGATGTTATCACCAATGTAATTGGTCTCATTGCTGCCCTGCTGGCTAATTATTTTGACGACTGGATGGACCCTGTTGGAGCTATCATCGTATGTGAACTATCCAACCCCCCTCCCCCCTCTACAACTCTTCGTATCCATTTACTGTTACAGTGATGTCAGCAGGACATGGAAGAATATCTTGTTTGCATCCTTTGCATAGCATGATTGTAAATTGTAATACAAATATTGAGTTGCAATTGGTTCAATGTTCTAGTGGAATGAAAGAATTTCAGCAATCAAATGGAGTTGTTTGGTGTGTTGATGAATGATGCATGCATGTTAAATCGGCTCGTGAGTCTGTAAGGACATGTCACAGGTTTCAGATTTCTTAGGGGCTATATGCATCTGACATTTAAAATAAGCAATTGAAGCTTGTTCTGTGGATGTAACTTGGAAGCTCTCGCGAGTTGTTAATTGAAAATTTTCAAAATTCCAATTGAAACTATTGTTTTTGGTCCCCAGATTAGCCTGTCTCCTATTATCACTACTCTAGCTGAGCAAATTATAACATGACCCCTGCATCTCATTTTCACATTCCAAATCAGAGTCAACTCTTGGTTGTTGCCATCTCTTCGTAGTTGCAGTTTGAAATCTGATTTTTGAGTCAAAACGAGGAAAGTTAGGAAAATTTTCTCCTATCGTAAACTGTCTTGTTCATTGCAGCTGGCACTTTACACGATCTGGACCTGGTCCCTCACTGTCTTGGAGAATGTGAATTCCTTGGTGGGGAGATCTGCTGCTCCTGAATTCTTGCAGAAGCTCACCTACCTATGCTGGAACCACCACCAGGCCATCAGGCACATTGACACAGTCAGAGCCTACACCTTTGGGTCCCAGTACTTTGTTGAGGTTGATATTGTCCTGCCTGCAGATATGCCCCTGCAGGAGGCCCATGACATTGGAGAGAGCTTGCAGGAGAAGCTCGAGCTCCTGCCTGAAATAGAGCGTGCTTTTGTCCACCTTGATTACGAGTTCTCCCACAAGCCTGAGCATTCTCATGCTCAGTCCTAGGTACTACACTCATTCATTGCCTGGCTGATTCTAAACAGAGTAGTGATACCCATGTCCAATTTAATGGCATGTGCTTGGTATGAATTGATGAAGTATATGGCAGGAAGAAACACAACTGCTATCTATGATGGTTGTGCACTTCTTGCCAGAGCTATGTATGTCAACTAAAAAGCTATGCATTTTGTACAGTGTTTAAGAACTTCATATGAGAATTATGGAGATGAGGTTAGATTTAAGCAGCTTGCGGTTCTATTTCTCGGGGAAGTTAAATCTTTGTCCATGGTCCTAAGAGATGACCATCGGATGAGATTCACCACATCTGCAGTGGTCGAGTCCGTGCTTGAGTGCTGCTTTTTTAGTCTATAGTAAGAAGATGTCTTGTCTGTATTTACCTCAAACAATTTCTGATCGAGACTACATGCTAAGTCATACACCGGGCAGTTTTCCGTGCAGAAACACACTTCCCATTGTTTTAGACGTTCAGAGCCTGTGCTTGGATGGATAGTAGTTCCCATGCTGCAGAGGATCGAAGGATCATTCAACTGGCAACGAGGAATTCAACAACTTACTGGCCAGTGTAGCATCACTGCTCTTAGAGAAAGTACACTTCAGAATGTTGGGCATCTAAGATTGCTGCATTCACCACTGCGTTGACAGATTTCCTGGGAATAAATCATAGTGACTTAAAGGTTGTACACTAAGATGCTTTATTAAGAGTACTGTTGTGACGATGTATTTGTATTGTAGATAAAGGAAAATACATCACAAGAACAGAGTCTTCACTTGACATCTTGAGCTGGAACCCATCTGTTCTCGGGAGACAAACCGCCCATACATAATCTAATCGATTCCGGTTCGACCTTTGGCCTATGCTATGCACATCCGTAATGCAGTGAAACCGGGGGCTGCCTCCTCTTTTGTGCTTTTCTTCCCCTATCATGCTTTCAGTCTTCATGTTCACCGATGCATGGATGGGTACCCCACTGGAATTTCCTCGGCAAATTTCTAGTTGAGATATCGGCTTTACCCGTGCTTCTGTGAGAATTCGACACTGGGCACCGTGCTCTTCGATGTCCAGTCTTTGTCGTATGACGGGCCTTTTTCTCTATATGTGACCTGAGGTGACCGACCGAGGATGGTATAGTGTCTCCTCTCAAGCTTGGTCCACCCGATTGATTCATTCCTAACGTATACATACCCTCTTCATCTTGGATAAACCGTCTGCGGTCAAATCGTCAAAGAATTCAATTCCTTTCATGGCCTCTCATCTTCGAGCAACGTTTTTGATCCCATATATCAAGAATTCGAGTGGCTGAAGGTGTAGTAGTAGTTACTTTGGAAGCAATAGAAATAGTGTGTATATATATATGTATGTAAATATTTTTTTTAAATATTATAATTAATTTACTGCACAGTATATAGTATAGTTTGAGACTCGTAATTAATTTTTAAATATTGATAATAAAAAATTTTAAATCTAAATATGGCATATTACATATTGCCCTCGGAGGCTATAATCACAAAATTTACTACTACATAAAATAGGACGTGATTGATCTAAAAATAGTCCAACCAAAGCACCGTCATGCAAAAAAATTTTAAAAAATTGATTTTTAAAGAGATGATTTCGGATAAAATGGTAATTTCACCTAAACTAAGAGAAGACGGCATCCCATGACAACCCTTCACTAATAATTGCGTGTACCAATCGAAGACGCCCCCCTCGCCGTCAAAAGTTCAACGGAGCGAATCGTGTCCGCATTGCGTCCACATACATCAGATCACATTCACTTTGTCCCCTTTCGCTTAATAATTCTGACATCCCATCCCATCCCATCCCATCCCATCTGAACTATTATTATTATTGTTATTGTTACAAATTTATTAAGAGATATTTTAATCATAATAATAAATACTAAAATTTATTGTTCATTAATTTGCCCCAGCACTGCCCCCTTACGTCATCTTGCACCCCCGGTTTCAGCAGTGATGACGGTTGATAATTGCTCTTACGCGATAGATCTGTCCATTCGAACTGGTACCACGGTTTGAAAATTTTGCTATCAATTAATTTAAGTATTATATTATTTAAAAATTATTAAAATATAATTATTTTTACATAAATAATCATTTTTAACATTATTTTCTCATAAATTTTTTGTTGTAAACTTTTTTTTATTCTTTTTAACTAGTACAATTTTTTTGAGTTAAGACATAATATTCTCAATATAATCCAAAAATTCCGGTCCGATCACTATTTTTTGTGTCGCGCCCAGGTCATGCCATTATTCACAAGTCTATTCTCTAGCAAATGTACACCTAGATTTACACTTATTAATACTATAGTCGAAACAAAAGTTGAACTAATTATATGACCATGAAGAAGAAGTACCGTATTGGATGCGATATTAAGTTTGATATTTTAATATTAAAATTTTTGATTATTTTCTTCCATCATATGGTAAATATATTTTTATCCCTTAGTGGATAATAACTCTCATAATAAGTCTTTCTGTTATAATAATAACATGTTGGATATAAAATTCATGATTGTCTAATTTCATTGTATCGCATTCACGACATTGATCTTCATCAGTATTGATCGGTCACGGTTCATTGTGTTATATCACATTAATATGTTACAAAAGTTTCACTATCCAAGATTTATAGATTCACTCAATTTCGATTTGAGAGAGTTGTAGAAGAAAGAGGGATGCGATCAATTTTTATTAATTAGAGTCAAATTTAAAATTTTTATTTTGGTAAGTGGATAGTATTATCATTATATCAGCCTTATTTTCTTATTAACCGCATATTTTAAAAATATGCTCGATGTATGTGATTAGGATTAGCCCAGCATTTTTTTCCCTATAGGAAAATAAATAAATAAAAATAAATAAGCGAGGGCAAACTTCTCTTTTCCTTCCGGCCAATTTTCCCGGGAAAATCCGCCATTAAACCCCACCTGCCAAACCGTAACAGGCCCACCGGAGGGAGGGAGGGAGCGAGGGAAGCGAATCGTATCGTATTCGACCGTACAGGCGAGTCCAAATGCATCACCACAGTCGGGGGTCCAGATGGAGATAACTTCCTACGCCTCCACTAGCTCCCGGAACCTCGCCTCCATAGCCGCCGCCGACTCCTCCTCCTCCTCCTCCTCCTCCTCTTCCCCTGCTACCTCCACCGCTATGCCGTCCTCCCGCCCCGTGAAAGTTATCCCTCTGCAGCACCCGTCGGCGCCGTCCTTGTCATCATTGGGCGGCGGAGGTGGAGGCAGCGGTAACGCATTCTTCCTGAAATGGAAGTCGAAGCTGAAGCGTATGACGTGGCTGGACTGGATTGAGACGTTCATACCCTGCTCCCGCTGGATCCGAACCTACAAGTGGCGCGAGTACCTCCAGACAGATCTCATGGCTGGTCTTACCGTCGGTGTGATGCTCGTACCTCAGGTGATTCATGAATTCTTTGCACTCAGATATTCTCCGTACGTATGGAACTCCAATTCTGTTGGAATCCACCGTTCTTCTCAATTTTGACACAAGTTCTTGAGTTTCTTCTCTAATTCAAGATTCATGCTCCAGTTTCCTCTGAACGATATTTTTTATTCAACCTCTGGTAACGCAATACTGATTGATACAACAGTCTGGGACGAAGTTTCGGAGAATTGTGAAGATTCTTTCGAGGCTTAATTATTGAAGCTTGAAGTCCTCCTTTCTTTTTGCTTGTTTTTGAGGCTATTTCCTTTGTCTGCAAATGAACATACTCGTTTGATAATCCCTTCTGTATCACACCATTTTGAGCGTTCTCCAGTCTCATGTGCTTCTATTGCATAGTCGTGGCTAAAATCAAATACTCAATCAGGTTGATTTCATTATCAGTGGAAGAAATTTTGGACTTTTCGTGGCGCTCTTTCCTACTTCTATCTACCAGCCAAGAAACTTCCTCTTCTCATTCTTCTATGCTGATTGGTTCTACTCTGCCTGAATGACTGCAAAGGGTTACTCCCATTTGACTTGTTGAGCCACTGGCTACTTGTCACATCTCTCTTTCGGGATTGCTCTATCTTTACGCCAGTGGCTGAGCAGGGATTGGATCTTCTTTTATGTTATTAAATGGCACAAGTCACGTGGAGTATTATAATAAGTTTCTCTGGCATTTATACTTACTGTGACCTTTTTTATGTCGCTTTTACTTTTTACCTTAGTCAACCTCTTTCTCTTCAATTTCATGTCCGTAAAAGTATCTGATTTTGGGAGAATTTTAAATTGTTGCTTCACTTTTCTTCCTTCCAATTATGTTTCCCTTTGAACATTGTTCTGTTCTCCAAGATCTCGGAACTTTGGAATATCTTGAGATTGTGAAGTCTTTGCATGTACTTCATCGATTATTCAAGTTGTGGGAACGGTAATGACCACCCTTTGTGGATAACCAGGCAATGTCATATGCAAAACTAGCTGGGCTGGAACCAATATATGGGCTTTGTAAGTTTCCTGCAGTACAATTTGCTTCCATTTAGTTCTGATTTTAAGTGCTAAGCTGGCCTCTTCTTCTAATAGATGTTTCTGGTAGTTATTCACGGTTTTGCTTCGATTATATTTGTCACCATGCCTTTGTCTATTTTCTTTTTCTAACTTTAGACTAAACATCTGATGCTGCACTTTATGGCTGTGATAACATATGGGTTTTCTTAAGCAGACTCTGGTTTTGTACCTGTATTTGTGTATGCCATTTTCGGGTCGTCCCGCCAGCTTGCGGTAGGGCCAGTGGCATTGGTCTCGCTTCTTGTTTCAAATGTCTTGAGGGGGATTGTTGACTCATCTGATGCGCTATACACTGAACTAGCAATATTGCTGGCTCTTATGGTGGGAATCTTGGAGTGCATAATGGGACTTTTGAGGTATTTACTTATTGTTTTGATAATAGTTTTAGAGGACAAGATTGGAATTCATGGATAAGTGACTGATGAAATGACTGTCCTTCGTCATACTCATCCACTTTAGTGATCAGAGGCACAGTTTGACTGTGGGTTTTGTCCTTCACAGGCTTGGATGGATTATCCGTTTCATCAGCCACTCTGTAATTTCTGGCTTTACAACGGCTTCTGCCATTGTGATTGCTCTCTCTCAAGCAAAGTATTTCTTAGGTTATGACATAGTTCGGAGTAGCAAGATAGTGCCCCTGATTAGGAGCATAATATCTGGTATTGACGGGGTATGCTTTCTGGCAGACAGCTTTTATCACATTATTGTAATTTCTTTTTTGGTTATGACTCTCCTATAATAGCAAGTCTACATTCAATATTGAAATGTTTACCTTAAAATATTTCTGCATATGTCTTACTGCCGGCTTGGCATCATTGCTCCTGTGAGCTAATCTTGATGTATGGTCAGATTATTGTTCAAATCTTATACTAATCGTATGGACCTTTGCATATGTTGCTATGTTATTATCTACAGTTTAAGGCATGAAGGCCATCATATCTAGCCATAAGCAATAAAAATCCATTTTTTATTATTTTCTTCCTATTATTTGCACTTATCCAATTCCTTTTAACCACAGGTGCCCTTTTCCTTTTGTAGTTTTCATGGCCCCCATTTGTCATGGGTTCTGTCATTCTTGCAGTCCTCCTGATCATGAAACACTTGGTATCGGCTTGTTCACTTCTCCCAAAGTTTCTCTTCTTGCCTATGAATGCAGATTAATATTCTTAGTTTTGTTAGGGAAAATCAAGGAAGCACCTGAGGTTTCTTCGCGCAGCAGGACCTCTCACTGCAGTGGTTTCAGGCACAACTTTTGTGAAAATATTTAACTCGTCATCTATATCGTTGGTAACAATTCTGTTGAACAGTGACTTTACATATATGGAACCATATATATATATATTTTTATGAGCAAGGAGATTTGGATAAACATTAGTGCTTGTAGGATGGATTAGATCAGTTTCTTTTGCCTCTACAGGGCTCTTATTTTAATGAATTGGTTGATTCAGTTGCCCCTTTAAAATGATAACAGCTGAGAATAATGTTCCTTGTTGGTTTAGGTTGGAGAAATACCTCAGGGCCTCCCAAAATTCTCTGTTCCCAGAGAGTTTGCTTATATGAAGTCATTGATCCCAACTGCACTTCTCATTACTGGCGTGGCTATCTTGGTGAGAGAAGTTTTAAAGTTGTGAAGAAGACTAATTCCATTCCAATATTGTTTCTTTTATTTCAAAAATCACTTTAATGTTTTGTGGTTGATTTTTGGCCTGAAGGAATCTGTTGGAATAGCCAAAGCGTTAGCTGCTAAGAATGGGTACGAGCTGGATTCAAATCAAGAGGTATGTTAATGTTGGAGGAAAAGTGGTAAAGTGAGTTTTTTGGTGTAGAATCTAACTCACTGGCTTACCTCTTAAATGTTTGAAAAAGCAAATTTGAGGTATTTTAATATAAGCTAGGGAAAATAAAAATCTTCTTCATTCTGGGATGGAGATAATTTCTTGTCAATTATAAAATTGAATATTTTTTAATGTTAGGTTCCTGCTTTATAATTCAAGGATTTATGATGAATATTTTGACCTTTCTATTCTAGTTTTGAATGGTTGATTTGCTCCTGTGAACGATAATTTTTAATTTATTTTTCCCCTTTGCCTAGAGTTGAAATGTTGTAGACTAGTCTTCCTGCAGTTTCTTTCAAGCATATTTGTAACTTGTAACTTTTGGATTCTTTCCTCTAGTTGGAGTAATTATTTCTTTTGTTAATGTTATTTGGCTTCTGCTGAAGACAATGCCCTTGTAAAACTAATGAATGTTCTCTCTTTTCTGCAGCTGTTTGGTCTAGGTGTAGCAAATATATGTGGTTCATTTTTTTCAGCATACCCCACCACAGGTGGGATATTTTGGAAATCCTGACCTCTTTTTTATGTTTCCATGTCCTCTATGATCTCTGGTTATCACTATGTGTCGGGTATTTGTTCAGGCTCCTTTTCTCGGTCAGCTGTCAATCATGAAAGTGGTGCAAAGACTGGCATAGCAGGAATTATGAACGGAATCGTAATGGGCTGTGCCCTTTTGTTCTTGACTCCATTGTTCGAATATATACCTTTGGTATGATGTTACTATTTTTGTTCTCTTTATTTTAGGAATTCATGCAAGGAATCTGAATCATGGTATTACTACCAGTACGACCCTTAACTGTCTTTGCAGTTCCCCTCTCTGTGGTCTAAGGAAATTGGATATATGAATTTCCGATCCTTTGATGCCAGAAAGTTCATTTGAGAATGCTAGTATAACTTTCAAGAATTTATTTATTCTCTTATTTTTATCTGTACTTCTGATAATGCTCTGTGGTTCCATCGTTATGCAGTGTTGTCTGGCTGCCATCGTCATTTCTGCTGTCATGGGTCTGGTGAGTATATCAGTTTTAATTTCAGGATTTCTTAGTGGATGTTGAGTGTCCTTGGATCTTACAAGGGCAATGAATGTGAAGAATATTTTCGCACTCCTCTTTATGGATTTGAAGTTTATTTGCGAGCATAGGATGTTTCTTCTTATCTCTTAGAAGGAATGAAAAGAAAATTAGTATTATAGTAAGCATCTAATCATGAAACAATTATAAATAATCTGGAAGATTTAAATTGCTGAACCATCTTCAGATAATGGATTCTCACACTGAATTTAGTGCTTGCGTAGGTGCTAGGATTTGCTGAATGGTTTTCTTCTATTTGATTACTCAATTATGAGCTCTTTCTTTTTGGTGTTAATCATTCAGGTGGATTATGATGAAGCTATATTTTTATGGCGTGTAGATAAGAAAGATTTTCTCCTTTGGACAATTACTTTCATCACAACCCTCTTCCTTGGTATTGAGATTGGTGTTCTTGTTGGGGTGAGTTCTCATAGTAATATCTTAGTTACTGAAATTCAAGTCAAAGGTCTATGATTTGCATGACTTGATATATAGCTACCCTGGAATATGAAATTCTTGAGGAACTTGCAATATACCGTAATAATTGAATGGAGCTACCATTTTGCCTAAGAAAGGTAGATAATTATTATTTTTCATTTGGAGAAAAATAGTCTCCTTACTTCTGTTTAATGAGCATGACAGCCATATGTAACGATCCGTTATTCCCTTCATCTTTATTGCTGCAGGTTGGTGCTTCCTTAGCTTTTGTCATCCACGAATCAGCTAATCCACATATCGGTATGTTATTTCCCTTTAATGATTGGCTATAAGCATAATGGAGTTCACTGGATCATCTGTTCATCCATATTATTCCTGACTGTCAAAATCTGCTTTTTAATCTTGGAAAAGATTGTTTTCAACTGATAACATGCAAAGTAACTAATTATCTTCTCTTATTTCCACCAGCAATTAGTTACTTAAGTTTGAAATATGTTGCATGTACTTCAGCTGTCCTTGGACGACTTCCTGGGACCACTGTGTATAGGAACAAGGAACAATACCCAGATGCCTATACGTATAACGGGATCGTCATTGTCCGGATTGATGCTCCTATATATTTTGCAAACATAAGCTACATAAAAGACCGGTAAGTATGCTGACAATATTAAAAAGTGAATGAAATGCTTCCATTTACTAATCTAAGCCACTTTGTATCCGGAAGGATTACATTGAAAACTGATAACTAATCCTCTGCAGACTCAGAGAGTATGAACTTGACGTTGACGGATCCACAAGACGAGGTCCAGAAGTTGATAGAGTGTATTTTGTGATTGTAGAGATGGCACGTGAGTCTTCCTCATCCGAGCAACATTTTTTCATCGCTTCATCCATTTCTTGCAAAATTATTTTTCTAGAAGCAATAGCCTTTCCGTGTTCATTGCAGCGGTAACATACATTGATTCGAGCGCCGTTCAAGCTCTGAAAGACTTGCACCATGAATACAAATCGCGGGACATTCAGGTGCATTGCCTTCTTGAGACGAGATTTTCATACAGTTCTGTTAGAAGAAAGCAGAAAGCAGAAAGAAATATGCCTGAACACTGTACAAGAGGAGCTGATCTCCACAATCATCTCTATTTCTTTTTTATCACTTCTATGCAGCTAGCAATTTCCAACCCGAACAGAGATGTCCTTCTCAACCTATCAAAAGCAGGAGTTGTGGAGCTAATCGGCAAGGAGTGGTACTTCGTGAGGGTCCATGATGCAGTCCAAGTCTGCCTCCAACATGTACAGGCCATAAAGGACGCACCCAAGGCTACAGCTGATCCTTCTCCTGAAGAGCGGCCCAGCTTACTGCAGAGGCTACTGAGACACAGAGGAGAGGACCTGTCAATTCCCGAGCTGGAGTCGGGCTATCAGAACCTGTCCACACGCTCAGGTGAAACCGACCCACAGTCGGAACCGCTCTTATCCCATAAGTCTTAATGATCTCTTAGTTGCCTTCTTAACTTCCCTCCATTGGAAATGGCACCGGCTGCCGATATTTTCTCCAGACCCTGCTCTCATACACCTGATCTATTGTCCTTTGGTGGGTCGGTCGCTTTCTTGTAAGCAAACGCTGATGTTGTTGTACAATAATGTGAAGGAATTGATCGAACCGATTTAGTTCGATTCATGTGCTTATGATTCCAGTCTCGAAACCCAAAAAGATTCGACATATATGTCTGATGGGTCTTAATTAGCGAGGTGAGTTTTGAGTTCATTTAAAAAGATTTTAAGTTAACAAGTTGTTCTTGTAATTTAAAAAGATTTATCTCTCAATATCCTAAATCTAATAAAATCCTGTAAATTCATATCTGAGTTTGATGGATGAGACTATCCCTCGATTCTTCTCCATTTACCTGCCGTTTCCTCCATTCCTAAAAGGCAGGTGAGATGGAAGGAATAATAACAATGAATCAATCATCGAACCAAACAAGCGAAAGGAGAACTGTGGTGGGATTCTCTGCCTACTGTGATGCAGTGCGTAAAGGGATAAGAAGAATTGTCTTCCATGGAATATGTTTGTCGATTTTGTCCCTCAACTTGTGATTTTCAACTGTGCCGTATCCCCTCCCCAAAGATAAAGATGATAAAACCCCACCCCCACACCACCACAGTTTACCCCCTTCTTCCCCCCACTTGCATTTTTAACTCGGGGGAAATTTGCCTTTACAGCCCCACCCCACACTGAGGATTCGAGAACCGAAAATTCTGGTATTCACATTTGAGGAACGGTTTCAGATCCCCTTTCCATCATCGAGCATAGAAGCACGAGACTATCTAGACCTAAAGCTCGATCCAACTTTTCTCAGGAATCACCTATATACGATCATATATAGGATCAGCATGCGTGCTTTCTTGGGCAGGTTTTATCGCATGATCCTCCTTTTCCTACATATTTTATATACATATATTCATATATATGAATAGACCCCCTATATCTGTCATCTTGAGGGGTCTATTCTTTTCTCCTCAATTCCCCGATTGGGTGCTTATTCGGGATGATGAGGGTACATACAACTTTTGAGACTCTGTCCTGTAGTCTTTTGATCCATGGTCTTAATGCAGTGACCCTTTAGCCAAAAAAAAAAAAAGAGGACTTGTGACGAGAACAGTAACTCGTCAAGCTCGTGGATAGATTTAGTTTAAATCCGAGTCTTGTGCATCGATATTGTCCGTTATTATCCTGATTTCATCCAATATTCGACCACTTTCAGTATCCGGGGAGTCTTCTACCCATGCTTTCCAGATGACAAAAACCTACGAGATTGCAGTGATTTGCAAAATCTATAAAAATTGCTTATTGATATTCATTTTTTTATGGAACATCTGCTACAGTTTTATCGGTGTTCCCTCTCACACACGCATACGGACAAATCCACTGCAAAAACTCCGTAGTTTCACCTTATATGTGCTATCTATGCTCTAAGACACATTTCTGTATGTGCATTAAGTGAAGACAAAGCATTAATCCTTGTGTTGTACCAACTGACAGACAAGCTTTCCAGCTATAGAATGTCTCAGTATCGGCTACTGCTAGCGCAGCTCCGTGTGTGTGTGAAACCCTAGAGGATCATATGCGCGCAAGGGGTAGAGCTGGGCGGTACTGCTGATTTGATGGGCAGGGTCTTTGGTGCTCTTCTTTTTACACCAATGGAGATGTGACGTGTCGTCAGCCTCGATCTGGAGGTATATCCAATCATGGCTACTTGGATTTGCTGCTCGCGTAGCCAACCCCCACCAACGATTAGGCCCGAAAAATATCAGCATCACCTCGATCTTTTAATTAACGTTTGCTACTACACGCTTGCTGTCTATACCTTCCTGCCCTTGTAAATATGTATCATATATGTGCTCTGTATATATCTGACGTACCATGCGCTTACACATAGATAATATAATATTACAATTTACACATGTTTAATTCCTCGGTTGAAGCTTATGGTACAACGCAGCACGGTAGGATCAACTGGGATCGATCAGGGCAAGGGGTGGCCTGATCTCCCGGGATATTCCTCCGTCTCCAACCTGAATCGGCGTCTGTGACTCCATGAAGGATATCAGGGTCCAGATCAAGGATAAGAATCGTCCAAGAGAATGATGGATAATGGATAAGGAGGGTTTAATACAAAGCTATAGCTATGTATGTAACATATACTTCGCTTGATAGCATACAGATACTTGCAACAAGTTAACTCTATATTTATATTTGAAAGAAATAAGATATGGTGTAATCCATCGTTTTCAACATAATAACTAAAAAATTATAAATTCGATTGCTATTGTATAATTTCAGTATCTCTTTATTTCTTATTTCTTACCTTTCATTTTAAACTCTTAGATGTTCCATATAATAGAAAGAAATTATATTTGATTTTCACAATTTTTTTCCCACATCCCCATTTTTGGTTCATGTATACATGCGTGGCTTCCGAGTCGACAGGTGGAAAAATAAATAGCGATTATTTTTTTTTTAAAGTTGTTATTCTTTTTTGGTAGAAGATGTTGCCAGCTAGTTGACGAAACAGAGACGGAAAAAAAGGACAAAGCTATGAAAGAATCTTGAACACGAGAAGACATAGTCATGGACACCATTCATTGATCTAGAAGAAGAAAATATGGTCTCTTCCACTATTATGCATGTATACATACACGTGCAGATATGTACAGATGTATATTAGTATATAAGCACAGAGATCTTAATACATATTAGTCCATTTTTCTAGATAATATAGATAAAATTGGCTGAGAATATGGATGATTTTATTATATTCATATTTTACAAATCAACTAAAAGTTGTGAAGAATTTTACAGCCGGTTCTCGATGTGAAGAAAAAAAATGTGTATTTACTGCTTAACTGCGTCTCGATCATCAAAGAACATTGGCCGGTGCTCTCGATGTCTCCCAGGAATAAATAGATTTGGACGTGCGGTTGCTCCCCACAGGACGTGCTTCTGCAAATCCATAGGCGTCATACGACTCTGACGTTTTCAGCATTGAATCACGCGCACCAGACGTGGGTAAGCGCCACTCTGGGGAACCCTAATTATAGCTTTGCAGGGTACGCGCAATTGATCTTCAGGTCCGTATAATGGCTCAACCTTTTTGATTATGGCAAGGATGGAAGGTGATCTGATCTTTTGGCCCTCCTCTTGGAGAGTTAATCGGGGGCGAAAGTTGGACCGCGTGTTTACGACCTTCTAGCTGTCGACCCGTGACAAAGAAACAGCCCAGCCCGATGCACTATAATCGGGACAAATATGATCGTCAGGCTCTGCACGCACAAAAAAGAAAACGAAGAGAGTTTTCATCCTTATTTGCGGGGAAGCTTGAAAAAGACGGTGAGCTGACTGCCCCACATATGTATGTAGCACAGATGCATGCATTTGGAAGATCATATCAGCTCAAGAAGACAAATGGCATCCTTCCTTTTGGCTTCAAAGGACCAAATGGCCAATCAGTGCACGCCACATCAGATTCCTGCGAGTTTCTTGGATCGGCTCTCTCATCTCGAGGAGCAGGAAAAACAAAGCTGTTAGATGCCGTCTGGGAGACCTCCCCCTGCCAGTGTAGCGGTGCCATCACAGCAACAACCAGAGGGAAAAGAAAAAAAAAAAATCTAATGCTACAAGCGAACAGTGGGAAACCCTAGCTATTACGAATGATGATGATTCATGGGGAGGCGTGGGTGGTGGGCAATGGGTCCCATTAGGTCACGTGGGATACTGGGGCCCTGTCAGCCTCCTCTATTCTCTAGCTGACAAAGCCACTCACTCACCAAGAAGGGGTGGATTTGGGTCATTTGCAAAATCTCCTCTAATCCCTTCTCCACCAATTATCATCCATCTCCCACGTGGAGCCTCGGCCCCACACGCCCTCTCCTTGTACCCGGCGAATCCCAGTTTAAATCGGATCAGACGCTATAGAGCTCCATATGATAATAAGTTTTCCCTTGGGTGGAAATATTGGATTTTTTTAATTAATTCATACCAATTACCCTATTTTTTTATTATTTTCTTTTTGACTTGCTATAAAAACCTTTACCATCATCTCTCATTTCTCATCTCCTTCCTACATAGCTGTAGGTGTCAATGAGGTTGTGTTCTCGAAGAGCATTCATTATTCACATACTGCAACAGCAACCAGTACCTCACTTAGTAGCACTCCTCAAGGAGTGGAGTGGATCCAAGACATCGGGAGGATATTGATCAATCATGGGGGACGATTCATCTGCCTCGTACATACGCATGGTAATTAATAAGCTTTTATGCAGTCATATCCTGATCTTTTTCCTCGAGTGTCCTCTCCGATTTGGTTGTACACCTTCAGCTGTGATCCCATCTCTACTAGCTGGCTCCCGAAACTCGCTGACATTTATAATGGAGCATGTGTTGGGGATGGTTATATCCCCTCTTAATTTCGATCGAGAAGGCTGGTGATAAAATAGTGAATTGATTGTCTCTTGTACTTCAAATACACCCTTTCCATAAATGAAAACCGTGATGTTCTTTCTCCTCGTTTCTTATTATGCAGCTTGAAGGCAATGCGTTCACTATCCTAAGCAAAAGGACCGATTCCTTTTCACAAATCATTCCACAAGTTTAATATTGATTATAATAGTAATAGCCACACGGAAGATCCGATTTTATGCTTGTGGTTACTAAATGTTTTAGTTTTATTTTTTTATTTTTTATTTATGGGCCATGCATGTGTGGACGGGCAGGTGCACCATTTAATAGAGAAGTGTATAATATTCAAGATGAGCAAGGAAGAATGCATGGAAGCTCTCTCCAAACATGCCAACATTAAACCCGTCATCACCTCCACTGGTAATACATAATCTCAATAGATGCACACATATCTGCAGGTCTACATATCTTTTTGTGTCATGCATGTGGTCTCCTCCTCTGTCCTCTCTTGTAAACTGACCCCTTCGATTACACGCTAGTTCGTACACATTGTACTAAATGAGAAACTCATTAGCAGATGATCCCATGTCATAGGAGCCCAAATTATTTCTTCAGTAAACCTGAGCATGACCGATTTTGACAGTGTAGTCTTACAAATATGACAATACAGGTATCAATACATTGTCGACTGTGTCCATTGGTCTTCTTGGACTTGATCATTCTGTATAATCGTACATATATATATAATTTTAGGGTTCTGGTTATGCAGAAGCATTACAAGCACCAACAATCTGGTTTTTGTATGAAATTATTTACCTATTTTGAAACAGTAAGTTTCGAGGATACACATTTCGTGCCGTTATGACAGGAACAAAATAGACACCGGCGGCTTCTTTTGGTAGGATCCCTTATTCGATCAGAAGGAAATCTGTGTTCCATCGTTGATCACCTATTAGCCTGAGACATATTTCTGCTTGGATGTTCGCAAGGAACTTAATCAATTTGCCTATTGGTGACTTGTAGCACATGGAATATTGAACCGAAATTACAATATGCTGCAACCCAACTAAGCAAATGCATATACATAGACATATATATATGTTGTATGCCTGTCGTGTGCACATATCGCGATTGTGCAGGTAGCACAGCTAGTTCGCTAGCTCGATTGAGAAAGGAACGATATCTGGTGGTGGGGTTGTAATCTTTGGATCTTAACTGTACGCACGCTTTTGCTGATGATTGATGTGATCTGCAGTGTGGAATGAGCTGGAGAAGGAGAACAAGGAGTTTTTTCGAGGATTACGCGGAGTCACAGAGCAAAGATCGACAGGATCGGATGTCCGAGGAAGAGACCAGTCAGATGATTCGCCAGCTCATCTCCGACAATGATCCTCCTTCCTCCCCTTCCTCTTCCTCCTCCAAGTTTACCTAACACCTAAACCAATATCGTTGTCTAGCTATCCACAAAAAAGAAAGCAGTAATGGGCGAATATTGCTCTAATCTCTCCCTCCACATATCAATTAGATAGCCATCTCAGCTTATTTTATCAGTGGCTCTCGCCTGTTAATCGAGCTTTCTTGAGCATGTACGCACCATGTATATATGTATGTGCTGATATGGCAATGATCTGCAGAGAATTCCGGCTCACTTGAGTCTACTAGATATATGCATGTATATGGTCCGTATAGCGATCGGGAAGACATTGTCTGCTATGATTGGTTAGGCCTCTCTGCTTTATCTTGTCCATTAACGTTGTTTACTGGTGCCAATATGTGATTATGCTGGAGCGCAAGGAGCAGCGTCGTGTGTCGGGGGAGACCGTCCATCGCAAGATAAATAATTAAGAGGGAAGCAAATTATATTTGTAGCACTTCATAAATATGGCCATAATGGAAAACATGTAAAAGTGAAAATATTTGATATCAAGGTCTATTATGCATATATAATCTCAAATACACATATCATAGTAAAAATATATATATATACAAAAATCGTACAATGGAAATGTAAAATACAATTATATCACCACATGCATACATAGATTCTGTATTTTAAGATTCTCCTCTGTTATGGTGATTGCATAATTCGGATAAGTCTTTGTTTTTTAAGAATAATATATATGTGCACGTATATTTACCTAGTCAGTATTCATGCAATTTTTGATAATATCTTGCCCACGTTTACCATCTCCAGTAAAGAGGAAAGCACCATTTCCCAAATCCACTTAAAACTATGCCAATGGATTATATATATATAGTCTTTTTATTAAATACAAAATTTGGAAAAAAAATTATTGTGGTGACAGGATTGAAATGAAAGGTACCTTAAGGACTCAGGAAATCAAAATCAATAGCTTTGCTCCCAAAGTCGTTGGGTCGAAGGAGGAGCACCTTAAATTGTCTTAAATTGAGGAAAAATTACAATGCAAATACTAACTACTTATGATTTTTTATATGTAAATTTTATATATTTTTTAAAAAAATTTAATTATATATATTTAATTTTATAACATATTTGTATCATAATTTTAACAGTTTACTAATTGATATTTAATAGCAACCTATGACATGTCACGTTAGCATATTTTTGTTATGTCATCACGCCACATTAGCGGAATATTGTCACGTTGATATGTTATGTCAGCAATTTATTAACATGTCATTGTATCACGTTAATGTAATGTTAGAATTATAACTCAAGTATATTACAGAACGAAATATATATATCTAAAAAATATATTTTAAAATATATAAAATTTGAGTATAAAAAAATAATTATATAAAACTTTTATTATAATTTTTTTAAAAAAATACTAATTCATGAATTAATCGAAGCTGCTCAAAATTTGAGGAAAACTTCATTCAGCGTTCTACGTTTCTAGGGGGGGTGTTAAAGACAAACCGTGATAACCGAATCAAACCAAATCGAATAAAAAATAATTGAATTGTTCAACCGGTCAAGAGGTAACACGATTTTTTTGTTAGAAAAAATTTCACTTAATTATTTGATGCACTTGATTGTGTTAAACCATATTTAATCAAAACCAAGATTTATAGATAATAATCGAAATGAAATTTTAAAAAATAAGAATAAAAATATCCAACTAAATTCAATATTCATATTATTATTTATTTCTTTTAGTATTCAAGCCTAACAATTAGGGTTTTTTTAAAATAGTCTAACAATTATGTTTTATTTTTCTAGAAAGTGGTTGACCGGTTAAGAAATCGTGAGACATGGTTTTATATGGTTAATATATTTCTAGTTGACCTGGATATGGTTTGAACTTAGTACCCCATGCCTATTTAAGGTGATTTCACCTACTACTCTCATTTTCCTATCTAAATATAAATGTGATATATATGTACATGCAAACATGTATTTTCATATATATATAATTATTTATTATTATATCATCTCATATATATATATATACGTATGTATGGCTTATACGGAAAAAGCACGGGGAATATTGTTGCATTATTTGACATTTTGTGTGGGCTCCACTCCTTTCAATCAAAGTAACGAGGAAATCTGTACTAGCCGTCGGATTCGGGTCTGCTGGGGTTGCCACCTGTATGGCTCATGCACGAGCCCATCAGATCGAGCCGCTCCCTTCAGTGATGCCCCTCATTGACAAAGTCCAGCGTCTCGATGATGTGGCGTCCTCCCATTGGTCACCTGGATATCATCGAACGCACGTCTTGATGATGATTGAGCGAGCTATGTGACACGTGCATACGTGTATTATACGTATATACGGGGGGCTATTTGGCAGCCAAACCTGGGAAATCTTGCCTGGGCTCCTCGTGTCGATCTCGACTAGTCTTGCTTAGATTTAAAATATAAATTCATCATCTACTATAAATTTATTTCCAATAATTCAAAATCTTTCTTTTTTTAATAACATTTTTTATTTACATTTCATATATATATATATATATATATGCACGATTACTTACGCATGATCATTAGTTGAGTGCAATACCAATACATTTTCTACTATCGATGATCATCTGATAGTTTCTTCACAGATGGGTGTGCACTGTCGGGTGACACGGCATGTGATGTGAAGCCAAGTAATAAGATAGAAATGCAGGGCTATTCGCCGTCTCCCTCCAACCTTAAATGACTCGTCGCGTTCAGCATTTCGGGACCTTTGGCCCTTTCGAAAGGGTTGGAGCCCTTAAGGGACCGGATTCCTTCCATCATTCGACGTATATGTCTATGTCTGGGTATATTAGTCCGTGTTAAATGTGGGACAAACGGGTCAGCTCATTCATTTTTCTTAATTCTTATCGGTTAAAAATAGGAGTGATAAGTTTTCGATTGAGTACATCAATTTCAAACGATAGGAGATCGGAGGATGGACGCGGCTTTCCAGTTCGTGGGACTTACTCATGGAAGTAAATTTCATGTGGAGAATCGCGAGTGTCAAAGTGAGATGAAATTCGAATCGACTTTCCGAAACTGAGAGGCCAGTGCGGATTCATTCGAAAGCTCGAGAAGTGGACGTAAGTCGAACCCTCCCTCGATCGCAGTAATGAGGGATACATCTTCTCTGCTGTCCTCTACTCCTCAAGGTTACCATCATTGCTGGGACAAATAAATTTGATGTTTGAGACGATGACGCGCACGACAGCGAGACTTCTCTCCGTCTCTGTTCGTCAAACTGACCGTGTTCGAACAATTCTAGGGTCTGATCTTTCTCCTTGTTCTTTCTTCCAGTGTAGAGCGTAATTATTCGGATTTGAGTAGGTCAATAATAAGAGGTTAAATCTAGTATAAGTATAAATCTCGATCATTCTTATCGCTTGAACTTGAAATTTTGCACAAAAGAAAGATAAATTTCGAATTACTGAACCAATCCAGATTAATTATTCTCTCCACCGTTTGGTTTGGCCCCAGGTGAGAAACTGCAAATTTGATTCGACATTTCAGGCTGCAAACCTTTCGACGAATGTATTGCCCGACTGCCGTGAGCTAGCAGGCGATAGGGAAGGCTCGAAACCGGATCATGAAGACCATTGCGCCAAGGATTAGAAATGTGACAATCGAATGTTACTCTTTACAGATTGAAAGGTCTTTGCCACTTATCTCGGATCCTCCTGCTGTAAAGCAGCACGACAGGGATGATCGTCACAACCGTGGAAATCGTCTTACCCCTTACATGTGCCGGAATTTGCTACATTATGTTTGACGTCGGCTTTTACCAAAAAGCCCATCTTGAACTAAGGCCCAGCTACTGCTTTCGCAGTGCATAATTGGTAACAGTTTAGTATTCATATAGGTTTTCAAAAAATAATAAATAATAATAAACCGAACCGAACCACAAAATCGCAACGGATTGAACTGCAAAAAACCGACCAACCTGATTCTCTAATGGTATGGTGTGGTTCTTTTCCGAGAGGAAGAATGGTAAATCTCTCAACACTTGATAAAGCATTCCAGAGTGAACTCTACAGTGGAACCCACCATGCAAAGCGAACACGAAGCTCAAACGGAAACCAGTGATATATATATATGTATCATAGGGACACAATGTTTTTTATGCAACAGCTCTTCCACATGAGTTCAATAACTGGGAGTTCTCACCATGGATCTCTTACAGTCTTTGTACATATAACATAGTGCGATTCATGCAATGACCTTCAGTTCTCGGCCGAGAACCGTGAGCCCATCATGGCCTTGGTCTTCACAAATGACTCCCAAATAAAACATCAGCTGCAGTCATCAAGCATGGAAGATAATTTGGCTGTAAAAGGATACAGTTAGCGAGTTCTGAACTTGAACACAGACACAATGTCCTAACCCTAGTCCTGGTAAAGCTGATGTTCATGAATTGGGTTTGAAGTTGGGTGCTCTTATTGCCTAAAGGGACGAAGGTTTCTCGCCCGTCGAATTCTACTAGCGGAGCTTCAAAGTGTTATACAATGAATCATATCGTAATTTGATAAAATTAGTATTTTAAAACAAATGGTCATGGTAATTTCTAATTCTACTACAAAGCACACAATTTTTAGCATTCTGCATTATCATAGGATACACAGCACACATATCATGTGATTTCATGAAGAAACAGGGGCTGATCAACGTATTTTCTGGTCTTTTCTTGACTGTCCTCTGTGAATTCATTTCAATGGTTTTCTGTTCCTGACTTTCTGGTTCTCGTCGTGTCAGTAGTTGTCCTTGAATTCATTTATACTATGTCTCACCATTCCTGTCCCATCTGAGTTAAAAATTTCCCCCCTCGCTCTCGCGTTTCGTTTCAGTCATGGCAAAATTAATTTATACACCGTGGAGAGGGGAAAAGAGGTTTTATTACTGTGGTTGCCTGTGGAGGAGGTTTACGGGTCAGATTCGAAGATGGGAAATGGAGGGAAGCTCCGCACCAAGGTTTAAGGGAAGGGAAGCTAACTGGTGAGTTTAGTGGTGTATGGTCTAGCAGAGGTCACATTCAAGACATTTCTGTTAAGATGTAGGATGGCAGTAGTTTGGCGGGTCTTTGAAATTGGGCCGGTGATTGTTCGGAAAAGGGAATGGCTTTCGGGGTGACAAGGGATATATAAGAGAGTGCAGGATAGCATTAGAATGCAAATATTGTTCTTGTTCTTGGCCTTGGCCATACACATGTGTGGAGATCAATTGCGAATGTCTTTGTTTTCCATTGAGCTACGGAAGCATCGATCAGTGCCTCAGAATTCAGTACTTAGTCGTCAAGGCACCATCTTCTTCTGCTCTCTTCTGCTCCCCTTCGACCCTTGCGTTTCCTGCTGAAGTTCTTCCATCCAACCACCCGATGATGTCCGAGAAGACGACGTCAATGTTTCCAGGCTCCTCGCCATAGAGCAACCCATGCCACATCCCCGGATACAGCTTCAGTGTCTTGTCTGTGCTCGATGCTTTTTCATACAATTGTCTGCTGACAGATTTATCCGTCACTCTGTCGTCCTCTCCATGGAGAACGATAAATGGTAGGGAAACCTATGCACAGAACATTGAGCGTTTATAAATAATCCAATTTGCGGCCAAATGGAAGAGAACTTCTTACTGGCGCACTCAACGCAGACCTCATGAAGCCTATTCTCCAACTCCATAGTAACCCTCATGCACTCGTAACCTGTCTTCAATCGGGGCCGCCCTTTATAGCAGTACGGGTTCGATCTTATCTGTCGAAACAAGGCATCCCCGTCAGTGTTACTTCAATCCAAATGGCCGCTGTATCCACAATTACAATCGGACTTTTTGAGGTTTGCGAGCGATTCTCATATATACCTGTTCTCTAACTTCGGGAATTTTGAAGGCAACATCGATGATATCTTGGGAAGTCGGGACTACCCTCCAGGACGGAATGACATTACAGAGCTTGGACAGAAATGTGATCACCAGTTGATTTGGCCTCAACTCATCCGCAATCTGTATGATGAAGTTTAAAATAAAAAATTAGTATTTGACGGTCAAATGATGTGTTACTGGACGAAATCTGTGCGTGTCACAACTGTCAAGGACTAAATTGCAAATAGCTTAAAAGAACTTGTACCTCTTTTGCATTTTTCAGGGATAGGGATAACCACGGGACTTTTATTCTTTTCAGATAATGTGGCTTGTGGCAGCAGAGTCCATTATTTATCGCCAGAGCATTACAATTCAACACATAGTGCAAAATTCGCAGTCCCGCGCTCAGTGGCAAATCATTTCAGTCAAAACCCGAGTTTACGGATGACTAATTAGACCACATTTCGATGTTTATAGGGAGCACAGGAACCTTAGTTTATAATTCATCTACAATATTTTCTAATCGAACAAGATATCCATGTGTAATGGTTTTTTTTTCCTTTATGGTAGTACTGTTAATTACCTTACACATGGGGGCAACCAGGACAGCACCATCCCAGTAGTCAGGTTTCTTTCTGTGAAGACAAAGAGCCATAGCCCCTCCCATGGATTCTCCGAGCAGGTATCTTATCTTCCCTCTGTTCTCTTTCTGCTCTGCAAAATTGTACAATATATATATATATATATATGATGATGATGATGATATAATCACAGTAGAATAAAAGTCCTTGGGAAAGAGAAGAAATTCAACAATAAAAACAATTCCCATACCACAGAGGCTTGTGAAATGGTTCGAGCAGTCGTCGACAACATCGTCGAAATTGTGGAACAAGCCCTGCAGCCCGTCCGACTTCCCGTGCCCCTCGTAGTCTATCCCATAAACGTCATAACCCGCATTCACCAGACGAATTGCTGTACCTGAACGAGATATAGGCCGAGTGCATAAAAGGCTTAACTTTTCCCCCCTCTTATTCATGGAAAATGAATGTTAATGCAATATATACACAGACTTTTCATGGTTATGCTGCATTCCATGCCGTAGCCATGGCAGATGAAGATAAGGGCCCTTGGGTCCCGATTCAATGGAAGCCATCGGCATGTGAAGAGCTTCAACCCTCGAGAGTTCAAGATGTACCCCTGCAGGATGTTACCATTCAAGGCATAATTCATCAGACAGTGTGAATGGAATGAAATATACATATATATTGAATTTCGCTCCTACAAGCTGACCTCTTCATACTTCACAGTTCCGATTTCATCCACCTGAGAACAAATGCGAAGCGAAGGGTGTAAAAGAAGCAAAACGGAACCACAGAGAAGTAGGAGATGAGATCGATAGCGAGACAAAACTTACCATATTATACAGATATGGATTTCTTAGAAAGCTCGAGAGCAAGAGAAGATCTGAGAAGAAAGATGGATGTTCGATCAAGAAGAACAAATAAAAATTACGATAATTATATGTGATCTGTTTGTTTTTGTTTTTTTCAGGTGGTAAAAGAAGAGGGAGAGATTGGGGGTGTAAGGATGGAAGAAGATATTGGAAGAGATGAGTGATGCTGATAATCTCGCATGGAAGTAGAGAACATGTGGAGGAGAGTTATTCTTCTTCCCAGGTGAAGGACTCGGCCGGCCCTCGTTCTCTTGAGCCTGTACAGACAAGGACCAGTATATATATATTTATATATCACATGGTGTGGTATCATGTTATGCATAGTTTTAAAAACCGGACCGGGCCGACCGGTTCGACCGAGAACCGGCCACTCACCCAGTTCGGTTCTTACAAAAAATCCAATTATAATTTAAATGAGGTCAAATCTAATTGAACCGGACGGTTCTCACTCGAACCAATAAATTCAATTGAACCGACGAGAAAACCGGTCAACTTAAAAATAAAAAAAAACTTATTATAATATACTTATTTTATTTTACTAGACTTATATTTATATTTTATGTTGAATTTGAGACTAATATTATAACTATATTAATGATTTTGATTATAAATTATAGTTAAATTAAAATATTATATCATTAAATATACGGTTCAACCCATTGAACCTCTGGTCCGACCCATGAACCTGTGAACCCATACCTTGACCAGTTCCCGGCCCGGTCCGGTTTTAAAAACTATGATGTTATGTAATTGGAATATTAGTTCTATATATTCTCCATTAAATATTGCCATATCATAAGCCCGAAAGAATCAAAGGTGAATGACTTATCATATATGTCATGCGATAAATTCGTCATGTAACATAAATTTATGCATTTTTCCCTGAAAATTGTGGCTTTTCTGGTCACTCTCCACTCCCTCACGGTCCAAAAGGAACAATGATTTATCATGGCATGGACTGACACTTCCATATCTGGGCATGTTTCTCTCGGCTCTTAGTGCACACACATCAGTGGACCTTGGATTTGCTCTTCTTCTTCTTCTCCTTCGTCTTTTTTGTGTCCCTTTCAATTGGGAAAATCTCAAAACACAAATAAATCATCTCCAAGCGATCGAGAAAGACGGTCACTTTCTACAAGAAGTGATTTTCTTACCATCAATGTTCCAAAAGCGACTGGTAACATAAACTTCCAGTGTGTCCTTTTCTGTTTTAGAGATTTCGATAACATATACGATCTTCCTAACCCATTATGAGTATTATGAATGAAATTTATATAATGAAAATTTTACTTTATCTTAAATCTAAGTTAATATTGACCAATTATATTTTCTTTATGTTGAATGTTTCGAAAGCAACTAATAGCCTGAATTTCCAGTGAGTCCTTTTCTGTTTTAGAGATTTAGATAGCATATATGATCTCTTAACCAATCTCAGGTCCTAGTAGGAAGTATATCGAGACTTATGTATGAAATTTGATGTAATGAGATACCAAATTAATGTATCCTAAATCTGAGCTAATATTGGTGAATTATATTTTCAGATGCCAAGAGATATATGAAAGAGGTTGAGATAGAAACGACAATCTACCTACACATTTAATACCTTAATTGCCGTCCAAACGAACCCTGCCCACCTTCTTTTGGATTCTTCTACATAAATTCAGTATTTAATTTTAAAAGCTGCTTTCATGAGATGATGACATCATCCACTCCTGTTCTTCTACCTCTACCGTTGACAGTGCAAAATCAGTGGTTTAAATAAATAAAAAAAATGAAAAAAGAATATTATACCATTTTCGGCTTTCCTATCATTCAATCCTACTTTCTCGATTCTAGACGATGCTACGGGCTAAGCCCATCTAGCCCATTCAGTGGGCCAGTAATTAGCCTATATTTATTGGGCCTCGTTAGGCCCAAGTGAGTACATAGGCCCATTGCTGATCAAAGCCCGCAAGAATAAGCAACCGCGCTATATATGACCCTAAACCCCACACCGCACTTCACCGTCTCTCCCGCGCTAGGGTTTCTTCTGTTGTCGCAGGGGCAGCCGTCGCCACTCGGGGATCTCGAAGGCGCACCAATGGGTACCGATCGACCTCTATCTGCTTGTCAGACCTTATTTCGCGTCCGTTGATGACTCGCCTTCGCTTCTTCTTCTTCTTCTTCTTCTTTTTCCTTTATTTTATTTGCTGTTCATCTTTATCCTTTTTTGCCTGTGAAGCGAGGATTAAGGTGCACGAGCTGCGACAGAAATCGAAGGAGGATCTGCTGAACCAGCTGAAGGACCTCAAAGCTGAGCTTGCTCTACTCCGCGTGGCTAAGGTCACTGGGGGCGCCCCCAACAAGCTCTCCAAGATGTAAGTGGCTGCCTTTCGGTCTTGCATTAATGCATCGAGTGGAATGTTAAAAGTATCTCAGCCCCTACTCTACTTTAATTACGTCTGTGATTGATCTGATAGTATTAGCAGATATTCATAATTGCTTGTATGGGTGACTCGGTGCCTCAGCTGAGTTTAGGGAATGTACAATTTTCTCTCCATGCATTTCCCTTTGATACTCCATTTTTCGGCAAAATGAATTAGTTGGACTTGATGCGGTTCCTCTGTGAATGAGATAAAGCCTTGTCAGGTCTGGTAGTTATTGCATTCGGGGTTTCTGCATTATGTGTTTGGTGTATCTTGGGAGAATGTGCCGACTGGCTCACATTTGGAATGCAGTTTGATGTTTTAAATTGTTTAGACACCTTCTGATGCTTCATTTTGTTGACTGCTGAGTTGTTCTTCAGTTGTATCTGTTGATAGTTCACCTTTTTAGCTTTGCTCATCAGTATCTTCTGTAGTTTCTTTTGATAGGCAAGGTGGTTTTTTTCTTCTTCAGAAAGTACTTGAGCTATGATGATTGATGGATCGTGAATTTGCTGTTTTTGAATCAATCAATGCAGAAAGGTGGTAAGGTTGTCAATTGCCCAAGTGTTGACCGTCATCTCACAGAAGCAGAAGGCAGCTCTGAGGGAAGCCTACAAGAATAAGAGGTTCTTGCCCCTAGATTTGCGTCCAAAAAAGACCAGAGCTATCAGAAGGCGGCTTACCAAGCACCAGGCAATGCTTCTTTCTGTATATAATGATGTGACTTTTCTCATTCTTTGCTGCACTTTATGTCTTAAGGAAATGGAGTTCTGATTTTTGGCCTTATCTTGTTTGTTGAAGAACTCTGTCAGCCCCCATTATGCCTAAGTCTAGATTTCTTGTTGTATTTTTCTTTTTTAATGCAGGTGTCTTTGAAGACAGAAAAACAGAAGAAGAAAGAGATGTACTTCCCCCTGAGGAAATATGCCATCAAGGTGTAGGTATCTTTTCTACTGCCTAGGGTGACTTCAGGTTTGATTTCAGTCCATCTGTTGTCAGTTTTGGATGTCTATGACTCAAATCTTTCCTTCTCTCTGATGTTGTCTTTAGACTTGATATGTCGTGAGTTTATCTCAGAGCTCTATTGTCATTTTGCCATCTACTAGAATTTATGCCAATCGCCATAAAAGATTGGCTGAGTTTATCTCAGTTTACTGATCTCAATATTGGATCTGTCTGGGGTATATTTGGGTACAATCAGATCTGAAAATAAAAGCACAAAATGAAGAGAATTGCTTTTGCAGAGGTCTTATGATTCTTCTCCCTTACATAGATGAGTAATATTCAATGAAATTATGAGAATTGTGATGATTGCTCGTGATAGACAACAGCATGAGGAACATGCGGGAAATTGTTATCTTGAGGAAGGATCATCTACAATATGTCCTGGATTAGTCTTTAGAAATGACGGATGAGTAGATCATAACGAATCATATTTGGAAGGGGGAAAACTGCGTCCTCTCTTCATAGAGAACGTTCCTCCTCTCTGATTTCGTGTATTTCATGCTCTCACCCACTGAAGAGGATTTTTCATTTTTTCCTTTTTGGTTCCCGAGGCTGATTTCTGTGAAAGAACCCTGCTTTTCTCATGTCTCCCGTTTTTGCTTTAATTGCCCACCTGATCGTGCTCATTTTTCTGTCCTAATCGATCAGATGTCGTCATGTACGGTTGACCAACCCACTATTCATATTCTCTGAACGGCTAGCTATTCCGGTGCATTCAGAACGCCTGGCATGTCGGATCAATGCTGAGAATATCCACATGGGTCCGGCTGGCCTTAGATTTTGTTCATTTTATCTTCTTTTATGGAAAGTCTAACATGAATAGTAAAATTAGGCTGCAGCTAACCTAAACACTTGGAGATGGTCTTCCACCTCCTTCTCTCGAGTAATATATAAGATTCGAGTTTTATACTTTAGCAAACTGACATGGCCCGGTCCGAATGAGTTGAGCCGCCCCCACCGCGGGATCTATGAATATTCAATCAATCTTGCACTCGACAAGGAAACACTTGAAATGAGCAAGCAATTTAAACATATGTAGATGTCAAATGGTACCGAGGAAACAACTCATTCGGATGATAAAAAATTAAGTAATGATTTTAGACTTGGGAGTGTGTAACTTGTATGATGTGATTAATCGCCACATGCATATAATACGTACACACGACTACGCGCAGAAACTTCCTAGTCGAGAGA
The DNA here is from genome assembly GCA_900174645.1 of Sonneratia alba. NCBI lineage: Eukaryota > Viridiplantae > Streptophyta > Magnoliopsida > Myrtales > Lythraceae > Sonneratia > Sonneratia alba. Next base: position 3,284,921 of record FWPY01000030.1, read on the forward strand.
AATCTACGAGTTTGGTGAGGGGAGGATGGGGGAGTTGGGAATTCCTGTCGTGCCATCTGGGTGGTCCGTGTCATTTAATTCAGTTTGGTGTACCGAAGTTGACGAGCTTGCACTTCTCTCTTGTCCATCCAGGGCACATATAGTTGAGGTCGCCGGCCCCGTAGCTCAACCAACTACACATACATACACAACAAATATAATGCCCATGTGTATGTGTAAGTCTCCTTCTTCTTCTTCCTCCTAGGACTATCTGAAGATCGATCTCGTGCTGGGAATTGACAATCTAATTACCGAGGCGTGGCTACGGCAAAGATGTGCGCATCGACACACGCTCTTCGCATGAATTCCCGCATTCGACACGAAACTAGTTATTAGAGAAACCCAACGCGACCTCGATCATTATTGTTTACTAGCTAGTTGACGACGATAATATTTTCCCGGGCGAATTAAGCACACGGAAATGAGTTAAAAGCACCGACTACCACATTCGTGCGGTTTATGTTCGGATTAGTTGGTCGATAATGACGCGGGAAGCCCCGACGGACACCACCGAACATGACCTGTGTATACTATTGCTGTCATCTGTACCATGAAACGACGGCAGCGCTCTTTCTGCTTTTGTGTTCTCCGACAGGTATGATTTAATTCTCTCTCGAGATTTCCCGTGCGAAAGCTTCTCTGGCTAATTACTGCTGCCTTCACCTCCATGGCACTGCCAAACTGTGTCTGATGCGTTTGCCTCTCGATTTCGGCACTTTGTTTTTTTTTCTGCTGGCAAGTATGTCGGGGCTCGAAGATTTATTACGATGAAAGCTCAGTGGGAGAGGAGTTGGAAGGATCGATCAATCCTTGAGAGGACGAGAAACGTACGGTAGTGTCGGGCTGTTAAGGTTTACAGCACACGCATGGTAATAAAGGATGGACAGTCGCCTGCCTGTGCACCGTTGGATTGAGATTATGGGCCAATGTTCACGGAAAACTGGATAAAAGGAGAGAGACAGTTGATTCGAGAATCGACATTAATCCTATCATATGCATGCACCGAGCAAAGAAGATGATGAGAAATGACTTATTTGATATGTGTATAACAGTTTCACATTGTGATGCATGCAGACTGTTCATATGTAGTAGAAAAAAAAGAAGAAGAAGAAGAAGAAGAAGAAGAACCAATTCACCAGCTTCCGGAAAGGGAAGACAACATAGAAGTCATCAAAAAACATTAACTTAACTAACTATAATCCGTGAAGAAATGCGTTCATCGATTGCTTGAGTTACCTCCTCTTGTTCTTGCTCCCTAGCAGGAGGGAGAAGTAGAACAGAACCCTAAAGAGGAAGCCCCAGGCGACGGTGATCCACAGGCAGCTCCACTTGCTGAGGTCCGTGACGCCTTGCTGCTGGAGGATGTTGGTCCCGGTGGTGAGGCACGTCGAGCTTGTGATGCTCATCCCGAGCGTGTTGCTGATCGTCTGCAGCAGCCTCACCTTGAGCGAGTCGGGGACTGCCCCGAGGGGGGTGGAGTCGAAGATCTGGGTCCCCCTCACGAAGCACTTGGCTGGGTCCGAGAACTCGTTCCGCAGCACCGCCTCGTAAGGGTACTTCACGAGCGAGAGGTAGTGGAACCATATCCAGTAGGGTGGGATCCGATCCCGGTTTATGAAGAAGCCGCTGAAGAGGAGGAAGTAGGCAAGGATGGCGACCACGATCGTGTACCCAAGCATCACGTGCGGCACCACCCCCGAGAGGAAGGTGACGAATGAGCTCCCCGCCCAGAAGGATGCGAAGATTATGAGGAAGTAGAAGACGAAGCCCTTGAACCCACCGTCGAGGCCCACCGCCCAGAACGTTGTGGCCGAGAACGCCAGGGACAGGAAGACGAGTGAGGGGAGGGCCACAAGCGAGTGGGAGAGCACGTACGATGATCGGCGGTAGGCGTTGTAAGCAGTCTCCCGCATGAAGATGTAGCGCTCCTGGAGGAAGACCGGGAGGGCATCTGCACACGTATAGAAGGTGGTCGACATCGCGAAGGCGAAGAACCCGAGCCGCTCCTGGACCCCCTTCGGGGAGTTGTCGAGCCGCCAGAACATGGTGGCGAGGATGAACCCCGTGACAAGGACCGCCCCGAGGCGGATCCCGAACAGCTCGGGCATCCTCCGGGAATTCGTTACTGACCGCTTGGAGAGCACTGCCATCTCAATCCAGAAGGGGTTCGCGAACGTGGGGACCATCGGGGTGGCGCCGCCGGAAGCAGCATCGTTCACATTGGTGGCGCCAGAGACGAGCTTGCCACGGGAGATGCTCGCGCTGATTGCCTCCTTCAATGACAGCCCCTGGGCCGTGTCCGGCTCAGGGACAATGGCGGACCCTCGGCCGGTATTCTTGGTGTTGTTCTGCCATGACTTATTGAATTCGACCAGGCTCTTGGTCCCCCCAGGGGAGCCCTCGAGCTCCCGGATCAGGTCCAGGGCGAACTCAGTGCGGTTCTCGTTCTCGGGTATTGGGTGCCCAAACTCAGCGAAGAACATGGGCAGGTTCGTGGGGCGTCCGCTGTAGACGGTCTGGCCTCGGGAGAGGAACAGCAACCGATCCAGCAGCCCGAGGATACGATAGCTGGGCTGGTGAACAGTCATGATCACGATGCTGCCACTCTGGGCAATGCGCTGCAGAACCTTCACCACCATGAAGGCGCTTGTGGAGTCGAGCCCCGAGGTCGGCTCGTCGAGGAAGAGGATGATCGGGTCATGGATTATGTCGATCCCAATGGAGACCCGCCTCCGCTCGCCGCCTGAGACCCCGCGGTGGCCTTCGTCCCCAATCACGGTCTTGGCGGCATTGCGGAGCCCCAGCTGATCAATGAGAGCCTGGACTCGTAGCCTCTTCTTGGACTTGGACAGGGTCCGAGGAAGCCGGAACTCGGCGGCGAACATCAAGGTCTCCTCCACAGTGAGCATCGGGAACAGCAGGTCGTCCTGCATCACGTAGGCTGAGATCACCTTCAGCAGCCTCGACTCAAGAGACTCACCATTCAGTGTCACGGTTCCGCGGAGTGACCCCTTCGCGATCCTATTAGCTAACGCGTCGATGAAAGTAGACTTTCCGGAGCCGCTGGCCCCGAGCACCGCTAGGATCTCCCCGTCGCGTGCCTCTCCGGAGATGTCGTCCAGGAGGGTCTTCGTCCGCGAGAAAAGGTTGATCGGCTCAGCCACCGCGGCGGCAGCTGGCCCGAGGCGTGGACGAGCCCCCGGGAGGAGGGAAGGGAGGGTGAACTTCCGGCGCACCTTGACGCTGTAGCTGAGGTTGGCGAACTGAAGGACGAAAGGAAGGGCGCGGGGGACTCCGGTGGTGCTGCTGGAGCCGTCGCTGAGGTCGAGTACGTCGAGGGCGTGATGGTGGACAGGGGTCTCGCCACCGTCCCCGGTGGCCTCCTTCCGGACGTCGCCGACTCGCTTCAGCAGCTGGCCGAGCGTCGGCGAAACGGTAGGGCGCGAGGACCTGTCCTGCTGAACCTCCGGCATGGCGGCGGCGGCGGCGGCTGCGAAGAAGGGGAGAGAGTCCCCCGTGGAATGAGAGACGACAGAGAGACTCATGTCCTCCGCGACAACACGCGACATTTATCGTATGAAAAGAGGAGAGAGAGAGAGAGAGAGAGAGAAAGCAGAGAGGGGGCGTCAATTAACGGCGTGAGACACGGGGAGACGGGTTTTGCATTTCATGGGACGAGTTCTTTCTCGCCGCCTGGAGCGAGCAGCAACTCTCTCGCTGACGGCGTTAGGATGATGTCTGATATTGGGGGGAGAGAGAGAGAGAGCTCTGCCTTTGAGTCAAGGGCCTTTGGGATGAATGCATCGCACATAAATGAGATATATAAATTATAGATAGAGAGAGAGAGAGAGAGAGAGAGAGGAGGGTCAGGGAGAGGTGACCTACGCGCTCCTAATATTATGCTGGTCTATATACGTTTCTGAAAATGTGTAGGGTGTGGGGAGGGCCATACACGTGCCACGTGTTCTACTCTTTGTGAGAGAAAAACTGTGTGTACAGCCGGATGGTCCATCACCCATATATGTTATAAGGAAACAATCTATTAATATGCCTTGCGTGGATAAATCCCTCGCACGACACGCTAACAGAGAAGGAGGAGCGGCGAATATTAGATTGAATGAGAGGGATTTCACTTTGTGGATTCGATTTACCGTCTTATTCGAGGGAAAGGCATTAATTGATAAATCATAAATGGGTGTTGCTCAATCGACCACCAAGAAGGAATTGTTCATCGATTTTATGTTTCCGACACGTGGATTGAGAAAGTGTGAATTAATATTTGCTATTTCGAGTAAATGAGTGTCAAGGCTTCATGGATTCTTTACTTAGTTGATGATATGACTCAGTTATCGTCACCGCAACCCCAAATTAATCAATATTGTGAACAAATTCTTAATAGGCGTCATCTCTCTCTTTTTTTTTTTCACAATTATTCCTGGAAGCCCACCTCACCAATTGATCTCACGAAATAGGAAAATATTATCCGAATGGTTGTTATAATTTTGATAGTTAGAGCAATTTTTTTTTTATACTCTCTGTTCCCTTTTTTCCCCCACCTTAATTTTTGAATTCGTCTGATTGTTTGGAAGATTGGGCAGGTAGGTTTTGGTCGTTGATCTACTGTTGGTGTGTATGACTATGACCAGGGGACCTTGAGCTTGGAAATGTGGAGGACACTGACCAGCCCTTGGAGTTGGCTCTTCCTTCATTCAAATTTGAATCCATAAAAGTAATCTGCAGGACCGAAGGAAAGCAGGGGATTCTGCTCTGCTTAGCTCAAGAGAAGTTGGCGATTACTCTGCACTAACAAAGTTTCCAGTGGATTCGAAGTTATTGGGGAAATGCTCCGTGGCTAGTAGCTACTGGGAACCTAAAGCAGGTAGCTACCCCACATTAACCTTATCGGCACAAAAGAAAGTTGAGCCTGCTAACATTTAGAGTTACGCCATAGAGTCACTTTCCAGAAGCAAATGCAGTCCCGGGGCCAAGCCGGCAATCGATTTGTGTAAAGCTTTCCGTGTCCATTATTAGCCCTAACTCGAACCCCTACAAAATTGAGTAGTCCCATATTTCCTTTCCTTATGATGTTCCAGGACAGCTGTACCACCGATAACATCGAATGACTACGTTTCATTTGCTGATGGGCATGGAAGGTTAACCTCCGTGAAGGGGAGATCTTGAAGTAAGATGGCAACCCGAAAGGGCAAAACAAGTAATTAAGGAAGCGGAGGATCACAAGAAAGTAACATTATGGAGATGGGGGGCTGATGGGTAGTTAAATTGCAGATAGGCCACACACACAACAAACTCCATAGCCTGCAACCAAACTTTTACCAACAATAGTGCGGAAAAAATGGTGGGCAGTCGTGAACAGCTACACAGACAGGCAAAGTAATGTAATACCTGCATTTAAGTCAAAACTGACAACATGGGGAGAACATGGGCAGTTTTCTTGCAAGCTTCGGTTTCCCTCTCGTCCACTCCACTGTTCCACAGTCAAACTTCTTAATGCAATTCCCACTGGCATTACCCGAATTAGGAGGAAATACGCCGATGCTGTTCCGCTCCTGCATCACATTCCCGTGATTTCATGATGTAGCAACCAGGACATCTGGGTCAGTCGAAGCAGAACATCTGTGCTGGATCCAATGCATTGACTAATATCAACCCTACAGGATATCTTAGTATAATCCAAACATCAAGTAAACAAGCCAATTCCCCACATAGGAGGGAGAAACAATTTGAATGATAATACTTTTTAAATGACAGAACCATGCATGTATATCTTATTTTAAGAAAAAGGGACCAAGTCAGGGCTTGTACTCAACTTACAAGTTACCATATAGAAAGAACTATATAAATTGTGAGAGTTGGATCTTATCATTGTGAATACAAAATAGGGAATGGTAATGGAAACAAGCTTCTTGGTTGGATACAACTAAACCAGGGTTCAGTGAGATTCATGAACAAGCTTCTCTCCAAAAGCTACAAGCATTCAAAGATGGACCCAGAAGACGACAGTAGCAGCTGTCAAGCTCAGTAAGTTTTTTTTTTATGTTTACTTGCAACTGCCTGACAAAGGATCCAATATGGATCCTCCGCTTTCGTGCCACACCATACAACACTAACGTGGTCAAAATACATGTAATCACCAAGTGGGTTCCTTCTCTCCCTCTCAAACTATCCTATGATTCATATCACAATCCAGCCAAAAGTTTGCAAAAACAATGGGTCGTATATAATTACAGTCTAACAACCCAGATATCGCCACAGAAGCGAGCCGATAGAAAGAACCAAACAAGAGAGCAAAGTCAAATCAGGTGATAGAGCAAAACAAATCTCCAGCTTTGTCTTTAATATGTCAATACATTCTTGAACGTGAAAGCACTACTAGCAGAAATAAGGCAACATAAAGTCAGTCATGTAGTGAACACATTTCAGTAGAAAAGTGACACTCTTTAAGAGGCTAATATTTGATGGGCGGTGGTGGTGTTGTCAACACTTGTATAGCAGAACTGGAAGTATCCATGAAAGGATAAGATACAGAAAATTAGTTGCAGGGTTCATCATATCATCCAAAACCTCCATCATGTTATGGAAGGGTCCAGGCTACACTATAAGGTCTGCCTCTCTCCCACCATTTTTTTTTTTTTTTGTCATGGTGTTTATTTGACGAGAATTCATCTTTAGCAACTCATTGTAAGGCAATCCCAAAAATCCACAATAACAAGAACAAGCACAGAATCTAGTATATTGATTACTGCAAAAATTATTTGATATGGAAGAATACTTAACTCAGGAATCCCCACAAGAAAGAACCGTTACCTCCAGAACATCTATCAATTTTCATTCTCTGATCTACATCTGATCTTCAGAGAAGTTGACAGCAAGATCCCAGTAATGGCCTACTCCGGCATCAGCAAAGACTTTCCTGGCAGCAGCCTGAGTCATGCACTCGTGAATGAAGAACCTATTAAAGCAAGGTTTAGCTACACTTCCCTGCCACACTAGTAAACATTTATTTACTGGCTTGTCCACATCGTCTTCCTCATCCTCGTCCTCATCCTTCACAGCAACAGCCCAGTTTATGCGTCGGAGCATGAGCTTTCCATATCTCTTGATGGATTTAGTCCCACCCTCAACCACCACCACATTAATGCCTTCGGATATCACAGCACAACCAGTCAAGCGATTCTCCTTTGCATTCACATCAACCTTATACTGGGTCTGCTTGTGTGACAGATCATTAATCTTGTAGACAGACACAAAAGTTTCAATAGTATTAGGATCATCAAAAAGCTTCCTCTCCTTCTTCTCCCGCCGCTCAGCAGGAGTAAGCTTGCGTGCAATGTTCCTGTCTACATGGGCCCGTTCACGCTCAGCAGCTGCTGTCTGGATCTCCCTCTCAAGCCTCGTCGGATCTTGGGTTGCTTCAGAACCCAGGACTTTCATTAAATTGCTCATTTTGACTTTGGGCTTTGGGGGTTCTATCAGGCCTTGTCGAATCATCTCCTGCCTTTCCTTTTCCCGTGCTAATCGCCGCTGTGTGCGCAGTTTCTTCTGCTCCTTCTTCGTTAACTTCAGGGGCTGAGGTGGTGGAGGTGCAGGCTCTGCAGGAGGCTCAATTGGGCAAGGGTGCTCAATATAGATAGTGATCTTTTCTATCTTCAATTTGTCTTCACCAATCATTCCATCATTTACTTCACCATAAGTACCAAAATGAAGAATAGGCAAATCCCTAGTGAATTATCTCGATGTCAGAGATGTATAGTCATTAAAAATAAATTAATAAACAAAATAAAACAAAACAACCACCATAATATAGTATCCTTAACAGAATGAATTTAGATTGAATATGAAAAGGTAGAAATAAAATTAAGATTTCACCATCATAAAATGCATGCCTGAGCTTGACAGCATTAAAAAAACAATAGGTTTATTAGAAAACATCAAAACATCTTATTGTCAGTCTGAGCTTACCACCATTCAACTTCCGGAATTTCTTCTTTAGGTTTTTCTTTGATGATAACTCTCTCAGACACTTCAATCAAGTTTGGATTGATATCTAGTGTAGCCTTAGCCTTTGCCAACTGAGCTTGCTTAGCTTTCTGTTCTTTCGCTCTTGCTTCTCCAAATTGACTCTAACAAAAGTAGGAACAGCTCAGTTAATCACATGACATTATGTAAGATGTAACAAAAGGAGGAGAAGCAAAGGCAACTGATGAGAACCTTAAACTTCATCATTTCTGCTTCTTTTGACCATTTTCCTTCCTCAACAAACTGAAAACTCATCCTCTTGGGTCGGAGAAGCTTGTTTTTATCAATACCCATCCGTGCATCGAAGTGAGGATTTGAATCCGGATCGACATCTAATTCAGGTTTAAGAATTTGAAAGGCTTCTTTCTTTTGTTTGTTGATATTGACCTGAAACATAGCATTGAAAGCTTAAGCAGAATGTATCCAGTGATAATCACTAGAAAAATTTCAAAAGTATTAACAAACCTTGAGAGTGCTCAAGTTGCTCAGTTTGGTTGTGTTCACAACATTTCCATGCTCATCAATCTCTCTGCCAAGTGCATCTAATCGAAGAACTGGGGCCTTTGTAGGCTTCTGTGGCATAGTAACTTCTGTTGTTACTTGTCCAGGAAACAAGTTGATAAGAGGAGCAAACTGTGGGTCCTGATGGAATCCCATCTTTGCAGCAAGCTCCTGTGCACGCTTCACAGCTTCATAATTGGGTATAGTTGCCATGCCAGAAGCAGTCAAATAACTGCCTGAAGAAGGCAACACAGATGGTGTGGCGTCGGCTGGTAAGGTGGATGAACCAGACACTATATCAGATGCAGCAGGCCAAGTGGAAGTAGAGGAAGGCACTGCAGCCCCCTCCTTCCCAACCATTTGCAGGGTACCATCTGTACTTGAGCTCGCACCTTTTTTTGGCTGCAGAATCACGGTATTCATGATAAGTTTTTATAGATAAAGAAACAAAATAGGAAGAACTTGAAGGCAGCTTTCAGCCTAATATAATCAAAGAAATAAAATTTTCTCTTTACTGGAATCATACCAGAGGAATCTTCTTCAGCTTTTCTGACAATTCTTTTTGCATTTGCAAGGCTTTCTTAGCTTTTGCTAAGACATCAAGAGATAAACTTCCACTTTTGGCTGCAGCTGGAGATGTCCCATCTGTACTATTTTTGCCAGGAACCTCATGAGATCCGGTAATACTAACTCCCTTATTTTCATTTGTGGTAGAAATTGAAGATACCTTGGTAAGGAAGGAATGGTTAGATGTTAAAGTAGTATTGCTGTTTGACGTCGTAGTTGACAATGCAAGAGCTGCACCCTGTGTTAGAATATGATTGCTTAGTCAAATAACTAATAAATGATTTATAAGAGCTTCCCCTGGGGTAAAAAACCTAGTCCAACAATATAGTAAAATGAAAGAAAATCCTGCATAAAAGATGAACAAAGTTAAGTAAACCAGGAGACTAGTCGATCATTGTTTGGCTTATGTTGACATAAGATCATTGAAAGAGCATAGCAAACATCATCAGGGGAGACACACAGACACAGACAAAGAGAGAGAGGGAGAGAAAATGGAGGCCTGGGGCGGGGGAAGGTGGTGTGGGTGGGGGCCACGGAGAGAGAGAGAGTGATGTCTTCAAACTAAGTTTGTACCTCTAACTGATATATATGTGTATATATATATATATATACACGTACATTTCTGTATGTAAATGTGCAAAAAGACTGGCAGAGCTTCAATTAACTTGTGGCCTCAATACATGACATGCTTAATGGTCTTTAGATACAACCTCTACAGGAGACTCAGTCATCTGTACTGAATGCACTCTCCCAACTCTCTGAGTTTACCAAACTATTGCATCTTATCTTGACTGAGGGTTTCTAAATGTCTTTTCATGGTAAGTTGATGGAACTAGCAACTTCATATCCAATAGCAACACATGTGCGACTCTAATTGAGGCTCCGTAGAGAATTCCCACCCTAAAGATGGGCTATTCTCTCAGATATCACAGCTCGAGACACAACATCGTTGCAGTAGTTTTAACAGTTTAACACTAACGTCATAATTACCTGTCTATCAATCCTTGAACTACAGAATAAAACCCGCTATAAGAAAGCTGAAGTTCTAGCTTAAACCTTTCATGTCAACTAGACACCCAGCAACTGCTATTTGTCCAATACAGTATACATGAGAGATGCGTAACAGGTTATAACTAGATCTGGATATACAAGTCTAGAAACTACCAATCGAACAGCAATTTTGAATTTCACACTGCCAGTTAACTAACAGCATAGAACATGTGATTTACAGGGCCAGAAGATAACTCACATTTTCAGCCACGATACCACCATTCCCAGTAACTTCATCCTTCATTTTAATTTCTACATTCACGCTTTTGCCACATTCAACTCTTTCAGAATACTCTTCCTTTACCTTATCCTCAAATCTCCTCCTCTCTCTCCTCTCCTCCAGATCACCATTCGCATCATCAAAACGCCTCTGCTTCTTCTCTCCATCGGAAGCCGCAGCTCTCTTTCCCACCCCATCGGATCCTTCGTCCTCATACCTCTCCCTATCCTTCCTCTTGTGCTTCCTCTCCACGGACTCCCCCCAACGTCATACGACCTCTCGCGATGCCTCGCCCTCTCATCTCGGCCCCCATCCTTGTCATCCCGCCAGTCCCGCGACCTGCCCCGTTCGTCGTCCCTCGAATCGTGGGACCTCTCGTGGTCGCGGGAGCTCTCCCTGTCGTCGCCGCGCTTGGACCTGTGCTCGCGGTGGTGATGACGATGCCCGTCAGAGTCACGGCGCTTGTGCTGTTCACTGTCTCGACCATCTCGGCTTCGCTTGCTGCTGCTCGATTTCTCCATTCTAGGGTTTCGGCTCGCCCGATCTCTCTCTAACCTTCCCCTGGAAGGCTACGAGGCCTAGGAGGCGCTCCTCAAATTTAACATATGATTATTAAGTTTTTACTTTTCCATAATTCCCCCTGAATTTTTCATTATTTTCCGATTAACCCAAATAGTTTTACCTATTCTAATTTATCTCATTCAGCTATTCCTTAATTCAAACATAAATTAATTTGGCAACTTCTTGTTCACAACTCCTTTCCTACCCTACTAAACTCTTGCTTCCTTAATCACTCGTTGTGCATCCTCCTTATTGATGAAATCCTAAAGAAGTCCGAGATTCTGATGAATCGATCAAGCATTAATTCAAAGAGTTGCTTGCTGTATTATCATATTCTCGTTTTTTTGGATCTTCCTTTTTCTAGATATATCAATATTGGACTTGATTCTCGCAGAATTCGAAATCTTCTTAACCCAATAAAAAGTAATGAAGATGATTAAGACACTATTTAGGAAGTTTATTTTTTAAAGATCTCGATTGAATTTCTCGAAAATATTTTATTGGTTTTCATATAAGAAGTGCCCACAGGCTTCTAAAAAAAAGCCACAAAATTCTCTATAACTGTATAACAATATTGAGCACCCATCAAAGCAATATCATGGTAACTTGTCTTATGATTTCTCGTAAAACTCTGCGGCACAGAGTGGTACAGTGCCATCTATAGACTCCTCGATTCAACCCACCATTATCACTTCGCATGGACCACGATCAAGATAGGGAACTTGATAATGTGCAGCAGCATCTCACCACAACCCGCTTCTTTGGAAGATCTATCTCGTGTCTCGTACTACGTGGTTCCACTCCAGAAGGACTCTGAATGATTGATTCTCTTGAAGCTCTTCCTTTTCATCATGAATGATCCGCTAAAGTTGGAGTGCAATGAAAGATTGGCGTAATATACGGTTGCCTCTTAGACTTTTGGGTATTTATAATCTTAATCCCGTACTTCGAATTTGTTAGCTCAAGTCCTCTTATTAATTGATTTCACAAAAACTGACTTTTATTGTATTTTATTTATTTTTAGTCCTTCAAGTTTGGAGAAAATTCGATGGCCTCAAAATATTCAAAATAAAGAAATAAAAGAGAAAGAGGGTTATCCAATAGATGCAAAACAGAACAGACAATCAGAGGGACTGAGAAGCTGAGCAGCGAGAATGGCTACCGTGCCGTCATCCTCATCCCTCCACCTCTCCACCGGCTTCCCCTATCCGCTCGCGCCGTCACCGCGTCGGTCTCGCACGCTGAGGCCATCCCTCCTCTCCCTCACCCCTCGGGCTTCCTCCGACCCTGAGAACACTCCATCTGCCGAGCCGGAATCCCAATCCGAGTCCGAGCCCGAGGCGTTCGAGAACCGCCTCTCCCAGGTCCGCCTCCGGTACAGGAGCGGCACGGGGAAGAAGGCGGAAGTCAGGAAGGTGAAGAAGAAGGGGGCCACTTCGGGTGGAGGCGCTGGGATGTACCTGCCCCAGTGCCGCTGAAGGAGCCTGCGTCCGAGGGGATGAAGGTGGGCTTCGGGTTCAGCCCGTACAGCGAGAGGATCAACGGGAGGGTAGCAATGCTAGGTCTGACCGCGCTGGTGCTGGTGGAGCTGGCGACGGGGAAGGGAGTGATCAGCTATCACACGCCGGCGATCATCCTGATCCAGGTCTACTTCGTGGCGGCTGTGGGGGCGCTGTTCGTCAAGTACGAGAAAGAGAAGGTCAGCGTTTGGCCTCAATCATCCTCCGACAAATGAGGATCCAATTCTTTACTTCACATCCTCTGTTCTTGGAATGTATAATCCTTGCTTTGGCACTTGCTGAGGGTGAGAACTGAGAAGGGAAGAAATCCATCTTGTTCCGAGTCTTGTCGTCTCTCCTTCTCGAACTCATGTTTGGTGTGAGAAAATGTAAGCAGAACGTAAGCAAGCCATCGGACAAAAGCGTTTTGTTTCCCTTGCTTAAAGGAATGCCATGCCAAACCACAGGAATTGTTCAGAGATGGTCCTGGAAAAACCGACGGTTCATCGGCCGAGCCACGGTAAGTAAAAGCGAAGTGGCGGCCCGATAACTGAAATACTGCTAAGCGCAGAGTTTGACAAGAAGCAACCTGCGTATTTTATGACCAGTCGTCAGCAGAACAAAGTGCGTTTCCCCTATTATTCCTCTCCCAAGCTTCAGGTCCTATACATAAATTGCACTAAACAGTCTAGTAATGGCGCTGGAGCAACAACCCCTGCGAACCACTGCTGAAAAGCCTAGAACTCAAAGTTCGGGTCCGAGCATCTCCAGGGGGTGGACACAGAGCCCGCTGTCCTCGTTTCAGTGTTACACGGTTACACCACTACATAAGAAACCTAACCGAGCAGTGCAGTGAGATCCCGAGAGTTCAGGCGTCCTTCTAGCTTTGAATTTCTTCCAAAAAATTGCTGCTCCCTATGAACACGGTGACCATCCCAGCTTTGGACTGACGCACCAGCAATTTCTGTGCTATGAAGATGCCCGAGCTAGAAAATCATCAACCGCAAGATTAGCATCCCCATGAGCCACCGCATCTTCAGGCTCGGGTATGTAGAGGCTAGATGAGGATGCCTGCAGAGAATTGCATGAAAAATCTTAAGACAGAAAAAAGAACCCGACAAACCCAGACTATCAGCTTGTTCGTGTCAGTTAGAAAGGAAGGAACTCTGTTGGTTTCCGCTTGAAAATTGAAGGTGTGATTTAAAATGGGAACTAGTTTGGAAAATAAGGAACTATAATGCATTTTCCTGTGGTTGTCACACGCAAGATGAAAAAACAGACAACCTAATTAATGGAGGTACTAACACATGAACATGAAAATAATAGCAAAAAGATGTGCAGCTTAGACTAAATCTTAGAAATTGAGGTACATTTGTAGCACAAAACAATAGAAGTTTTCAGTTCCCCTTTTCTAGGATGAAACAAAAGTATGAACTGCAAAGAAAGCAGAAAAGCAAAATTATTGTCCATGAAACCAAGTCAGATGCATAGCTTTATTCCTTAAACATTGATATTTGATAATGGGGCAAGCATTACCTTAGCATCAAGCTGCATTTCTCCATGGTTGTCAGTAACAAGACAGGCACCATGGGCTTTCAACCATTCCACACACTCTTCTAACACATCCTTTTCCTTCCCTTCAATTTCATCATTTGCAGATGAAGCACATGCAAAGCCCAGAACTTGACTGATATAAGAAACTGGGACAGTGGGTCGATATGACTTTGACATACAGCAAACAGCCTTATACCGCATCTTATCCGCATAAAGATCTGCAAATATAAAAATAACCTTGATATGTCAGGATCCTTCCCCCAATGTCCATAATTCTAGTCAAGGATGAAATGTTGAATATATAGCATGTACCCATAAGATAGGAATTCAAGTTGGGAGCCCTCTTGTATAGTTTGAAAAACATTATGTAATTCCCAGACGTTACAGCTGCCCGAACTGCAAGAGCATGCTTTACAGCTTCATCCTCTTTCGCATCACTTGGCAATCTGTAAAATACAAGTGAAAGAGATCAGCAGCTTAACTTATAGCAGTGAACTAATTTGGGGATAATTGAAGAGATGAGGATATGTGCTACTCAATGTATGGAGTTTACATTTCAGATGGTATACAAACCTTGACATCAATGACAAGAGGTCTCTGTAATTGTTAGAGTGCAAAATAACACAGAGCAAGCTGTAAGCAGAGAACTCCATGTGACAACCCTCAATCCCTTCAGCATAGAGGGTCTTCAGCTGTGATTGGCACTGAGAACACAGACAAGTATAAAACATTGACTACGTAAGTATGTCCATCTAATTCTGGACAGATGAAAATTGACTATATTTAACTCCAGGTAGACAAAGTAAAGCTATAATTCCTGGGAAATTTTCTGAATGAGGCCACCAACCTGATTGTATTCGGCCAAGTCGCCATATTCAAGGGCTAAACGGGCATGAGTTTCATAGACCTGCATTTCCACCCAAAGATGAGATGAAAATTGAATGTCTATGCAGCAATTTAAGAGGAAAAAAACATTATTTCAGTGAAAATAACGTTCTAAGAGAAAACTGGCTAAAAGAATAGGCAACAGGGAAGAACGGCACAAATTATTTCATATGCAACAAAACTGAAATGTTGTGAAGATTGGTCATTAGATATAATCTGTGAGCAAAGAGTGTAGAATACCTTTACAGTGAGTCGATTCCGGATTCGTTGAACTGTTAGATCTTGGCGAATCGACTTCAACTGATCACATTTATAAAGATAGTTCTTTTGTGAGCTTTGAACCATTGCAAGAGCCTTCTCAAGAACCTCTTCCGGCCTCACCTACAAAGCAACAATTTTCAATTAAGATTAAAAAGTCATGCTAGCTACATAAAACCATCATTCTTTTTTAGGATTTCTGACTAAAATATTCAAGACTTACAGTGGAAGGATCAGGAGCAGAGGTAAGGCGCAGGTAACGTTTCTCAATTTCCTGACAGGTCCCCCTAACAGTAAGGGCATCCCAGTCTATGTCTTCAACAGCCTCAGAGCTCCTATTGTCCAAGTTCTTACTGATTACCATGGCAGTAGCCCTTCTAGTATACAGATTTGCCAGTCCAGCATCTTTTGGCTTATGATGATGATTGAGTTCTGTCCGGTTTCCTTGTCCCCTCTCAAAGCGCTTGGAACGATTTTCCCGTTTCTTTCTTTCCTCTGGTGTATTTGCCAGTGAGCTAGCACTAGAATAATAAGACGACAAACTTTGTTCCTGGTCACTATCACTTGATGCATCACCATTCTCCATAACCGTTGGCTTATCAACAATTCTCTGCCTCTTAGGTGGCCTCTGAAACCTTGCAAAATTCTGGTCCATATTACAGAACATACTGTTCATTCTATCCTCCTTACTTTCAGAATCAACAACAAAAGGCTGCACATATCATACATAAGGTGAAAAACTTTCAGTATCTTTCCCTCAGGGTTTCAATGGCTAAAATTCTGTCAAATGGCATGTATGACAAAATGAATAGACCTTTTTTTCTCTTTGATTGGCCTGCTTCCATTCGCCATATTTTAATGTCTCAACAGCAACATGAGCTAACTTATTCTGTGGCTTCTCCCCGGGTAAAGGCTCCCACCTGCTTTTGGTCCGTCTAGTTGGACTTCTTTTGAAAGTTGATGCTGGCACCGGATACTGTACACTGCAGCATAAGAAAAGATACATATGGTTCATTGAGAAATGTCCAACAGCCTAAGGCTGGATAGACCAAGACATTAGGAAAATGGAATGCAAAATTATTGTCGTAATAGAAGCATCCTTTAATATCAAGCGACAAAAAGTCATAAAAAGCAATTGGAACCATTAGACATTTCAGAAGAATCAGAACACCATCAACACAGTTAAGTTAAACTTAAGAAAGAATTTGCAGGACAATAAGTACACACTACACAAGCATACACTTTATTAGTTTCATCCGCACTGGGCAGTGGGAAAAGAGGCTCAGTGTCCCAATCTCGCGTGTAAAGAGTACCATCAGCTGTTGCACTAGTAATCATCTGAGAAAAGAAAGTGCATAAGAACAATAATAAGTGGATATTCTGATGAATAAAACAGGACCAAATCTTAAATTTCACCCCAAAAAAAATGCTTTTGCAAATCAGTTCACTCTTCTTTCTTGATACCAAGAAGCTTATACTTGGTGGCTTACGGCATGCAAGAGACAGTCCTTTCTACCAAGGGAATGTGAAAAAGAACATAAGAAGTGCTTGAAGGATATTATTAATAAAACAAGCATGAATATAGTTTACCAGAGAAATGACCTACATAAACGGAATATATGTAAAAAGATATTTATGGAAAAAAATTAAATATAAGTCTGTAAAGGCATAGTATGACCCCGAAATTCATAGAATCCCGTGAGAATGGTTTAACCAACAGAAGACTGAACCATTGTGAAATGTCTCAACTCAACAAACCTCTTTCATGACTGTTTGACAAGCAGCTAGCTGCACATCATCTTTACAGCGAGCTAGAGCCCTCTCCACATACCCACGTAATGACTTTGGAAAAGCACCAGACTGCATAAATGAAAAACTAATTTGCATAAAAATAAATCCAGTACCGCAAGCAGTATTAAATCATGCTTAATTATGTTAGCACACTGTTTCCATTTTTGTATTTGATAGCAATATGATTTATCTTACACATTCAAAAGTCACAATTTCCAATTCACTATGTGATGTTCACTAGCCTTTCCTATTGGAAATTAAATGCATTGCAAGATCGCTCTGGTGGAAGATGGTGTAATTTCTAGGGATCATATAGTCCAAATAAAAGTAAATAGGCAGCTTAGCTAAATCTAGAACATAGCATACCCTAGACATGATTAACGTGTGATCCAAAAATAACAGAAGAGGAAGTCAAATATAATTCAGATATTTGTCCTCTATACTAGATAGTAGATACTGCCCTTAGGAGAATCTTCTACCTTGCATGATGAATGCAGTTTTAGATCAATAAGGACAAATCTCAGCTAGACATAAATAGCACACTGTTACATGCTATAATTGGAAAACCAAACTTTCACAATAATGCAGAAAAGCAAGTAACCTCACCTTGAGTGCAGTATCAGAGGCATCATTAGACAACACTTTATCACTTGGATTTGGCAGAGAAACACTGATATAAGCGGGTTTTGTAGCTGTACTGGTCCCAGAGCCAGCCTTATCGGTTTTGGCTAAACCCAGACCCAAGTTAGAAACAATTCTAGGATTTGTCTGAATCTGGAATTTGCTTACCCTTCGTGAATCTAAAGATGGAGATGCTTGGAGGGTATTGTGAAATTGATTATTTTGGGAAACCTGATGAGCAGTATTATATTGCAAGTTGATTCCTTGAGGACTAGCAATGGCACCATTTTGTGGCTCCTGAAAGCTAGCATACGCAGACCTTGTATCAAAAGGCTGGTAGGCTTCAGGTTTTCGGACAGTGGAATGGTGGTCTTGAAAGCCAGAAGCACCATAATTCCAATGATTGTCTCGAGTACCATTGATCACTGTGGTGGGCTGCATACCAACCAAATTCTAAACAAGTTAATGTATATCAGAGAATCCACCCGAAAGAAATTAGAAATGAGAACAAATTACAATTCAAGATGAGAATAATTATATCTGCAATTTGAATAAGAAATTTCATGATTTTCCAAGATGAGGCTATATGGGCTTTGATAAAACATGCAATCCTTCCAACAGCTGATGTTTCCCTCAGTATTGCCGAGAACAGTTTACAATATATGCCCTTGTTGACCCAATAGAATCTAAGGACAAATATATATGTACCGTAAGAGTAGGTAAGCATTTTTATTTTATTGGCTTAAATGTATTGGTTTTTTAGCAATCATGAGGATGTATTTATGCCATTTCACAACTTTACTTAAACAAACCCTCTCCCCACTGAAGTACTAGTAGAAGTAGAGCTTAAACGTTTAGACTCCCATCCAAGCATCATACAGAATACAACTTTATACCTGCTGGGGAGGTAATTGGAATGAAGTACACTCTGGCCTCCATGATACAGCAGAAGGCTGCTGTGGCTGGCTAGTTGTCGTTGAGTGGTCCCCTGTAATGCCAGGAACCCCAGGTATAGGACACTCCAACTTAGTTGTAGTAGAAGCAGAAAGGTCTTCAGTACCAGGAGCACAAGTTACTTCTGTATGACTCTGACCAAAATATTGGGGATGCTGTGATTGATAATGGAGTGGTGCTGCAGGGGCAGTGGCAGAACCATATGCACCGGCTGAAGTTGGAGTATAGTTCAAAAACTGGTAACTGCTATAATTTGCATAATTTCCCTCATTCCATTGAGAAGCCTGATTACTGTAATTTGTAGTTGGATATCCAGCAGATGTCTGATAATCACCAGGATTGTAGTAAGTGCTTGAATAATTTGCAGGCGCAGCATAAGACCCTGTATTCTGAAACGAGGAAAGAGGCTGATAAGGATGACCTGTGTTTGGATATGCTGCTACAGGCTGAGAGTATGAATGACTAGTCTGCTGCTGATAGCCGCTGTAGTAATTCGTATATCCAGTATTTCCATACCCATATGAGTCAGCAGTGGGGTTCTGATATGTTGTATAGCCACTATAATCTTGGGGCACACTTGCTGGAGCTAAAGTCGAAGAACTTGCTGTAGTGGACCCATTCATTCCCTCGTTAGTAGCCAGTTGTGTATGCGGCAGATAACTGTAGGTGGAATTTGGTGGAAATCCATTTTGAGTGGATCCATTATCCACTCTATGTATAGTCCATGATGGAGCCTCAGTACCAATTGAGGAGGGAATAAATGAAGTTGGCTGTCCAGGGTTTGCATCAGCAAAATTTTGTACCTGAAACAATATAGTTCATAGATCTGTTAATGATCTAGCATTCAAACTTAAAACAGGTAGCATATAATCTGAAAGTCCACACTAAAAGAGAAAAAAGGCCCTTTTCATGTGCTTCCAAGAAGTTTCAACTTTACATGATGAAGTTATCAACTCAAATGGTATCATCATCAACCTACTTTTGACAAATCTAATGTGTAATACATTATGCACCTCAGGAAAATAAGAACGTTCTCAAATCAATCAAGAACCTTTTGTTTCTAAACCAAGGGTCATTAATACTCTTGCAACAGCACCATATACGATTATGAGTTGAAAAATTATTACTGCGCAGACAGCATTACACCAATCCTATGAGGACTTATATCATTGGTCTTTTAATTTGAACAAACCAGTTAAGGTGCATTTAGATGAATATGGTAATTTGAACAGAACTTCAAGCAAATCCGAGGATTGTGAATACGATCAGTCAAAGAGGCGGAGAGAGTGAATATGGTAATTTTACCTCTCGCGGAGTTGTTCCAGGCGGAGCTAGTACTGCCTCTGTATTCCCTGCTTGGTTCATCGTTTCATACCCTCCTAAAACACAAAAGAAAACCTCGCACTCAGCACAGACGCAAACAAATAATAGACTGAAGGGATAATCAAACACATACAAGAAAATAACAAAGAAAACCCAATCGAATCGGTCAGAAAACTAACCTTCAAAAGAAGGTTGCCGAGATCGGGCTTGATTTTTTATTCTGTCGAAGAGCCCTTTCAAGAGATCAGCCAGCGAACTTGGGTAGACAAAAATTGACTCGAATTAGGAAACCAATCGACAGATACGTAATCCTGCTACAAGGTCTAACTCGCAGAACCCTAGCTAGTGGACAAAGAACATAACGAATTTACAAGAAACAAACAAGAAGAAGATCGAATAGACAAGGTTTCCGGATCAATAGAACCGGCGGGAAGACGAGAAGACGACGAAGGCGCAGCGATTATGATTGATTTTCATGTGAAGGATGCTCATACGGGGAAGAAGGGAGAGGAGAGGAGAGGAGAGGAGGGGGGGAGAGTTCAACGCGCTGTCGGAGTTCGGTCTGGGGTTTGGGCTGTGGGACGATGTTCTTTTAAGAACTTTTTTTTTTTATACAATGAATTAGATTTTGTCTAATTCAATTACTCAGTCGGCCTTTAAAGATTAAGAACTCTCAATTATAAGTGAGACTCGAATTTAAGTTTTCTTATTAGGATGATAAGTGTCGAATCATTTTACTACGTTCATGATGAGTTTTTTTAGCTCACTTTTGTTTTACAATTTTTTTTGTTGCGATTACATTTTATTTTATTTTACCATTTGGCTGGAGAAATATAAATTTCAATTTTTTTTAGTAGAACAAAAAAACTTAACTAAGCTCCTTAATAAATGGTCTCCAATTTTACTATTGTACACTCGGTTTCAAATTTTGGTAGAATAAATGATAGGGGTTGACATTTTCAAGTATTGGTCCTCAATTTATTGCATTTTTTTAATTAAAAATTATATGATCAAATATGAAATAAAAGAAAATTAATGATAATATTTACTTAAAATTATATCAAACAAATAATTTTTTATTCTCCAATAAGTAACTTTTTTATTTATAATTCTTAAATCAATAACCGAAATAATTATTTTATATTCTCCTTACACTTAACACTCGTTAGACAAATACACAAAAGAAAATAAATTCTTACATAACAAGTATTATCCACAAACTTATGGTAAAAAAGCAATTTTATTCAATTTTTATGTATAAAAATTATGATATTTTATTTCTCTAATCCTGATATCTACATAAACTTTTTAATTGACAGATAAAATAGGAGTATTGATAACAATATGCAAACAAGGAAACTACCGTTGGCGACCACAGTTGCCCTAATTGTGGCGATCATCGGTGTTTATTCAGGGTAGCACTGCTTACAGTCGAGGCTGCAAGGCTTCCAGAGAGTCACACATAGCAGCCACAGTTGCCATGGGTGTGGCTCGATGGACCGTTGTCAACTACCACACGTATTCAATTACATCAGCATCCTATAACAACATTTTCGCAAATCTCTTCATCTATTCGACTGTTGGAGGATACTGATTAAAAATTAATATTCTCTTTAACATGATAATAGTCAAATCAAATAATTATGAATTCTAGATCAATATATTTTCTAAGTACATTTAAATTTATAATTAAAACTTATTATCAATATTGAAGAAAACATGCATAAATATTTAGTCAATTGAACTAATTTCAATCTGCTCTAATCTGTCATGTTTCATGGACCCATTATGATTTTGCTCGAGCACAACGATGAAAGGGCTTCCAGCTTTCCCCGATACATGCTTCCACAACGGAGACACGCCACGGGATGCATTACGGAGGTAACTGGAAGTACGGGGATCAGCCTGAATATTTCCAAAACTACAGGGTGCAAATTGACGTTGGGAAGTAGATAAAATGCTCTCCGATCACACGCCCCATCCCCATTGGTCAAGATCACGGAATTCGCTGCACCCCGTCTCAGTTGATCCTCCCTCCGCCTACCCGCTCCTGCGACGCCTTTTGCGCATATGAAAATTTTAAAAAAGTTCTCTCCATGGACCAAAATGCCCTTCTTCACCAGCGAACCACTGAACAGCCATCATCCCCCCTCTCTCTCTCTCTCTCTCATCATTGCGCCTCCTCGCGAATTCACTGAAAATCCACTCTCCCTCCCACACTGTGCTCCTCAGAGTCCACCGCAGGACATAGCTGCCGCTTACCCGCCGTCAAACCGCGTGGCCCAGCCTCTCTCACGTCCGGCCGGCAGTGGACGCCGTTAGCTCTACGTTTCGATCGTCTGGAAACCCGGAAGCCTGAGTTGGATCGTTCCGCATTTCTCATTCAGTTCATTGAATTCAATTAAATTGCTTCATATCTCCCTGTTGTGCGATATCAACTGCTACTATGGTAAGTTCGTAACGCCTTTTCCCTTATCAGATATTACTTTCCATCCCTGACTCTCGATATATTGCTGCTTTATTTTTGAATTTTGAAAATCGAATCGAATTGATCAACAGCCATTTCTCCTCTGTGACACTCATTTCTGTTGAGAGAAGCTTGGGGCAATTCTTCCGCGAAGCCAATTCTCTTGAACATCGAAGAAGAAGGGCGGAGCAGGGGAACTCTCTCCGTAAGTTACCGTATGTTCAATTCTCATCTTGATATACTTTGTATAAATCCCATCAAATAATCTTTTATTCTGTGAAAAGTTATGGAAAAATAGAAAAAACTCGTGCATTTTCTCGATGGCTCAGCTGACTTCAGTTCTTTCTCTGCGATCGATGTTGATTAACAGTAATTTTGGTGTTTCTTTAGTTCGACCAAGAGTTACGGTAATCGACAGAGCTTTGGGGTTCTAGGGTTTAATGATAAAAGAAATTAAAGGATTGGCAGGGCAGGGTTATTTTGGTATTGTGAGCCACGTTGCCTTGATGCGTCTTGGGCAAGATTGAATCAGAATCTCTGACACATGCTGACGCTCACGCTTTACATATACTGTCAATAAAAAAAATAAAAATATATTAAAAGAAAGTGATCTGATGCCATTTTTCTAATGTAGACTTTGCACTAGTCGTTAGAGACAATTACTGAACTATAATCCTCCTTTCACAGAGATTGGATTCCATGGACAATATCCCACAGATTCCCACCCCCCCCCCCCCCCCGTAGTTCCTTTCATTCCCTATTATTCCTTTTGATCAATTTTAATCTTTCTGATCGGTATGTATGCAGTTGTTTTCACAAGAGTCATGGTATGGTCTACGACTCTATGGTCTACTTGGGTGTCACACAGCTGTTTGTTTTCCCTCGTGCAAAATCATTGTTGGTGAGGGGAATGTAACAAGTAAATGAAAATGAAAACACAGTTCATTGCCCATTCATTTCCGTCTCTTAAAGAAACCTAGAATGGAGTTTTAATGTTCTCCTTTCTGTCACCAAGGGTCATTCTGCGGTTTTGCCTCTGGTATTCATGATTCAGTTCTCCTGTGAAAATGATTCATGCGAGTAACATAATTGCTAGTGTCCTTTCCTCCTTTTATGTCAACTCTTTCTTTTTCATTTCTCTTGCATTTCTTTTAGAACTCTGGTGCCTCTCATGATGGTTCCCATCGCTAGATTCTCAGGATATATCTGATCTGTGCTTGTAGATACATTCCACATTATTTGATGCTTGGTAGGAACAAAGTTAGTTAGGAAGAAATGGTTGAGTATTTTCTCCTCTCATGATTTCTCACAAATACAGGAGGAACTTGAAGTGTTAATGAGTTTGCTCGAGAACTTAAGTTGAACGACTTAAGAGATGAAGAAGCTTTTCTTTTTCCGGTCCTCTGGATCTAGCAGCACAACTCTGCCTTTGACTGAGAAGTCTAACAAGGTGGACTTGTTCGAAAATGGAGTGAGCAGCCCACTTGGCCATAAATATGAGGATGACAGTTTACAAAGCCCTCAAGGCCCCTTCTCCAAGCCCCAAAATTTTTCATCTGATAGGCACAGTTTGAAGTCCGGGTCAATTCTTAGGAGAAGCCGCTCGCTGTCATCCACATCCTTCCTTGAGGAAGGCTTTGGGCAGAGCAACTTGCACGATAATTCATGGTAAGCTGCTCAATCGTGAACCTGTTATAGCTTTTGAGTGCACTCTGTTTTAACAATTTCCCCATGTCATTTTCTCTTATTAATACTATGGCAGTCAACGGAATATCCTTCCGGAGAAGCAGTCAAGGGCGAAATGCTCTTTGAGGTCCCACAATGATTCATCAGGGAGTTCCTCAAACTGCTCGAGCAATGTCTCAAGCAAAATTGTCGACCGTTATATTGATGGAGAGCAGAATCTGGATAGGAGCAGAGTGAAGAATAATTACACAAGAAATCTAGATGGAAGGGAAAGTGGGAATCGTCCTCCTCGAGCTCAGTTTACAGCACCTTCTTCACCCACAGACTATGCTAAAAACAGACCAAGGTGTCATTCAGTTAGAGAAACTAAAGGCAATATTCTCTGTTTCCCTTCTAGAGACAGGGCGGAGAGTTGTCCTGGCCATGAATCTCCTCGGAGGCTTGCGAAAAATGTTATTCAGAGACTCTCTCAGACAGCTACAGATTTCCCGAGAATGAGTTCAGAGGAGATCAACCATGACATACCAATCACAATTGAGGATATCTACAGTGGATCTTTGAATAAAGACTACTCATCAGAAGTAGCCACCCAAAATAGCACTCCTTCAGTTGATCCCTTTGAAACAATCAGCTGCGAGGTCCCAGACCATAAAAATGCTGTAAGAGAGATGGAGATTGATGTTGGTCTACAGAGAAGGTTCAGAGAAGCTGAGGAGAGGGTTGCCCTTTTCTCTGAAGAACTTGAACAAGATCAATCCATTCCAGGTATGAGCTTTGACATCTCAGCACTAATTCATATAATAAGGAGCCTTTCAGAGGAGAGGATGAGCTTGGCCATGGAGGTTTCAGAACTCTTGCAGTCGAAAATTGCTGAGAGGACTTCTTTTAAGGAAGAGCTAAGACTAGTGAATGCGGAAATGGAGTTGCAGACCTGGAGGCTGGAGAGAGAGAAGAAGGAGCTGCAGGTCAGCCTGGAGAAGGAGCTCGATAGGAGGTCAAATGACTGGTCTTCGAGGCTTGAGAAGTATCAGTTCGAGGAGCAAAGGCTTCGTGAACGGGTCCGAGAACTAGCAGAGCAGAATGTTTCCCTGCAGAGGGAAGTCTCTTCTTTTGGTGAAAGGGAGGCAGAGACCAGAAGCCTGATAACATATTCTGAAAAACAGATAAAGGAGCTGACTGTAAAGGTGGAGGATTTGAGCAGGCATAATGAAGAATTGCATGGACATCTCTCTGAGCTGCAAGAAAAATGGAAAGCTGCTGCAGAAAATTGTGAGTGTATTAAGAGAAACTTTCAGGAAAAGGAGAAGGAATGCAAAGCATTGCACAAATCGGTTACAAGATTATTGAGGACCACAAATGAGCAGGAAAAGACAATTGAGGGCCTCCAAGAAGGATCCTCTGAAGAAATTGGGAAGTTGGAAAAGACTGATAAGCAGGTGGCTAAGCTGCGAACGGAGCAGCTGAGGCTGACTGGGGTTGAACTGACCTTAAGACGAGAATTGGATTCTCACAGGCTGGAAGCAGAGTCTCTTCGGCGCGAAAATATTAACTTGTTGAGCAGATTGAAGGGCAATGGCAAAGATTCTCAAGATTTCATGTTTCAGCTTGATAACGAACTGTGGGCCCGGGTTTGCTGCTTGCAAAATCAAGGATTATCTCTTTTAAATGAGAACGCTGACTTGTGCTCCAAGTTATTGGCATTTGTCAAAGAGAAATCTAGTTATCTCGAACAAACCAAACAGGGCATTGAAAATGTTAGTAGTTCTGGTTTAGAGTCACAATTTATCATTGAGTCTGATGTGAAAATCCAGGGTTTAATGCGTGGAATTGAAAGTTTAGCAAGAAGTTTGCAAACAATATCAGGATTGCTTCAGGAGAAGGCCAGACCACCTACAAAGCAGCTAGATGGTCAGACTTTAGAGGTAAATATACCACTTAAAAGTCTGTGTGAAGACTAGCATTAAGCTGGTGATCTAATATCTGGATTACATGATGATGAACCGAGTATTTTTTGTGCTGATTTAGTGCCATGTTTCTTGATGGTCTTTCCACCTGATGTAGGATGCTTTACGATTGGAGCTTAAGGCAGAAAGCTTGGTAACCAGCCTACTAAGAGAGAAGCTCTATTCTAAAGATATGGAAGTTGAACAGCTGCAAGCCGAACTGGCAACAGCAGTAAGAGGCACTGACATCCTCAGATATGAAGTTCAGAATGCTCTAGACAACCTTTCTTGTGTGACTCACGAATTGCGGGAGCTTGAACTTCAGGTACACCTTGTCTTTGAGAGCTTTCTGTTTTACTTTTCATGATGAACAAGATGCTTAAGATTACAAGTGCTGGTTAGAGTTCAGAAGATGTGTTTGTTCTTTTGATGAAGCATGAAAATTGTTTATTATTTTCTAGAAGACCTTTCTCGAAAATTTCATGAATCATGCGACTCCCTTGGAATAGATGCTGAAGAAGGATGAGAGCATTAACTGTTTCCAGAGCGACCTCCAAGACTCGAAGAGGGAACTGAATGTCATCAGGGGAATTCTCCCAAAAGTATCAGAGGAGAGGGACAGAATGTGGGAGAAGGTGAAGGACTGTAGCGAGAAGAACATGCTCTTGAACTCAGAGGTTGATATGCTGAAGAGGAAGATAGACAACCTTGACGAGGACATACTAATCAAGGAAGGTGAGATCGCAATCTTGAAGGATTCCATCGGCAAGAAGTCCTTCAATCTCCTCTCCAGTTCTGATTTCACCCGGGAGTTCTTGCTGGAATGAGATGATTCCGGTGAGGGGATATTGTATGTTTCTCATTGGGTGTGAAAGCTTGTGAATAGCTTTACTTGCATACTGAGGGGTTGAGGTTTCTGCATTTCCCTATTAATTTTCTTCTTTTGTCTTCTGCTACAATAGAAAGCCTCTTAGTTTTGAATTGTAAGCATTCCAAGAAGGGGAAAAAGGAAAAGGAAAAACTTATGGTATTTTGTAATAAACAGATCCATATAGTTCTGTATTGATTCTTTTGTGTTTGGTGCTGGTTTTTCTCGGAGGTGTCTCTTTTGTGCTTGAATTGGCTATCGAACCATCTTCCCTTGAATGAATATTAATACTACAGAGGATATATTGCTTGACCGAAATGCCCCTCCAGTTGATTTGAATTTCCACCCCTATGAAACGTAGCTTTGCCTATCCTCCACTAGACTAGTACGTGTAGATATGTCATATTTAAAAGGTTTTTATCGAAAAAATCATAATCATATATGTTTAACTTGTATATATTAAACGTATTTAAATAAGTAAGTATGTCAATTATATAAGCACATTATTAACATATTTAATATGTTTTTAATAAAAATTTGATGATAATTTAATTATAATAGTGGTATTATTAAAATAAAATATAAGAAAATTTTTTAAATGCTTTGAGTTAAATTAATAATATACACATTTAAATAAATTAAACATATTATTATTTTAATATATACTTGAATATATTTAATTAAATAAAAATAAAACATATATTATAAAGGTAACACTATTCAATTCAAATTAATCTAAATATAATATAATTTGATCAAATTATAACATTGATCTCAAAAGTTACAATACCATCCGATAAATTATTAGCTGAATCCAGAAATTATTAGGACTCATCAATGGTACTATACTGATGTGGCAGTGACGAGGACGGTGGCAACCTCTCCGGTGCAGACAGCTGTCCCCATAGAAATGCTCCAATCAGCTACGTGGCTCCAGAACCCTCCTAAACTTTCTCAAAACCTCCATCCCTTTACCATCAATCCCCTCTCCTTCTCCAATCTCCCTTTGCAAAGAATATTAAATACCGCACCATCATCATCTAGTTCCATAATAATAATAATAATAATAAACCCTTCAGGAGCTGCAAAAAACCCTCTAGGATCTCTCAGAGAGACTCACAGAAACTCGAGATCTGTCATGGCCTTCCGGTCCACGGCAAGCTTGTGGCGTCTGTTTTCTTCTTCTTGTTCTTGTTTGTTAAAGTGAAGAAATCTTAACGACAAACTATTATACCATCTTGACTGTCGCAGAAACTGTGGAAACTACTCTCCAATCGGCTGTCCCCGCACCACGATGCGGCAACTTTTGCAACCTCTACGGCTCCCAGGATGAAAGCCTTCGCAGCAGGAGCGGCCGATCTGGGCCACAAGCCCCAGTCCTCGAGGGCTGGGGACTACGTGCCTGTCTCCATGGCGCTCGGGTTGATCTTCCTTTCGGTTTCGTTCGGCCTGTACACCGCGAAGCATCAGATTCTTTACTCCCCGGGTGTCCGAGTGAAGAAGTCACGGCGGGAGACCATACCAGAGGTGGTGGAGCCGGAGGTGGTCGCCCACGAGTCCGAGGAGTTCCTCACCAAGTCCTTCTTCCGGAAGGTCGCCCACGTCCAGGACCTTGACACGGGCGACACGGTGATCCCAAAGCTGGCTGGGAAGGACACCTTTGCATACCGGCCGAGAGTCGAGACCCTCAGGTCGGTCGGGGTCGACCCTAAGCCATGAACGATCACTTTCTCGATCAGCAAGTTTCCGGGTCTGTAGCGTAAGATCAGGATTAGCTGTTGGGTACTTTATAACAAAGATATCAGTTCAGAAATTTCCTGAGATTCTACGTAGTAGACGTTGTTATGATAGTGAAGAAGCTTGTCGTGTTGTACGAGGTTATTATTTATTCTTAGTCTCCTTGGATTTCCTGAATTCAACACTTTTTGCTAATTACGATGAAGAAACCTGAATTCTCTTTATTTCCACTCAAGCCCCCAACCGTTTCCAACGATTCTCAAATCAGCTCGTTAATTTAAGACTGAATAATCTTTCCACCACTAATTTGCAGCTCTGCAGAGCTCATCAATCGTTAAACCTTAACCGTGACTTAGAAATGCTGTTCGCTGACATCTTGAGTATGAGTGATCTGCTCTGCAGGAGGCTGTTGGCAAGATGAACTCCGTCCGAGGGGATCAAAATGGTCGGGTGGAACACATCGAGTATAAATGCGTGGACACTGAGGGAGTGAGGCTTCTGCATTTCTTTCCTTTTATTTATTTTTTCCTGTTTTTCAGTTTTCTGCTACGGCAGAAAGACTTCAGTCCTGAATCGTAAGCATCCGAAGAAGGGCAGCAAAAGGAAAACTTACATGGTATATTGGTTCCTTTGTAATAAACACACACGCATATCTGTTCTGTATTGATTCTTGGAGTGTTTGGTGCTCTGATTTTTCTCTTTTGTGCTTGAATGTATTGCTTGACCATAAATGCCCCTCCAGTCGATAAGAATCTCCACCCTCCATGAAAATGAAACCTTGCCCGTGCTCGACTCAGCTCATCAAGGGTATACTTATACCCCATGAGATTCAATGAACGTCATCAATGGTACGTCATACACTAAAATACACTGCCAGTGGCAGTGAAAGGGAGTGATGAGGTGGATTATGTATGGGGGGAGGGATGAGGCAGAAGGTTCACCAAGAGGCTTCCACGAGGATGGTGGCACCCTCCTCAGCGCCGACAGGTGTCTCCACTGAAAAGCTCCGATCAGCTACGTGGCTTCAGAACCCTCCCAATTAGTCCTAACCACCTTCTGCTGTGCGAATGTGCAGAGGCCTTTAAAAGGCCCATTCTTTTTCTTCGATACCAAAACCCTTCATCCTCATCTTCTTCACAGAAACTTGAGATCTGTCATGGCTTTCCGTTCCACGGTACGCTTGTCGTCTCTGTCTTCTTCTTCTTCTTCTTCTTCTTCGTCAAGTGAAGAAACTTCTATAGTACATTATTTACATCATTTGACTGTTGCAGAAACCGTGGAAACCACTCTTCAGCCGGCTGACACCACAACACGACGCCGCTACTTTCGCAACCTCAACGGCTCCCAGGATGAAGGCCTTCGCAGCAGGAACGGCTGATCTGGGTCACAAGTCTGGATCCTCAAAGGCTGGAGACTACATGCCCGTGTCCGTGTCGATCGGGTTGATCTTCCTTTCGATTTCATTCGGCCTGTACACAGCGAGGCATCAGATTCTGCACTCCCCCGGGGTCCATGTGAAGAAGTCACGGCGGGAGACCATTCCCGAGGTGGTGGAGCCGGAGACAGTCACCCACGAGTCCGAGGAGTTCCTTACCAAGTCCTTCTTCCGGAAGATTGCCCACGTCCAGGACTTTGACATAGTGATCCCCAACAAGCCCGGGAAGGACTCCTTCTCCTACCGCCCGAAAGTCGAGACACTCAAGTCGGTTGGAGTCGATCCAAGCCATGAATGATCGCCTTCTCAGTTTCTGGTCCCCAGCCATGTTCCGGTCTTGTATAAGTCTGATCGAAATTAGCTTTTGGTTGCTTGACAAAGGGAGATCAGTCAGTTCAGCTTCTTCCCCAGATATTGTACATATATAGTAGACGTTGTCATGATAGTGAAGAAGCTTGTTGTATTGTACTGAGGTTATAAATCACCAATAATATCTCTCCATGGATTTGCTCAGAGTTACCATAAACTCGTCGCGACCTACTACTACGGGGAACGAGGCCGTCAATATTTGTTGGCGATTCCGATTAAGGTACCTGAATGCCTTCTATTTCCACTCAGGCCCCCAACTGTTTCCGATGATTTTCAAAACCAGCTCTTTATTTGACAATTATCTTTCGACCGCTAATTTGCAGATCCATAGAGCCCATGGACCGTCAAGTCTCAACTGTTGTGGCATGGAAGACCAGTCACTTACATATTGCACCGTTCCAAGGGAAGATGGTTGGATGGAACACATCGATTACAAATAATCCGATCTGAAACAGATTTGTTGGCGGGATGAAGCGCATCGATGCAGAGAGTATTCATTAAATGCCCGATCGGTTGGGTAGAAGAAAAGGTGCACCAGAGGCTTTGGTCGGTTGTCCAGGTGCCCGATAGTTCTGTTCTCAACCGTACCAACGGTAAACACCGTGTCCGAGGCTGCCCATTGGATTTGAATTTGGTCCGATTTTGACGGGTTTTTATAAGCATGTCTAATCCTTTCGAGGACCAAAGCGAGGAAGGGAGACAGGAGCAGAAATAGCCTAAAATGGTGGTGTTGTCTGTTGAAAGTCAAAGTCAAGGAAAACACCCCAAACACGAAACAAAATTGGCCATTGAAATAGGGAAAAAAAATCAGACTTTCAAAAACCGTCATTCCTTTCGACCCCACAAGCTGAGAGCCCACAGAGAGAGAGGAGGGAGGGGGGGAAAACGCTTTCTTTTTTATCAAGAAAAATAGGAAATTTAAGTCTCCTCTCTGTCTGTCTTCCAGAGACAAGTGTCCGAATATTATTTCTCCTCTTCCCGGTTGATCATATTCTGTCATCAATCTTCCATTTCTTTTGGATTGATTGATGGGTTCTTATGATCTAGGGCTGTGACTCTGACGATTTTTTTACGGGAAGGTGTTCTCTCGATCTCCTGATTTAAGGTTCGTCGTGGTGAATCTCTCCGACTGGCACATAGAAGGGTCGGTTTTTGAGTCAATTTGGACGTGCCCATTTGTTTCCTGAAGCCCTTCTGTTGATTGCATCTGATTTGATCTTTATTTTTTGGGAATGGATGTTTTTGGCACGGTCTATTTCCCATTTAATTTGATGTACTTCTGGTTTCATGTAAGATCAATTTATGTTGTTGTCCATGTGGAATTAGCTTCTGATTTAGAACAGTATACCCTTATGGCCCGTGGGATCTATTTTCTCAGGATGAATTTCCGGTGATTGAGTTGGAAGATTGGAACTTTTAGAGAAGGTTATCTTTCAACAATGATTCTTCTGTATTGAAAGCAGTTAGGCTCGACAAAGTGGAAATCTTGAATGAATTCTTCTGGTTTTAAATTTGAATGTGGGGGAAGTGTGTTGTACGTTCATTGTTTTGACTACTTTCTTACTTCATAATTCATGAATTTTTTGTCTTCTGCAGATTAATGGTGTCTGCGTTTATTAATGTGTGTTTGATTCCTGCAACCTGTGGAGTTATTTTTGAGAAGATAGAACGGAATCTTGGGCTTGATAGTCATCAGAATATCAATACGTCAATTGCTGGATCGTTTGGGTGAGAACATGTAAAGTTATGGTATCCTCTTCATTTTTGAGAATCGTATCACACTGCTGGAAGCCTTCAGTTGATGGCGATAGTTCAGGAAGAGGCAGAGATTCAAGCGGGAGGCATAATGGACTTCTTTGGTACAAGGACTCAGGGTCTCACATTACTGGGGAGTACTCTATGGCGGTGATTCAGGCGAACAATCTCTTAGAAGATCATAGCCAGCTTGAATCAGGACCCCTGAGCACAAGTGATTGGGGCCCTCAGGGGACGTTTGTTGGCATTTACGATGGTCATGGAGGACCCGAAGCTGCCCGCTTCGTGAATGAGCGGCTTTTTGACAATGTAAAGAGTATGTATTCCCCTTCTCTTCACTTTGAAAATCCCCAGTGAATACATTTAGCTATGAGCATGCTATCCTGAAAATTTGCTAAATGGCATTGATAAATTATTTAAAAGCTCTCATGTATAGGAGTTGTTGGAGTATTGTTCATGCTAGAAATTCTACTAATACCAACACCCTACCATGGAAATATTCATTTTTCAGATTTTTGCTGATTCATCCTTCGAAATTGAGATCTTCAGTGCAAGACCAAGTTTTTCAATTATATAAACATGCTAAAATTGTTATTAACAAAGTGGAGCAGTTATTTGTCTTTTCCTTGGGTTAGATGCCGTCAGTTAATTGAGTTTAATTGTTATAAGATGGATAATCTGGGAACTAGAGGAAATTAATGTACAAGAATTTTTTACAGTGCAAGTATAGACTACGTAACAAGGAATTTAAAGATAAAATCATCCATCTTTTCTCTTTCAGATTATGCATCGGAAAACCATGGAATGTCTGTGGATGTAATCAAGAAGGCCTTTTTGGCTACAGAAGAAGAGTTCATCTCTCTAGTGAAGAAGCAATGGCTGACTATGCCTCAGATCGCTTCGGTAGGTTCATGCTGCTTGATAGGTGTCATATGCAGCGGACAGTTATACATCGCCAATGCTGGAGATTCCCGGGTGGTGTTGGGTAGACTTGAGAGTGCAACCAAGGGGATAAAGGCAGTCCAGCTGTCTTCAGAGCATAATGCAAGCATTGAGTCCGTGAGAGAGGAGTTGCGGTTATTGCATCCCAATGATCCACAGATCGTGTTGTTAAAGCACAATGTTTGGAGAGTGAAAGGTTTGATACAGGTGAAGTTTCTCTCCTGTAATTGTGTCCTACATGACTGCTTAGTAGTGGGGGCGGTATTATGTATGAGAAGTAGGTTTGAATTCCGTTCTTTCCATCCAATTCTTTGGAAAAGAAAAAGGGAAGGCTGCATTTGAATACAATTCTTCCATTTTTCCCAGAAAGTGAGATGTGTAGATGCTCTCAATGGAAAAAGGTTTTACTTTTTGAAGTGCAGTCTACCCTTGTTACCTTTTGTTTTTCCTTTTTCAATGAAAGGAAATGAAAAGTTGTGAGGCGTGTGATTTTCTCCGTTTTTCCATTTGATAATCTTTCCATCTGATAATCAAGCCTCTTATGTCTTGTGGCACTACATGGTATGAGCTTCTGAAGTCATTTTGGATTCTTGGTGTTATTTACCACTATCAACTGTCGAAACTTGCATTTTCTTGTATGCATTTTTTCAATAATTTACTTATTTTCTTAATATTAAAATTATGAGGATATCTAGGTATATTTAAGTACACAAAAGCCAATATTTTGGTCTAGTCTCCCCATTTCTTGTTAGATACATTATATATATTATGGTATTGACCTAAATGGTTGAAGTCATGATCTTATTTCTTAGAGGTTGGAATTGTCTTTTCCACTTCTTTTTGCAGGTTTCAAGGTCCATTGGAGATGCATACTTAAAGAAGGCAGAGTTCAACAAAGAGCCTCTCTTGGCGAAATTTAGGCTGCCAGAGCCATTTGATAGCCCGATTCTGAGAGCTGAACCCACTGTACACGTGCAAAGGATTCATCCTCAGGATCGGTTTCTCATATTTGCATCTGATGGCTTGTGGGAACATCTCAGCAACCAAGAGGCAGTTGATATTGTTAACAACTCTCCACGTAATGTATGGTTCTTCTATTTGACTTCATTTTACTCATCGTATTTTAGCAATCTGGAGAGGGGGATGCAGACCTGAAAATGAATTAGTTGGACCTGATGGTTCTTGTTTAAAATCACTGAGTGAAGCTGATGGTTCTTGCTCTAAATTGGTTTGATCCTTCGATACTAATCAAATTGTATATCTGAGTCATGCTTTTTAGAAACAGATCAGACATTATGCTAGACAAACTAGTTTGTGGTTTCACCTATGTTTCTCAAGTGTCCAACCATGTTTCTAGAACCTTTTTTAAAATAAAATCATGAAGAATAATCACTTTAATAGGTACAAGTTGATTGATGTTAGTAAAAATGATTGCCTTGATGCAACAGCTGGTCTCTAGCCGAACCGGTAAGGTTTGACGTTTCCTTGCAAATTTGGTATTTTGTGCGGACACAGGTCTAACACTCGGTCAAGTCGGTTCGGTCCAATTTTTGAATGTGTGCTTTCAAGATAACATTTTCAATGCCAGTGGGGTCCACTGTATCAATCGAACTGCAACAATTTCTTGGCTGGTTCGATTTCAGAAACTATAGACAGTCAGAAGACAACATATGATAAATCAGAGCAGGAGCTAGTTCTTCATCCTCAATTCTCCCCTTCCATTTATGGTGTTGGAAGATATCTCAAGTCATGCATTATTAATATTTCTTTTAGGTGCCCCTTCTCATTTCTTCCTGGGTGGTTTTGTATAGCAGGATCTTAACATTTGACAATCGCATCCTTTCAGGGCATCGCAAGAAAGCTTGTGAAGGCAGCGCTCTGTGAAGCAGCGAAGAAGAGGGAGATGAGATACTCCGACCTGAAGAAGATAGACCGAGGGGTGAGGAGACACTTTCACGACGATATCACGGTGATAGTTCTCTTCCTCGACTCTCACCTGGTGACCCGGAGCTCATCCCATCGAATAACCCGGAGTTTTTCGCGGAGCCCACCGGTTTCAATCAAAGGAGGTGGCATCTCTCGATCTTCAGCGCCACCTAGTCCCCAGATTTTCCTTTGATAATCCACCTCTTTTAGACTTAATGTTTCCCGCCTTCTACTTTCGCTCTTCATTTTTCCACCTGTCCTTTTTCTTTCTTTAAACTATTGGAGAAACAAACTTCTGTATAGCTTGGGAACAGAGGATCTTGAGGAGTGCAATCTCTGATATAATGCCAGAATGATTCTTCTATGAGAGGTGAGAACTCACGGCAATTTATGTTTTGAGACCAAGAACTGTTCCCCCTCGCATGTGACTGTCATTTGTTCTTGACAATGATAGTAAGGGGCGATCTTGTAGACGACACATTTTCTCAGGGGTGAGTCTCGAGGTTCTGGGACATGACATTCTTCCCATTCACTTTCTATCATGTCTAGGACACCACACGTGGCAGAAAATCACGGTAGATTGGAGTAGTGCTACACATATGTGTGTGTGCGTGTGCAGTTGTCGAATTCCATGTTGGTGGCTTTTCTTCCATGGCAGTTTCGAATCTGAGAAATTGACCATCGGATTCGCGGGGCTTTTTTTTTTTTTTTCCTCCTCCTCCGGTGAAACTCGTTGCGGTTGACAATGCAGATGTCTATCGGTAGTTCATATACGAAGAGTTAACGGATCATGATGTCCAGACAACGGTTAACCCCAAGCCGTCGTTTGATGGTTCATTTTTTCTCCAATGCAACGGGTAACAGGAGCAGGTATGGGGGGAGAGTATTACGTATTCAGTCCGTGTGAGCAATAAGTACTGAATCGAACCGACTTTGTATGAGGAATCAAGGTTTCATTGTAGCTCAGCATATGTTCCCTCGAAATTATTCTCACCGTGTAAATCGTCCACTTAATACCCGAACACGATCATGTTGTCCAACTCAAGAGGGCCGACAAATTTTTATATGATACGATAACTCGATAGGATATGACACGGAGTCATGCGTGACACATCTAAATATGTTATACCACGAGACGGATTACTGCTTGGCTATAAAAATAAAAGATTAATAAAAAAACATCTCTACGGCTTTGCAATATCTAATCGGAATAAAGGAAGAGAGAGAGAATTTCGTCTCGGCAGTTGGGGCCCCCCCGCCGAACAGTTAGTTAGGTAGGACTTAGGAAGTGGTGAGGTAGGACCAGAACATTCTTTAGCCTTCTTCCTACGACTCTCCGATGTGCTGCTGCTCACCCTCAACCAAATGCGCCTCTTAGTTCGGCTTTCGAGATCCAGCCCCATCCCCATCTTCGGACCAGGCCGACCCGAACATCGCGCAACCTGTCTCGTCTCATCCTTGGACTCTGGATCACGCCAGCCATCAAAGACTCGTTTGATAACTAATAAGGATGTAATTTGTTCCGGATTCAGAACACTGTTCCCTGGTCCGGGTCCTCTTTAATTCCAAGGTTTTGTCCCTGGACCGTGGCACTCGGAAGCCATAGTCGGAGACGCCCCGGGTCCCGCTGGGCCATCAGGAAAGCCAGTATTCCCGATCTGTCATTGTCTCTGGCATAAGATTGCCGGGCTCTATACTCAAACGGACCGGATCGAGCATTCATTTGTCAGCACCAAAATAGAAAAAAAAAAAAAAAAAGCATCATGTGGGAAGACAAAAGGGCCATCGCTTATGAATGAAGTTTTCCAAGAAACAAACACCACACACCGTTCAGATAGCTGCTCAAGGCAGATAGCAAAGAGTAGCAGCAGTCTATTTGTAGCCACAGTAGTACAGAAAACTAAATAACTCAAACAGTCTCTCTTCTAGATCTCCTATCGAATAATTGTTAAGGCGTTCGTGATCACAGTGAAGACCCACAGTGCATCTTTGCCAGCAGCTCTCATGGTATTTGATCAGAGCAGTAGTCATCAGCCTGGGTCCTTCTCCCTCTTGTTGCCCCATCATTGATGTTGTCGGTTGCGTTCTGACGCACGAATTGGCCTCGTATGCGTGGCCTCTGCTCCGCCAGTTTCTTTCTGCTGTAGTATCGAACCTGAGAAAATATGACCAGGAAAGTATATATGTAAATTTCTTTCTGCTGCAATGGAGCGAATATTCAGAAGTGGTATGTGACTTATTGATGATTCAGAGCCAAGAGGACTCATCACAAGAATGCAAACAATTGACCGGCCCAGGGGTTGAGTCAAATATCAACTAAGCAACAGCAATTCGAGAGAAGATAGGAGTTCTCCTTATAGTTAGCGTCTCATCTTGCACAATGAAACATCCCACAAGCAAGAATAGCAGTTGTGCACTTGAAAGCAACTTTCACTTATCCAGCCAAAAAAAAAAAAATTCTTTTACCTTCTTCTCAAAGCATCTCTCCTTCCTCTTCTGGCGAAACTTGTTTAGAGCAGCCTCTCTCTGTGCATTACGGTTCTGATCAACTATATTCCTGTCCACATGTCCCATCACAAGAGCTGCCTCACATGCTACAGCCATCCTATTATTCCCATTTTGATCAATTTTCTGGGCATTTAGAGGACCGCTGCTCCCATTGTGTCCATTGTTGCTTGCCCGATTACTCCCTGAGGCACTCCCGTTCAAGCTGTGATTGGTAGCATTGCCCTCAACCAACACATTGGAGGATCCACAGTGTAGACCAGTAGCATCTGCCATGTCATCATGGTCACTTACCATATAATAATGAGGGTCGTGGTGAAATAAGATGTGCTGATTCGCATCCTGAGATTGTCCCTGGTTCATCTTATCAGTCACTGCATCTGCTTTATTACCACCTAGAGCTGCAGGCCGCAATGGGAATATTCTGCTGCTGTCCACTGGTTGGAAGGCAGAGGAAGGATGGTGACCTTTGACAGCTTTATTAGTGGTGGAACTCATATCATTGTTGTTGCTGCTTCCGATGGAGCCTCCATTTGAGCCCTGATTTGGAGGGGGACTATTTGAATTGGACTGCAGATTCTGCAGAGACTCCATTTTTGCTGCTTCAGAGCTGCTGCCAGCTGGAGAACAACTTCCTACGATTCCTGTGGGAGCCTGATTAGTCGTTGGGGCAGAACTGTACCTGTATGATCATGAAAATTTTTCCTAGTACACAGTGGCGGTGTCATGAAATGTCGAGTTCAGTAGTCAGCACTTCTTACTTAGAAAAGGCTGAGAGGTCTGAATGATTCAAGATGTTTCGGTCATGGGCACTTTTCTTGGTACCTTGAACATCTCTCATCCTCTTCAAGCTGAGCTCGAGAGAGGGCATTTCATTGTCCTCATACATGGCTTTGTCTTTCCCATTGGGAGCTTTGGCCAAGCCACCTGGGCTGTTAAAATCTATGTTTTCCATCTGAGGATCAGCGTTAAAAGCAAAGGAACCTAGAAGGTCCACCGCTTTGTTCCGTGATTCACTCCGTGTTTTCTCGCTTTCAGGCTCAGATTGGTTCATCAACAATTGGTCATCATTTCTTTTGCAGTCCATTTCAGAGACGTTCTCAGTAGTATCGCCTGCTGTCAGTACCTTTTTCCTCTGTTCTTCGGTATGAGGATTTGCTTTTCTAGGTACTCTCATCTCCAAGTCTTTCTCCATAGCATCAATGTCTACACAGTCAAAAGCAGCAACTGTCTGATCCAACAGGAAGATGGGGAAGCAAATAAACTTGATCAATTTTTGTCTTACCAGCCTCTGCATTCTGTCCTTCAGAATCCCTTGTTGTATGAACTGGCACCCAGTTGTTGCTGAATGCCTCAGGCCTCGAATGAATAAGCTGCACACAGGTGCTATCCAGAGGATTAGCCAATTGGTCCCAGGTGGACGTCCTCTGAGGACTGTCGATCTCTATGGCCCTCTTTGTCCAGGAGCTCTGCAAAAGATAGCATTAGCTTGCAATGTTCAGATCAATTGGCTTTCACAGATAAATTTTTCTGTTTGGATGGTCCCCATTAATAAAGACGGGAGAAGAAAGAGACAAATTTATGCATGAATAACACATCTCAACACCTTATGTGGCAGTTTCCAGGGACAAAATTTTCTTACTTCATTTTTGCTATGAGAAGTCTCCTCACCTCGCTCTATTCAAACAAAGTTAAACAGCATATTCATGAGAACTAAACCTCTAGGATTTGGATCCAAAAGATGCATTTCAAGCATATAGTTCAATAATTGCCTCATGTTATGCTTCTCAACAATGGTAGAAAGAATATTCAGCCAAAAAAAAAACACAATAGTAGAAAGAATTGGAATAATACCGAAAAAACACAGACAGAACACTTAAATAGAAATACAAGGTCATCAGCATCTTTAAGTAAAAACTAGAAATTGTGCTTTTATGCCTTGTTAAGTAGAAAATAACTTCAAAAAGTCTGAAAGATGGAGCACCAACAGCGTGTGAACATTTAGTTAAACATATAGAATCCTATCACATCCTCTGAAGTGCTCCTCAAATCAACAGCAGCCTTTTACCTTTTTAATGTTTTTAAGTTATAAGAGGGACATCTTTGTTGATCAGATAACTAAGTGCTTAAGGATGGTATAACTTCATCCTTCATTAAGAAAACAAGCTCTGCTAGTTTAGCTTGTCTTATCTGGTCACATTCAAGTATAACTTCTTAAGCCCAACCTAACTTTATCCTGGTAATCTGTGAACTTCAACTAATTTGGAATTGGCCTAGTAGAGATCACACTAACGTATTGACAGAAAACATCCTGTCAGTTCTCCTTCTGCAAAATCTATGATGCCAGCTGCTGCATACAGCCCATAATGCAAAAATAATAAGTCTGTTTACTCCATCAAAATTCTAAATCGTCATTACATCCACCAACTTGTAAACCAATGCCACTTAAGCAACACTGGCAATTTATTGCAGCTACACTTGACAGGATAATCAATCTCCCTTCCAAATTCATCGAATATAACAGTGAGGAACATAGAGTTATCTTCTAACCTAAAAGTTATGGAGTATTCAGCTGAAAAGCAGAGTACTTCATGAAATTCTTCCAACCCTTCCACAGCCTAACTTTCCTATTGTGCTTCTCCAACTATATGGTCCAGGTTGCACCACTTGGGACCTCGAGAAGTACCTAGTTCTGTAAAAGTCTTCCCATATTTTCTCATAAAAGAAGTTGGATATTCAATTTTCCCCAGTTGTAGCAGCTCTAGCTGCAGCTACCTCAAGAAATGGGGAGTATACAACTTATATTAACTCTATCGAAGCTGGTCATTTTTTGCTTCATCCAGAGAAGCCATTGCAATGGAGCTCTTTTCACAGACCGCATGCTACATGAAGAGCAACAAGGATCAATAAAGACATTGGATGGGAGGAGGATTACTGAGAATCATACAAGCAAGATGGATTTTTGAGAAACATATACACAGAGGTTGACGTTGAAAGGAAATACACAAACAGCTCAGGTAACAACGAAACACATTTTTAGTGGTAGCTGATGAACGAAGTTCTGCGAATGTGGAGATATGCCCGGGTTAGATGAGGATAGTGGAATTATAGCCATATGATTCGAAGGTGGTGAAGTTGAGTCTGGGGCAGTGGAGGCTGGGAAGTGGCTGTAAGGAAGAATTAGTGACACGAATCATACCAACTGTGACAAAACCAATTGCTAAGAATGACAATAACCTTACCAAATCATGATAAAACTCATGTGAATAAGGTCACCAAATAACGTTTTTCTCATATTCAGGGGACCCACAAATAAGAGAAAAGAACTTTGGCAAAGTGATGACACCACAATTAGTTATGGAAGGGTTGATTTATAAGTAATGGGTGAACACCATGAAAAGCTCTTACAAGTTCAATGGTTCTTCAAAAAACCAAAAAAAAAAACCCTAACATTATCATTAAACTAATATGATGTGTATAACAATTCATCCAACCCTAAGGAGCAGCCTTTATATAAGCCTATTTGCTACGTTTTCAAGTTATTGACTTTTCTAAATCATCTCTGAGGAATGGAAACTATAAAGAAGAAAATATATGTTTCTTTGTAGGAAATCCTAAAATATATTCTAAAATAAACAAAATTGAAAAGTGATATCTTTTGAGCTAAAAAAATAAAGTACACTGACAGCTTAGTTTTCGAATTTGTGCAAGACCAACACTTAAGGACACATTAATTTTGCCACCAAAATAGTCCCTTAACTTTCATTTTCCCTAACAATTAGCTTCATTGGCAATTTTGTTAAATGGAAAGCTGATGAGGTGTCCACAAGGCACATTAACATGTCAGTTTTCCATTATGCCACATCAGCTTTCCAGCAAATAAAATTGACGCTGTAGTTAATTGTTAGGAAAGGTAAAAGTTGAG
Organism: Sonneratia alba; assembly: GCA_900174645.1. NCBI lineage: Eukaryota > Viridiplantae > Streptophyta > Magnoliopsida > Myrtales > Lythraceae > Sonneratia > Sonneratia alba. Next base: position 3,326,339 of record FWPY01000030.1, read on the forward strand.
AAACTATTTTGGTGACAAGATTAATTTGGATCCTTAAGTGTTGAATACTCATAAATTTGAGGACCAAAGTGATAGTCCACTCAAAAAAAATATGTTGGCACCAATAGCCTTTAATCTAGCACTTCTTCTTTCTCTTTGTGACTTCTAATAACTTCTTTCTTGAAACACTTTTCCTCTTGATATTCAGCTGAAATATACTACATAATATTCATCTATTTTGGTTGCCCATCACTTGCATGCATTTCATTGCTCCCTTCAAAATTTTTTTATTAAGTTGTTGACTCTTTTCTTTAAAGTTTTAGCTCAACTTCTTGTCATCAAACCGAAAATCTCACATCTTTCCCGTTCTCTTCAAATAGAGAGAAATTTTGCTCAATGGAAATTGTACATGGCACTGTAAATTAGCGAAAGGTCGGGGATCACCACAAAGGCTACTCACAAGCATTTAATGGTGATATTTCAAGAGATTGAATATCTAAGGGCTAGAAAATTGAAGGAAGGTGATATGAAGGGGAGAGAGGACATATGGTGCTTCACGAATAATTTTGACGTAGTTGCTTGGAATCTGAGGGATCTATTGCAACAACTATAAGAGGTGTTCAATAAGAGCTATTGAGAATGTCAAGGGCTGATTTGGCGTGTTCAGCAGAAACAAAATTGTTGTTCATGGATGAATATGACACGGAGTCAATTTGGGCTTGCGGATGGGGTAGAAAAAGCTAGTTGCAAACGATGCGTATGAAGGATTCTATTAGTATCCAAAGAAGCTCGATTGACATTCCTTGATAGCCGACTTAGTGGAGAGTGATACCCAATCGGTCTTTGTCAATCTTTATGGCCCAAGAGAAGGGACGAATAACAATCCATTATGAGGTGACCTTAGGGGAGTCAAAGAGAATTGGAAGTATCTATAACTTGTAGAGAGAAATCAATAATTGTTTTGTATCCAAGTGAAAGAACGGGATTTTGGTACGAATTAGCTGCATGAAACAATTCATGGAGCTGTTTGGGGAATGATGTCGATGGATCTTCCATTGTTGGGTAGTTTCCACATATGGACAAATAATAAAGAGCTCACTACTTTCTCAAGAATTGATCGGTTTCTGATATCCCTAGCGTAAGAGACAATTGTTCTCAAAGTGACCCAACGTCTTCTTTGAGATTCCTCTCTGATCACCATCTGATCCTCCTTCAGTTGGGCAAGTTGACTTAGGGACCAAGCCTCTTCAGCTTCAAGAAATTTTAGTTGAAATAGGATGGCTTTACATAGAAGGTAAGGGAACAATGGTCATCATTCAGCGAGCTTAATGAAGAAGCTTATGTGAAAAGAGAATGTGTTAAGGATTTAGTTGATGTTTTTGATTTGAGGATATAGTATGTTAACAATGGTTAAGAGAATTATAGCTAAAGAAATGGGATATAAATGTGGCTTTCTTTCATCAATCAACTTGTTTGTATCGATCAATGTTAATTAATCATGTCATGGAATTTTATAATGATTTCTATAATACTGACAAATTTGTTAGAAGTATAACTCTAAGTTCATCTGCCTTATTCCTAGGAAAAAAGGAGTGGAGCATATTTCAGAGTTTTGCCCACTAAATCTAGTGAGTGCAATGTACAAGAAAAGTTTCAAATGTGCTTGATGCAAAATTAATAATGTTATTAAGCACTTTGGTGGGCCCTTTTCAGCATACCTTTGCAAAGCAACAACAAGCTTTCGGTGCAGTTCTCATAGTGATTGAGGTGGTAGATTCCTACTTGAATAATGAGGAAGGTGGAGTAATTTGCAAATAGGAAATGGAGAAGGCATATTGTAAATTTTCATTGGAGCATGTCAGGAATTCTTGCAAGGATAGGCTTTCGAAGGTGATGGTGTGAGTGGATTGGCTGGTGCATATCTACTGCTCATTTCTATATTGATAAGTGATTGTGCCTCAGGTTTCTTTGGGTTCAACGGAGAAGATAAGGTGACCACCCTTACCCACTTTCTAGATTTTTTTTGGCTATGGAGTTACTAGCTCGATTGTTTATTGAAGCAGCTGAACTAGGTCTCATTAAAGGATTGCAAGGTAGCAATCTAGGGTCACATATGGATGTTACACTTACCATTCACGGACGACATGAAAATTCTTTTATTAAGTGACACAGACAATTGATACATCTGTAGTTTATTTTAATGTGGTTTGAAGTCACCTTAGGTCTCTATTAAATCTTACAGAGTAAATTAATTTCAGTCAGGGGAGGAGAGGAAGAGTTGCTTCTAGCACATAACGCTATTTAGGACTACTGTCAGGCTCTACACATAACACTAAGGAGATCTAGGACCCCATTATTGAGAAATTTGGGAAGCCGACTAGGTGGATTTGAGCATATGTTTCCAGTGGTAGAAAACTTGCACTAATAAAGGTAATGTCGACCAATCTCCTGGTACATCTCACCTCACTTTTTCCTTTGCATAAGGCTGAGGTGAAGAGGCTGACGGCCATTCAAGCAAGATTTTTGTAAAGAGATAGTGAGGGCGGTAAGTATCACCTTCAAGTTGGGAATCTATGATGCAGCCAAGAAAGTGAGGGGGCCTGGGTATAAAATCTTTGTCCCACTTAAATGAAGCATTGCATAGGAAATGATTATGGAGGTTCAACAAAGAACAAGGACAACTCTGGTGGAAATTGGTGGCGGTCAAGTATGGCCTTGAAGTCACAGGGTGGATATGTCCCAAAGAAGGGGACCTTTTAGCACAAATGTGTGGAGAAAGATAGTTCAAGGTAGGTAGAACTTTTGGTCAATTACGGCTATCATCTTGGCTGGCGGAGATCAGACTCACTTTTGGCATCTTAAAGTTTTTCATATCTAAATGGTCAGATACATGAAGGTCGAACCTCTGATGATACACAATTAAACCTATTTAATGGGACGTATGTAAACATGTATTGGAATAAAAATATACTTCTGGTAGTATTTTCTTTCTGTTTAGTGCTTTATTTATGGATTATGGGGTGGGAAGTCAACCCAATCTGAAAACCCCTATTTTTAGAGCTTCATAAATTTCAAATGGTTCTCGAGGCATAGCAAAACCAACCACAGAAATTTGAGCTCAACCCAAAAACTTCATGCAGCCTGGAGCTAGTTGAGATTATTTGGTAATAAAGCATTATAATTAATAACTTATCTTCAATTAATGATTTTCCCTTTCACCCCACTCGCTTAGCTGAAGTAAGGAATAAACAGAGATTATTCCCCAATTAGAGATACAGGGCATAAGAATGAATATTAATTATCCTCTCCCCAGAAAATAAAAAAATGGTGCTTTACTCTCTGATAATGGCCCTGCCACCACTCATCCTTGTCATCAATAGGAATGCTGATTCTGTATCCAGGCTTAGCCTGCTGGTGATTCCATGACATTGTTGGTGTTTGCTATCTAGTTGCATTAAGGCCTCAGGTTGTGGTCTGGCCATCCCAAGCAAATTCAAGGTGGAGATATTCTAAGACGTCAAAGCAGGCCCCACTAAGCTGTGGTCTTCAAGATTTGGCATGGATTCATCAGCATGTTCGAGATTGAGGGCCCCACATGGCTTAATCTCAGACACGATGCTCTGGTTTGTTCCAATCTGATGGTCAGGCAGTTGGTGGCCTTGACAGCCATTTTCAGTTGGCTAACAATCAACTATGACATAAACCTAAGCATTTAACTGCCGTTAATGGAGGCATCTCAAATGCACTGAGGCTAGTGGTAGTGAGCCAGCCATCATGGTCAACCACCATGTCTCATGGTCTTTTTATTTTTTATTTTTTGAAATGTAAACTTTAGAATTGTTTTTAATTTTTGTTGATATATATATGTATTCTATGTGGTATTTTAAAATAATTTTTTTCTTTCTGATGTAGCATTGGTTGGGTCTAACTTCCCAGTTAGAAGTGCTTGATTTTAAAAATATGAGGAGTGAATACCTTATTTAAAATGTTCCCTTTTATGAAGATTACACCATCGACAGTAAATTGCAGGGTCAACAAGTCCTTGTATCAAGAACCAGCTACATTCCTTCAGATTGGTCTTAATATAGGTTGACTCCCTGCCATAGCTTGTTTTCACCAAATACCTAGTGCTTACTTGGAATGTCTCCATGCTATAAGAAACATCATGGAAGTAGCTCAAGAATCCAAGTGTTGATACATTTAGTCAACATTCCCAATCTCACCTGATTAGGAGAAACAATTTCTCCAGAAGAGCCAGCAGCAGAAATAGAAGAGCAGGCAGGGGTTTTTGTGATTGATCATGCGTATGACAAGAAAAATCCTCTTACTTTCCATGCCAGTCAGTGACCAAGACTCTAATAAGTAAGACGAATAAGTAATTTCTTGCAGAATCCATGAATATAAAGAAAGGAACATTCACAACAGCTTGAAAAACTTAACGTTACCTGAGTACTGCTTCCATTATCACTTCCATCCCTAGCATTTGAACCAGTGCTTTCAATATCATTCTCATAGTTGCTGCCAGTGTCGTTGTCAGACTCCCCACTTTTCAGTTTATCAGGTTTTTGTGTCTGTATGCCACTTTCGCTTCCACTGCCACTAGACTGCTGAAAGGATAAGTAATGAATGCAAAACAAAAGAGGAGTCCATACATTTTAGTCCTAAAATAGTAGGCATTTTTCTTTGCTTATACATGGAATCTTACATAAAATAACAACAGAATAATTCATATATTAATTCTGATGCAACTGAAGTTCAGATATTGGCTTTTCAATTCAGTAATCGATAAACAAATAAGAGATGATACATGGGGTTTGAAATTGGTCCATCAAGTAGCCTCATGCATAAATGGAGAACAAAGTGACTCACATTGTGGCATTTCCTCCAAACGTGCTGCCAAAGATTTTTAAGCTCATTCTTTCGTATAGGCTTCACTAAAAAGTCAACTGCACCCTTTGATAAACACTTAAAGACTATACCCATTGTACCATGTGATGACATCACTGCACAAAGAACTCACCGAGCAGTTAAAAGTATCAAGCTCTAAAAAGAACGATGGACATATATGTAAATTTGTAGGAACAGCCGAAAATATACTCACTAATCACAGGAACATTCTTGCGATTTTTGTGTCTCATTATCTTGGATAAAAGTGATATGCCTGACACACAAGGTACGGATACCTCGGTCAAGACAAGATCGATGTGATTGGTGAGATCTTCCAAGATTTTCCATGCCTGCCCACCATTTGCTACATCTGTGACTGAAAAATCACTTAAAACATCAGATTTAATCAAGATCTGAACAGCATTAACCTCCAGAAATTATTTGTCATTAATTAAAAGACACGTGAATCTCCTATTTTTTGGCACTTGGACTTCTAAACAAGCTTCTTGGGATAATATATCATTGAATGGATGACTTTGCATCTGAAATTCTCATTAGATATACTTACCTTCATAGCCACAATTCTGCAGTAATGCACAGACAACATGGCGTGTTGAATCATCACTTTCCACCAGTAAAACTTTCAGAGACCGTAATGGCAAAAACCTCTCCCAACGAACCACACACTCCTTAGCCTGTGGTTGTGAACTGGGCACAAGAGGTTGTATATGGGAATGGTCCTGCCCCTGGACTACTATCTGTCCATCTGAGGAACCTTCCATATCCTCATGAATTCGCAGATCATCTTCTTCCGACGACCCCTGGATTTCACCTGCTACCCCACCCTTTTTGTCCCTGTTCCTATCTTTCTTGTGGTAGTTTTGTGCTGCCAGCCTTTTCATGCTGGGCCTATTATTGCTCATTTGAGCAATCCTCATCAACCAAATTCAAGGAGACCAACAATAGCGATGGATTGAGTCAGACAAAAAGATCTCTCCCATACAAAAGAAGAGATTGCACATCCCTTGTCTTCAATAATCTAGGAGCAATGTTTGCTGCAGCTTCCCTCAATCTTATACAAGAAAATGCAGAATTTATTAACCACAAAAGAAATTAACAGTTAGAACCTTTTACTCAAAACATGACATAACCTAAATTTGTGCATCAATATATTTTTTAGTGACTAGGGCAAAAACCAAAGAAGAATATCCATATAACCAGCTCATAGAGGTCAACAAGCAGATTATCAATGCAACCATGACTAGGAAAATATGTTCCAGCAATTAAACCATTTCCAGAAAACTATTTACATAAGAAAAGTATTTGGTATGAGTCAGAATTTTAAGAATGATTGCTGTGCGAGGAAGACAATACAGATGCAAACAAGATCTGGCATCTTCAAAAATATTAAATACCTGCAGCCTAAGAACCCAATCGACTCAAAATTTTATGTCTTTCATAGGTCCTTTAATGATGGTATTAAGAAAAAGCCAGTGGAGAGGCTAGACGACAGAAATATTACACAAAAATGCCCCAGGTAATATTCTCTTTAGAACCATAAAATCTTCAGGATCTGAATGTAAGGACAAATAGAAAAAGCTCTTCTTATCTCTTTAGCTGGGGTTAATCAAAACAATAACTCATCGGAAGAAAACAAATTTTATCAATTTCACTTCTTATAAAAGCGCCGGAACATCTAAGAACAAATTACGATTAAGTAATGAAAATGGAAAGGAACACTAGCTTCGTTTTGAGGTGCAATTCCAATGCATTTCATTTCCATTTCTTCTGATTGAATGCAGCAAAAAAAAAACACAGTTGAAATAGCTGATTAAGATTTCAGAAAACTGAACTTTGCCTGCTGGCTTTGACTCACAGCTTCAATTTGATGAAGTCTCCCTCCAACTATCACCGGAAAGAGGCACCTGAAACACCACAACATAGATTCCAAGCAGAAACGAAATTCTACCAAGCTTTTGCTTGTAACTGTCCCGAATTCTTCTAAATTGTGGGTGAAAAGGAACAACCGTGAGAATTTCTCATCAAGCTTACCTCAACAGGAGGTCTCTCAAGTTAGATCCAGCAATACAGAGCAGAAAACTACGAGAGAGAGAGAGAGAGAAAGAGAAGGTAGATTACAATTTCAAGCCATGGTTAGGGTTTATATAGCAGGAATACAAGAAATGAGCTTGACTGGTTAAAGAAACAAAGAGGCGAGAAAAGAAAAAGGACAGCAGAAAGAGGGAGAGATCGGAGGCGTCCCCATTGCTCGCCACGTCGGATTCCACGTGGGACTGTCACGTGATGAGCTGGTCGTGGATCTGAAGCCGGGCTTCTAGTAGTCACCGGGAGATCTTCAGCGATCTTCCGGATCTCCCGTGCGGAAACACGTGGCGCGCTCTCGGGCGAGTTAAAGATACCGGAACCCAGACGGCGCCGTTTGGTTCCCGCACCGGGGGATTAAAATGACGAGAGCGCCCCTCGCTGAGTCCGGCTTTTTCGAGGGAGGACAATTGACGCCAGGTCAGCATAAAAATATCTGGGCTTAGGTTAGCAAGCTGCCGGTGCAACCCGCAAGGGGTGAATTGCGAATTAGTGACCCTAACGACAATTTTCGGCCTAACAATGTTTAGGTCCACCGACCATCGATCTGGTCCATTTTGTTCACTTTAATTCCATTTTTTATCGACACATTATCTGAGCACCTCGATCCAAAAGAATTCACTCCGACTTCATAGCCGAGAGACCATGTGTACCTCAATCAAGACAGAAGATACGTGGGTTTATGATTAGCGTGAATATGAAGTCATATACGGTTGAATCATTTCTCAAGAAAATATGTGAAACGTAAGATGGCAGAGTATATGTTCTATCGAACAAACAGCAGACTAAAACCGATCCGAGGCAAGAGTAGGCATGAGACAGGACACGTAATGAAGGCAACATGGAGTTAGGCCCGTATGCAGACCGCTGGCGTGATACATGTGTGTGGGACAAGTCAGCATCATGTGCATGCTTGGTGCCAACGTATACCGGCAAGCTTGTCCCATGAGGATAATGGTTTATTTATTTCCAATTAATTTTTTTTTATGAATTATTCATCGGAAGTGGATGCCTGTGAACCACCTCCCCTTCTTTTTGTATAAATCGCCGGTATCCAGTTGGATTTTGTCCAACTGATTAATCCGAATCGTTTCAAGTCGGCCCATTTAAGAGGTTAAGAGCTCTCTGCCAGAGGTGGGACTCGAATTCGAATCCTCTCATTAGAATGATGAGTGTCGAACCATTCTACCACACCCATAGTGGGTGCACCACCTCCCCTTCTCTTCTAAGTCTTTTTGTCGTCATCATCATCATCATAGGACATAATAAATGTCTAAAATTAGAGCTGACTCAAATAAAATATTTATCTGCATATACCAGCCGTTGAAGAATAAGAATTGTGAGAATAAAAGTATGGAAAGTCCATCGATTAATAAATCTTGAAATTGGAAATCTTTATATATATATAATTATATATAATTAGATTGAAAATCTACTTATCTCTGGTTGATATTAGTCTAGACCTCTTTCATGAAAAAATTAAAATTTCACAGGATTATTTAGGATCATATTGAGAGATTAATGAGGTTGATATAAATTGACTGTTACATGAAAATAGGATACGTTGTTTGAAACATTGGTCTGATTATTACATGGCTGAGCATTTTAAAATTCGTACAATGTTATTGGAATGTAAGAAGCTTGTCGAACACTATCAGAAATGTTGAATTCATTGTAAGCTTATAAGGTATCATATTTATTTCCACTTAAAAGTTTAAGCTGATACATGATGATAGGTAATCAATTTTCTTATAAATTCACAACTTTTTCTTCACTTAATATATATGGAATCATATATCATAACATTCGCTCTCACGTGGCAATATGTCCACTTTGTCACGTGTCATTAAACACTCGCCTTCAACAACTGTCTACAACCCAGGTATTCCATGAGGAGGACAACTAGTCATGAGTCGGACAATTTTCTTCCGTACTCAAACTTATATTAACTGATCACGAGTTGGGCTTCTGGACTCGGATCAGGCGAGGTACGAGTCTATTGACTCCGATACCATGTTGAATTCGTTGTAAGCCCAAAATGGATCAAACTCCTTTCCACTTACAAGTTTAAGCTGATAAGTAACGGTACTCAATATTTTTATGAGTTCACAACTTTTTCTTCATTTAATTGATATGAAATCGTACATCTTAATACAAAGTATATTAGCTTAAGTGGCCTCCATCTTCTACATGCTAATCCTCGAATTATTTATCATCGACCAAGTAGCCTTAAAAAGAGTTCGATCATTTTGGGTTCCGGGTCACGTCTCATGTGAACGTTCACGTGAGGCGGCCACAGCCCACTTTTATGAGCTATGCTTGAGACTCTCTCTGCTTTTCGCCTTTTTCATCCGTTCGACACTTCTGAGACATGACGTCAACTGTGCATCTTGTGCTCTCTCCGTGGCCTAGGCTTGAGTTCTGACATGCTTGCCTGTCCCAACATCCTGCGACGTAATTGGGATTAAAGTTGCAGATTCCATGCCCTTTCATCATCTTTTTTCTGGACTCGCGCTAACCCTTATCCTTTTTCTTCTTGCGCGAGAAGCAAAAATACAACTTTTGACGAGCTCCACGTGTAAAAACAGAGAGTAAGAATTGACCGGCTCGTCGGTTGAGCAGTGAATGATAGATAGACAACACCTTGTAAGGATGAGCTCACAAGTTTGGATAAACAGAAATGGTGAAAAAAACATTTTAAGTACGATAAACATCGATCTCTTCAGTGTTGACAAAAAAAAAAACCTCGTAAAATGCTCAAAATATGTTGCGAGCAGTTGGAATTTGGAGTTTGGAGGTACGGTTTGACGTCTTTGGTGGACGCCCGACGGGTGACTTCGAATGTTGAAGGAAAGTCGGAAGGATCGTTTCTGGGGTTATACCTTCAGATGATGTGTCACTGTCATCTTGACCCTTCGAGGGGACCCTGTAGAGGCGAGAATTTCAGTTGACCGTTGACGACTCGGGGTGTCGAGAGTCTAGTTCATCACTGGGTCGTTGGATCAGGTCGCTACAGATTGTTATCGACATCCCTATGTCGCTCGCTGTTGAGTTGGGGCAGCTGTTGATGAATTGGTTTTTCATAGAGACGATATCGATCTTCTGTCATCGTGATCTTCAAAGGTTCATGGCTCAAAGCAACTTCAGCCACGAGTTAGAGATTACTCCAGGAAGATCAAAATCCAGCAACTTTCCACGGCGTTAACTGAACTTCTCCACGGGTTTCATCGACTTTGAGAATGCTCATTTAGAGGCCACGAACGAGTCGCCAGTGCCTGGGCCAAGAGCTTTTGAGCCGTGCAAGCTGAGCTCCAGCTCGTACTACAGGTTCACGAGCTATGGAGCTTCTCCTACACGATGAATACCCAAAATTTTCAAATACAAATTCATGTTCACCGTACTCTAAATCATGAGCTTGACTGTGGTTGTGCTGGGGATTCCTCTGGCGATCATTGGAGGACATTAATCTATCTTGAGAATGCTCAACATGGTTCGACCCAACCAGATATAGAATCTGTCTCGAGCTCGGTTCAAGGTTGAGTATCACGAGTCGATCGAGATACAACCCAGCAATACTCAGCAGCTTTCTGCCATATCAAAAGAAAATATGCGACAAATCAAGTCCGAGTATTTGCTGATAATTAAGAGAATGCTGTTTTGTTGGATGCTCGGCTCGGAGGCGCTCCTTAACGTCTTCATCAGTATCATCCGCGTGACTTGCTCTATCACCATGCATTTACAAAACAGAATACTCATACTTGCCGACTATCCTGTGGTAGAGGGAAGCCACTGAGTACAGGTCCCGTCCCCCACTTAGATTCTCCAGCTTCGAGCCATTTAGACAATAGATCGATCAATAACGACTTCATCTGGCACCAACTTACCCTGGTTAACCATGTCAGTCACAGAGCTGCAACAAGCATTGGATTTTGCGGAATTTTCACAGGATTGCGCTCGCGAAAATCAACAGGGACTTCCCATTCACCGTCGTTTTCACTTTGCTAGCGACGACTTTAGTAGAACTCCACTATAAGAGACCTCAAGGCCTTCTTGCAGTGAGAGTGAAAGTAGATGAAATTCGAGAATGTCTTCGTTTCATAACAATGTTAAATTCCTCGAGTACTCTGATGTCATGCCACTGTCTGCGAAATCCTTGGAGGATTTGCAGAAAAAGAACAATGGCTTTTCCACTGAAAACAGTTTTGGGTAGATGATGATTCGAATTTAAAGTTAAAATCTGACCAAAATATAAAAATTTATGAGATATCAATATATCATATCCCACTATCCAAAGCATTCCGAGAACTTGAAATTGAGATCATTGGAACTTCCCACTCATACGGGAATAGAAATGGAAGTTTAATTCAAAACAGAGAAGGATTGACCTGAGAGGAAAGCGGACCGGCAAAATTGAGCTCGGTCCTCGGGAGGTCGCCGGTGAAAGGAGGACATAGGTCACGAAAAGAGGGTATTAAGAAGCAATACAATGAAATTTTAGATATAAGGAAAAAAATAAATCAAAAGTAATTAGCAGAGATTAAAAGGAGACAGGCTTACTGGGCATTTCAGAGAAACATCAGCAAGAGTTTCTGCCTTTCCACCGCACTCGCCGTCTCCAATCGCCATTCTCTCTCCGGCGAGCTGCAAGACCTTATCGGAGCTCAGTGAGCTTCGTGAAATCTCTGATCAAAAGCCCGTTTTTCCTCCGCCGTCAATCAACCCCACAGGTTACGTTCTTGTCTCCTCTTTTCCTGGGCTCGCAAGCAGCCAGCCACGATGCCTCCGAAGCAGCAGTCGAAGGCGGATTCGGCCAAGAAGGAGAAGATCGTGGAGGACAAGACCTTCGGGGTGGAGGACAAGACCTTCGGGCTGAAGGACAAGAGCAAGAGCGTTCAGATGTTCGTCCAGTCACTCCAGCAGGCAGTGCAACCGAAGCCAGACCCATCTAAAATCGCCGCTAAGGTCACTTCTCCATTGGCCATCCTCTATTCTGCAATATCTTCCTTTTCTTCTCATAGTCTTTGCCCTCTGTTTATGCTGATTGGAAGTGCAAAAATGAGGCTTTGGAGCTTTTTTGTACAATCACATTTATGTACTTGTATCCTCAATATTGGGCGATTAGGTTAGAGTGAGATTGTTTGACTTAGTTGTATTCAGGAAATAGACACTCTGAAAGGAAATTCTTATTTTTCTGTGCAGTAGATGCCGCACATTTTGAGCCAAGATGGTCCGTTTCTACAATATATTAGTAGAAGAACTTGCGAGCTTCGAATATGGAACTCGGGTTAACTGTTAGTAAATGCAATGAATTCGTATAATCAGTCAAAATATTTGGAAACAATGTTTTGATTTGTATATTTGCTAAAGGATATGGAATGTACTGCTTATGACATGCTGGAATTTAATGCCCTGGTTTGACATTAACCTGATGAATGCGCTTACTATGTGCATATCGGAACAGTAGCGTGATTGGAACTGCAAAAATGGAATTCTTTCTGGGTTTTTCATAACACCGGTCTCATTGGATGAACAGAAAAAGGAGGAGGAAGAGAAGGCTAGGGAGAAGGAGCTGAATGATCTGTTTAAGATAGCTGTTAGTCAGCTTAAAGTTCCACTAGTTGTGTGGATTGTGGTTGTAACTCCTCCGAGTTGGTTGTGGTCGAGGTTTTATGAATAACCTTAAGTGACTATTTGAGTTTGTGATGCTGACATGGGTATCATTTCTGGAAAGGTGTCGATCCCAAGTCTATTATATATGTATGAATTTTACAAGCTGGGCAAGTGTGCTACGGGTTTTAAATGCAAATTCTCTCATGATTTGAATGTTCGAAGAAAGGGTGAGAAAATTGATCTTTATAGTGACAAGCGTGACCAAGGTGATTTGATGTGGTCCTGTATAAATTGCTTATGCATGTCTTCTATTTGTTTCTATCTTCAGTTGCCTCTGAAAATTAATTGTGATGATGATTCTATCTTTATTTTTTTTTATGATTAATTGTTTCAGAAACGATGGAAGATTGGGATCAAGAAACTCTGGAAAAGGTTGTGGAATCAAAAAGGAAAGAATATATTCAGAATGAGATTGTACGTACTCTCTCTCTCTCTACCTGTGGCATGGTTTGGCATTTGCTGGTGTTGCTTGTTGTATACTTATTTACCTAAATCGTGTTATCTATATATATATATATGTATATTATTGTATACATGAATAAGATCCTCCTTATCTTTCCTGTTATAATGATGGAGTTTCTTTCTACATCTGAAATTTCATCATAACATGTTAAAAGAGGAAAAATAAAATATGAGCAGCTGCTACTCTAGTTTCCTACTGATGTTTGTTCCTTTATGTCGAGATGGAGCAGTCAGTGGTCTTCTACCCTTGATGCTGAAGCAGCAGAAGCTTATTCTAGTTTTTGCTGTCATGGGGGAATGATCGGCTCCTAAGTTTAGGTTACCTATGAAGACAAGAGGATATAATGTCATCTTCAGAAATTTAAAGTGGTTTTATTTAGATGGTGGATACTAAATCCCTTGTTGCAAAGTCTTCTTGAATTGGGTATTCAATTGTTTTATTTCATAACCTTCCTATGAATTGCTTACCTATGCCTTCCATGTGATAATCTTCCAATTTTGCATGGCCAGGTCTGCCAGTACTTCTTGGAAGCTGTGGAAAAGAAACAGTATGGTTGGTTCTGGGTATGCCCTAGTGGTGGCAAAGATTGTCATTGCAGACATGCTTTACCACCAGGATTTGTGAAATTTTCAAATGAAGGCTCTCATTGAATAAGAAGCTGAAAGGATTCCTATTGAGGATGAAATTGAAGACCAGGTTTGCACCATAAATACATGCACTTGAATAAGCTTATTTTCTGATGTCTTTTGTTGCAATTGAATCTTACTATTTGTGCCCAATCAAGGAAAATTTCCAATTATCTTGTCTTCTTCTATTGTGTTTGTTGTGAATGTGTCAGCGTTCAAAATTGACTAAGTCGACTCCAATGACTCCCAGGTGGTTCATGGAATGGAAGAAGAGAAAGACGGAAGAATCAGAAGCTGGCTTGGCCAACCAGCGAGCAGAAAGGGCCAAGAATGACCGAATCAGTGATACGCCTTCAGAATTATGGTTCTTTTCATACTTTTTTGAAGGGGCGTACATTTCCGTATTCGAGAGAGAAAAAAAAAGAAGAAGACAATCCTGAACAAGAACAACATCCGGGAAAAGAAATTTTTTTTTTAAAAACAGACATGATTAAGAAATTCTGGTCCCTCACTCCCCTACTCCTGTTTCTTCATCAGCCCTTCAGTCGAATCTGCAGAATTCCAATCGCCTCCTCCTCCTCCTCCACAGCTTTAGTAGCAGATTGAGACTCCCAAATCTTCTTAATCTTATTTTCTCCCTCTAACACTGGGCATTAGGCAAAGCAGATGAAGGAAGCAAGCGGCAACGCCGTTATTCTACTTAAATCGGAAATCCATAATCTTTACTTATTTCCCCTTCTCTTTCGGTTTCTGATCAAGTGCTGCGCAGACGGTGGCTCGTTACACAGCTCCGGAATTCCGTGCCGGTGATAGGCTACTCGTCTGGTTCGGGATGGGGGCACACTTTGCTGGGCTTGGAGCTGCGAGCTCCACCGGTTCCTGGGCCAGCAGCCATTTGATTGGGAAGGAGGGAGACGAGCTTCTCCACGAAGAGCTTAAAGATCCGGACTTCGGCCTGGCCGCTCCTCGGGGGAAGCCTCGCCCTCGGCTTCTCGATGCTCTTCGGGTTTGTCTTGCTGACCCACTTTCCCATTTTCCCGGTTTTGGTTTGGTCGATTCTGCAGAGTGGGTCGAAAGTTTCAGTTGGGGGACAGGCTGAAGGCCTGAAACCGAAAAGCAGAGCACCGGCCGGACCTCAGAGAGAGAGAGAGAGAGAGGGTGGGGCGGGGGGTGGTGGTGTTGGCCCTCAGAGAGACTGACAGAGATGAAGAAAGCTGAGAGAAGCAGAAAGGAATCGGTGACGGATTTAGGCCCTAGGAAAGTGTCCATTTATAGAAGTTGAAGAAAACAACGCTAGGTAAGATATTAGGAAGAAAAGATGATATTATATTAGAAATTAAAATTATTATTATATTAATTTAAAATTTTAAATTAAATATATATATTTATTACTCTTATAATTTAATAAAAAAATTATGACGTAGTGGACTCTTACTCAGCAGGAGACAAAATGATTAAATCTCACGTTTCCCTTTTGTCCTGTCCTGGCCAAGCCGCCATTCTATCCACTTCAGCTGGAGACCTATGCCGTCTAGAAGATTCGCCTTGGGGATTTCATTTATTGATGTTTTATTTGGGATAAAAAAAAAAAAGAGAAACAGGGATGACACGTGGAAAGCTTAAAGATCCGGACTTTGGCATGGCCCCTCGAACCTCGCACTCGGCTTCTTGTTGCTCGTCGGGTTTGTCTCGCCGTCCCATTTAGCCCCGTTTTGGTTTGGTCGATTCTGGAGAATGGGTCGAAAGTTTCAGCTGGGGGGGGGGGGACAGGCTGAAAGCCTGAAACCGAAAAACAGAGCACCGGCGGGACCTCAGGAAGAGGGAGAGAGGGGCTTTAAGAGAGAGCCGAGAGAATCGGTGCTGGGTTTAGGAGAGGTGGATGTCATCAAGGGTAAGAATCTGACTTCTGAAATTAAATATTATTATTTTATTAATTAAAATTTTTAGGTTAAACACACATTTATGGTACTTATAGGTTAATAAAAGCTTATATGGTATTAATTTACATGGCCGACAAAAGGTGGCCAGTGTTTTCTAGAGGATTGCCCTGTAGTAATTTTATCTGTTTATTTATTGATGTTTTATTTGGCAATAATGATAATAATAATAATAATCCACCGTGAGAGACAGAGTGTAATTAAATTCATTATTAAAAAAGAAAAAAAGGAATACGTGGCACGAAAGGATTGGCTGACTAAGAATACCGTCCTTCCCAGCCGATCACCGGAGTTTCTCGTGTGATGGCTTGTGGGATGCTTTGGATCAACGCAGTGTGTCGGACCAAGATGGCTTGGATTTCTTACAAAAAGAAGAAGAGGAAGGAGAAGCTGCTTTACCGCCAGGCGTCGATTTGGTCAACAGCAATGCAATGAAATTTTTAGATACCGGGAAAAATAATAATAAATCAAAAGCAATTGGCAGAAATTAAAAGGAGACGGGCGGACTGGGCATTTCAGAGAAACATCAACAAGAGTTTCTGCCTTTCTACCACGCTCGCCGTCTCCAATCGCTATTCTCTCTCTCTGGCGAGCCGCAAAACCTTATCCGAGCTCAGAGAGCTCCGTGAAATCTCTGATCAAAAGCCCAATTTTCCTACACCGTTAATCAAACCCACAGGTTACGTTCTTGTCGCCTCTTTTCCGGGGCTCTCAAGCACCCCGCCACGATGCCTCTGAAGCAGCAGACAGTGGAGGACAAGACCTTCGGGCTGAAGAACAAGTGCAAGAGCAAGAGCGTTCAGAAGCACGTCCAGTCACTCCAGCAGACGGTGCAGCCGAAGCCCGACCCATCTAAAATCGCCGCTAAGGTGTCACTTCTCCATTGGCCATCCTCTATTCCGCAATATCTTCCTTTTCTTCTCATAGCCTGTGTTTTAGCCTCTGTCTATGCTGATTGGAGGGGCAAAAATGAGGCTTTGGAGCCTTTTTGTACAATTATATTTATCTAGTTGTATCCTCAATATTGGGTGATTCGGTTAGAGTGAGATTGTTTGACTTAGTTGTATTCAGGAAAATGGACACTCTGAAAGGAAATTCGCATTTCCTGTGCAGTAGATGCCGCACATACTGCGCCGAAATAGTCCATTTCTCAGTTGCATACTGAATTATGAAACAATTGCAGCCTAATTTTACCTTTTCTACAATATATTAGTGGAAAGACTTGTGTGCTTCGAATATGCAACTCCCGCGGTTGTTGGTAAATGCAATGGATTCATATAATCAGTCAAACTATTCGGAAACAATGTTTTGATTTGTATATTTGCTAACGAATATGGAATATACTGCTTTTCACATGCTGCAAATCAATACCCTGGCTTGACATTAACCAGATGAATGCACTTACTATATAGATATCGGAACAGTAGCATGATTGGAAGTGCAAAAATGGAAATGTTTTTGTAACACCAGTCTCATTGGATGAACAGAAAAAGGAGGTGGAAGAGAGGGCCAGGAAGAAGGAGCTGAATGATCTGTTTAAGATTGCCGTTAGTCAGCCTAAAGTTCCAGTTGGTATGTGGATTATGGTTGTAACTCCTTCGAGTTGGTTGTGGTCAAGGTTTTATGAATAACCCTAGGCAACTATTTGAGTTCGTGAGGCTGACATGGGTATCTTTTCTAGGTAGGTGTTGATCGTATTGTGTGAATTTTACAAGGTGGACCAGTGTGCTAAGGGGTTTAAATGCAAATTCTCTTATGATTTGAATGTTCATAGACAGGGCGAGAAGATTGATCTTTATAGTGACAAGCATGACCAAGGTGATTTGATGTGATCTTGTATAAATTGCTTCTGCATGTCTTCAATTTGTTTGTCTCTTCAGTTGTCTCCAAAAATTACTTGTGATGATGACTCTGTCTTTTTTTTTTTATGATTAATTGTTTCAGAAACAATGGAAGATTGGGATCAAGAAACTCTGGAGGATTTGTGGAATTAAAAAGGAAAGAATATGATCAGAAAAAGCATACCGAGATTGTATGTACTCTGTATTTGTGTGTGTGTGTGGCACGGATTGGCATTTGCTAGTGTTGCTAGTTATACTTATTTCCCTAAACCGTATTATCTATATCTATATGTATATTATAATGTACAAGAACAAGATCCTCCAAAACTTTTCTGTTATAATGATGGAGTTTCTTTCTACATCTGAAAATGCATCATCAGAACATGTTGATAGAGGAAAAATAAAATATGAGCAGCTGCTACTCTAGTTTCAGATTGATGATTTGTTCTTCTGTGCCAGATGGAGCAGTTAGTGGTCTTCTACCCTGATTCGAGTTCATAAAAGACGGGGTGCTGAAGTGGAACCAATATTTTTTTTCCCACCGGCGGCGGAAGACTGCCCCGTGGCCCGTAGGTGCTGGCAAAGCATATTCGGAAGAGACAAAATAAAAATAAAAATAAATAGGTCGGCGACAGAAGGAGAGTCTGGAGGGAACCCAATCACCACGTGGTGTCCTGCTTTCGAGAACCTAGGATATGATTCAGGTGACATGTCATCAATCATCATGCCACATTCATTCTAATTTATTAGAATGTTGAGGTACCATCATGTTATAGTACTTACATGACAATATGGACGGACGGGATTGAGTCAGTGGGTGGGCTGGCTCCGAGCCGCCACACCAGATCCTGCCTTCTGTTTAAGTTTTAATAGTAGATTATTAGGTAAATTAAAAACCAATCTTGTGATGCAGATAAAATCTCTCTCTTCCTCAAATTTTCTTGAATAAATAATTAATTCTATCTATCTATCTATCTATCCTATCGTACGGCCTGCACTTTCCCCAGAATTCCCCGAAGCCATTTATTCATTAAGGAAAAGAAAAGGCGCGGGGGAGGGAAAACCGCTTCTGGGTGGGCGGTGTGGAAGGGACACAGCACAGCAACACGTATGGACAAAATCTGAGTGGCGTTCTGTCCGAGGACGCATCGACCTGCGGCCAACTCCCAAGATATTCTTAATCTACCGAACATACCGGTTTTTGTACCCCGAGCGAGACTCATAACTAGAGCGCAGCTTAGGGGACATTCAGCATCCCTCTTCCACTGGATGGGGTTATAAAATAATTAAGATGTAAATGAGTAGGAAAAGAAGGTTTTGTTATAGTGATATTATTATTTATTTAATAATTAAAAATTTTAATTTTTATCGTAAGAGTCGTGTACTTCTTTATCTTTTAAAGGGAACGATTAATATATTCATAAAATTCCAATATTAAACCACACTTCCCAAAACTTACTAACTAAATTAAAAGGGGCACATGTTCTATCATATAAGAATAATGTCAAATTGCGGGTTAAATTCTTTTTTTATTATGTAAAAAAAATAGAGAGTATGATGTAAGGACAAAAAAGAATCAAAAGTATAGGAATACTTTTTTGGAGTAATTGAATACATCTTCATTATTACTTCCAAACTTGCAATTTTTTGTTATAAAAAATAGTATTGTTAAAAGTACGGTCTGGACCGATTCAAAACGAGTTTGGAACCGTTTGACTCGGTTAAGGTTTGGTCCGTTTGTTTAATGGGCTGGTTCGGTTACGGGTCATGATTCAGACAAATATGAACTTGTTTGTAACCGTTTATAAATTGGCCGATTTGGCCCGTGAACCGTCCATATTTTTTATTTTTAAAAAATTATTTTAATGAATATTTTATTTTTTAATTTTAAATTGAACAAACAAATCCGACTGTTAATTTGCAAGATTTTTGGCAGTCAATGCTAGTTTCTAAAAGGTTTCAAGCCAGTTCAGTATGGTAACGGTCCGTGCTGCTTACGGTTCAATGGATCCATATTTTAGAACCGGCTTGTAACTGCCTCCGATCCTACTAAAAACAATTACGAGTTGGGTTAGGAGTAAACTATTAGATTGTGGGCCAAATCGGCCGGTTTAATATCTCTAATAAAAAAAAGGGGGAAAGGGGGGAATTAAGCACGCTAAAAGAAAAAACTAAGCAGTCGTGGCGTCCTAGATGAAGGAAGCATTGACGTACTTTCAACACCCTGTCCTTTCATCCCCAGGCCCACCTTTCGTCTCCAGAGCCCGATCGTCAGACTCAGAGCAAAAGTCTCCGCAGGAAATTTAGTAACTCAAAAGATGTACCCTTTCCTTTCCTTTCCTTTCCTCCTGAAAATTTTATACGACTAATTTGGTATTATTTTCCTTTAAAACTATTAGAGTAAACTTTTGTATTTGACTTTCGTAGGGGAAGAAAATACTTAACCAGGAATCAGTGATACGCCTTCAGAATTATGGTTCTTTTCATACTTTTTTGAAGGGGCGAACATTCCCATAT
The DNA here is from genome assembly GCA_900174645.1 of Sonneratia alba. Lineage (NCBI taxonomy): Eukaryota > Viridiplantae > Streptophyta > Magnoliopsida > Myrtales > Lythraceae > Sonneratia > Sonneratia alba. Next base: position 3,346,362 of record FWPY01000030.1, read on the forward strand.
TCGAGGGAAAAAAAAAGACGATCCTGAGCAAGAACAACATCCGGGAAATGAAAAATTAAAAAAAAAACAGGCATGATTAAGAAATTCTGGTCCCTCACTCCCCTACTCCTGTTTCTTCATCAGCCCTTCTGCCGACTCTGCAGAATTCCAATCGCCTCCTCCTCCTCCTCCACAGCTTTAGTAGCAGATTGAGACTCCTAAATCTTCTTAATCTTATTTTCTCCCTCTAACACTGGGCATTAGGCAAAGCAGATGAAGGAAGCAAGCGGCAACGCCGTTATTCTACGCAAATCGGAAATCCATAGTCTTTACCTATTTCCCCTTCTCTTCCGGTTTCTGATCAAGGGTTGCGCAGACGGTGGCTCGTTACACAGCTCCGGAATTCCGTGCCGGAGATAGGCTACTCGTCTGGTTCGGGATGGGGGCACACTTTGCTGGGCTTGGAGCTGCGAGCTCCACCGGTTCCTGGGCCAGCAGCCATTTGATTGGGAAGGAGGGCGACGAGCTTCTCCACGAAGAGCTTAAAGATCCGGACTTTGACCTGGCCTCTCCTCGGGGGAAACCTCGCCCTCGGCTTCTCGGTGCTCGTCGGGTTTGTCTTGCTGCCCCATTTTCCCATTTTCCCGGTTTTGGTTTGGTCGATTCTGCAGAGTGGGTCGAAAGTTTCAGCTGGGGGACAGGCTGAGGGCCTGAAACCGAAAAGCAGAGCACCGGCCGGACCTCAGAGAGAGAGAGAGAGAGAGAGAGAGAGCGCGGGGAGGGGGGGTGGTGGTGTTGGCGCTCAGAGAGACTGACAGAGATGAAGAAAGCTGAGAGAAGCAGAGAGAATTGGTGCCGGATTTAGGCTATAGGAAATGTCCATTTATAGATGCTGTAGAAAACATGGCTAGGTCGGTAGGATATTAGGAAGAAAAAGATGATATTATATTAGGAATTAAAATTATTATTATATTAATTTAAAATTTAAAATTAAATATATATATTTATTACTCTTATAAATGTAATAAAAAAATTATGATGAAGTAGACTCTTTCTCAGTAGGAGACAAAATGATTAAATCTGACGTTTCCCCTTTTGTTCTGTGCTGGCCAAGCCGCCTTTGTATCCACTTCAGCTGGAGATCTATGCTGTCTAAAAGATTCGCCTTAGGGATTTCATCATTTATTTATTGATTTTTATTTGGGATTAAAAAAAGAGAAACTGGGATGACACGTGGAACGCTTAAAGATCTGGACTTTGGCATGGCCCCTCGAACCTCGCACTCGGCTTCTTGTTGCTCATCGGGTTTGTCTCGCCGTCCCGTTTAGCCCGTTTTGGTTTGGTCGATTCTGGGGGATGGATCGAAAGTTTCAGCTGGGGGGACAGGCTGAAAGCCTGAAACCGAAAAACAGAGCACCGGCCGGACCTCAGAGAGAGGGCGAGAGGGGCTTTAAGAGAGAGCCGCGGGAACTAGTGCTGCATCGAATCTAATTTTTAAAATTGAACATCATCGCCGAATAAAATTCAACAGAATATTGACGATTTATAGTAAAATTAAATATCATTATTTTATTAATTAAAAATTTTAAGTTAAACACACATTGATGATACTTATAAGCTAATAAAATTTTATATAGTATTAATTTACATGGCCACAAAAAGGTGGCCTGTGTTTTCTAGAAGATTGCCCTGTAGAAATTTCATCTGTTTATTTATTGATGTTTTATTTGGCAATAATAATAATAATCCACCGTGAGAGACAGAGTGTAATTAAATTCATTATTAAAAAAAAGAAAAAAAAAGGAATAGTAAAGTCACAGTGTAAGTGGCACGAAAGGATTGGCTGACTAAGAAGACTGTCCTCCCGAACAGATCGCCGGAGTTTCCCCTGTGATGGCTTGTGGGATGCTTCGGATCAACGCTGTGTGTCGGACCAAGATGACATGGAGTTCTTACAAGAAGAAGAAGACGAAGGGGAAGCTGCTTCACCGCCACGCGTCGATTTGGCCAACAGGAATCTACTTCTGGTCTTCCAGTGTCCATCACATTTCCACTCCACGCCCCTTCTCCTCACATTCCACCCACACCACGCCCCCCAACTCCCGCCCCGCCCCCACGTCACCCTTCCTACTGCAACTCTAAGAGTTAAAAAAAAATATAGTTTTTAGAGTGTAGTGAAAATTTGATCCCTAACTTATAAAAGCTATTCAATAGTTTATGATCTAAATTTTAAATCTCAATAATTTAGTGTAAATATTTACATTTCATTCAATAAAAACTTAATGTGGGGTAAAGTATTAAACAAAATGTAAATATTTGGATTAGGCATAATTGCATTTTCCACTATTTTCACATAGCTCGTCCTGATTATTTGTTCATGATTTTTTTTTTCGATCACCAGCTCGCTCCATCATCTCTCTAAATAGATTTAAACCCATAATTTCCCTTTCACCCTCTCGAACTCATTTTCCAATGTGAAGAAAAATCCAATGGAATTGGTTCAATTCAAAATCGGTTGAATCACGTGTGGAGCGCATGTTAAATCACGTGTCGATAGAATTAGAAGCGATAGAACGAAAATTTTAGATGTCGGGAAACAAAATTCAAAAGTAATTGGCAGAAATTAGAAGAAGCCAGCAGGCTTCCTGGCCATTTCAGAGAAACATTAACAAGAGTTTCTGCCTTTCTACCACACTCGCCGTCTCCAATCGCCATCCTCTCTCTGGCGAGCCGCAAAATCTTATCCGACCTCAGAGAGCTCCGTGAAATCTCTGATCAAAAGCCCATTTTTCCTCCACCGTTAATCAAACCCACAGGTTACGTTCTTGTCGCCTCTTTTCCTGTGCTCTCAAGCACCCAGCCGCGATGCCTCCGAAGCAGCAGACAGTGGAGGACAAGACCTTCGGGCTGAAGAACAAGTGCAAGAGCAAGAGCGTTCAGAAGTTCGTCCAGTCACTCCAGCAGACACCGCAGCCGAAGCCCGAAGCCCGACCCATCTATAATCGCCGCTAAGGTCACTTCTCCATTGGCCATCCTCTATTCTGCAATATCTTCCTTTTCTTCTCATAGTCTGTGTTTTAGCCTCTGTTTTTGCTGATTGGAAGGGCAAAAATGAGGCTTTGGAGCCTTTTTGTACAATTATATTTATCTAGTTGTATCCTCAATAGTGGGTGGTTCGGTTAGAGTGAGATTGTTTGACTTATTTGTATTCAGGAAAATGGACACTCCGAAAGGAAATTCGCGTTTCCTGTGCGGTAGATGCCGCACATACTGCGCCGAAATAGTCCATTTCTCAGTTGCATACAGAATTATGAAACAATTGCAGCCTAATTTTACCTTTTCTACAATACATTAGTGGAAAGACTTGTGTGCTTCGAATATGGAACTCCGGCGGTTGTTGGTAAATGCAATGGATTCATATAATCAGTCAAACTATTCGGAAACAATGTTTTGATTTGTATCTTTGCTAACGGATATGGAATATACTGCTTTTGACATGCTGGAAATCAATACCCTGGCTTGACATTAACCAGATGAATGCACTTACTATATAGATATCGGAACAGTAGCATGATTGGAAGTGCAAAAATGGAAATGTTTTTGTAACACCAGTCTCATTGGATGAACAGAAAAAGGAGGTGGAAGAGAGGGCCAGGAAGAAGGAGCTGAATGATCTGTTTAAGATTGCCGTTAGTCAGCCTAAAGTTCCAGTTGGTATGTGGATTATGGTTGTAACTCCTTCGAGTTGGTTGTGGTCAAGGTTTTATGAATAACCCTAGGCAACTATTTGAGTTTGTGAGGCTGACATGGGTATCTTTTCTAGGTAGGTGTTGATCGTATTGTGTGAATTTTACAAGGTGGACCAGTGTGCTAAGGGGTTTAAATGCAAATTCTCTTATGATTTGAATGTTCAAAGAAAGGACGAGAAGATTGGTCTTTATAGTGACAAGTGTGACCCAGGTGATTTGATGTGATCTTGTATAAATTGCTTCTGCATGTCTTCAATTTGTTTGTGTCTTCAGTTGTCTCCAAAACTTAATTGTGATGATGACTCTGTCCTTTTTTTATGATTAATTGTTTCAGAAACAATGGAAGATTGGGATCAAGAAACTCTGGAGGATTTGTGGAATCAAAAAGGAAAGAATATGATCAGAATAAGCATACCGAGATTGTATGTACTCTGTATTTGTGTGTGCGTGTGGTACGGTTTGGCATTTGCTAGTGTTGCTAGTTATACTTATTTCCCTAAACCGTATTATCTATATCTATATGTATATTATCATGTACAAGAACAAGATCCTCCAAAACTTTTCTGTTATAATGATGGAGTTTCTTTCTACATCTGAAAATGCATCATCAGAACATGTTGATAGAGGAAAAATAAAATATGAGCAGCTGCTACTCTAGTTTCAGACTGATGATTTGTTCTTCTATGCCAGATGGAGCAGTTAGTGGTCTTCTACCCTTAGTGCTGAAGGAGCAGAAGCTTATTCTAGTTTTTGCTTTCTCGGGGGCTTGATGGGCGCCTAAGTCTAGGTTACCTATGAAGACAGTAGGATATAATGTCATCTTCAGAAATTTAAAGTGGTTTTATGTAGATGGTGAATACTTAATCTCTTGTAGCAAAGTCTTCTTGAAATAGGTACTCGGTTGTTTTATTCCATGTACTTCCAATGAATTGCTACCTATGCCTTCCATGTGATAATCTTGCAGTTTTGCATGGCCAGGTCTGCAAGTACTTCCTGGAAGCTGTGGAAAAGAAACAGTATGGTTGGTTCTGGGTATGCCCTAGTGGTGGCAAAGACTGTCATTACAGACATGCTTTACCGCCAGGATTTGTTCTAAAGTTTCAAATGAAGGCTCTCATTGAAGAAGAAGCTGAAAAGATTGCTATTGAGGAAGAAATTGAAGACCAGGTTTGCACCATAAATACATACACTTGAATAAAGCTTGTTTTCTGATGTCTTTTGTTGCAATTGAGTCTTGCTGTTTGTACCCAATCAAGGAAAATTTCTGATTATCTTATCTTCTTCTATTGTGTTTGTTGTGAATATGTCAGCGTTCAAAATTGACTAAGTCAACTCCAATGACTCCCAAGTTGTTCATGGAATGGAAGAAGAAAAAGACGGAAGAACGAGAAGCTTGCTTGGCTGCCCAGCAAGCAGAAACAGCTAAGATGACCGAACGAGGTACCATCATTCCCCTGCTCCCATGGTCTTGCGGCCTTTCCAAATGAACAATTAGATTGAATGTGGGTTCAAAAGTTAACTAAAAGTGAGTTTGGGTGTAAGAGTCGGAAGAATGGAGAGATTCTTGAATATCTGATTGAATGATAATAAGAATCATTAAAACCATCATAGGAATTGAAATATGTTTCATGATAGAGTTTTTTTTTTTACCCTATCGGTGCTTAAACTTACCTTGTTTACTTAACAACTTCTGAAAAGGTCTTAATTTATGAAATTTATCATAGTGGACTCACTGCTGGGGGCCCATACTGATGCAATTTCTTCTTTTCAGTGGTCGTGAGCTGTTTCTCTCAGCTGCTAGGTTGTTTGTTGATGATGCTGAGGCATATGAGAAGTACCAGAGGGAGGAGGCGGCACTGGAGAATGTTATTCCTGGCCATTATTTTTAGCACTTTCCGTCTCCATCTGATATTACTTGCTTTACGTATATCTGGATAGATAGCTGCTGATTTAGGTCCATGTTCAACTTCACTTGCTCCTTTTCCCCGTGAAATCTATATCAGGTTAAAGAGAATTCAGCACAAGGTGAAACGAGCTCTTCAACAACAGGAAACACGCCTGCTGATCCTGAAGATCCCCTTCCCGATGACAACGACGACGAGGAGGAGCTGGATATGGATGGGTTAAATGGACTTGAAGCGAGTTTGTCAAGAACTACCATCCAAATTCAAGAGCCTGGCATTGAGGCATGAGGGGGACAAACTGGGCCAACTGGCTCTTGGGTTCAGACTGCCGAGTAACTTTTTCCTTTTTAGGGACCTTTTAATGATTCATTTGGTTCTAGGGGATTACAAGTTCTGATTTGGGTTAGTTCTGTGTAATCAAGTAATGTAATTATTCCCGATGTGAAGTTGGCAAAAAGGGACTCATGATTTCACAGTGAACTTTTCTCAGATTTGCTGATTGATATACCTTGCTTTGCTTTACACTTTTAGGTTTCACCAGTTTACTACTTTCAAGTTACTTTAAGGAGATTACAAGGGGATCTTGCTATTCATCATATAAACAGGGAAAAAAAAGGGATCTTGCGTGATTGGAGTGACAGGATCCATTGTTAGATTATAGGAAATATTAGTAATATGGGGAAAGTTTGAAATTTACTGGACTTGTGTGGAAATATGAGATCATTGTATTTGGGAAAGGCAAGCGCAGTTCTCTAAGAGGCATCAGCCATCTCTTTATCTCTATTTATTTCCCCTTCTCTTCTCTTTGGGTTCCCAATCAAGGGTTAAGCAGACTCTGTCCAGAAATTTCTCTTGTCCAGTCCAGGATGGAGGCGCACTGCGCAGGACTTGGAGCTTTGAGATCCTCTGGTCTTTGAGGGCTCCGCCATCGGAGTGGAAAGGAGGGAGACGAGTTTCTCCACGAAGAGCCTAAAGATCCGGATTTTGACCTGGCCTCTCCTCGGGGGAAGCCTCGCCCTTGGCTTCTGGGTGCACGTCGGGATCGTCATATTCGTCTCGCTGCTACGTTTTCCCATCTTCTTGGTTATAGTTTAAGCCGATCCTGACTAAGAGATCAAAGTTTCTGATGCTAGGGAACCGAAATCGATCAAATAGAATAGATGAAGAAAGCGGAGACATGCAGAGAGAATTCTGGTCGTTGGTCTGTCCATAGATTCTTCACTATCATTTATGGGGAAGAGGAGGTGGGCCCAGCGCGCGAGGAGCACCTTCTCGTACATTTCAGTTCACTGCAGCATCAGATGGCGCTGATATTTTTCTTCATGTGAATGCACTACCTCGTTGGCGGACCCTTTTTTAAATCTATTTTTCTAAGATCCGTAGACCCACATAAATTGAGAAGGTAGTTGATGGAAATAACCAAGTATGAAAAATCTTAATGATAAATATTGAATTGAAAATTTCTTAAGAATTATATTACTAAATTAATATTCTTTTTTTTCATTTTATATATATATATATATATATATCAACTTGATTTGGTACTACCCGTGACCTAGATTGAGTTAATCTAACGACTCCCCGCGCGATGATGTAACCCCACTTTTATGCGACGGCGGTGGGTGAGATGTCCAAGTGCTCCCTTCTGGGCACGCCTCCAGCAGGTCCATGGCCGACCATGCATACGTAACCTGTCAACTGAATCCCAGTTATGGTGGCAAGCATCATAGTTTGACTGGGAATCATGCACATACTCGGTCTGATTTTATCAATTATTCAATTTGCATAATAACTCCGGCTCGACCCATAAAAATTGGCTAGCTTCTTTAGAAAACCTTTGAACCCACAAAAACCCATCAGAAATTAGGTTCCCTAAAAAATTTTAAAAGAAAATAAAAAAAGGTTCAATGTGTGAAGAGTAAGGGGAGGGGTGTCGATCAGAATGGCCGGTGAGGAGCCACCCCGCTCCTTCAATTTGCCATTATCTCTTTAAGTGGTGAGGATGACACTTTCAGAAGGATTAGGGTTGTAGTTAGGATTGGAGATGAAAGAAAAATCAAGCAAATGACAGAGGAGATTGGGCTGAGTCGGCATGAAATTGGAGAAAATACTGCTGGTTTAGAAGAAAAGTAAAGGTGACAGAGGAATGGCATCGGTGGCTGGGAAGCGAGGGTGGGGAACGTGCGTGATTAAAGATAAAAACGTGAAGAAAGAGAAGGCGAAGGGGTGGATGAGAGGGTGAGATGGGAGTAGAGGAGGCAAATCGTGCTGATCCGGTCTTATTGGGTTGCGTCGGCATAGCACGATAAGGGCTAACCCAAGAACGGCCCTTTAGGATATAGGGTTGGACTGGTACGACACGATAAGACAGGGACGACCCTGACTCGGCCCGATAGCATAATAATCTCCATTGATCGTAACTTGTTTACAATGACAAGTACGCTCACAAATTGGACTTCTTCTATCTTTCAATAACCAATTAAATTATTTTTAAAAAAAATTTCCCCAATTTTATTATCGTGCTAGCCCAGTTCATGGATCATTAGGCCTGGCACGGCACAATAAGTCTCGGCCTGGCACAGTATTATTGGACCGAATTTTGCTAGGTCTTAGATAGGGTAGGATTAGAACCTCAAGATGGTTTTCGTATCTTTCATTGTTTTTATTGATTTTTATAATATTTTAATTTATAAAATGAAAAAAATGTTTTTTTTTCAATGGAAAGAAAGAAATAGTTGGACTTCCTCTTTGGAGGGCTTTAAATTTACGCATACAATTTTTATTATTAATGTTATGAAATTTTTATTACTTAAAAAATTATATAATTAAACCTATAATCCATATATCTTAACTGCTTTCAGATCCAACTTTTTTTAAAGTAGGAAGAAAATTTAGATCCCGCAGATAGTAGCCTCGGAGTGAATGCCATGAACAGTCGACACTGGATACGGCCGGTCCCGCTTCCCGTGAAAAGAGAATACATTTCTTTTAATTCTGAAATTTCTTTAAATAATTTTCAGGAGGGGGAAATCGTACGGGCGAGTGCCGAACTCCCAAGCACTTTCCCTGAAATTCACGTGAGAAAGGGACGACGTGGCACGGCGACTTATACTGACGTGACAAAACTGAAAATCGAGCCCCGTACCGGCGGAGGCCGAGAGCTTCTCGTCGGAAGACCCTCCGCCGACTCCTCCGAGTCATCCTTTAATTAACCAAACCATCGGCCGCGTCTATCCCAAGATTTCCGGATAAGGCATGCTGCCCGCACCTGAGGGAAGCAGCTCAGTCTAAAACTCGACACGTTCAGCATCTTCTCTATATTAGATCAGGTTGGCTCCGCCATAGCTGGTTACAGACGCAAACAAGCAAAATCGGATCCGAGTTTCCATCTCGGCTGCCTTTTAAGGAAGCAGAAGTAATTAACTGGTCCCCCTCCACCGTAAATGCCAACCTAAATCACATTTCACAATAATGGTGAAGGTGAACCCGTGGAATTGTTGGTCAAATTCATTTTTTATTTTACACCGGAAAGGATAAAAAGGAAAAAAATAAAATTATGGGAATACCATCTTTTTTTTAATTTATTTAATTTGTTTAAATATGTGTATTATTAATTTAATTTATCTTATTAAATATATTAAAATTTATTTATTAAATTTTATTATGATAATAATATCATTAGGACAAGTGTATTATAAAATTTTAATCGAATTATTATTATTATTATTATATTAAATCTATTAAATATCTAGTATGTAGTTGACATGTTTAACTTATACGAATTAAGTTAGTTGTATATAAGTCGATAACTTTTTAACGCTAACCATTTGGCACGCTTACAAGAATACATTTATATTTTTTTTATATTAATGTAGCACAAAAAATACTTTTATACTAATTTATTTATTTTCTGAAATTTCCCGTATTATTTGTGCAACTAATCGTTAAGCATCTGCCCCAATCACAAAAACCATTAGAAAAAAGAAAAGAAGAAGAAGAAGAAGAAGAAGAAGAAGAAGGACAGCAACTTCTTGGTGGGCGCTGAGGGAAAGGACACAGCCCGACAACTCCTACGGACAAAAATCGAGTGGCGGTCTATCCAAGGGCCCCTTAGACCTGCTGCCAACTCTCGGACAGACCGGCCAGTTCAACCGGTTCAAATAGAAACCAATCACTTATTCGGTTTGATTCTTTTAAAAGATTCAATTGCGCTTTTAATGAATCGGCCGGTTCTCAGTTTTCGGTTCAATTGGTGAACCCAATTTAACCGATAAAAAAACTGACCGACTTAAAATAAATAATAAAAAAGTATTATAATATATTTATCTTATTTTATTAGATTTATATTTATATTTATTTAATATAATGACTATATTAATTATTTTTATTATAAATGTATTAAACTCCTGATTCGACCCATAAACTTATGCTTATACCGGTTTCAGATCCAGTCCGGTTTTAAAAACTATGTCCAAGACATTCTTAGACGTCTCTCTTTTACTAGATTCCGTCCTGCAATAATTAAGACACAAATGAGCAAATCGGATACGAGTTTTCGTATCTACCGCCCGTTGAGGAAGCAGTTAATGGATCCAATTGCGAAGGTGACATTCTTCACAATTGAATCATCTACATGTCGATCTCGAGATTCCCAATTACACGACCTGCGGTGGGTAACTCATGCCTAAACTTGAGAGGCGTCTTAAATGTTTTCTCAATTAGGATTTTGACGAGTGTATAGGATTGAAATCGAAGAACGGGTCAAATCAGGTTGAAGAGAAGAAAAGGTTGAGATACATATATATATATGTGTATAAAGATGTAATAATTCATTAAATTTAGATATAAAATATCTCGCTCACTCAACCAACCATATTAAAATGCATTTTGATTTATGAGCTCACTATGTTCATTGGTCCACCATTGGTTAAGTGAGAATCTTCTTGTCTGTCTGTCGGTCTCTCTCTCTCTCTCTCTCTCTCTCTCTCTCTCCCAACTGCCAATGGGATAGGGGCGGGTGAAAGTGAAAAATCGAAAACAGAAAAAAATTGAACTAAGACTGATTCACAAAGTTTGGTTTTTGGGATCCCATAACCAAAAAAAGGAAAGATTAGTCCAAATTTTACAATTATATTTACAAATTTATTTTATTTATTACAAATATACGCATAATATTCACTTTTCATAATTTCATTCAATTAATTTTTAATTAATAATTAATAAGAAATATATGAACTCAATATTTAAATGTTTCTCACGTTTTAATGCTTTATAAAAAGGACATATGGACAAACATGCTTTGCTAGCCGTTTCTTTGTGACCAAATAATGCAATTATCCCTTTGTCGAAAAAAAATAATTATTCCCGAGGTGAAATACGACTTCATAGTTTACATGTGACCGCTTGATGATTGAGATTCGCTCTGCTCTCTCTGCACTTTTGGCTTGTTTGGTTGGTTAGAGTTGAATAGAATGGGAATCGTCATTCTATTTATTTAATTTGGATTGATGACAAAAAGAGAAGTTGAAATTATCATTATGGTGGAATGGGCATTCATTTCCATTGCCACAAATCCATCCCATCTTCAGGAAAGGGAATCGGCGGCATTCCAGCCACTCCGTCCATTGCGATTTCCATTTCTTTCATTTTTAAATTTCAATATTTATGATCCTTTTTAGCACTATTACTACTTTTAATATTAAAATAATGAAAGCAAATCAAAAGTCATATCTCATAAGAGTGGTGGGAACCAAATCTTTGACAGAAAAAAAAACTTACGACAAAAATGCTAACGCGCACACACACACATATATAAATATATGAATGTGTGTATGAGGAAGACCCTGCCTGCACTCTAAACCAGACAAACTTTTCGCATAGGAAATTATTAAAAAAAGAAGAAGAAAAAGAAGACAAACCAGATAGTCCTTCCCTAGTAACTTTTTTTTTTTTTTACAAATTTAATTTGGAGTTGAATTAATAGTTTATTCAATAAATTTTTAATTGAGTAAAGTAAGAATCAAAATTTAGATTGGAAGAGTTAATAAATTTTTTTCAAAGATTCTATCCCGACCGTAAATTAGTCTCAATCCACGTTTCAATAAGCCTGGGTGGTGCAAAAATTAAAAAAAAAATTCTCCATGCAAACATAGTATCACACTCTTTCTTCACCGGAAAAATTGCTATATGAAGGAAGTGTTTCCTAAGTCTGTTATTAATAAAGAAAGTCCCCAACTAAAAACAATTTACCTTCACATAACTTTATTAATAATATATTATCTTTTATCTAATAAACAATTATAAATTTAATTTTTTCATAAAATTTATTATATACTCTATTTTCCCACATTTTCCTATAAATTCGTGTATGTAGTCGGAGAAAAATTCTATTTGAGAGGATTGGTGTATGTTATCGAAAAGATCCATGCTGCTGCAAAATCTGCGTCACCTTATTTTGTTACTTTAAACACGTCAAAGGACGAAGAACAGATACTGGGCAAAGCAGAATGCAGAGAGGAAGCGTCGTTCTTCCACAGAAATCAACAGCATACGATCTTCACTCATTTCCGCCCTTACACTTTCATTTTCCGAACAAGCTGTGTTGCGCACACGGTGGCCCATTACGCGGTTTCGGAGTCCTGGTGTCGGAGATAGCCGGCCACTTGCCCACCACGGGATCGGGGCTGGGGCACACCGCATGGTCGGACTTGGAGCCGCGAGCTCCACCGGTCTCGTGGGTAGCGGCCATTGAAGTGGGAACGAGGGAGGCGAGCTTCTTCACCAAGGGCTTAAAGATACGGACCTTGACCTGGCCTCTCCTCGGTGGGAGCCTCGCTCTGGGTTCCTCCTTGCTGACCGGGATGGTCGGGCTCATCTTGCCGTCGCCTTTTCCCATTTTATGTTCGGTTTCAGTGCGGCTGATTCTGAAGAAGAGGTTGAAGTTATTTATTTGCTGGGGGTGGGGGTGGGGACGAGACTGAGACCGGAAAGCAGAGCGGGGACAGAACCTCAGTGAGAGTGTGAGAGAGAGACTTGTGTATCGAGTTGAGGAGCAGAGACCAGAGAGAGGTTATTATTTGTAAGCTCAGGTCAGCAATGCCAGCTGGTGTTAAAATTTTGTCTGGGTTGAAGGAGGCCATTGTAATGCCAGCTGGTGTTTCTCACCGTACCAAGCTCAGGCTAACCTGGTACTCCGTTTCGTGGAGGACTTCCTCGTTTCCCTCCCACTCAGTGCGTTTTCTTGCGCATCTTCTACTTTCTCCCACTCCATTTACTTTCAATTAATGTCGATTATGGTCATTTATTGTCTCCTCCATTTAAAATAAAGTCCACCCATAAATGGGCGAAATCCTCGACTGAGACCACCCTATAAGTCAATTAACCTCTTCTACCCGAATTGATCAAGACTCGTTGCGCCTGAGTATATCAGCGGGATGCTAATAGCACAATCACACGACGACATTTATATGGCAATGCGGACCGACGGGATTGAGTTAGTAGATGGGCAACTCCTGGCCACCGGCACCTGTCTTCTCTTCTCTTTAGGATTGGATTAGAAACAAATCTTGGAATGCAATCGAAATCTCTCTCCTTCCAAATTTTATTAAATAATTAATTGACTTTCAGGAGGAGGCGGCGTCGGAAAGAAGCGAATCTAGAATCGATCTGCCATACGGCCTAGCCGAACAGTCAGCACCATATGGTGGGGGAAAGCTTCTTTTCTTGGTGGGCGGTGAGGAAAGACACAGCATGGAAGCTCTTGCGGACAAAAATCTGAGTGCCGCCGTTCTGCCCGGGGACCCTGGGTCCGCTGTCGACTCCCAAGACGGTCATTCTTAGTTAACCGAACACATGGGCTTTTATCCCCCGAGATTCTCGAATAGGTGAGTTTCCAGAGAGCATCTTAGGCTACAGAAAGCTTCAGACACTCGACATCTCTCTCTTATTACATTGGGTTCTGCAATAATTAAGACGTAAATGGGCGAATTGGACCTGAGTTTCCATGTCTACTACCTTCTAAAGGAAGTAGTTAACAGATCTGTAAAGTTCCAACAATCTCGAACCACATTTCCCAGAACTCACTAATTCAATTAAAATGGGGCACAAGTTCTGTTAGGTAAGGATAACAATCAAAGTGACTTTGAGGAATTACGGGTCGAATTCCTTTTTCTTTTCCAAAAAAATTAAGTTGGAGAATATAATGTAAGGACAAAAGAGATTCAAATTGCAGGAATACTACTCTGTTTATTGTACGTGTTAGATCCCAGCCCATTGTCCCGTCCTTCTGCATTGAGATTAGCAGCTAAATTCAGATTCAGATTCCCAAATATCTTCCGCGTCCTATTCTGTTTCTTGAAAACGTAATTAAGCACTCGAAAAGAAGGGGGAAAAAAAACAAAGCGGATCGTGGCGTGTTAGATGGAGAAAGGATAGACGTACTTCAACACTCTGTTCTTTGGTTCTCAATCCCACTTTTCGTTTCCAGACTCAGTGTTACACCTTCAGAATAATGGTTCTTCTTATATTTTTTTTGAAGGGGCGTACGTTTCCACATTTGAGAAAAAAAGACAATCCTGAACAAGAACGACATCCGGGAAAAGAAAATTAAAAAATAAACAGACATGATTAAGAAATTCTGGCCCCTCACTCCCCTAGTCCTGTTTCTTCATGAACCCCTTCTGTCGACTCTGCAGAATTCCAATCGCCTCCTCCACAGCTGTAGTAGCAGATTGAGACTCCCAAATCTTCTTAATCTTATCTTCTTCCTCTAAATGCGTTAAAGAAAAAGGAAAGAACAGACACCGGGCATTAGGCAAAGCAGATGAAGGACGCATGCGGCAGCGCCGTTATTCTACGTAAATCGGCAATCTCTAATCTTTACTTATTTCCCCTTCTCTTTCGGTTTCTGATCAAGTGCTGTGCAGATGGTGGCTCGTCACACAGCTCCGGAATTCTGTGCTGGAGATAGGCTACTCGTCCGGTCCGGGATGGGGGCACACTTTGCTCGGCTTGGAGCTGCGAGTTCCACCTCCTGGGCCAGCAGCCATTTGATTGGGAAGGAGGGAGACGAGCTTATCCACGAAGAGCTTAAAGATCCGGACTTTGACCTCGCCTCTCCTCGGGGGAAACCTCGCCCTCGGCTTCTCCGTGCTCGTCGGGTTTGTCTTGCCGCCCCATTTTCCCATTTTCCCGGTATTGGTTCGGTCGATTCTGGACAATGGGTCGAAAGTTTCAGCTGGGGGACAGGCCGAAAACCTGAAACCGAAAAGCAGAGCACCGGCCGGACTTGAGAAAGAGAGGGAGAGGGGGGTGGGGCTCAGACAGACGGACAGAGATGAAGAAAGCTGAGAGAAGCAGAGAGGATTGGTGCCGGGTTCAGGCCCTAGCAAGGTGGATGTTGAAGAAAACAATGCTAGTTAGGAGATTTGAGGGAAAAAATGATATTATATAAGAAATTGAAATTTTTTATTTTATTAATTTAAGTTTTTTTAAAACTAGATATATATATTTTTTAATTTGATAAAAATTTTACAAGAATTAATTACCAAGTAAACTTATCACTCAGCAAAATGGGAGACCATAAGATGAAATCCCACCTTTTCCCACACCGCCATCCTATGCACTTCAGTTGGTGGGAAGATTCGCCTGTAGTGATTTGGTCTATTTATTTATTGATATTTTGGGGGGGAAAAATGGGGACAGGGATGACACGTGGGATGCTTAAAGATCCGGACTTTGACATGGCCTCTCCTCGGGGGGGAAACCTCGCACTCGGCTTCTTGCTGCTCGTCACTCGTCCGGTTTGTCTTGCCGCCCCATTTTCCCATTTGCCCGGTCTTGGTTTGGTCGATTCTGGAGAATGGGTCGAAAGTTTCAGCTGGGGGACGGGCTGAAACCGAAAAACAGAGCTCCGCCCGGACCTCAGAGAGAGGGGCTTTGAGAGAGAGAGAGAGCCGAGAGAATCGGTGCTGGGTTTACGAGAGGTGGATCCCGTTGAAGAAAAGAATCCAATATTTGAAGTTTGCGAGGAAAAATCTCATTACAATATTATTATTTTATTCATTTAAAATTTTATATTAAATATATGTTCAACGTATTTATAAGTTTAAAAAAATTTATATGGTATTAATTTACATGTCCGACAGAGGGTGGCCTGTGTTTTCTAGAAGATTGCCCTGTAGTAATTTTATCTGTTTTTTCATTGATGTTTTATTTGGCAATAATAATAATAATTCACCAGCAGAGGCAGAGTGTAAGTAAATTCATTATTAAAAAATAAAAAAAGAATAATAAAGTCACAGTGCAAGTGGCACCATAGGATTGACCGACTAAGAGTACTGCCCTTCCAAGCCGATCACCGGAGTTTCCCGTGGGATGATGGCTTGTGGGGTGCTTCGAATCAACGCAGTGTATCGGTCCAAGATGACATGGATTTCTTACCCCCAAAAAAAAAAAAGAAGGAAAGGGGAGACAAGAAGAAGAAGCTGTTTACCGACAGGCGTCGATTTGGCCAACAGGAATCTACGTCTGGTTTTCCAGCATCCCTCACGTTCCCACCCCACGCCCTTTCTCCTCACATTCCCCCCACGACGGCCCCCGTCCCCACCCACACCACACCACGCCACGCCACTCCACTCCTGCCCCACCTCCACAGTACGGCACTATTCTCTCTCTCTCTCTCTCTTTTTTGCCAGCGTCACTAACGGTGAGATAATATCTTTCAGTCAATTATACTTAACTAATTTATTAGTCACTCCGGGTCGCATGCTTAGTATGGCGGGTGAGACTCTCAAGGGGAATATTTGCGGGCACGAGATTTCAAACTTGAGACCTCCTTAAACGGTATCCTGTTTACCACTCGACTTAACCCTCTTGATACGGCACTATTCCTACTGCTGAGCAGCGAGTTTTTTTTTATATGTAGTTTTTAGTGTGTACTGAAATTTTGATTTCCAACTTGTAAAACGCTATTTAATGCTTTGATGATGTAAATTTTTAAAATTTAACAATTTAACATAAATATTTACATATCATTTAACACTTAAACAATTTTATTATATCAGGAAATTTAATGTAGTATTGAGTGTTAGACATAATATAAATATTTAAATTAGATGAAATGAAAATATTTGAATTAAATGATTAAAATTTGAAATTTAGATAATCAAATGCTAAATTTATGCATCAAAATATTAACATCCTCTAATTTTTACGTGGATTCAACTAAGGTGCATCAAAAGAGCCTCAACTCTGTGTTACGACACTATATTCAGGGAAAAAAAAGAGAGAGTGTATTTTACTATGCAAAACTTACTTCTTATTGCGCTCAGTTCATCTATATCTAGAAGACTTGCGTGGTCTACACGTTGGATATTTCAGCGATTTACTTAATGACTATGTGATCATCCGCCTATTCAATGATACACAGGGCGTCCAGAATGTTCCATTTTCTCTTTGCCTAAAGTGACCAGATTTCTTAATCGATATCGTGCTGGTGCCACGTCACTGACCGGGCGGCCTTTATCACAGAATCGTCGAATCTCTGTCGTGTGGGGACAAGAGACTAAGAGTCGTCGCACGTGTGAACCAAGACACTGTGTCACGGTAAGAGTTTCGTCTATACACAATTTTTTTTCCTTCTTTTGGAAGCCGTAGGTTTGACTGTCCAGGACACTGTCGACTGCCAACCGAGCTCTGCGGGGTTGGGCTCAACGGTTGTTTATGGGCTTCGGCTCCCGCAAATGGCAAGACATCTCAGCTTAGAGCATACGGAAAAAAAATAAATATTATTTTTCATTTCCTTTCTTGTGTGAAGAAAATTGGAAGATGACGAAAAAAATTGCGGAGAGAGAAAAACAAATCTTAGGCAGCCTTTCTCAAAACGGACACTTTGGGTTGTTTACCATTGATAAGTTTTTTTTTCCTGAAAAGTTTTATAAATAAAATTAATGCATTTTTAATATCCGAACAATTATATTAAAGGGTTTGGTCTTGAACTTTTTTTTCATCCAAAAATATATTAGATTTTCCCGCATTCAAATTTAAATCAAAGATAAATTTTTTTTAATATAAATTATTTCTATTCACATTACTTAAATACATGATATTATCAAAGAAAATGGTATATCAAATTATATGGATCAACTAATGTTGGTAAGTGAGTCATATTAAACAGTTGGGATTAGACTGAGCATTAAAAGAATTAATTAAATCATCTCACAAACATCTCATGACCTCCACGAAAAAATATCCAATAAGATAATAAATATACTATTGAGGTTGATGGAAACAAGATTTTAGTGCTTACACGCAGCACGAGGTTGACGTAAACGACAGTCTGCTTGTCGTTTTTCCTTTGCAATTTCCCCCCAATTAAATCGGGTCCTCAATGAATAAATTTTCTTTGAAAAAGATTTTTTAAAAAAGAAAACTAAAAGACGTGACTACATCAAATACCTATATAATCAAATGTTACCCCTAAAAAATTGGGGCATTTTATATTTTTTTTGACAAATATTATCTGATATTTAATATTCTAGTAAACAATTCAAATTCAAGCATGCTTGTCCGATAATAGGATCAAAATTATCGTTTTCAGTGTCATTCTATTTCTTTAGTTTGGAATTATTATTCCGGTGAAATGGCCATTCAATTCCATTCCCACCGATCAATTTCGTCCTCCTTGAAAATTCTTTCCTTTTGGGTCCGGACAACGTCGCCGGTGACAAACCTTTTCTCATCAGACGTCCCGGGCTGGTTTGGAAGATGCAAGCCCCACCCCACTCAAGGAAGAGGGGGAAAAAAACAGAGAAGTGGAAGGTACAGTATTCTATGTTTCTGAATAACAGCAGTCGTCCCTTCAATTGTGTAATGGAACATGCCCTTACTACATCATCTTTTTTATTTATCTACTGTTCAAAATATTTTACAAATTACTCCATCACTTTCAATAGTAGATAAAACAATATGGAAGCCTTCAAAGGATGGCAATCTCTCTGTCAAATCTTTTTACCTTTAGGATTAGTATTGAAGATATCAGAAAGGTAAGGAGACTTTATGGAAAAATCTTTGGTCTCAAAACATCAATGAGAGACTGAAAATTCATATGTGACACATAACCATAAATTCTCTCATCTGGTTATGCACTTGGGATAATACATGTCCCTTGTGCAAAACAGGTCCCAATGAAAGTACTCATCTATTCGGTGAATGTACTTTCACTCGGATTGCATGAAGAGAGTCAAAATAGAAAGTTGCTAATGTTATTAAGTCAAGCTACGTACAATGAAACTATTATGAATATCATTGACTTTGCATGCAGGCCACCAAATTTCCATTTAGGATCACTACTTTATCTATTATGGATGGAGAGATTAACTGTTATCCATTCAGGTAAAAACATGAATTTGTTCTCCTTTTAAAAAAATCTAGACAAATTCTATATAGAACATTTGGACAATTACATTATAATCATCACTGAGGATGAAGAAAGCATGAGAATTGATGCTAAAAAGGGCTTTCCTTCTATGATAACTGAAAACATCATAAATAACCAAAGGGAACATATTGTTATTTTCACTGATACAGCCTGGAAAAAATATTTATCATGTTTAGCTAGTATTGCCTACAAATGGAGAAAATCAATTTTATCATGGTGGGAAAAGCATATAATCTTCTCTAGAGTAAGCATATGTTATGGCTATCTATTTGGCAGTCCGCATTGTATTATAAAGAAACTGATAAAATATTGTGATATTTTCAAACGTTTAAGAAATAGTGCGATCAGTTCGTTATTCTAGAACCCCACTATGGGATTGTAAGGCTCCAATTGATGATATTAGAACTACTATATTTTCTTTTGTTAATTTTGACTGTATATAGATTCATAAAAGATATAATTGACCTGCGCATGAACTTTGCAAAAGTGGAAAACTTCTCAGGTAAATGGGTTGTATATTTTTGATACTTTTAACCAGGAAAGATAGCTTGTAGTTTTCTTGAATTACTGAGAAAAAAAAAAAAGCAGCAGTCGTCCCTCAATGGCTCAAGCACCTCCAAACAGTCTGGCTACCACATTTACTCCTTGTATTATTTTCTGCCCGAATGTTTTTCACTCTTTTCAGTTGACTCCCCACTCACCACTTCTTTCTCCTTTACAAAATAGTCCCGCCCGTATATCATCAGAAAACCTAACGGCTAAAAACGAAGGAGGGTTGACCTTAGAGGAGAGGAGAGGGGACCGGCAAAATTGAGCTCGTCCCTGAGCAGGTCGCCGGTGAAAGGAGAACACGGGTCATGAAAATAGGTTACTAATGCCATCCATGAAACTCGACCAAGAGAATGCCTCCGAGAAGATCTCGGTATGGAGGAAAAAAACTATCCTTTGCGTAGGCACAAAAGGCAAGCGTATGTCGTATTTGGTCAACTCTTTACTTATAAAAATTACATTTTACTTTCTCACATTATTACTGAATTGCATTTTACTACTATCTTCAGAAGAACTATTCTTGACTATTTATTCATGGCCTCTTCTTCTTCTTGATTTTTCATCACGGTCTCCGTTATCCCCTCCCTCTCGATTGATCTAAACCCATAATTTCTCCTTCACTCACTCAAACCCATTTTCCAATGTGCAGAAAATCTAATGGAATTGGTCCAATTCGAAATGGGTTGTTTCATATATATTTGACTTCCTAATAAGAGTGGAGCGCATTTTAAATCATGTGTCAATATAATTAAAAGCAGCACTACGAAATTTTTAGATATGGAAAAAATAAACATAAATCGAAAGTAATTGGCAGTCTCTCTGCCTTTCCACCATACTCGGCGTCTCCAATCGCCATTCTCTCTCCGGCGAGCTGCAAAACCTTATCGGAGCTCAATGAGCTTCGTGAAATCTCTGATCAAGAGCCCATTTTTCCTCCACCGTCAACCAACCCCACAGCTTACGTTCTCGTCTCCTCTTGTCCCGGGATCGCAAGCAGCCAGCCACGATGCCTCCGAAGCAGCAGTCGAAGGCGGGTTTGGCCAAGAAGCAGAAGATCGTGGAGGACGAGACCTTCGGGTTGAAGACAAGAACAAGAGCAAGAGCGTTCAGACGTACGTCCAGTCACTCTATCAGACAGTGCATCCGAAGCCTGACCCATCTAAAATCGCCAAGGTCACTTCTCCATTGGCCATCCTCTTTTCAGCAATATCTTCCTTTGCTTCTCATAGTCTGTGTCTTAGCCTCTGTTTATGCTGATTGGAAGGGTAAATTGGAGGCTTTGGAGCTTTTTGTACAACTATATTTATCTAGTTGTATCCTCAATATTGGGCGGTTAGGTTACAGTGAGATTTTTTGACTAAGTTATATTCAGGAAATAGACACTCTTGATAGGAAATTCGTATTTTCTGTGAAGTAGATGCCGCACATACTGCGCCAAACTAGTCCATTTCTCAGTTGCATACTGAATTATGAAACAATTGCAGCCTTTACCTTCTCTACAATATATTAATAGAAAAACTTGTGAGCTTCGAATATGGAACTCGGGTAGTTGTTGGTAAATGCAATGGTTTCATATAATCAGTCAAACTATTTGGAAACAATGTTTTGATTTGTATATTTGCTAACGGATATGGAATATACTGCTTTTGACATGCTGGAATTCAATACCCTGGCTTGACATTAACCAGATCAATGCACTTGCTATGTAGATATCAGAACAGTAGCATGATTGGAAGTGCAAAAATGGAAATCATTTCGGATCTTTTTGTAACACCAGTCTCATTGGATGAACAGAAAAAGGAGGAAGAGAGGGCCAGGAAGAAGGACCTGAATGATCTGTTTAAGATTGCCGTTAGTCAGCCTAAAGTTGCAGTTGGTATGTGGATTATGGTTGTAACCCCTTCGAGTTGGTTGTGGTCAAGGTTTTATGAATAACCCTAAGCGACTATTTGAGTTTGTGATGCTGACATGGGTATCTTTTCTGGATAGGTGTTAATCATATTGTGTGAATTTTACTAAGGGGCTTAAATGCAAATTCTCTCATGATTAGAATGTTCATAGAAAGGGCGAGAAGATTGATCTTTATAGCGACAAGCACAACCAATGTGATTTGATTTGATCTTGTATAAATCGCTTCTGCATGTCCTCAATTTGTTTGTATGTTCAGTTGCCTCCGAAAATTAATTGTGATGATGATTCCGTGCTTTTTTTATGATTAATTTTTTCAGAAACAATGGAAGATTGGGATCAAGAAACTCTGGAAATTTTGTGGAATCAAAAAGGAAAGAATATGATAAGAATAAGCCTACTGAGATTGTATGCACTCTGTGTGTGTGTGTGTGTGTGGCATGGTTTGGCATTTGCTAGTGTTGCTAGTTATACTTATTTCCCTAAACCGTATTATCTTTATCTATATGTATATTATCATATACAAGAACAAGATCCTCCATATCTTTTCTGTTATAATGATGGAGTTTCTTTCTACATCTGAAATTGCATCATCAGAACATGTTGAAAGTGGAAAAATAAAATATGAGCAGCTGCTACTCTAGTTTCAGACTGATGATTGTTCTTCTATGCCAGATGGAGCAGTTAGTGGTCTTCTACCCTTAGGGCTGAAGCAGCAGAAGCTTATTCTAGTTTTTGCTTTCTTGGGGGCTTGATGGGCTCCTAAGTTTAGGTTAACTATGAAGACAGTAGGGTATAATGTCATCTTCAGAAATGGAAGTGGTTTTATTTGGATGGTGAATAGTTAATCTCTTGTAGCAAAGTCTTCTTGAATTAGGTCTTCAGTTGTACCATTCCCCTGCTCCCATGGGCTTGCAGCGTTTCCAATGAACAACTAAATTGCATGTGGGTTCGAAAGTTTAACCTATCATGGGAATTGAAATATATTTCATGATGAGTATCTTTTGACCCTATTGGTGTTTAAACTAACCTTCACTGCTGGGGGATTATACTGATGCAATTTCTTCTTTTCAGTGTTTGTGAGCTGTTTCTCTTAGACACTAGCTTGTTTGTCGATGATGCTGATGCATATGAGAAGTACGAGAGGGAGGAAGCACCAGAGGCGGCCCTGGAGAAAGTAATTCCTGGCTTGTCTTGCACTTCTCCATCTGATATTACTCACTTTACATATATCTG
The DNA here is from genome assembly GCA_900174645.1 of Sonneratia alba. Classification (NCBI taxonomy): domain Eukaryota; kingdom Viridiplantae; phylum Streptophyta; class Magnoliopsida; order Myrtales; family Lythraceae; genus Sonneratia; species Sonneratia alba. The sequence goes on from FWPY01000030.1 coordinate 3,369,125, forward strand.
GATAGATAGCTGCTGATTTAGGTTCATGTTCAACTTCACTTGCTCCTTTTCCCCGTCAAATCTATATCAGGTTAAAGAGAATTGAGCACAAGGTGAAACGAGCTCTTCAACAAGAGGTACTGTACTTGACCTGCTGATCCTGAAGAGCCCCTTACTGACGATGATGATGAGCTGGACATGGATGAGTTAAATGAACTTGAAGTGTGTTTGTCAAGAACTTTCCACTCAAATTCACGAGCCTGGCATTGTGGCACGAGAGGGACAAACTGGGCCAACTGGCTCTAGGGTTCAGACTGCCGGGTAACCTTTTCATTTTTGGGGACCTTTTAATGATTCATTTGGTTTTAGGGGATTACAAGTTCTGATTTGGGTTAGTTCTTTGTAATCGAGCAATGTAATTATTCCCGATGTGAAGTTGGCAAAAGGAGACCTATGATTTCACATTGAACTTTTCCCAGATTTGCTGATCGATATACCTTGGTTTGCTTTACACTTTTAGTTTTCACTAGTTTACTACTTTTAAGTTCCTTTAAGGAGGGATCTTGCGTGATTGGAGTGACAGCAGCCATTTTTAGATTATGGGAAATATTAGTAATATGGGGAAAGTTTGAAATTTACTGGACTTGTGTGGAAATATGAGATCATTGTATTTGGGAAAAGCAAGCGCAGTTCTCTAAGAGGCATCAGCCATCTCTTTATTTCTATTTATTTCCCCTTCTCTTCTCTTTGGGTTCCCAATCAAGTGTTGCGCAGACTTAGGCCATTGACATTGTTCGGAAACTTCTCTAATCGGAGGTAGGCTACTTGTCCAGTCCAGGATGGAGGCGCACTGTGCAGGACTTGGAGCTTTGAGATCCTCTGGTCTTTGAGGGCTCCGCCATCGGAGTGGAAAGGAGGGAGACGAGCTTGTCCATGAAGAGCTTAAAGATCCGGACCTTGACCTGACCTCTCCCCGGGGGAAGCCTCGCCCTCGTCTTCTGGGTGCTCGTCGGGAACGTCGGATTCGTCTCGCCACCCCATTTTCCCATCTTCTCGGTCTTAGTTTAAGCCGATCCTGAGTAAGAGATCAAAGTTTCTGATGCCGAGGAACCGAAATCGGACAAATAGAGTGGATGAAGAAAGCGGAGATATGCAGAGAGAATTTCGGTTGTTGATCAGTCGGAAGATTCTTCACTGTTGTTTTATGGGAAACAGCAGGTGGGTCCAACGGGCAACTAGCAAGCACCTTCTCGTATATTTTCGCTTCACAGTCACAGCGTTCGGCACTACCTCGTTGGCGGACGATTTTTTAAATCTATTTTTCTAAGATTAGTATAATCATATAATTAAAATTTTCACTGATAAATATCAAATTGAAAATCTGTTAACTATAAGTACAGAGAGAACTATATTACCGAATGAATATCCCTTTTATTATTATTATTATATATAGATTTAATATGTAGTATCACATGTCATATACGCACATTCAGCTATATTTCACCAGTAATTTATCCATGATATCTCAATTTCATAAGGAAATCACCGTGATTTCCCGAATTTCTTATATTGTTTGACGAGAAATAATCGATAGCCTTAACACTATTCGTACAAATTTAACGGTCATACTTTTTAACTGACACAAGATTATATATTTATAATATTTTTATCAATGATGGACCGTCTACTTATGGTGTTTTGAGGACTCGTGCGGACGATTTTTCCTGGATGAATTCCCTCTTGTCTTTGTTCGTCTTTTTTTTTTTTAATGAATAAGTCAGTCAAGCGGGGTGGTAGGGTCTCGGGACTGGGAGGCCTTCACTTTGACTGTTGAACCTTAATCGAGGCCGCCTTCTCCTGAGACAAGCTCTTGACATCCGGATTTTCCCTGCAATTCACGAAGACCCGACGCGGTTTTCGCAGTCGCCAATGTCAACCCAAAAAAAAAAAAACCCATCAACATCCACATATTTAAATAAATAAATAAATAATGGAGGACATTGAAATAGTAGGAAGGGAAGCAGATCAAACACACACGACAGCGAAGAACGTGACTGATGCAGAGGGTACGAATACGATCGTCCCTCTTTGAATTTCGTGGAAAACAGGGAAGTTTTATATATAAATTTCGTAAATGATTTTAACTTTCACTTTAAATTATCCGTCACCGCTCCTTTATTCTTACGTTGAGTTTAGACTCGGACATAAAAATGGAGGAGAGCCGAGGAGACGGCTTTAGTGCTCAACGTCTAATGTTTTTTGTTATTTTCATCCTGAGGCTTTATTTGTTTTTATTGTCATTCTTATCCTCGACATTTCTCATTTTTTTTCCACTTCGTTCCTAACGTCAAATTTTCCATCAATGGATGCTGACGTGTTGACTTTGGTTCGGTAATCTAAAACCCAACCGGTTTATAAAATCGAACGAAACCGGTGTACAAGTATGAAAAAAAAAATTTAAAAGAGGAAAGAAAATTGTGATAAGAGCCAGCTTCCTTCGCCTTCCCATTTTCTCCCTTCCCTCGCTCTCCGGCCGCAGCTCTCTTCCTCCATCATTTTCGTTCCTTCTTCCCCAGCAGTTGAGCCTTCCACCAATTCTTCCATGAGTGAGAGGTTGGGTGCCGGGAAAATTGGAGCTTGTGTTAAACGAAGAAGTTGGGGCGAGAGATTTCAAAGGTCATTTAAGTAATTGGGCCATGCGATTTTAGCCTAAATATTGGGCACCGTATTCAGTCACCTCCGAGGTATATTATACAGGCAATAATCAAACGGAATTTCTCTTGGTCATTACATCAAACACCTTTCGATCATGTCTTTCAGGTGTTGTATTTCCATGAGCATCCAATTTCTCGTCGGAATCATTTAACTCAGGTCCATTTATGCTCTTGTAGCTCCCCTATCCTTCTGTTCTGTGACAAAGTTTTGAAATTTAATTTCTTTGTTAAAATATTTCATAAAAAGCAGAGGCAAGCTCTTGTATTCTCAAGTGTGATTGATTACATTCCTGGTACTTTACTGCTTGACCCTTTTAAGTAGAAAAGAAAGAATGGGTAGTCAGATGGTCGATAATTCACAGTAAGTCAGATGGTCGATCTGTCATTAAGCCGAACAAAAGGAAAATGGAGGAAGAGGAGTATGGTCGGAGAAGATCGAAAATGACTGAAGGCAAAGCGCACTCCCTCACACGGATGATGAGCAAAAGCTCAGAGTGCAGGCTCTTTCACGGTTTCACCTATTCAGTAAAAACCAGTTTGATTCGTGCTAAACCGGTTGAGTTGTAAGTATTCAACCCAAAATCAACACGTGGCATTCCCTTATTGGCTCCGAAATCCACATCAGCATTGGCAGCGGAAAAGTTGACGTCAGCACCAAAGTGATAAAATGAGAAAGGTTGAGGGCAAAACTTACAGAAAAAAAATGGATGTTTACGATGAAAATGACAAAGCAGTAAATGTGAATGACTAAGACCGGCCTCCACCCCCCCCCCCCCCCAACTGGTAATGGAAATGCATATTGAAAAAGGTATTATTAATAATATTTCAATTTTAAGTTGAATTTAATAATATGTAGTTATAAAAAGGGATAATTAGTAAAATAAATATTTTTATCCGATTCAATTTCATGTAAAAATAGAAATAAGATTAATTAAAAAGAATCGTAAATATCAATTCATTTCATTTTTCGTTCCTTACCATCAAACATAACATGTTGGATCGTCAGTGATGGAAATAGAGGTGGCTCCATAAATACTAATTCTAAAACAATTGAAAGTTATTTTTCTCGGAAAACATATATATATATATGTATGTATGCATGTACGTATGTAGGACAACGACCAGCAGACGGCTGCTCTGCCTGCACTTTGGAGACCAGACAATCTTTTCACACAGGAAATTAAGAGAGAGAGAGAGACAGACAGACAGACAGACAGACAGACGGACAGAAGAAGAAGAACAACAAGAGGAGGAGGAGGAGGACAAAGCCGATGATCAAGTATCAACTTCTCAGTACAAACGTAGTAATACAAACATACACTCTTTCTTCACCGGAAAAATTGCTATATAAAGGAAGTGCTTCGTAAGTCTGCTATCAATAAAGAAAGTCCTCGACTAGAAAGACTTTATCGTGACTTAACTCTGTTTAAGAGGGATTGGTGTGTACCGCAGCCCCAAAAGAACTCTATTTGTCTGGAAAAGGGCGAAAAGATCCATGCTGCTGCAAAATCTGCGTCACCTTATTTTGCTACTTTAAACACGTCAAAGGACGAAGAACAGATACTGGGCAAAGCAGAATGAAGAGAGGAAGCGTCGTTCTTCCACAGAAATCAGCAGCATCCAATCTTTATTCATTTCCGCCCATACACTTTGAGTTCCCAAACAAGCTGTGTTGCTCGCACGGAGGCTTAGTGCACGGTTTCTGAGTCCTGGGGGTCGGAGATAGCCGGCTACTTTCCCACCACGGGATCGGGGCCAGGGCACACCGCACGGCCGGACTTGGAGCCGCGAGCTCTACCGGTTTCTGGGGCAGCGGCCATTGAAGTGGGAAGGAGGGAGGCGAGCTTCTTCACCAAGAGCTTAAAGATCCGGACCTTGACCTGGCCTCTCCGCGGAGGGAGCCTGGCTCTTGGCTCCTCCTTGCTCACTGGGATCGTCGGGCTCATCTTGCCGTCGCCTTTTCCCACTTTACGTTCGGTTTCAGAGCGTCCGATTCTGAAGAAGAGGTTGAAAGTATTTGCTGGGGGGAAGAGAATGAGATCGAAAAGCAGAGAGAGAGAGAGAGAGAGAGCAAAGACGAAGCAGAGACGAAGCACAGAGAGACAGAGACTTGTGCAATCGAGTTAGGAGCAGGGACCACAGACAGGTTATTTATGAAGGAAAGAGCTATATATAAATACATGCATGCATGCATACATACATACATATATACATATATATATGAATTATCCTCTCCCTCCTGTTACGCGCCCCCACTGTCGTCGAAAGCCAGGAGCATAAAGTCACATCACGTGACAATAATTCTGGGGCGACACAAACAGGAGAAAGTCTTTCCACGAAACGGAGGTACCAGGTCAGCAATGCCAGCTGGTGTAACAAGCCATCCAAAATTGGACAGCTGTCCCTAGTAGATTTATCGTCAGCATCCCTGTCAGCAAGTTCCGTTTCTCTTCTACATACACACCTAACGTCGTCTTGCACAATTTTTTTGTATCCCGCCCCTCTTATTAAAATTTCAAAATTATATTTGAAGGGTAGATCAATTGGCAGAATTTCCATGTTTTGCAACAGATATTGTTGCATTTTTACCCGTGAATTAGTCGAACCGGCATGAATCTCAATTAGAGATCTCGTGATTCTTTACACCACAACATTAGCTCTACCCCGAATGCCAGAGCCCAACAAAGCTGCAACAGAACAAAAGGGAACAAGAAGAATCTTAGGGAGACACGCAGAAACATCAATTCTTTTTCTTTCTTTCTTTTCCTGGGTACCTTGATGCTTCCTTGACAGACGGAAGACAAAAAGAATCTTAGGGAGACACGCAGAAAAAGTTTTATGAGAGAAAAACCCAGAGGAGAGGGAAAGAACAAGACAATCATAGTTTTAAAAATTTAGGTAGGCTAATTTACTAGTTGGTTGGAAATTGGTTAGTTATTTGGTCGATCTAATTTTTAAATTTAATCCAATTGCGATTAGAATAGAGTTAGCTTTGATTGAACCAATATGATTCTCGGTTTAACTAGCTAATTTAACTGAATTAGTGAAAAATTCGCTAAACTGAAATTTTAAAAATATTACAATATACTTATTTTATTTTACTAAACTTATATTTATAATTTATGTTAAATTTGAGATTAATATAATTGTTATATCATTAATTTTTATTATAAATCATTATTAAATTATGATATTATATCAATTTATTAATATTATTATACTATTAATATTATTTATTAAATATACGATTCGACCCATTACATCCCCGCTCTGATCCATGAACTTATAAACTCATCCCTTGATCACTTTTTAATCCGATATGATTTTAAAAATTATAGAAGCAATAACCATGTGAGGGAGAACTTGACGAGATCGGCATAAATTCATTTTGAAATTTTAATAAAAGAGGCGGCCTACAAAAAAAAAAAAGCGAGACGAATGTATGTAGAAGAGAAACGGAACTTGCTGACGATAAAGCCACTGAGGACAGCTGTCACATTTTGGATGGCTTGTTACACCAGCTGGCATTGCTGACCTGGTGCCTCCGTTTCATGGAAGACTTTCTCAATCCATCGGGTCGACGGGGGATTCGGTCATTTAACCAACTTCTCGCCATCACGTAGATTATAGGTCCCACGCTATCTTTTGATTCTGGCCGTCGATTGCCACGTGAAATCGACCTTCCATTGACTGATAACACTTTTCCCCCCATGTAAAGCTATCAAGGAAATTAGCATACCGACCTGAGCTTGGTACGCTGAGAAACATCAAGTATAGTAGGAAATAGTGCATATATTCATATGTATAAACTAAACGAAATGAACTACCAAGTGTTATGAGAATAATTGTGATAGATTGTGACGGAATAGTTATCGGATGATATGTTATAAAAGTTCGCGGTGCACAGTATATTATCCTTGAGTTGATCAAGACCGATTGCGCTCAATGATATCATCACGTGTGACCGTATTTATATGGCAATGGGGCCCGACAGGATTGAGTCAGTAGGTGGGCAGGTTCTGGTCACCGGATCATGCCTTCTCCTTAGGATTTTAACAATTGATTGCCATGTGAAGTAGAAACCAATCTTGCGATGCAAACGGAATCTCCCCCCTTCCCAAATTTCATTGAATAAATAATTGATTCTCGGGAGGATGCGAGAAGAAGCCAATCTAGCTAGCATCGATCCATCGTATGGCCGAGCGCCGAAGTGTCGAGCACATTCCCAGAAATTCACGGGGGGACAAAAATCAGGTCGAGGACCCCTGGACCTGCTGCCACCAACTGCCAAGAATTCTTAATTACCCGAACATATCGGATTTTATCCTGACAATTCTTGAATGAGTTCTCACCATTATGACCCCCCACAACTCGCACCACCACGACCTCCCCCTCCCTTTTTTTGGCTGGATTGACCAACGTGACCTGCCGTGCCTCTGTTATTATGTTTTACCTATTCCCTTTGAGTCGATGGATGGATCTAATTTATAAAAGTAAGTAAACCAAACCAACAAAATGAGTGAGTAGATAAATAAATGAATGAGGAAGAGATCGTGCGACTGTACGGACGGGAGCCAGCCAGCCAGCTTTTCTCAGCAATTGCCCTGAAATTTACGGGGATCGCGCTCGGCCTTTGACGACGGACGGACGGACGCGTGAACGTGAAGGGAAAGGGGCGCGTGTCGCCGATTTGTACGGGGCAATAATCATGTAGTGGCATCTCGGTGAGCGCTGACGCCGCCGAGAGGTACATTCTGTCCACTCAAAATCCCCGTGTTTCACTCCAGTTCGAGTCGTCCTGTCGATTGGCCCGATCCAGTAGAATCACCGCTAGTTAAAACTCGAGCAGTCGTGCGGGAGAGATGGGATTGGCCGATTTGGGTAGTAGTAAACAAATACGATGATTTTATCCTATTTGAATTAAATTCAACCTCTCTTCTTTTATCTATTGAAGTAATTATGCCACTTAGTAAATTGGATTATGCAATAATTAAAGATGTGAATGAGTAAATAGGATCTGGGCTTGTTTCCATGTTGACAACTCTTTAAAGGAAGTAGTCAACAAATCCGTGAAGTTCCAAAACTCAATAATTGAATTAAAAGGGAGCACATGTTCTATTGAATGAGGATAACAGTTAAAGTGACTACGAGCAATTACAGGTGGAATCCTTTTTTCTCTTACAAAAGTGAATTTAGAGGATATAATAATGTAAGGGCAAAAGAGATTTAAATTGTAGGAATACCATTATTATTATCTAATTGTATACATCTTATTTATTATTATTCCTTTTTTTTATTACCCCTTCTAAACTTGCCATTTCCTGCTATAAACAAATGGGAAAAGAAAGATGATAAAAGAAATGGGCTTGTTAGAATTTGGGCGTGATCATGTTCCAAGTGAAAGTGTCCACTTTTCTGAGGATATTCAGGAATCAGAAATAATAATTAAAAAAAGCACATATAAAATATTATTTATAAAATCTCATTAGAAAAATAATCAGATTTAATATATGTATGTATGTATTGTCAAGCGCAACTTGGCCTTTTGGGTCCCCGATAACAGACCTCCTCGTCTGATGTCCTAGGATGTTGCCGTACTGCTGCCTGTCTTATTATTGATGTACCCGGGAATTTATTATATTTTTGGTATTGATTTTTAGAATTTACTAAGAAAAGAAAAGAAAAGAAAACTTTGTGATTCTAAATTGATTGGAATTTGGGAACCCCACATAATTTAATCTAAAGAAGAGGGAAAAAGACAGAAAAGGTGGAAGGTACGATGAAGCGAACCCTGACGCTCCTTTTCCTATTTTCGTGTTCGCTTGGTACCTTTCTAGTCCCTACGACTCCTCCGTCGATCGTACGCGTTAGCTTCCAGTCCAGTGTCCCGACCTTCTCCATTGTCCCACTACAGGAAATGTTAGTAATATGGATAGAGTTTGAAATTTACTTACTGAGTTGAATGGAAATAATATGAGATGATTGCATTCGGGCAAGCAAGCGGCGTTCTCTAACAGGCGTCACCCGTCTCTTCTCTTTGGGTTCCCAATCAAGTGTCACGCAGACGTAGGCAACTGACATTGTTCGGAAATTTCTCTCATCGGAGGTAGGCCACTTGTCCAGTCCAGCACGGAGGCACGCCGAGCTGGACTTGGAGCTGTGAGCTCCTCCGGTTTCTTGGGGAGCAGCCATTTGATTGGGGAGGAGGGAGGCGAGCTTCTCCATGAAGGAGAGCTTAAAGATCCGGGCTTTGACCTGGCCTCTCCTCGACGGCGGAAGCCTCACCCTCGGCTCCTCGGTGCTTGTCGGGAACGTTTGTTGATATTATATTTTACCTCTTACATCACTGTTTCCTCGGGAAATTATCATTAAAATCGCAATTGCTTCCCAAATTTCTTGGAGTGCTTCCGCGCGAGAAGTAATCGGTCAAGATAACAGTAGCACTCACAGGTTTGGAAGATATGCGGGGCGAATGACGCCGGCTTGTCCATTTACAACATTCCTGTCAATGATTTCCCGTGGCTTACGACGCACACCCCGGAAAATTTATGGTGCTTGTCGGAGAAGGTGCCGATGATATATACATATATATATATATAGAGAGAGAGAGAGAGAGGCATTCTTTAGCTGGTGGAACTTCAATTGATTATCTCTATAAGCGCTTTGACGCCCGAATTTTCCCTGCAATTTACGATGACCTTCTTATTACTATGAACGCATGGAGGACAATGAAATTACTAAAGCAGAAAGAGATCAAATGGGACAAGGAACATCCTGACCGACTGATTAATAAGAGGGATGTTAGGTGTGTACTTGCTGGGTCCCTCTTCAAACTAGAGAGGAAAAATGGTGGAATTTCATACAAAATTTCGTCCAATCACATATTTTTTTAAAGATTAAATTATCATATCTCCCATACATTTCGTGTAGTTTGGACTATAAGACGTCAAAGGAGAAGAGAGATAGAGCCCATATGATACAGTAGTGATGGGACTTAAACGTTTGGGCAAATCTCAGTGACCATAAATTATACACGCGCAGTAAATATGCTAGCTTGACCCGCCTGGACCACGGAGACAGCAATGACTTTAATGTCGAAGCTTTACTTTAATATGAAAATTCAGGTTTTTAATTTTTAAAAACTTATTTTTCACATCTTTATCTCCTTTTATAATTATAAAATTTCTTACTTTTACTTTTCTTGAGTCAAACTTCTTTGTAAGTTTGTGGCGAAAAATTAGACCAATGCGTTACACGTGGTAATGATTAACGGTGCTCTTAATCTCATCTAGCGATTGGACTAAGTCTGGTGCCCTTTCTGCTGGCTCTCAGACATCGGCAGGGACCGAGGATCGGAATGAAAAGATGACATGAGAAGTTGCTCGCATTTAATGAATTTTAAAATAATTTAAAGTTTATTAATAAAAATAATAAAATAATTAACTTAAATTAATTAAAATAATTTAATATTATTTTTATTTTAATAATATATAAATTTAAAAATCATAAATAAAGAGAATTTAGGTTGTAAGACATTTATTTTTAATAAATTAATTTAACTTAAATTTAAATTAGTTATTATCTAATAAATTTTAGTTTATAAATTAATTTATATTAGAAAAAAAAAAGAGTAGAGACAGCACAGTTTTGCTTACATTTCCAAGAGCAGATAATCTTTTCATTCAGATAATACATATATATATATATATAAGAGTCCTCGAGCAACTTCTCCACAGGAAAATTTAATAAAAATATATACTGTTTTTAGCTGAAGAAAATTCCCATACTATTAATAATAATTATAAATGTTTCCTTCCTTTATTTTAAAATCTATCAAAAACTCCTAGGTTGAACAGATTTTACCACACCGTGACGTGGGCCAACCATGGTCTACGTTGATTGCCCAAGATTGATTTGACTTGCGGATAGCGGCCGAAAGGAATCCATTTTTTGGGAAGGGACGAAAAGCTGCATCCTGCGACAAAATCTGCGGCATCTTATTTTGTTACTTTAAACTAGTAAAAAGACGAAGAACAGATACTGGGCAAAGCAGATTGAAGAGAGCAACCGCCGTTCATCAGCGGAAATCAACAACCTAAGTTCTTTATTCATTTCCGCCACTACACTTAGTCTCCAAACAAGCTGCGCTGCGCACACGGAGGCCCATTACGCTGGTCCCGGAATCCTGGGGTCAGAGATGGCCGCCGACTTGCCCACCACAGGATCGGGCCCGGGGCACCAAGCGCAGCTGGACTTGGAGCCGCGAGCTCCACCGGTTTCTGGGGCAGCGGCCATTGAAGTGGGAAGGTGGAAGGCGAGCTTCTTCACCAAGAGCTTAAAGATCCGGACCTTGACCTGGCCTCTCCTCGGGGGGAGCCTCGCTCTCGGCTTCTTGGCATTCGTTGAGATAGTCGGGATCATCTTGCCATTCCCATTTTCCATCTTTTCTATTTTAGTTTGGTCGAATTCGAAGAAGGGGTCGAAGTTTCTACTGAGCTAGAATTGAAGAACAGAGCGCAGACAGGACCTTAGAAAGAGAGAGAGAGAGAGAGACGGAGGGATAGGAAGAAAGCTCGGAGAAGCAGGGAGGATTGAGGTCGGGGAAGATGGTGAACTGGAAAATGGCTGGGCTACAAATACTTGTGAGCGAGAGCCGGGCAGCGGGCACAGCGGAAGAAATTGCCGAAATTTTATTGGAGGGCACCATTAGACAATTCGTCGTCGGTCGTGATGCGGGTCCCACTTTGCCCTTGTTTTCCCATTTCTAATGGGGCACTATCGAGTAGGGCACTTTCTTTGCATAGATGTGGGCACGGCTTTCCCCATCAAACAAATTGACATGATTGAAGGTTTTTTATTTTGGAATTTTTTTTATATGAGTAATATTTAGTACCGTAACAATCGAATAATATATAATACAGCTTGAGATTTACTAATTAAATTTTAGATATCAAGAAATTTGAAGTATAAATTTAACTTAGATTATTAACGAATTACTATTCTAGAAAGTTTTTTTTATTTTGAAGTTGTTCCTTTGAATAAGATTTTACAGAGGATCATATTTTATCACCATAAATAAATTTATTATTAAATTAAATATTAAAAATTATTATCCTAACATTAATATATGATGAGACGGTTAAAATAATAATAAAAGGAAAAAAAAAGAGGCGGCTGCAAATGAGTTCATGTGGGTCCCACATGGCTACGTCGCCTCCTACCCTGACCCCTATCCCTGCCCCTGCCATTGGGAACCTGGAATATGATTCAGATGACCTATTTCAATCATTCAGGGCACATTTAGTTCAGTTGATGTGAATTCTAATTTACTCCAAATATTTTTTTTTTGTGTTTGTAGTGGCCCGTATGTAATTTCTGCACAGGAGAATTGTAATAAAAATATACACCTTCTCTTCAAAATATAAAAGGCACGTCATTAATATTAATTATTCTGATTTATTATATTTTTTATTTAAGATAAAGTCCGCTAGCGTAAAATCCTTGATCGGGATCACCCTCCATTGAGTCAACCGTCTTCGACATGAATTGATCAACATCCATTGTGCTCGAGGATATCCATGGAAGGCTGACGGTGGTATCATCATGCGATGGTGTATTCATGGCACACGGACGGATGTGATTGAGTCAATGGATGGGCAGCTCCTGGCCTTTGGACCCTGCCTTCTCTTTAGGATTTTCAACAGTTGATTGCCCATATGAAGTAGGAATCCATTCTGCGATGCAAAGGGAATCACCGCCTTTCCAAATTCCATCGATTAGATAATTAATTTTCAGTAGATGCATAAAGGAGCCAATCTAGGATCGATCTATCTGTGGCCGAGCAGCACCGAACTGTCGTGCACTTTCCTCGAAATTCACGAGGGGAAAACAAAGAAGAAGAAGGGAAAAGCCGCTTCTCAGATGCACCACCCACTGTTGCCACGCAGAAATAAGAGAGGGGTTATTGATAAAGGAATGAGTCAATTCTTCAAATCAATGGTTGCAGTTTGAAAAATACACGAGTGACCAGTGAACAGCACGTGCCATGAATGACGCAATAAAGTATTGGGAATTTAAAAAACAAACAGACAAACAAACAAAAAAAGCCTTCCATTTTTCTGTATAGATCAGATGACTCTAATTCAAATGAGAACTATTATTAGCATACCGTACATCCGAGTGGAAGCTGATACTCAAGACCATTGAACTCTGCCATCAAAAAGGTTAAAAAAAAATAATTTCAGTACTTACCGAGAATGGTCAGTTTCGAATGAGCTGCCACAATTATAGTTCATCACAATGGAACTCGTCAATCCAAAGTGGATTACAGCACAGATTAAACCGCCTCAAGCAGAGATAGATATCTGCAAATCCATACTCAAATCCCGTGACCAATCCCACATGACAAATTGTAACAAGACAATTATCGATTCATACGGACGATATATCCCGAAAGTTAGCACTACAATATATCTCGAATAGAAAGAGTGAACCTTATAAAAGGATATACCCTGACAAGGAATAATAAGATCGGGAAAGGAAGGAGAAGATATTAAAATAAAAGAAGATCACATGCAGATGCTAAGTTAACATTTTCAATTGATAGAAGGGTGACATCAAAAAAGAAAAAGAAAAAAAGGATTATTTTAGAATGGGAGCTCGGTATAATAGTACTACTTTTAATTTAACAATTAACATACTGTAAATTTGATTTTTACTAAAAGATTTCTCATACTTTTTTTATATTCATATTCTTCTATTTATTTATGAAATTATGAATTTTTATATAGTCCCAAAAAAATATATTCCATTTATTGACATGTGATCCACACTTTCCTCTTTTTTTTTGGCCCCGTCTCCAATATGGCGGTTTCTCCCACCACTCTTACTTCAATTAATATTGATTATAATGATTTATCATCTTCTCCATTAAAAACAAAGTCAATTCATAAATGGATGAAATTCTTGATTGAGACCGCCCTATAGTGATCCAACCCTATTCGGCATGAATTGATTAAGAACCGTTGCGCTTGCAGATATTCATAGAACATGTCGGCTTTTATCCCAATATTTCCGAAAATGCAAGTTTCTAGAGAGCAGCTTAGGCTAATATATCATTGGATCATATTCGAAAATTTAATTTATCACAGCTGGTGTAGATTTATATTAAATCCTTTTATTTATAAGTTAAAACTTTTTCAATCATAAATTTTCTAAATTTATAAAATTTAGATTTGTGGGTATTATATCATTGCTAAGACTGTTGCCGGTGGCTAAGCTTTAGGGCTGGACTGTGGGGAGAGCTTGGAAGGGATGGATGGAGGCACTATTCTATGAACTCCCGTAACTCGGATCTGAAATCTCCTGAGGCATAGTAGACTAATAAATCATTTCCGGATCGAGACATTAAAAAAAAAAAAGTTGGTGGGGGTGGGAATTCGAATTAGGGTTCTAAATTGGGATCAATCGATACCGTTGGCATGACGTTATCTTGGCACCACTTTTCCATAGATTTTTCTAGTCCCAATTTCCATGAAACTACAGTGAGGAATCATTTGAATATTTCATTTGCTATCAGAACAAGCATATGAATCCAATCACTAGGATTCTTAAAGATGAAATGGTGTCTGGGACACTACCGAACATTTCATCGGGAAATTACATTTTATATGGTTCCGAAGCATGTACCGGATATGGGAAGTTCCAGTTAGGTTTTCATTCTTGAACAAAAATACATTTTTTTAATTCATCTCATCTGTTTCGTGACCGGAGGAGCGGTGGGGAAATACACGTTACACCACGATTTTGAATCGGAAGAGGGATTCCAAGAAATGTCATATCTATTCGTTCTCCATCAGCAGCCGAGGTGAATCTGGTGTACTGTAAGGTATTTGCCTTTTTCTGTAGTTTTACAGGCATTGGATCAAAATTCAATTGTTGAATGAGGTATTCAATGCCTTTTTCAGTATTGGTTCCACCTAACTCCTGTTTTTTTTTTTCTAATGAATTCAATCAATTTTTTTTACCAATTTAAGAAAAAAAAATCTTGTAATGGGTCTGCACTAATTTAAACCCCACCCCACCCCAACCCCCACCACCTCCTCTTTTTTTTTTTTTTTGGCAGCATCGACCAACGTGACCTGCCGTGCCTCTGTTATTACATTTTACCTATTCCCTTGGAGTCGATGGATGGATCTACTTTATGAAAGTAAGTAAACAAGCCAACAAATGAGTGAGTAAATAAATAAATGGATAAGGAAGAGATCGTGCGACTGTACGGACGTGAGCCAGCCAGCTTTTCTCGGCAACTGCCCGGAAATTTACGGGGATCGCGCTCGGCCTTTGATGACGGACGGACGGACGCGTGAACGTGAAGAGAACGGGACGCTCTTGGATTCATTCGTACGGGGCAACAATCATACAATGGCATTTTGGCGAGCGCTGACTCCGCCAAGAAGTACTTTCAGTTCGAATTGTCGTCATATCCTGTAGAAGCATCTTTGGTTAAAACTCCAACTGTTAGGCGGGCAAGATAGAATTGACCGATTCCGGCTACTATAAATAGTTATCATGAACCTATTCTATTCGAATTAAATTAGGGATTCTATTTCATCTATTAATCTAACAATACTGTTTAAATAATCGAGCAACGTAAAGAATTAGAAATTGATTTTTTTAAAAAAATTAAACTACATAAATATAGAAAATGAAAACTTGGTACGATGATTCAGATCATTAAATGAGATGAAATCGCTTGGGTGGACAAGGGGCACGGGTGAAATCGTGGTGAAGGATCTCGTCCGAGAGGATCTGTTGGACCCACACACTGACATCCTTAATAAATTCATTTCGAATCTATGATTCAACCTTGCACGTACAAGTGGGTCGCCTCCATGGAGGACTTGTGTGATCTGGTGTCTCTTATGAGACGATTATTTTTTTTAAAAAGGGGGCATTTATTATCTTATTATTTTTTTAAAAAAATTACTTAATTCTTTACAAGCCCCTCATACAAATATGATTCCCTAGCATACCCACAAATCCAATCAATGGAGAATGTATCCCTTAGGGCTTAGGATTTGATGTGTGCTATTTACTCGTTTGGATTGATGAATACTTTAGGGAAAGAGATTCGATCAATGTTATATGAACCCTAAGCAAATATCAGGGGAACCGCTAATATTCTAATTTTTTTCCTTTCAAATGGTTACCCAATAAATAGGTATATGTGTCGCTCATTCATTGGCTCATTGGTGCACTTAGTCCATGTAAGAATCTATGGATAGTTAAAAGTTATCAATATTAATGAAATAATATGGAAGCCCCCAAAGATGAAGCATGATAAAGAGCATAGGCCTCACACACACCACCCCCAAGAGAGAGAGAGAGGACAAGAGCAAAGGCCCACACACAGCCCATGACGAGGCCCGATGAGGCCCATCCTGGAAAGACTATTCCCGAGGCCCGACGCATGTAGGCTCGATATACCGTTGCATTCAATATGTGCTTCATCACGGGAAATTTTAAGAGGATACACACGAAGCTTAGAATCTCAACAAGAGGAAGCCGTGCAATATTGCCAAACATTGGGAGTACACTCGCTTATTGAATTAATGGAACGTACTCATTCTGCTAGACACGAGATCAAGATGAGCCCCTGTGGAAAGCTCGAGATGGTCTTCCGGTGAACTCGGGCATTGATGTCGACGTAGAGCTCGCTGACCTTGAACCCCGGGATCAGGACATCAGGGGCTCCCCGTACGTGGTAGAGGGGCATCCCGATGTGGGACTCGAGGGACTGAACCTGGATCTTCGGCGCAGTCGGGGACTGCTTGGGCCGCAGGCCGCAGGCCCTCGCCTCTGACGGAGCAGGCGCACAGGATCTGAGCCACCAGCAGCACCATGAGGATCCCAGCAGAGGCTCTCTTCGTCGGAGGCGGCTGCATTTAGGCTTTAGCTCGAATCGAAGAACAGATCTCCCATCCAAAAAGGAAGAAAAGGGGACAACTTGGGCTGCAATGGCTGATCTTATAAATGGTCTGTCTGTCGTGTGTTCTTCTTTTTCAAACCTTGAACGGCTGATGGAGTTTCAGACGGCAGGGTTTATGTGGGGCAATTTTTAGTTAATTTTTTCCCTCTGTTTTCTGTGGTTGGAAGCCAAAGGTATGACTGTTCAAGAAACTGTCAACTGCCGATGGAACTGTCGGGTTGGGTTCATCAACGGGTGTTTATGGGCTTGGACTCCCACAAATAGCGAGATATTTCTGCTTAGAGCGTACGGAAAATATTTTTTAAATTTTCTTTCTTGTCCGAAAAAATAGGAAGATAGGGAAAAATTTTTGTGGAGACTGAGGAAAAAATTGACGCATTCTTAATTAGTAACTCAAAATATGAACCCTTTCCTTTCCTGGCCGGAAAATTTATATACTAACCCGTATAGTTGATTTAAACAGCTAATTTGATATTAATTTTCTTTAAACCATTAAAGTAAACGCTTGTGATTGAGTTTCGTAGTAGTAGAAAATACGAAACCAGGAGATTAGAGCGGTAAAAAGATATTGCACTGTATTGAATCAGTGATGCACCTTTAGACAATCCTCGAAAAGAACAAAATCCGGAAAAGAAAAATAAAAAAGCGACATGATTAAGAAATTCTGGTCCGTCACACCCCCACTCCTGTCTCTTCATCGACCCTTCTGTCGACCTGCAGAATTCCAATCGCCTCCTCCTCCTCCTCCTCCTCCACCGCTGTAGCAGCAGGTTGAGACTCCCAAATCTTCTTAATCTTATTTTCTTCCTCTCAACGCGTTAAAGAAAAAGGGAAGAACAGACACCGGGCATTTGGCAAAGCAGATGAAGAAATCAAGCGGCAGCGCCGTTCTCCTACGTAAATCGACAATCTCTAATCTTTACTCATTTCCCCTTCTCTTTCTGTTTCTGATCGAGCGTTGCGCCGACGGTGGTTCGTTACACAGCTGCGGAATTCCGTGCCGGAGATGGGCTACTTGTCTGGTCCGGGATGGGGGCACACTTGGCTGGGCCACGAGCTGCGAGCTCCTCCGGCTCCTGAGAGATGCGCCATCAGAGTGGAAAGGAGGGAGACGAGCTTCTCCACGAAGGGCTTAAAGATCCGGACTTTGACCTGGCCTCTCCTCGGGGGAAGCCTCGCCCTCGGCTTCTCGGTGCTCGTTGGGAACGTCGGATTCGTCTCGCTGCCCGATGTTCCCATCTTCTTGGTTTTGGTTTAAGCCAATCCAAACTAAGAGGACAAAGTCTTTGATGCCGAGGACCCGAAATCGATCGAATAGAGTAGATGAGGAAAGGGGAGATGCGCAGAGACACAGAGAATTCTTCACTATTATTTATATAAAAGAGCTGATGGGTCCTACGGGGAAGGACCACCTTCCCGTTCATTTCACCTCACTGCGGTGTCGGTCGGCCAGACTTTTTTCTCAATGTGAATTCCCTACCCTCGTTGGACGACGTTTTTCTAAATCTATTTTTCTAAGATAGGTAAGAGCCATGTAAATCTAGAAATTAAAATTCTCTTGACTGACTGTCATGTCAAAGAATTATAAGACTGAAGCAATATTATTTTCTCATTATATACGTCTCATCTCAATCCGCCACTACACTACACGGTCACCTAGTTTGAGTCAATTTAAGGACTCCCAGGGCGATGAAGTCTCACCCACTCTTATGCGACGGTGGTGGGCGTGATGTCCAGGACCAACCTCTTCTGGGCACGCCTCCGGCAAGCCGATGGCCGACCATGCTTACTACCTAACCCGTCAAACCGAATCACTGTCATGGTGGTAAGTATTTGGAATTTAGACCCCGCTGCGAGTGGCCTCGGCGCAAGTCCCACGAACAGTCGACCCCGGTTACGGTCGGTTCCTCTCCCTATGAAAAGGCTATATATTTATTTATTAAAAAATTGAAATTTCATTAAATAATTTTCGGGGAGGGTGGGGGATTGTACGGCCGAGTGCCGAACCTTCGAGCAATTCCCCCGAAATTCACGAAGACCGTTTCTTGGTGGGCTGTGAGAAAAGGACGAGTAGCGCAGCGATTTATACGGACAAAACTGACAGTCGAGCCGCGTACCGGTGCCGAATCATTCTCTAATCAACCAAACCATCGACCGTGCCTATCCCAAGATTCCTGGATAAGGTAGAGCCCCCTCCTCCTCCAAAATTGTCTCCTTTTACGTGCAACCTGGACTCTTAGGCCGGGGGTGGGTAGGGAAACCACGTCCACGGTGACGTACTTCCTCATCTCATCGTACGACGTGGGAGAAGACATCTCCTACTTGAATTTCTGATCATAGAACTGAAAAAAAAAGGGGGGGTTTCAATTCGGCTAAAGTAGACGAAGAAAAGGTAATCCTTCAACACCGTGTCCCTTATTCTCGACCCCTTCGCTTCCAATCGATGGTTACACAGATGGAGGCCACTTATCGTGTCCAAGTTCCATTGGGAAAATGCTAATTAATTATTGCAAAAATTATATGTTATCCATATTATTTTTTTATGTATAAATAATGGTCCATACTTAATTTTTATGAGAAAAAGGAAATCAATAGATAAAAAAAAATTTAAGTGTTAATAACTCGATCATAATATTGTGGTAAACATATATAAACTCGATCAAATATTATTAATTTTATTTAATTATATATGTGTATGGATAATTTAATTTATTATATTAAATGTGTAAAAATTTATTTATTAAAATTTATTGTGATAGTGTCATTAGTATCATCATATTATAAAATTTTTATTAGATTTCATTATTATTATATTAAACATGTTAAATGTGCATATGTATAGTCGAAACATGTCACTTGTACGGATTAAGCGGGGTTGAGTACGAGTTGATGACTTCTTAACACTGACCGTTTAAATACGACACACTTAAATACAACATGATATGAATTATCACCTCTATTATCAGTCATGAGTCACTTGTTTCAGCCTACATGAATTTTAATTTGCTCCAAAAAGATCATTTTACTATAATACGGTGGCCCATATGCAATTACCATCTCCTCCCTTTAAAATAAAGTCCTCCGTAAACCGGTGAAATCCTCGATTAAGAACATTTTGCCCTTTGGTGAGTCAACTTCTCGAGGCCTGAATCGATCGAAATTTGTTGCACTTGCGGACGGTAATGGAACGCTGACGGTACCATCGCGTGATAGTATTCCTATGGTAATGTGGGGTGATCGCGAGCTCCGGCCATCGGAACCCGCCTTCTCTTCAGAATTTTGACCGCCGATTCTCGTATGAATTCGGCCTCTCGTTCACAGATAACTTCTTCCCATGAAGCAATCAGGACAGAAGAGTAAAATAATGAGTTGCATGTGCTTAAAATTGATTATTACGGTGCCGGACACCATCGATATAATATATATATATAATGACATTGTCACATTTTGAATGATTTACATTAACAAACAACACATTTATAAATTTTTGTATTAACGAAGCACAAAATAAAAAATCTACTAATTTATTTATTTTATGAGACTCTCAGCATTATTTGTGTAACTAATTCGTTGAGCATTTTCCTCATTCACAAAAATCATTAAGAAAAAAAAAAAAAAGAGGAGGAGGAAATGAGGTTCTTGGTGGGCGATGACGAAAAGGACAGAGAGCACAGCGCGACTCTTATGGACAGAAATCGAGCGGTGTTTAGTCCGAGAGCCCTCAGACCTGCTACCAACTCACAAGACATTCTTAATTAATCGAGTATATCAGTTTTTATCCCCCTGAGATTCCCGAATAGGTAAGTTCCCGAAGAGCAACTCAGGCTGAAACTCTGGACATTCGACATCTCCTCTCCGTTATTAGATTAGTTCCTGCAATAATTAAGACACAAATGAGCCAATCAATCGGATATGAGTTTTCATCTCCACTGCCTTTTAAAGGAAGCAGTTAACATATACAACTGCAAATGTGACGTTCCTCACAGTTGAATCACCCACATGTCGATCCTGAGATTCCCAGTTACACGACCTGCTGTGGGGGCAGCTCATGCCTAAACTTGAGGCGTTTTACATGTTTTTTTTTTCCAATTAGATCAAGCTACGTCACAATTAGGATGCTGATGAGTGCGTAGGATTGAAATCCAAGAATATGTCGAATCTCATTGAAGAGGAGAAAAAGGTCGAGACACGGATGTAGAGACGCATATGGGAAGACGAAAGAATCAGTCGAAGCACTCAACCGATCATAGCAAAATGGGTTTTGATCTATGAGTTCACCATGTTCATTGATTGGTCCACCGTCGGTCAAGCGAGAATCTTCTCTCTTTCGCTATCACTCTCTCTCTCTCTCTCTCTCTCCCAACTACCAGTGGCATAGGGAGTGGAAGTAAAATATCGAGGATAGAAAAAGTCGAACCAAGACTGATTCACAAAAGTCAGGTTTTTGGGACCCATATAAAATTTAGAAGAATTTTTATATATATAAAAATAACCGACCAAACTCTAGTTTAAAATTAAAAAACCGTCAAAGTTCAGTAGTAGTCTGAATCATATAATCATATTTATAAATTCATTTTATTTATCATAAATGTATACATAATATCCATTTCTCGTAACTTTATTTCCTAATTAAACATTTAAATTTCACATATATTAATCTTTTAATTAATATAAAATATAAAATATATGAACCCAATATGTAAATATTTGTCACGTCTTATCATCATTGTAATTATTATGAGTGCTCTTCTGTCAAAATTCGTACCAACGGGTCTGTAAAAGGACACGAGGACGAACACCCTTACCGGTCATTTCTTTGTGGCCAAATAATGCAATTATTCTCTTTTGGAAAAGAACGTAATTATTTCTGATATGAAATATAACTTTCTGGTCTACATTTCACCACTTTTGCCGATTGAGATTTGCTTTGCTCTCTCTGCACTTGTTAGTATATTTGATAGGTAAGAATAGAATAAGATTGGAATTATCAATCTATTTATTTGATGTGGTTTGATAAAAAGAAAAGTCGGAATTATCATTACGGTCGAATGGGCATTCATTTCCATTGCCACAGATCCATTCCATCTTCCGGGGGAGGGAATTGGTGGCATTCTGGCCACTCCGTCCATTGCGATTTCCATTTCTTTCCCTTTTAAATTTCAATATTTATGACTCTTTTTAGCATTATTACTAATTTTAATATTAAAATAATGAAGAAAGCAAATGGAGAGTCATATCTCATGAGAGTGGTGGAACCAAATCTTTGTCAGAAACAAAAAATTTACGACAAAAATGCTAATGCAAATGTGTGCGTCTGAGTGAGAGAGAGAGAGAGAGAGACCAGCAGACAGCCTGCACTTTGGAATCCAGACAAGCTTTTCACACCGGAAATTAAAAAGAAGAAGAAGACAAACGGGATAGTCTCTCCCGACCAAGCGGCAACTTCTCAGTACAAACGTAGTAATACAAATGTGCTCTTTCTTCACCGGGAAAATTGCTATATAAAGGCACTGTTTCCTAAGTCTGTCATTAACAAATGAAGTCTTCTATTAAAGAAACTTTACCATGACTTAATACTGATTAAGAGGAGAAAGAGATCTGAATAGAGTGGTATCATTTTTTTATTTAATAATAAAAATATAATAAGTTTGATTTTGATAATACCTCTCATTTATCTGATTTTGCTATACGCCCATTTGCCTCTTGGAAAAAAAAAAAACTCTGCTTAAGAGGGATTGGTGTGTAATGCAGCCCAAAAGAATTCTATTTGTCTGGAAAAAGGGCGAAAAGATCCATAGTGCGGCAAAATCTGCATCCCATTATTTGGTTACTTGAAACACGTCAAAAGACGAGGAACAGACGCTGGGCAAATCAGAATGAAGAGAGGAAGCGTCGTTCTTCAACAATCTACGATCTTTATTCATTTGCGCCCTTACACTTTCAGTTTCCAAACAAGCTTTGTTGCTCGCACGGAGGCCTAGTACACGGTTTCGGAGTCCTGGTGTCGAAGATAGCCGGCTACTTGCCCACCACGGGATCGGGGCCGGGGCCGGGGCACACCTCACGGCCGGACTTGGAGCCGCGAGCTCCACCGGTTCCTGGGGGAGCGGCCATCGAAGTGGGAAGGAGGGGGGCGAGCTTCTTCACCAAGAGCTTAAAGATCCGGACCTTGACCTGGCCTCTCCTCGGGGGGAGCCTCGCTCTCGGCTTCTTGGCATTCGTTGAGACAGTCCGGTTCATCTTGCCGTCCCCATTTCCCATCTTTTCCATTTTAGTTTAGTCGAGTCTGAAGAAGGGGTCGAAGTTTCTACTGGGGGAGGGGGGTGTTGGGGCGACGAGCTGAGATCGAAAAACAAAGCGCAGGCGGGACCTTAGAAAGAGAGAGAGAGAGAGAGATAGGAAGAAAGCTCAGAGAAGCAGGGAGAATTGAGCTCGGGAAGATGGTGAACTAGAAAGTGGCCTCCTTACTTGTACTGTGAGCGAGGACCGGGCGGGCCCCACATGGGGCAGAGCAGGTGAGTCGATGATGATTCTAGTTTCCCATCTCCGCATTAGAAATTTCGTTGTTGTGGAGACAGTGACACGTATCTTGATACCCACTGTGTGGACGTGCTAAAGTAATTTGACACTTATTATCTTAATGGGAGGGAGTTCTTAACCCCTTAAATGGGCCAAGTCGGGGTGATCCAAATTAGTCAGCCAGATAAAATTCAACTGAATATAGACAGTTAAAAAAAAAGACACTTATCTCTCGATGGTTCACTTGTCTTCTCCCCTACCAAACAAAATTAAAATGATTAAAACTCTTTTATTTGGGTTTGTCCCATACCCTGTTTAAACAAAGTCTTACTAAGTGATTGTATTTGATCATCATAAATAAATTCATGATTAAATAAAACATAGATTAAAATCTCATCAAAAAATAATAATTTAGAATCAATAAGAGGGAATTGAATAGTTTAATTCCAAGTATACTTTATAAGGACTTACGGGCCAAGAAACAGTGTTTATGTATAGATATATATATTGGTTGAACATCCCGGCTTTTATGAACTCAAATAAAGAAGGCCAGTAGGATAAAATAATAATAATAATAATAAAAAAGAGGTCGGTGGCAAGATAGGTCAGGTGGGTCCCGCATGACTACGTGGTTTCCTGCCTCAGCCCCCTGAGAATCTAGAATATGATTCATGTGGCCTATCATCATTCCAGTTTATATGAACTCTAATGTACTCCAAATAGGTTATTTTTTTTATTATTCACTACAATATGGTGGCCCATATACAACTTATACACAGGAAAATGGTAATAAATATATGTTCCCTTTCTTCAAAAAAAAAAAAAAAAGGTGTTACGGAATTAATAATGATTATAGTAATTGACTATCTTCTCCTTTCAAAATATAGTCCACCGGGACAAAATCCTTTATTGAGACCGTCCTCCATTGAGCCAACCCTCTCCCCCCCTGAGTCGATCAAGATCCACTGTGCTTGAGGATATCTATGGAACGCCGATGGTACCATCACACGACAGGATATACATGGCACACGGACCGACATGGTTGAGTCAGTAGATGGGCAGCGCCTGGCCACCGGATCCTACCTTCTTCTCTTGAGGATTTTAATAGCTGGTTTCCATATAAAGTAGAAACCAATCTTACGATGCAAAGGGAATCAGCTCCCCTTCCAAATTTCATTGAATAAATAATTAATTCTCATGAGGATGCAGAAAGGAGCCAATCAGGGGTCGATCTATCGTGTGGCCGAGCGCCGAAGTGCCGTGCACTTTCCTCGAAATTCACTAGAAAAAAAAAAAACAAAGACGGCAAATACCGCTTCTTCTTACACACGCCCACTGTCATCGTGCAGAGACCAAAGAGAGGTTATCTCTGAAGGAAAGAGTTAATTCTTCTTTCCCTCCTGTCACGCACACCCAATGTCGTTGAAAACAGGCAGCGTAAAAGTCACATCGTGCGACAATAATTTTGGGATGACACGAATCGACAAGGGATTCAGTCATTTGACCAACTTGTCGCCATCAAATACACCGTGAACGAATAATTACAATTTGAGAAATACATAAGTGACCACCAAGCAGCACGTGCCATGACACAATAAAGTATTGGGAATTAAAACAAACAAACAAAAAATTACCTTCCATTTTTCTATATAGATAAGATGACTCCGATTCAAATGAGAACTATTAGCATGCCCTACATCTGAGTGGAGGCTGATACTCGAGACCAATGTTGTCTGCCATCAAAAAGGTTAGAAGGTAATTTCAGTGCTTGAACGGTCGGTTCCGAATGAACTGCCTCATTTATAGTTCATCACAATGAACTTGTTAACCCAAACAGGATTACAGCACAGATTAAAATGCCCCAAACATAAATAGATATATGCAAATCCATACTCTCAAATCCAATGACCAATTGTAACAAGACGATTATCGATTCACACGGATGATATATTCCACAAGTTGGCGGTACAATATATTGCAAACAGTGAAAAAAGTGAATCTTATAACAGGTGATACCTCGATAGAGATTAATAAATCTAGAAAATGGATGATAATATATTAAAATAAAAGAAGATTATATACAAGTACTAAGTAAATATTTTCAATTAATAGAAGAGTGATGATATTAAAGCATCCATCCATCGTCCACCCGAGCGCCTCTGAGTCGCGCACTGTCCCCGAAATTCACGAAAGCCGTTTTTCGGAAAACAAACAAAAAGGGCAGACCGGTTGTTTTCTTGGTGGGCGGTCTGCACAGAAACTCTTGCGGACAAAAGCCCCGAGTGGCGTTCCGTCCGAGGACGTGGGTCCGCTGCCAACTCCGACGACGGTCGTCATTGATTAGCCCACCATGCCGGCCTTAATCCCCCGAGATTCCCGAATAATAGGTATTAGGCTAAAACTTCAGACATTTAATATCTCACTTTTATCAGATCAGGTTCTGCAATAATTAAGACTCAGATGAGCAAATTAAATACGGGCGTCCATTTTTACTAACTTTTAAGCTAAATAGTTTACAGATTTATGTTTAATGTAAAATTTTAACTTGAATTACAATTTATGAAAGCCCATTAATTGATTTAAAAGATGGCACATTTACTATTAGATATTGATAATAATCAAAGTGACTTTGTGGAATTGTGGGTTGAATTGTTTTTCTCTTTTTTACAAGAGGATGTACTTGGAGAATACGAGATTAAGAATTGGGGGAATACCTCTATTTTTTTGGGTAATTGTATACATCTTTTTATTATTCCTTTTTTTATTGCCATTTTTTGCTTAAAAAAGGTGGGAGAAAAAGGACAAAAATAATGAACTCGTTAGATTTGGGTGATCATTTTTTCCAAATTTACATTATCAAAGCAATTATCATAGGCAAGATGAGGTGGTCCAAAGCCCCCCACGTGACATTACATTTGATTTAATAGTTTGAGTTATATAATAAGGATGAAAGCGTCCACTTTTCATAGGATAGCATTAGCACATTCAGGAATAGAAAATAATAAAAAAGTATATATGAAATCTCATTAAAAAAATCAGATTTAGTGTGTGTATATATATATTCATGTGCAACTGGCCTTTTGGGTCCGGATAACAGACCTCCTCGTCAGATGTCCTAGGTGTTTCCGTACTACTGCCTATCTTATATTATTGACTTGATTATATTTTTCGTAATATCTTCAAATCTGCCAAAAAAAAATGAAAATTTTGTGGTTCTAAATTGATTGGGATTTGGAGACCCCCACACTTCATTAAAAGAAGAGGGGAAAAAAAAAACTGAAAGTGGAAGGTACAATGAAGGGGACACTGATACTCCTTATCCCATTCTTGAGTTCCCCTTGGTACATTTCCCTTTCCAGTCCCTGCGACCCCTCTGTTTATTGTTCGTGTTAGATCCCAGGACCATTGTCCCGTCCTTCTCCGTTGAGATTAGCAGCTGAGTTCAGATTCAGACTCCCCAGATAATTCTGCATCCTGTTCTGTTTCTTGAAAACGTAATTAAGCACTCGAAAAGAAAAGGGCACGGGGGGGGGGGGGTGTGCGGTGGAAACAAAGCGGATCGTGGCGTGTTAGATGAAGAAAGAATTGACGTACTTCAACACTCTGTTCTTCGGTTCTCAATCCCACTTGTCGTTTCCAAACTCAGTGATACACCTTCAGAATAATGGTTCCTCTTATATATATATATATATATATATTTTGAAGGGGCGTACATTTCCACATATGAGAAAAAAAAGACAATCCTGAACAAGAACAACATCCGGGAAAAGAAAATTTATATTAAAAAAAACAGACATGATTACGAAATTCTGGCCCCTCACTCCCCTACTTCTGTTTCTTCATCAACCCTTCTGTCGACTCTGCAGAATTCCAATCGCCTCCTCCTCCTCCTCCTCCTCCACAGCTGTAGTAGCAGATTGAGACTCCCAAATCTTCTTCCTCTAAATGCGTTAAAGAAAAAGGAAAGAACAGACACTGTGCATTAGGCAAAGCGGATGAAGGACGCAAGCGGCAGCGCCGTTATTCTACGTAAATCGGCAATCTCTAATCTTTACTTATTTCCCCTTCTCTTTCGGTTTCTGATCAAGTGCTGGGCAGATGGTGACTCGTTACACAGCTCCGGAATTCTGTGCTGGAGATAGGCTACTCGTCTGGTTCGGGATCGGGGCACACTTTACTGGGCCAGGAGCTGCGAGCTCCACCGGTTCCTAGGGGAGCAGCCATGAGAGAGGAGAGGAGGGAGACGAGCTTCTCCTCGAAGAGCTTAAAGATCCGGACTTTGACCTCGCCTCTCCTCGGGGGAAGCCTCGCCCTCTGCTTCTTGGCGCTCGTTGGGAGCGTCGGGTTTGTCTCGCCGTCCCATTTTCCCATTTTCCCAGTTTTGGTTCGGTCGATTCTGGGGAATGGGTCGAAAGTTTCAACTGGGGGACAGGCTGAAATCCCGAAACCGAAAAACAGAGCACCGGCCGGACCTCTGAGACGGAGAGGGAGGGAGGGAGGGAGAGGGGGAGAGAGAGGGAGAGGGAGAGCGAGAGCTGAGAGAAGCAGACAGAATTGGTGCTAGGCTTAGCCCACAGGGAAGTGTCCATTTATGGACCTCAGTGGATCCTGTAGCAGAAAAGAATACTATATCAAAAATTTGAGAACATGTCATATAAAAAATTGATATTATAATTTTATTAGTACAATTATTTTAGATTATATATAAATTTAATAAAATTTTCATATAATATTAAAGTAAATTACCGTATAATTTTACAACTAACTAAAATCCTCTATCAAAAATGAAATCTCATGATCTTCCTTTTTAACATGTCCCGTACATGTGGCCACGTGGCATTCTCTGAGTGGGACACTAATTTCTTCTCACAAAAGAGAAAGGAGATAGAAGAAGAAGAAGTGGCCGCTAAGCCGACCTGACTAACTGGAAGCTGCCTGTGGGTTTCCTCTATCCTCTCTCTCCAATCGCTTTCCCTCCGACGGTCATACTACACCTCTGCGTGCGTGCGTGCGCGCGCGTGTTTTTTTTAGTATGCACCGAAGTTTTGGTCCTGCGTCTGCTATATATTAATATCTCATGGTCTAAAATATAAAATTTAATAATCCCACCTAAATATTTATACTTTATCTAATATTTAGGTGATTCAGTCACATCAAATTTTTGTTGGAATATTTAATAGAATGGCCTTAGCATTAGATGAAATGTAAATGTTTTAATTAAATTATTGAAATTTAAAATTTAGATTTACACGTGATAGCTCAATAAATTTAAGGAATAAGGTATTAATTTACTGTAATTTTTACATGAGTTTGATTAGGGTGCACCTAATGCGTCAGATGATGGGCCTCAACTCTGTTATTCCTCTCAATTCATCCATATCTAGAAGACTTGCGTGGCCTAACTGTTGGACTTTTCAAAGAATTAGTTAACGACTGTGCGATCATCCGCCTCTTGAGCGATCCAGTGTGTCTAGAACGTATGATTGACTTTCTCTGTGCCCAAAGTGACCAGATTTCTCAATTGATCTCGTGCTCGTTCCACGTCACTGACAGTGCAGCCTCCACTGCAGAACCGTGGAATCTCTCTGTTGTATGGGGCCAAGGGATCAGAGTTGTCGCACGTGTGAACCAAGACATTGTGTCACGGTAACTCTTTTTCGTCTACAGACACAAACAAACTCTTTTTCTTTTATTTTTTTTGTTTGGGACAGGTAGAGCTTCGCCTGCACATGCATGTCGGTCTATTTCCAACAAATGTGTTTTATTTAATTTTCTTAATTAATAAGATTTCGACTTATTGATATTATATATCATTGTAACTCAGCAAGAAAGAGGGAAGAGAAAAAAAATGTATTGTACATATGATCACAAGATATTCGGTGTTTTTTTTCTGACGGTTGTCGGTTAAGCGTACAAATCCAATAAGTAGGATTATTAACTAATAAAATAAGGAGTGAGTATTAAAAATGAGATCGTATTTAGGAGAGCAAAAAAAATTTCATCAAGAACTTGCACTTTATATGATTATGAAAAACAGCTTCGGTAAGTTTTCATTCTTGAATAAAAATATTTTTTTATTTAATTTGTCTATTCTTCTGCCCATAAAGTAGGGGTGAGTACACGTGACACATCGAAATCTGTAGATTTAGTCCATCATCAATAAGAGTAAAATCTAGCATATCATAGGGGTGCCTTTTTCGGGTGATTCGTACGCATTTGGATAAGGAACAATTGTTGAATCTGGGAAAAAAAATAAATTCTTTATTGGATCTGCCTGCTTCCTGTTTTTGTTTTTTAATAAATCGAAGGAATATTTTTTCGCCAATATGACCCCCATTTTTTTTTAATTTAAAGTTTTGCTGGATTGACCAATATGACCTGCCGTGCCTCTGTTATTACAATTTACCTCTATTCCCTTTGACTCGATGGATATGGATCTACTTTATGAAATTAAGAAAGAGATCGCGTGTGTGACTGTGCGGACGAGAGCCAACTGTTTCAGCAACTGCCCAGAAATTTACGGGGATCGCGTTCGGCCGTTGATGACGGACGAACGGACGTACGGGTTAACGTGAAGGGAACGGGACGCGTGTGGATTCATTCGCACGGGGCAATAATCATATAATGGCGTTTTGGCGAACGCAGACCCCGCCGAGAAGCACTTTCAGCTCGAGCTGTCGTTGTCAATGATTGACCCGATCCTTTAAGAGCATCTTAAGTAGTTAAGACTCGAACAGTTATGCCGGAGAGACTGGACTAGCTGATTTGGGCAACTCTGTATAATAACGATGATCCTATTGTGCTCGAATTATATCCGGGATCCCGTTTCTCCTAGCGATCTAACTATGCTATTTAATCGCTAATGTCTTCCGTGGTGGTAGCCTTGGATGGGCAAAATTAATCCGAATTATCATCATTATCATTATTATTCAATTTTACATCCCTAGCCCCAATAAATCGTCCATTCGAACAACTTTAAGAATTAGAAATTAAAAAACAAAATTGAACTATATTGATGCAGATGATCAAATGAGATGAAATCGCTTGGGTAGACGAAGGGCGTGGGTGAAGGATCGGTCAACCATGCAAGGACAGACAGGTGGGCCATCCCCGTGGAGGACCGGTGTGAACTGGTGTCTCTTATCAGACAATTATCCCCCAAAAAAATCAAATATTATCTTATTATTATTATTTTAACATTCACTTATTCTTTGGAAACACCTCAAACAAATATGATTCGCTAACGTACCCACAAATTCAATTAATAAAGAATACAACATCGACGAGAATGCATCCCTTAGGGGTTAGGATTTGATGCGTGTCATTTACTCGTCGGATTAACGGATAGGTTAGGGAAAGAGATTTGATCAATGTTATATGAAAAATAAGTAGATATTAGAGAAACGAATAAGATTTTGACATTTTTACGGATAGATGTCCAATAGATTAGTTACATGTGTCGCTCATTCATTGGCTCATTGCACAACTAATTTGGTAGGTATGAATCTATGGATAATAAAAAGTTACCTATTTTATTAACTGCCTTAAGTTGAAAAGACAATAAGGTCCTTAAGAGTCTGCTTGGATGCAACATAAAATAAATTAAATTAAGGGGTAGTTTTGGGAAGAGGAAAGGAGACCAAGACCACTCCATGTGTTTGCGTATAATAGTATAGGAATAGATACTTACTTACATCTAATGTATCAAGTTTTGATGGTAAGAATAAGGGCCCACACACAGCCCATGACGGGGCCCAACAAGGCCCATCGTGGAAGGACTATTCCTGAGGCTCGACCCGCGCTGGCTCGATATGCCGGTCCATGCGCTACTCAGATTCAATGTGTGCTTCTTAATAGAGAATTTTAAAGGATACACACGAAGCTTAGAATCTCAACAAGAGGAAGCCACGCAATACTGGCAAACATTTGGAGTACACTCGCTTATTGGATTAATGGAACGTACTTATTCTGCTAGACACGAGATCAATATGAGCCCCATTGGAAAGCTGGAGATGGTTTTCCGGTGAACTCAGGCATTGTTGTCGGCGTAGAGCTCGCTGACCTTGAACCCCGGGATCAGGACATCGGGGGCTCTCCGGATGCGGTAGAGTGGCATACCGACGTGGAACTCGAGGGGCTGAACCTGGATCTTTGGCGCAGTCGGTGACTGCTCGCCTGCAGGCCCCTGGCCCTCTCCTCTGGCTGAGCAGGCGCACAGGATCTGAGCCACCAGCAGCGCCACGAGGATCCCAGCTGAGGCTCTCTTCGTCAGAGACGGCATCGTTTAGGCTTGGGTCGAATCGGAGAACAGATCTCCCAGCCGAAAGGAAGAAAAGGAGACAACTTGGGCTGCAATTGCTGATCTTATAAATGGTCCGTCTGTTGTGTGATCTTCTTTTGGAGGTGTGGATAAAACGGCCAATGTAGTTTCAGACGGCCGAGTTTAGCATGTCTTTTTCTAATGGGGGACAATTTTTAGTTAATTTTTTTCCGTTGTTTTCTGTGGTTGGAAGCCATAGGTTTGACTGCTCAAGAAACTGTCAACTGCCAGTGGAGCGGTGCGGGCTTGGTCTCGACGGGTGTTTATGGGCTTGGGCCTCCGCAAATGGCAAGATATTTCTTCTTGGTGCATAGGGAAAATATTTTTTTAATTTTCTTTCTTGTGTGAAAAAAATAGGAAGATGAGGAAAAATTTTGTGGTGACAAAAAAAAATCTTAGGAAGCCTTTTACAAAACAGAAATTTGTGAACAGAGTTTTTTTCCTGCAAATTTCTATAAATAAAACTTATGCATTTTTAATATGGAGCAGTTATATTAAAGGGTTCAATTTCAATCATTAGATATTTAAAAACTTGTTGGTGATCATGAGTAATTCAAATTCGAGACAAATCATCTCATTTAAGGGATAAAACTTTCATAACATAAATTCTCTCTATTTATAATACTCGAACTCGATATCTTGAGTAAGAAGAAAAACTTGCTGAATTATCTCAATTAAAGAGTTGGGATGAGACTGAGCATTAAAATAATTAATTAAATTATCTCACAAACATCTCTACTGTAAGAAAGAAAAAACAATATCCAATAAGATAATGTACCATTGAGGGTGATGGAAACAAAATTTTAGTACCTACCCACTGTATGAGGTTGATGGAAACGACAATCTGTTTGTTGTTTTTCCTTTGTAATTTTCCCCAATTAAATAGGATCCTCAGTGAATAAATTTCCTTTGAAAAAGATTTTTAAAAAATAAAAATAAAACTAAGAGATGTGGCTGCAACAAATACGTATAGAATCAAATGTTTTCCCTCAAAAATTGGGGCATTTCATTTTTTTTCCAGGTAAATATTATATGATATTCAAAGTTTTAGTGAACAATTCAAATTCAAGCATTGCTTGTCGCACGCTTTTCAAATCATAATTTATCTCCTTTAAAAAGACTTGATCAATCATCTCATTTAAGGGGAAAAAGAATGCCGAATTACAAATCCCAATCAAACTATGGGCGTATTTTAGGTTTTCTTTTTTTTTTCTTTTTTCCCTCATCATTTTTGGAGAGGGAGAGAAGCTCTTTCACGGAACTGGGAGAGCAAAATGACAGTGAGAGTGGGGCTCTCGGAAGGGCAAGATGGACCCAAGAAAGAGAAAGAAATGCTGCACTAATAGTTAAGGACCACTCCAATCTTCCTCTTCATTCCCATAACAGTATTTATTTATAGTAGGGGATGGTACACAAAATTTGCACACCATTTCTGCCCGCAGAAGTTAAAGCAAACAGAGCAGGAGTTAGATCTGACACACCCAACTTTCAAGGAGCCTATTGCATTTACTTCCAGAGCAGAAAAGGATAACTCTAAGAGTAAGAATGGCCTGACATGGATGCCATTGATCCTACGGGAATACATGCTGCTACTACATATTAGCCCTTTTTTCAAAAGTCATACTGTTTTGAGCTTATTAAGGGATGTGGACCATATGGTATTCTTATTTTGCGTAATTAGTCAACTTGGCTTAATTATAAGCCATCATAGCCATAAGTGATTGCTGTTTGGCTCTGATTACAAAACTCTTCATACACAGAACTATCTCGTTACTCGGTCCGGAGAGCGAGGTCCCAACTAACCTAATTATAACTAGTAGATTGTTCCAAACTAATGCGATTACTAGTGTTGCTTAATATTATTGGGCTTGGGGCGACACTGGACAGGTCA
Source organism: Sonneratia alba (assembly GCA_900174645.1). NCBI lineage: Eukaryota > Viridiplantae > Streptophyta > Magnoliopsida > Myrtales > Lythraceae > Sonneratia > Sonneratia alba. Next base: position 3,402,538 of record FWPY01000030.1, read on the forward strand.
TAACTTTATCGCATCGATGTCCTGCCTTATTTGCAGTGAAGATAAAACTCACATTTCGGGAAGTAAGGTGTCATACGGAATGTAACAACATCTAGATACGAGGCCGTTCCGTTACTAGATGTAAAAATGCTGAAATCCGGGAAAATTTAAGAAGGTTCTCCGTTAACATCTCTAGCCTATCATGGTCACTCATAGTTATGCATGGGGGAGGATAAAAAGGCAAAGAGAAGATACGATTGCCATTTGCCTGTTGAGGCACTTAGGCGAGTGTCGCCTTTTGTTCCCTTTAGTGTTTCGAATCGACTTGGATGTGCCATGATGAAGTTGACAGATTCCCCTTTTTCGAAAGGACAAGCAAAAAAACATGCATGTGAAGAAAATGGGATTTGTAAGTGAAGCATGGAATATGGTTCTCCATAGACAGAGAGACCACAGCACTTCATCACGGCCGTAAGCACACATTGTGGAGATAAGTGAGACGATCGAACGGCAATGGCTGTTGGAGGAGGAATCGCACTGCACTGTTATTATTTTACACCTAGGGTTTGTGTCCCATAAATGGCACACGTGGGGCCCAACTTCCCATTTCGGGAAGGAAATTGTGGCTGCCCACTATAAGAGAGGAAAGGGTTTCACCATGCCCACTTCAGGAAAGCTTAATCATCAGAATCTGTCATTGCAGTAGCTGATCGGATCATACGACTGTTCTCCTTTTGGTGGTCTGTCCCTATTCTTCCTAAGCAGATGATAATGTCTTTGTCTCTGTACTGTGACGATGGTTACGTTTTCATGTGTCTACTTGCACATTCTTTCCTTCTCGTTTTCAATCGGTGGCCCTTTTTCCGGGCTTCTGAAGTTAAAAAAGCCTCGGCAAGGTAGACTGAGTATTGCTGCTCCTTACAGATTTTTTTTCGCACCCAAGTTTATTTCTGATCATTTTACTTCTTCTTGGCATGACATTTATTGTTGTCCAACTCCTTTTCCCAGAAAATAAAGAGAAAAAAAAGGGAAAGAAAAGCATTTAATTATCATTTAATATTTAGAAACTAAGGTGCCTGAGTATTGTGTGGGTTATACTTGTACATATTTGGGAGGGTATTAGTATAACCCTTATTTATTCCTAAACCTATCAAAAATTGGCATGGTACGAACAACTTGTACATGGGTCAGGATTTTCTGGTCGTTAAAGGATATCGGGCCATGCCATCATGATAACACGACTTGAAAAAATCTTATTAATCCTAAAAGTATGAAAAAAAATATTTACAATAAAAATTTCTAATAATTCTTTTAAAATAATTATATTTTTAATATTTATTTCAATATTTTCTTTTATTTAATATAATATTTAACTTAATAAGCTAATTTAATTAAATAATTTTTTTAAAATATTAAATTATTTAAATTTATTTTTTAAAAATTATTTTTATTTGGTCTGGACAAAAGCCCAGGCCACCCCAAAGCACAAGAAACTCGTTCCTGAGCCGACCGGCACGGAATATTAATTTTTTTTTGCCTCTTTTTGAGCAAAATGCATTAATTACTAGAGCAATTAAGAGTAGATCCTTCTGGACTGAATCCTAAAGCTATCAAGACAGAGACGGATGCGGGGTGGGGAAGGGAAGGGAAGCGAAGGGAAGGATACAAGTGTAAATAAGATGAACGAGGTGACCAATATGGGAAGAAAAATAGTGAAAGACGTACTACGAAAGGAGGGGAAGAGACCACGTCGGTATGGACCCAAAAACCTCGTACCCCTGCCGACAGCTAGTCAGACCCCCCCGCCAGCCAACCACGCTGATTTTTAATTATCTTTTTTTTATAAGAAATTTTTTATTTTCTTTAAATAAGATTAAACAACCCAATTTTACCCAAGAAAAATATCTTCAAATAAAATATTCCTAGTATCCAAAAATAATAATTGAATACGGCCAATAGTTAGTGATATGTTATTGTTATCCCACTTGTGCGCCTCATTAATCCCGAAACCAAACAAACGCCACGCCCTCCCCAATCTTTCGTAGGCCTCGTGATTATTTTCATTGGGTAAATAATAAATGTGTTTTTCATTTATAAATTATGGATCAAGTGGCTATAAATTTATTTATTTTTTATCACACCGCAATATATCTAAGTTCGATTTGTTAAATTTATTATAAACTTATAAGAGATCATGACTGTTACTACTTAAAAGTTTAAACTAATAGGTGACGATACTTAATTTTATTATAAGTTCATAATGATTTCTTCATTTAATTGATATAATATCATATATCTCAACACGGTTGTTCCTCTGGTCGCAATAGTCCTCAGCCAAATAGGCTTACCTAAATTTATGGATTCGGGAAATATTCATAATCAAAGAGAAATAAAGTTTTCGTTATCAAAATTGTTTTAGAAATATATATAATACTAATAATATCTTGATATTTTTTCCACATTTAATTATTTGTTTCTCTTCCTTTGTATTTTATAGCCTCAAATACGTCATGGGAAATTAAAAAAACAAAAAAAAGTTACTATTAAAGCACTTTCCTTTTTAAATTTTTAGTATTTTATCAATTTTCTAGTTTTTAAGGTTTGAGAATTTCGAGCATTTATAATTATTTCTCCTCTTATTTCTCCATCCATGTTCATGTTTGAGATATTAAACTTTATCTTTAGCAAAGGTACATACCTACCTAGAGGAGAAACCATATTATTTTGATAAAATCGTTGGGCTGCACTCCTGTCAGTTTTCTCGATAAAATTGATTTTGATTATATGTTAACGAAAATAAGACAATTAATTTCACCGTAAAAAAGTATCGATGGAGAGATGTTTATATTTCGGTAAAATCCGAACCATCCGTTCTGCTCCGAACTATCCACAGTTATTATGATAATTGAAAGGAGACTTTCCTTTATTTTTCTCAATTAGGCCGTTGACAAAATGGGCAGAGAGACATTGAAGAGGACCTCAGACTTTTTCCTTTTCCGTTAGGATAAGAAACCCTAGATTTTGAGTAACTCACGGGAGCCTTGCCAACAGTTTGACTTCCTAATTTTACCCCCAAATAACCAGTTGACTTCCGAAGAACAATTCTTTTTTAGGTAATTCTTTCCCTTTTAATCTCTTAATTTTTTTTCCTTGTTTGACTTGTTGTTCTTTATTTTTCTTTTTAATTTTTTGAGAATTTCTTATTACATAACGATAATAAATATAGCAAAGTTGATCTTTTGCAAACACCCAACCCAGCTCACAAAAGTACTACTACGTACGTTCGCAGGTTTTCTTATATAATATTTACACAAACACATGAAAACATCTGACAAATATCAATATAAATGGTTAAAAAATATTAGTAAAAAATAATTTCTCATTCCAGGTACAACCACCACTTGCTAATATGTACGCTGTTTTAATTTATCGATTGTCAACGTGAGGAGTGCCCGCATCATGCGAAATCAATATGTGTACCCCAGAGATCAGCCCAATACCACTTGCTACCTCATAGATGTAGTAATCATCCTAACATTGTTTTTACTTTAAAAATCACTTTTTCGCGAGAGTCAAATTCATTAAAATCATCTAATTCCCATAAACAGATTAACAAATATCACTAGGAAACTAGGTAATATCTCTTGGATAAATCTTTTTCATATGTTGAATCGTGTATATTTTAATTAAGTTTTGCATGTGAAAAAAAAATAAATATATATTTTTTAATTTGGGGTGACACGAGGAGTGACGTTTTCGGCACGGGTGAGTGGAACATGCGTTGCCTGCATTCGATCAGGAGGGTCACACCGCCCAGCTCATCGACCCGTGAGCAGTAAAAGGCACGCGCTTGAAAGAGCGTTGGGGGTTGGGGTTGGGTTGGGGTGGGGTGGGATGTCAGCTCTACGCTTTGGCCAGGAGCCGCCGCCCACCTCGACCTTATCTGCTCCAATGGGTTCTGTTGCCACGTGGCACTCTATTATTGGGATTCTTCGGGATCGTTTTAGATTGCCCACCATGTAATATAATAATAATATGAATTTCGTTTTTTATATAAAAAAAAGAAATTAGCTTTCATACAGCATATTGATACATCTATATATATTTTTTAATGCTTATTATATTTTACTTAATAAAACTCATTGCATTTCACCGCATTTCTTTGTACTAAAGGTATAATATGTTTAGATGTGCATATATATAGAGGCCGATCTTATTAAGTTTGGCACGTAGTGTGTGGCAGATGCTATAGACGATGGACATTAATAAAGCCTTGGACTCGATCAATGGAGCAAGCTAGAATTGGTCTCACCTCGTCGATTTCTCCCCATTCCTACATTGAATGGCAAGTCAGCTGTTCAAATACACTACCGGACCTACACAACCAACCACATGGTGACCTAGAATAGATCGTGTCCAAGATCGAGGAATGTAAGATTACCTACAAACACGTCAAGAAGCCACCCGGCATTCTTAATTACAACCAAAGATCAAGTATACGATAGTCACTACATGGAAGGATCAGGATGTTTGATTACTCATATAATTTATTCTTTTAAATTGCAAAATCATCCGAAACTCATGTTGTCCTAGAAGAGAGGAAGGTCGTGCACACATTGTGATCATTTTGATCGGCAATGCTTTGATCTGAAGAGGTTATCACTTTAAAGAGAAATAATTTAGAACGATAATATCATTTTTAATATATAATTAAAATATTATAGATTTAATTTTGTCCGGAGATCTTCTTCGCGTGCTCATCATCTGTTACCCTCTTCTGCTTATCTATTTTAGACATACGTACCTATTCTTTAATCCTGAAGGAAATTCAAACAAGGTCGATGATTAAAGAGGAATTGTTACCTTAAGAGGTAAGGTACTAACGTTGGAAAGCAAGAGAAGATTCCCTGTACTGTCCTCGTCTGTCCTTTTATAGAGCGCGTCCAAATCAGTGAATTGGACGGCTCTGATTGCTACAAAGTCTTACGTCCCAACCAATATCTCTATCATACTGAGTAAATAATTCCTTACCAAAATTAGTTTAAGTGAATATATTAAATAAAAATAAATTTTATACTTAATTTAATTATAATAAATTATAACTTATTTATTTAAATAAGTAATACTTGGTGGATATAATTTTTTTTAATCGAAATTATGTGGTTTGCCATATTTAGTTGGGGGTGACAATTGATTGATTGGGGGTTGGTTTCAACTATTATTATTAGTAGGGACAAACTGACATGACAAGACAAGACACCCCGCCTTGTCTCCATTAAGGTTTCTCTCTCCCCGTTCTCTCCTCCCTCTCCACTCATTTCCCGATCTTTTCTCCTCCTCCATTCAATTTCGGTTGTTGGCTTCTCAGGATTTTCATTAGTAATATGTCTACTTGAAAATTAAGTTCAAAATAAATATTGATGGCAAATTATCGGTATGGCCATGTGACGAAGGAAAGATCAATAATTTCCCTTTTGTTTTTTGTTTTTTTCTAAGCTTTTTTGGAAGCTCGTGGTTCCGCTGGAAGCAAGAGGAGACGGAAGGTTAGGGGTCAGTACAGTAAAGAAAATGGTGAAACGATTAAACACAGAATTTTTTTACTCAGATTTGAGATGAGAATCAGTTTGACAGTAAATAGATGGCCACAAATCCCTTTCTCCACGCTCCATCTCCATCGAGCCTAATATGGGTAGATTCAAAAGGAGATATGAGTAAAAATCCTTTAATCGAGTAAATTTAGTTATGATAATTAGATTTGAGCGCTTTCTTAGTCTAGAATTGAGAGGATTAGTAAAGTGTAATAGCTGTCTCGTCTAAAATTAGTCTTAGAAATGCAAGCCGACGCGGTTGGAATTTTCTCGGGGCAATATGATTTTTTTTTTCCTCAGCGAGAGACGGTATACGAGGATCCCTTACTATTTTCAAGGAAATACGTAACTATCACCGCCTTTATGGCACTTGCAATGTCAAGTAGTAAACTATCTCTCCCATCTTCTCATAAAGTATAACAAAGATAAAGTGAATTATCTCATATAATAGTATTATTATTAATTTAATAATTAAACTATTATAATTTTAAATTTTATTATATAAATTATCATATTTTTTATTTTGCCTTTACCGTGTATCATTTTAAGCCAATGGTCTCCTGTACCTCCAAAGAGAAAACGGAGACGGCAAGTGGCACAAGAAAACCGGCATTTTATTTTTGCCGTTTGAGGCAAGGGGAAGAGGCACAGCTCCGTAATGTCGACGGCCGGCTTTCGTCTCGTTTGGAGGCTTAAAGGCTAAAATAGTCAAATGCCCCATCAAACACGTGACTCCCTCTCTCTGTCTCTCTCACCTCCACCCTCCCAAGTCCCAACTTTTTTCTGATTTTCTCATCGGGACGAACCTTAACGAGTCGGCTGCTGCCCGTTCACATCTCTCGCTAGATCCCCCATTTTACAGGCCAACTCCACGCAACGAGGTCTTCCTCTTCCACCGTTTTTTCTTTTACACATTCGATTCGGAAAATGCCTCGAGCGTTCTTGAATCGACGTGTGAGGATTAAGTTCCATTCCATACTCACGACAATCTTCAAATCGCAGTCTCGCAACGAGTTCGGACGGTGGAAAAAGCACGAAGCCTGGCAGTGAAAGAGAAGTGACATTTTTTAAGCTGACTGTACACGCATTTAAACAAAAAATCGGGCTCAAAATCTGAATCAATTAAATATTCTCTCATTTTTATATAACAGACAATATACATATAAAGATAATATATGCTGTGTTATGGCCATCGAGGAATATTATATGTTATGGTTATCATCTGGAATTCTCAGAATGATGCATTTATAATAATATGTTTACTTGATAAAAATACGACGATGAGTTCCGTACAGACTTGTCCTTCCTATTCATTTCCCTTGCTTCATCCTTTATTTGCACTTGAAAAATAAAAAATTTATAACAAATCGTCTTGTTTCAGTAATTTAATCAAATAATCCATAATTAATCATACATATATATATATAAAGAATGGGAATCAAATTACTTATAATACCTAATAAATCACCCAATAATTAGATCATAAAATATTCCCCTATAGGTCCACTCCCGACACAATTTTTCATGGCCACGTTTCATTTCTCCTTACAATTTTAGCATCATACGTTTTTTTTTTTGCCTTTCAGTTGAGGACAACAGGATTGATCTAAAGTGGGGCCATGGTGGGATCGGTGCAGGGGATCATACCGTTGATTTTGTTGAATTTCCGGTGGGAACGAGCCGGGTCCGCAACGAATTCTTATTAGGTCTACAATTTGGGGATCAGTGGTCCTGCCCGCAGAGGAAAGAGCCTCCCCTCCACTCACTGGCACGGTCAACTTTGTTGGGTTGACCGTTGCGTTATGATATCTCCGTCCAGAAACGATTGGTTGGCGTGCCGTCGACCTATGGGATTCTGCCAACTGGCTTGTTTTTTCATCAAGATCTCTCTCTCTCTCTCTCTCTCTCTCGTATTGTCGTCAGATTCGTCTAATAGTTATAGATGAGCGAGTATCCTAGGACAAACCTATTTCATATGCAGCCTTGCCTGGCTGATGATTTTCTCGGTAAACGTGAGCTCATTACAGCTGAATCATTTTGTTGTGCGTGCATTTTCATAGAACACCTTGTTCTTGGTCTTTGAGCACCAACAAGAAAGTTGAATCGAAGTATGATGGTTCCCAATAAAACCTTTGGTACCTAAAGAATGAATAAAAGCATATAAGAGAGCGAAAAAAAAGTTGCCGAGTCACCATGCTAGGGCAAACAAGTGTGCCATGATAAGTCAATAGTCTTATCTTAATGGGTCTTGTTTGGGGGTGGGAATTGGTCAAATGTGTGTTCGATTGGGGGTTGTGGGCTTATTACTGTGTCCGTATTAATTTCAATTTTAATTAATTTAAATTTATACGAAAAGTGTCACAATAAAAATTGAACTTACAATATCGTGATTGTTAAGCCGAGAATAGTGCTGTTATATCAAATACTCTTTTTGTTATTTGGATCTTATTGAACATTGGGTAATTCAACTTAGGATCTCTTCCCATTTTACAATGAAAGATACAATCAAAAGAAATAAAATTACAATGTAAATCCTATATATTTGTCATTTTTTATATTTGAATCATATGCATTTTAAAATATATTTTTTTTGATTTTATAAGTTTGATTTTATAATATTCACTATTTTAATTTTAACAATTCGCTCATGTGTTGTTTAACGGCATTACGTGAAAATTATTTACTTATTGGTATGAAATGTTAGCAAATTTTCTATCGCATCAATTGAATTTTGTCACATCAACGATTTATTACCACTTTATTATATTACTTACGTTAGGACTATATTGAAATTATGACTCAAATATATTATAAAATCAAATACATATGTTTAAAAGAGTCATTGTCAAATATATATATATATATAACTTTGGTGCAAAGAAGGACACATATATATGACTTTCATGGTAATTATCCATATAAAAATATGGATTAATTGTAAAATAGAGAATGTGTAAGAGTACCTACTCGCTACTTATAAATGGAAATTCCCACTAACTAGTTGAATTCGTCTTACTTTATTTTCCTCCTCTAAGCCATAGGCACCGTTTCTTACATAGTTTTAAAAATCGGACCGGGCTGGCTGGTTCGATCGGGAACCGGCCACTCACCCGGTCCAATTCCTTCAAAAAATCCAATTGTACATTAAAAAAATAAAATATCCGATTGAACCGGACAGTTCCCGGTCCGACCGGTAAATCCAATTGAACCCATGAGAAAACCAGCCGACTTAAAATTAAAAACAAAAATAAAAACCTATTGTAATGTACCTATTTTATTTTACTAAACTTATATTTACATTTTATATTAAATTTTTATTTAATATAATGGTTATATTAATGATTTTTGTTATAAATTATATTCAAATTATGATATTATGTAAATTTATTAGTAATATTATATTATTAATATTATTTATTAAATATGCAGTTCAACCCATTGAACTCCCGGTCCGACCCATGAACCTATGCCTACACCGGTTCCCAGTTCGGTCCGATTTTTAAAACTATGGTTTCTTATATATACAAATGAGCTAGAATATGAAAGTGGGATTCGTTGAAGTGTTATCGTGCTTAACCTAATAATTATAATAAAAATGATAATTAAAAATAACTTCCATTGCATTAAAAAAATCTTATATCAGGTCATATATATTTATGTGATAAATTAATGAATATTATGAGTGGCCCACTTGAAAATAAAATTTAATTATAAAATTTTCCAATTAGCGTAGACGAGAAATCGATGAAAAAAAAAAATTGTTCCTTCAACCCGACACCGACTGATCTCTTTTCTTTATTACTCAATCATCTGCTCTCTCTCTCTCTCTCTCTCTCTCTCTCCACTGCGAATGTGAACCATTTTCTTCTGCTTCACAGCTCCTTCTGTGACACTTTCCTCCATTGAACCCAAGCGTTACGCAGGTATCTAAAGCCTAAAAACTCGGGATTTTGCTTTATGTAACCCACCTGGGCTCTGAAGTCCCCTCCTCGATCGTCTATCAAGTCCCAGGAGCAGGGGATAGCAGCGGCAGAGATGATGGATCTGAATGTTGAGATCGCCTCAAGCGACTCGTCGTCGTGCGGCGATGAGAAGGTGCTGCTAATGGCCGTGGAGAAGGTGGAGGATGCCGAAGATGGGGCGAAGCTGATTGGAAAAGCAGGAGGAAGTAAAGGTGGAGAAGAGGACGAACATTCTGCGGGGACATCAGACTCCTCGTCCGTGGTGAACGCCGACAAGTCTCCGCCCAATGCCGGAGACGAGAACTCCTCCAGCGACGCAGCGGCCGCCTTCGTCTTCGATGTCTTCAAGAAGGACAAGGGGGAGAGCTCCACCTCCCTGTCGGAGCTTGTCACCCGGCAGCTCTTCCCCGTCCGAAGTGGTGGGGCGTCAGAGCTTGGACTCGGGCCGCTCACGATGGCAGCCGCCCCGAGGACTCAGTGGCTGAACCTCTCGTTCGCCAGAGGTGATGGCGGAGGGTCGGGCGAGTCGCCTATGGCGGGTGAGTTCAGGAATTTTCAACCACAGAAGCAGCAGCAGCAGCAGGTCAGGAAGAGCCGCCGGGGACCGCGGTCCCGGAGCTCGCAGTACCGCGGCGTCACCTTCTACCGTCGGACCGGCCGGTGGGAATCGCATATATGGTGCGTCCATGTCTCCCCGTCCAAGAATCTTTGATCTCTGTTTTTTTTTTCTTCTTTTTTTCCCATATTATGCTCGAACAAAAGATCGATACCTATCGGGAATCGAAAACCTGGATAGAAATACCATTCATAAAAAAAAACCTCCATAGAAATAAAAAGTGAAATTATATGGAAAAAATTTACATGTAATTGTGAAAATTAAAAAGGAAAAAAAAAGCAAATTACATGAAAAATTCAACTTCGCCCTTTATTTCCGATCCGTATGCTGTCGAGTGAATCTCGATCATCTTGACTTACATGGCACTTAATTTGATCATTGATATTTCACTAGATTCGTAAGAGGGAGGATCAACTTCCTATCAATTCAATAACTTTTAGTGGTGTTCGGTCCTCTTATGCTTCTATTTTTCGCCATGCTCACCGTGTACGAAATTTCACTGAATTTTATCATCATTCCCCCACCCCCCTTTTTTTGGAAATTGGACGATCTGAACTCAATTACTCTTCCTTTTATCAATCTCAGGGACTGTGGAAAGCAAGTTTACCTGGGTAAGTAATTAATTAATCTGAATTTCTCACGACAATTTTACGATAACAATTTTTTTCTTAATTTCTGAATAATTTCCATGACTTTTATCTTGTTGGGGGGGTCTCTCATCAATTTGGGCTGTCCTAATTTCTTAGGTGGGTTTGACACTGCATATGCTGCCGCAAGGTAACTGGTGATTGCTTCCTCTACCTCTAAGACATGTAACTTCTGTGCCCAGAACTAGCTTTTGTCCTAATTAAGTGGTCCTCGGGATCTTCCAGGGCATATGATCGGGCAGCAATAAAGTTCCGAGGAGTAGATGCGGACATAAACTTCAGCACAAGTGATTACGAGGAAGACATGAAACAGGTAAAAACAGATCGAATAACCTGAAACATGCTGTTTCCATTAGTATATGACAGAATCGCGATGTATATATAATGCTTTGATCTATGAGGGCAGATGGGGAACCTGACCAAGGAAGAGTTTGTGCACATACTCCGTCGGCAGAGCACTAGTTTTTCCAGAGGGAATCGAGCCTTGGGACTGCAAAAATGCGGCCGGTGGGATGCCAGAATGTGCCAGTTTCTCGGGAAGAAGTTAGATTCTGATCAAGAACTCTGCTTATATACTCCTTGATTGAATTCTTATTGGTTGATTGTTCTGTGAGAATCTGGTCAATATAGCTGTCGATTGATTCGTTGTCCTTTTTCCCACGACACCTTGATCCAGGGTCCATGACAGCGTAGTTATGCAGTACAACAACCAAGAATCTCTGGCCAAATTCGAGCACAGTGGTTGTGAGGGTGATGTTGTTTTGGGAGCCTTCGGTGAAGGTACTGATGAGGTCTCTTTTCGGGTTTCATGAACAAAGCAGATCGTTCTGCTTCATGAACGTGTTTCACAGAAAAGCAATCTTGCGTGACTGTTTCATCCATCTTGCAGGCGGTGGAAGCTATGACCTTGATCTCAACCTCGGAATGGCTCCACCTTCAGGCGATTCAAAGAGGATCAAAGTTGCAGGACATTATCGCTTTGAGGCACCCAGAGGAGAATTACTGATGGTATGTCATTGTGGATCAATCCTATCGGTTCTCTAACTCTCTTGTGAACTCCCATGTTTCCGTTTTACAAATTTTGCGGGGGGTGGGGTAGGGTGAAAAACAAAATCCTGAATTGGGTCAAAATATGATTTTTGCAGGTTGACAGCTCTCACGTTTCTGCACCTAATAAGCGTCTTCCTGTCTGGTCCTCTATGTACCCTTCCCTCCTATCGAGTTCTGAGGTACTTAATAACCCTCCACCTTCTCAATTCTCCATCTGATCCGTTCAAAAACATCCATGAGCTGCTGTTCAGCTCGGCTGTGCCTTGCTGGAAGTCAAGATCGAGCTGAGTCCTATGGTGGAAATTAGCTCGTGCCCACAGCCACGACCCAATTAAGCATTCCTTGTAAACATTGGGCATATGGATGACCCGCGAGATAAGCTTAGCCGACATTGACTTCCCTGATACTTCGGCTTTTCTTAGTTGGCTAAACGATGGTTAACTAGCTAGCGGATCACTTGCCTCTCGATCTTTATCCTGACCAAATATATTCTGATCACTCTCTAATCTCAAAGATGGTAACTCAAGTTTTGTGAAAGTAATTGTGTTAACAGATTGAAATTCACTAACTTTGGCAGGGGAAAGCAATGGAGAAGAGGAGGGTAGAGGCTCCAACATGTTTGAACATCGGGTGGCAAATACCGAGTAATGGAAACCGTGGGGGGAAATCTGCAAGCCCATTACTGCCTCTCATGTTCTCAAGCAATGCAGCATCATCAGGATTCTCTTCTTCTTCTTCTTCTTCTTCTTCGTCTCACTCAAATTCTCCATCCTCTCGTCTCCTTCACAATTCCCCTGCAGCCCCGCAAAACCCTATTCCACAGCTCCTCGTTAAGCGTAGCTCCATCAACACTAATCCCTTCCCTTCCTTCGGTTTCGATTGCAAAAGGGACTCATGAGCATGGAAGGGAGGGAGAGTAAACGGGTGCAAAGTCGCTGACAAGAATCGATCCTGGGATTAAGAGGTTCCAGGTTGAGGTCAAGATCATTACACCCAAGGCAGTTTCTCCTGTCTCTTCATTTGCAGGAGCTCAAAGTAACTAGCAATTTGTTTACACCATATCATATGAAACCTTTCTATACATATGTATGTATGTGTGTGTGTATTGTATGGTGTAACGATGATGTCATACACCACATATATGGACAAATGTGATACATACACATACTAATAAGCTCAAGACGCCGACTAGGTAATCAGTGCTATGGTTGTTATAAATCTTTTGCCTTCCGTGTAGCTAGTGCTTCGTTTCATATGGGAGATTTGTTGTTGGAGCTGTAAGTATTTTTGCCATGCTAGATAATAAGTATGATGAAGATATTATTCAATCTTCCTAACTGTGATTCTTGTACTATAATAACATATTGCAGCTGTGATTCATTTTCTTTATTAGTTGCATTCACATCTATAAATATTCATATATCAAGTAATACAATTGAGTCATTTCTTACCGTAATTCAAGTTATTATGGTATAGAGCCATAGGAAAACTCCCTCCTCTTTCTCTTCCAGCTCTTGCACCGTCCGGGCTCCCTTCACAGCCTTCAGCTGTCATCTCCCTCTCTCTCTCTCTCTCCTTTTTTTTTTTTTACTTTTTTTTTCGTCCACCTCTCAGTCGTCACTACTCACCAAACATGACTACTCAAATACCTCCTCTTGGCTTCTCCGCTTTACCAAATAGTCTCCCAACCATTCCAATCAAGCTCGACGGATCAAATTATTACCTTTGGAGAAATATAATGGTTCCGCTCCTTGATGCCTACAGCCTGATCGGATATGCTAAAGGCACTATTGCATCGCCACCGACAACCATCACCACCAAGCAAGGCGATCAAGACATCATCACACCCAACCCGGACTACCAGACTTGGCGAACATATGACCAATTTTGCCTCACCTCTATTCTAGTCTCTGTAAACACTGATATTAATCTACAGCTTGTGGGTGTGCGTTCAGCAGCCGAGGCGTGGTCCAAACTACAAACATTGTTCGACTCTCAAATTCGGGCACAGAAAGACTTGCTCGATCAACAGTGGCGCGACCTCATCAAAGGCCATCGGAGCATGGCTGATTGCCTGACTGAGTTGTCCAGCTTGAACACACGCTTTAATCAACTCGGGTGATCCAAGTCCGACTCCGAAATCAACGATCGGATCCTCGATGGCCTAGGGGATGACTGGGAACTGCTTTGTCTTGCTCTCGCGCCTACAATCGACTCCATGACGGTTGACTCGCCCAAATCCCTTTTACTGAACCAAGAAGCCAAGTGCGACTATAAGAAATCGAAGGCTCCATCTGTTGCCCCGCTGTCCGATTTGCTTGGTGCCGCTCCTGATGCTATCCCGGTTGCCAATTTTGTTCATGCATCATCTACAAGAGGTCGAGGAAGCCACGGTTTCCAAGGAGGTTTTGGACGAGGACGACGACATGGTCACATGTCTTCTTGCAGCCCACGTCATTCTGTTGGGCCTTGGGTAGAACAGTGGACTACACATCAATTTTCCAACCCACAGCCCAACAGATTGGGTTTTTCTTAGCCTCGCCAGACCGGTCCACGATCTGCTTCCAACGGGACCGGTCCAATTGGGCCAGTTCACCCAGCACCGATTCAACACCTTAATTCTGGGCCTATATGCCAGCTCTGTTTCCAACACGGACATCTTGTAGCGTACTGTCCCTATTTACCCCAAAATTTTCAACTTCCTCAGGCCCATATCGCTTTTGGCAATGACTCAGGAACCTACAATCTTGATTCGTACATCGATTATGGGGCAACACATCATGTCACGGCTGACCTCTCTAACCCCTCCCTTCAAGAGAATCAAGCTACTCCCAAGCAATTGATGATTGGCGATGGTTCAGGTTTACCTATTGTCTCCACTGGTTCATCCACTCTCACCACCTCTTCTAAAGTTTTTTGGTAAAATAATATTTTCTATATTCCCCAAATTTCCATGAATTTACTTTCTGTTCCAAAATTCACCTAAGATAATTCATGCTTTTTTTGACTTCATCTCACTCATTTTATTGTTAAGGACCTATGCACTCGTAAGGAGCGGTTTCGGGGAATGCTTAGAGATGAACTTTACTGCTTGACAACTGGTCCCAGCTGTTCTCTCTCTCCTCGTGCATGTGCGAGTTCTTCCCTGTTGAGCTCCTCATGGCACCAATGTCTCGGTCATCCTGTTGCCCCAATAGTTCATCGTGTCTTATCTCTTTGTTTTCCACACATCAATAAACGATGCAACCTTTTTTTATGTGGATCATGTCCACTTGGAAAGCTAGCTCAATCTCCGTTTCCTTTGTCTATGAATAAAAGTTCTTTTCCTCTACAATTAATTCACACTAATATCTGGGGATCTGCACCAATTCAATCTTATACTGGTCATCACTATTATGTGCATTTTCTTGATGATTTTTCTAAGTTTTCCTAGTATTTTGTTATGAAATCCAAGGCGGATCTTCTTCAAATTTTTCATGCTTTTCGACTTTATGTTGAAAATCACTTTGATCGAAAAATTAAAGCTATTCAGTTTGATGGTGCTAAAGAATTCCTCTCCTCTAATTTTCAATATAAATTACAGAATCATGGAATTTCTTATCGCATCTCTTGCCCACATACCCCATAACAAAATGGTTCTACAAAACGTAAGCATCGGCACATTGTTGACATGGGCCTGACTCTCCTTGCTGAATCACACCTTCCTATGAAATTCTAGGATTTTGCCTTTGAGACAATAGTTTATCTTATCAATCGCTTGCCCACTAGATCTCTCCATTTTCTCTCTCCATTTCAGGTTCTCCATAATACACCTCCTGATTATCGTTGCCTTCACATTTTTTTGTTGTCAATGCTTTCCCATCTTTATCCTTATTGAGAACACAAGCTCCAATCCGTTCTCGCCCTTGTGTCTTTCTTGGTTATCCTTCTAGGTATCAGGGTTATCATTGCTTTGATCCTCATACTGACCGCATCGTTATGTTTAATGAGTCTCACTTTTCTTTCTCCTTGGGACTAGTTGACACACGACCTTGCAACAGTTCATCTCTGGTATCCCCGGCAGCTCCGTCCACCATTGACTCACACCCAACCTCCCTTCCTTTACCTTCCACATTGGGTGCATCTGCCATTGCTCCTTCATCAGCTTCGGCGCAGCCCACTCCTACTGAGGTACCTCCAGTTGTTCCTGCTCCTTCTTCATCTTCTGATGTCATTCTTGGTCCTTGCAACAATAATCTTGCAGGCATCCCCTAGACTCACAACATGATTACATGCTCCTAGGATGGCTCTCTCCCTCCTCGATGATTTTCTATCTCTCACTATCCTACTGCATTTATTGTTTCCTCTACCCTACAGGAACCTAGGACCTTTGCTAAAGCATGTCGTGATCCTCATTGGCTAGCGGCCATGCGTGATGAATATCAAACTTTGCTTGATAATCATACTTGGGAGTTGGTTCCCTATCCTCCTAATCGTCAAGTTATTGGTTGCAAGTGGGTCTACAAAGTCAAACAGAAACTTGATGGCTCCGTGGATCGTTATAAGGCACGTTTGGTGGCCCATGGATTCTCCCAACAATAAGGTCTTAACTATGTTGATGCATTCAGCCCAATCATTAAGTCTGTTATGATTCGTGTTATTCTTTCTATTGCCATCTCTTCCGGGTGGCCCATTCGTCAGCTTGATGTTACGATTGCATTCCTTCATGGGTATCTCAATGAAGAAGTCTACATGGCTCAAGCTCCAGGCTTCATTGACTCCATCAAACCTTATTATGTTTGTAAGCTTCACTGCTCTCTCTATGGCTTGAAGCAGGCACCTTGATATGGTTCCTTCGTCTCAGTACATTCCTTTTGCAATTGGGCTTTACTAGCTCTGTAGTTGACACCTCCCTCTTCATCTTGCGCACCTCTGCCTATGTGATATATTTACTCGTTTATGTTGACGACATAATTCTCACGAGGTCACCTAATGCCCCATTCAATGATCTCCTTTCCTCTCTTCATCAAGAGTTTGCCATGAAGGATCTTGGTCCATTGCATCATTTTTTAGGCATTGAGGCTCATGGTTGCTCTCAAGGAGTTACGTTGACCCAATGTAAGTATATCCACGATCTTCTCGAACGGGTTGCTATGTTTGATTGTAAACCCTCATCCACTTCGGTCACCTCTGGCCCTCACCTATCTATTTATTACGGTGATCCACTCCTTGATCCCTTTGTCTATCATCAAATTGTGGGTTCCTTACAGTATCTTCTTCTAACAAGGCCTGACTTGTCTTTTGCTGTACAACAAGTCTGTCAAATCATGCACCATCCTTCCTCATCTCACCGGACTACGGTTAAGTGGATTCTTCGCTATCTAAAGGGGACCATTAATCATGGATTACGCATATGGAAGGACTCTCAACTTATTCTCCATGGCTTTTCTGATGCAGATTGGGCCGGTAACCCTGATGACCGATGTTCGACTAGTGGCTTTGCCATTTTCCTCGGGTCCAATCTAATCTCTTGGAGCTCCAAGAAACAACGCACTGTGGCCTGTTCTAGTACTGAGTCGGAATATAAAAGTTTCGGGAATGTGACAGCTGAACTTGTTTGGATCCAATCTCTTTTGTCAGAGCTTGGCTACCATTCTCCTAGTCCGCCAATCCTTTGGTGTGACAATCTATATGCTATTTACTTGATAGTAAATCCTATTTTCCACTCGTGCACCAAACACATTGAAATTGACTTCCACTTTGTTTGTGAGCGTGTCCGTCGTCGCCAGCTCCTTGTTCGTTTTATTGGCACTGATGCACAAGTTGCTGATATCCTCACCAAGGGGCTGTCCTCAGCACGTTTCACTTTTCTTTGGTCCAAGCTCAATGTTCATGACCTCCCATTGGGCTTGCGGAGGAGTAATAACTATGATGAAGATATTATTCAATCTTCTCAACAATCACTGTGATCCTGTACCATAATTATTATATCACTGTGATTCTTGTACCATAATCAACATATTGCGTGATTCATTTTCTTTCTTAGTTGTATTCACACCTATAAATGTACATACCTCAAGTAATACAACTGAGTCATTTCTTACAGTAATTCAAGTTATTACTAGAGATGTCTACATGGGGCTCAAGGATTTAGTACGGGCGAAGGGGTCTCGGGCACAAAATTATTAGATGAGCAGATCGGATACTGTCTTCTTTTGATCCATGAATAATTATCTATTTGATCAAAAGCAGAACGAGAGCTTTCAGCTCCCTTCAAAATATTCGAATCATATGCCCCAAATCTTCTCCCCCAGTGAGCTAGATCATGAGCATATGAGTCGGTGGACCTTGGGATTCACTTATACAGTCAGAAATAAAAAGAAGCAGAGTATTAAAAGAAAGAAAAAACTAGCTAACGGGCTACTGCAATCCCATGAGGGCCTAAGACAGCTATTTATAAAATTTACAGCTTGGGAGGAATCAGAATGCAGTTGAATGAACTGCCATCCTCTGAATCGTGCCGCTTCTGAGGCTGTAACCAATGCTTGTAGTTCAACCTGGATGGGGGAGTGGGCTTGACACTTTTGATACCAAGAAAGCATTTCTTCTCCCTTCCAACAACGCCGTCCTTACGACACAAGCATGACCGCTAATCCAGGCAGCATCTGTAAATATACAGAAAATCCGACTCTGACCAGGCCAGTCCAGACACTGTGATGTACTGCACTTCAACCCTTTGCTAGGGGAGACACCAAAATCATCAGAATCACATTGAATCGAAGTAGAATTTGACAGTAGCTTATATTCATTATATAAATCAGTAACTGATTTTAAAAATTCAAGAACATTTTTTTTTCTTTTGCTTGTAGATCACTTTGCTCCTTTCTTTCCATAAGCACTGGAAAAGAACCATGCCAAACAGGGTAAAACTCTTCGAAAGGTTTTTATCAGAATCCACATCCGGAGGGCCAGGGGGTGAAACAAATAATCAATTAGTGCGAAAGGATCACCATCCCAGTTGTGGGGAGTGCCATTGGACACTCTCAGCTCTGATTCTCTCCAGGCTACTCTAGTTTCAAGGCAATGACCGAATATGTGTTGAATGCCATCAGGTCCCGAGTCACAATTGGTGCAAGACATATCAATAATATGCCCCCAAGGAAGGCTACCCATGGCCATCCTCCAAAGATGGAGTTGTAGATAGTCATGAGCTTTAAAGCTCCAAAGCCTATTCCAAAAACTTTATTTCTCTTTATTAAATCTTCTATCTTGATCCATTAAGTAAACACTTTTAATGAAGTTAATTCCATACTTATTCTTCAGCCAACAATACTCATCTTCTTGCTCATTGCCGGAAGGAAAAATTTTTAGAACATTACTTACTGCGTTGCTGTGAAACAAAGTAGTTAAAGGCGATAAATTCCAGCTATTTCCTATCATTAGGTCTTTAACTAACGTACTAGGGTCTCTTACTACCGAATTATTTACAGGTGATGGCCTAAAGTTGTCATTATTTGGTATCCGAACTTCAGTCCATACTTTCGTGTTTGACCCATTCCTAATTAATTTGCAGTAACGTTGAGTGGAGGTGTCTCTACAAGATTGCAAATTTCTTCAAAACAACGAGCAACTGTCGTTTCTCCTCTCAATTAGGTTTATAAAATTTTCATATTTATTTGTTAACATGGTAGCTACAAGGCTGTTAGATTCAATTATCATGAGCCAGGCCATTTTTGTGAGCATTGCCTTATTAAAGTCTCTGGCTCTCCCAAAACCTAACCCCCCATATTGTTTTGGTTGAGTTAAGTTATCCCAATTGATGGGCGCAAAAAATCTTCCTTCTGAATTAATTTTACCCAACCAAAACCTTCTTGAGAGACTATCGATGCTGTCGCAGAAGAATATTAGTAGTGTAAATGCACTCATGGTGTAAGTAGGCACACTGCATAGGACAGATTTTACAATGGTTGATCGGTTCGTTTGGTTTTCCAACCAGCAGGTTTCCCTTTTATTTTGTCAGCAAGAAATTCAGAGGATTCAGCCTTTTTTCCTTGAGGAAGAGGGGGTTTCCAAGGCATTTACATTCTTGGCTGAGCTTTTCATGTTGAAAATGTTTTTCAACTCTCTTTTAGTTTCACCTCAAAATCTTTTGGAAAGAAGAGGCCAAACTTATCTGCATTTGTTGACTGATCACTCCATTTGTTGAACGAATTGAGGATGTTTGTACATCTTTTAGCATCTTTCGTTCTTTCTCTCAGTAAAATCGTGTGATTGCCCGCCAAAAATAAGTGCATAAGACTTATGTTTGTTCTCGAAATTGTTATTCCCTTTAACAGATTAAGGGATTCAACCTGATGAAGCAGCATTCTTGATAGTAATTCCATCGAGGTTATGAACAGGTAGGGTGACAAAGGATCACCTTGCCTAAAACCCCTTTAGGTTTGGAAGAAACCTCTTTGTGAGCCATTTGAAAAAAAATTGAGAAAACTGGGGTGGTGTTATATTGCATTATCTATCGAATAAATATATATATATATTTTTTATGAAGACCAAGCCTTTGAAGGGTAGCTTTAAGGAAATTCAATTCAACCCTATCGAAAGCTTCGAAGACTTTTGTCAATGACTTCCTGAGCTGAAACCACAATTTTATTAATCAATTTGCATTCTCAAAATGCTGTTTATTTTGGCGAGACAAATTTGTTCAAAAAAGGTCTTAGTTTGTTTGCTAATATCTTCATATGACTTTATAACGCGTATTTGTTAAACTAATCGGTCTTAAAAGTTTCCAAATTGACGTGCATTTTAATTTTTTGTATCAAGGAAATATCTTTTATGAAAGAGGCCAGGCATCCTCCCATCATGGGGGTCTGTTGCACTAAGCGAGCTCATACATTTGACTGTCTTCTCCATTTCTTCTGAGGTTGGGAAATGGACCAAGGATTGGTTTTCTTGGTCATCAATAATTGGCTGAATCAGATCTCCAAAGTCCGCTGGGAAATCTGGTTCTGGAGTGGAAAACAAATCTTGATATTTTCTACGTATTCTCTAATTTCCTCTTGATTATTTAACCATTGAGTACTGTCATTTTTAACCGGTAAGAATCTGATTGTGTGCTCTTCTTATAATGGTTGAGCGGCGAAAGAATTAGACGTCAGTGTCAGTCAGAATTCTTTGGCCATATTTCCCTGGATTTTTGCTGCAGATCGGATACTGTCGATTTGTATAGTAAATCGACTAGTTATTCGATTGACAGTTGATGTAGATGTATGTATGGAATGACCTGTGAAAGTTGAATGAGTATGTCTGCCTAATATGCTTCAGAACAGTTTTTCCCCCCGGTAAGATGGGAACCGTGGACTCGAAGGGCAGTGAGAGGAGAATGAAGAATAGGACAATTTTTATTTAGGGGAATCGAATGCAAATACCTCTTAGTGATACTCCGACATGGATCTTCCTCCATATACTTAATTATATATATACACACACACGTATTGGACGAGAATTATTCATCTATATATCATCAAATTATGTTGCTATATCACCCTTGATATATTATAGTTCAAAAGATTCACCCACTTCATCCAATGACAAATTTTAGTATGGAAAAAAGAACTATTTAAGAATCTCACTAAGGAAAAACAAGAAAAGAAACCATGGACGAGAGGTTCGCGTGACAATATATATGTTGTCGTTTCTAACAATTTTTTTTAAAAAAAATTCACTGGTTTTTGTTAAAAAAAAGTAAAACCCTTTGTAAATTGAAGGGTAGCAATGCAAGTCTAGTCTATTAGCCATATCTACTAAGGGCCAGCAATAATGTTTCATCTATGATAAGGGTGATCCATAGATGTTTTGGGCACAGCCCATGCAAACTCATCTACGATAAGGGTCAGTGTACCATGAATGGTACCTTGCAATTCCTATGAAACCATATTTCATTCTGTATATAATCGATTTTCAATTATTGAATCAAAAGGGGATATGCATGTACATAAAGTAGCCAACTTGCTCGAATCTTTTCCATTGTTTTATGAAATGCCCCTCAAGAAGGTCTCTGAGATGCATTTTAGCGTCATCCCCATGAAATCAGAAGCAAAACCAATGTCTTGTTCCAACACGTAGCTCTTCAATCCAATTGAATCATCAATGTGCATGCTGTTTTCATAGGCATCACGGTGAAAATGAAATGGAACAAAATCCCAGCTATATTACTGAAAATCGATATATTAGAATGTTTTAATATTATTATTAACTCAAGAACATCACTAACTATTCTAAACGTTGTTACATTTTTTACTCCATCAAACACATATCATTTCGCTCATTTCCAATCAATTGGTAATTTCTACTATGAATGCATGATAGACTATTATCCCTTAGAGATTGGCTTCGAGATCATCTACTAACTTAATTGTTATCTCGTACAAAGTTGGTTTAGCTATATATGAAAGTTTGTATCAACGTGAATGTGAAAACTGAATCGAGAATATTGATCCTATGTTACTTCATATGTATCCCTGTGGGTTTTCTTTTATCATTCTCTCATTATCATTAAAACTCATAAGCAAGAGCGGAAAGGGGGCATCACATAAAATTTGGAAAAACATAAGCAAGTTGGGTAAACTATTCAGAAAACTTTAGGGCTTTTCATACATTTTTTTAAGATGTCGATGTAAAGAAAACAACAAACCTATAGAACTGTAAATGCAATTTTATTTCCGCCAGCAAAAGACATGAAACTAAAATGATGACAATATGCTGTCATTGACTCGATCGAGCAGATACTGCTGCAAACATAAACTAATGGTTTTTTGGAAATAAGAAACCAGCAGAAACTATAGATCTCTGTCGGACACACATGCCCAATATCCGACAGAAGATGTGACACAACATGCAACAAAACTAGCAAGCAATCTCCAGGAGAAGCTCGAGCTATGTATTATTCTTTGTATCCCAAATTATAAAAAGGCTTCAGCGGGACCTCAGGCTCCCGAACTGAAGTGACGGGTACGCATATGATGTTCCCACAACATTAGAAGATGGTGCCGGCCGCTGGGATGTAGACGAGGATGATTGTTGACGTCTTCCGCCAGAGAATACCACGGTCTCCATTTCAAACTTCTGGGCCAATACGCGCTTCCCTCTGATATAGAAATATTGGCAAGTCGTCCCGTTGAGCATGGTGTCAACATTGGAGGCAGACCTTACAACAAGACAGGCATGGGATCCTGGCTCTCCCGAAGGCTGCATTTGCATGTAAATTGCTTCCAAGCAGTCCCCGAACATGCTGTCCAAAAATTGTCGCACTCATCAAATGAGGATATACCCTTTTTTCGATATTTATGTTTCAGTAGAATTGCATGGTTAATCAAAGCCTAAGTTGTAGATTTCATGTCACTTAGATTAGCATTACAGGTGAAAATTATTATTATCACATTTAGCTGTATCTAACATCATTATCTGGGATCAATTACCCACATAATCTAGCTTCAGACTCAACTGTGGTTGTGTAATTAAACCCTAACTATATGATGAACGAGATAGATAGAGAAACCTGGTGAAGAAATTGCGGAGCTCATTCTCTGAGATCACACCACCCCAGATAGTCAATAATATGGTTTTTTCAGCCGGTGGGACATTTTCAGGTAGATCGTCCACTAGATAATTGCCAGTTGCACCGGGAAGCTTGATGTCCATGCTGTCCAGCATCTCCATCACATCTCTTTTTGCCACGTATGCAGCGTAATCCTCATCCTGGACCTGCTGGGATGGGCTCGTAGGAGGATCTGAGTTCTCACCCTCCCTTATGATTGGCTGGGCGCCACCCTCAGTGACATTGATAGAAGAGGATGACGTGCCACCAGCGCCAGTCGGATTAGTTGGAGGCTGCACGATTGGAATATTGCCAAAGGAAAAGGACGACGCGCCCCCAGTTGAAGTCGGGGCCATGATTGCATTGCTGAAGGAGAATGATGTCGCAGAAGCCGTGATTGGATTGCTGAAGTATGTGAACGGTGAGAAAAGGTTCACCTGGGAACTGTTGAACAGATGATGGTTTCCGACATAGAAGCCACTGAAATGGCTAGGGTTTGGGACATGAAAGTTGGTGCTGGCAGGGTCAGCACTTGCAGAATTAGGAGCTTGGAGCCGCAGGGCTTCATGCATTATGTCCGGCAAAGCCTTGAGGCAGACGTCATTCACGATCTTCATGAGTGCAGGCATGATCCAAGCTCGATTCTCATGGAAGAAGCGGAGGCAGAGAGGCACACCAGTGAGGCTCTGAGTGAGGGGCAACGTATAGGTGTCGCTCTCAGGCGGATAATAATCACGCTCGACACACATGAGGCACATAACGGCCTCGTCGGCGAGGGCGCTGATCATCTCGTTGGAGTAGTTGAGCATCTGCTTCACCAGGTTCCCCTTGTGCTGGCCCACCCGCTCAAACCAGATCCACAGGGCCATCACATGGATGCACCCGATTGGGTTCCGCCGGAGCTCAATGACAAGGCGGGAGTAGAGGCTGCGGTCTATGGTGTAGAAGGTGTGGATCTCCTTCTGGGTCAGCGTGAAAGGGACCCATGAGGAAGGAGGAGGAGGAGGAGGAGGAGGAAGAGGAGCATCAGAAGAGCTGGTAGCAAGTGAAGAGGATGCGGAGGGAGAGGAAGAAGAAGAAGGAGCTGAGTGAGTGTTGGCCATTTCTCTCTTGATCTGAGAATCAAAACCCTAACCGAGATCAAACCGAGGCGGAGGTGATTGTGTGAAATGTGAGGGGGCATGGCTAGGGTTCTTATAGGACTGAGTAGCGACCACCGCAGCCGCTGTTTTGGAAGGTGACCGTTTGCCAGCATAGAAATTATAATGATGCTGACTGTGACTGTATAAATAGTTGAAACATAAGAGATGAATAAATTTGTATGAATATTCAACACATTTTAATATTAAATCGAAATTGGCATCTTTTTTTTCTTCATGTTTCTCATTTTATTACAGCAAGAATTTTTCAAAACAGCCGAATTATGGTATGTGAGTAATGCAGATTCCCCCTTTGTTCTTTTCCAGCTTCCCTATAGATGCCATTAGGGTTTATAGGCGACGGTTGGCAGAAGATGATTTGAGCAGATTCAACATTTCCCTCCATGATGAAAGGAAAAAAAGAATCAACCATATGCAAATTTAATTGTTGGATATGCTTGCCTTGTCACCATAATTTATTTGTATTTATTTCTTTTTAGTACCAAAAATTATATGGTAAAAAAATCTTAAATGGCAAATCCAATTCAAGTCATTGCCTTATAGAGGATTATGTCTTCTAATGCAATTCGACTTTGACTTCTTTGAGGATGCCTTTTGACACTTATCATCTTCATCTCTTAATTAGGTTAGGGCGCCAAGATTGATTTTGAAACATTATCCTTCCTCCACGACCAAGTATATCGATTAGGCCGCGTATGTTGTCACTCTATAATTCTTGTCTTTTGTTATAGTATCGTTTCTTGTACAGTTATCTCATGATCGATGACCTGAAATGATGCTATCGTTCGTTAATAATAGTTAATAGTCCCACCTAGCTAAATAACGGCCGTAATAATTCTTCATGTAAACTAATTAACGAACTTTTCGGTATTAGTTATAAGTGATTATACGATCGATTTAAAGTCGGGCCTGGCAAGTCATCTTCATCCCATGTCAAAAATGATTTATGCCTCACTGTTAATTAATATCCGTGGTTCGCTATAGAATCTATCCTTACATACTAATTCAATAAACCGATGATCAATCGGAATTTGTTGTTGTTTGTTAATGTGGTCAGGGCAGTGACCACATCGCCTTTCTGACAACCGAATTATCGAACATTTCCATTACTTGTTGAAGATTTACCTAAGGCAACGTCAACAATAATCAGTTAAAATAGTTCGAATGGATTAACATGCTAGTAAGATGGATTTTTCATTGCTATAGTTAGAATTGTTCTTACGTAACAATACAATTGAACTCGAGATATCAACCGTTAAGAGACTTAACCCTTTTAGTGAATTTTCGAAATAAGGCTAGCTTTGGAGAATGCTCAAAAGGGTGAAGGATGCTGGTAGAAGCTTTGAATCCATCATGTCCAGCTGCTAGATTTCTTTCACTCTCGTTTGTAATCATTTTAGATTTCTTAACCTTCTGCGAACAGAGAAAAATCTCAGATGTAGTTAATATCCAAATTTAGTATCCTGCAAGAGAAGGTTGCTTCATGATGATTAAATATTTCCCCGAATGGAAAGTTAAGGATAGGATGTCCTAAAATGCAATACACGCCTCAGGAACAGTGGCAAAAACAGCCCATTTTGGGAATGTAATTGAACTCCGCACTTACTCTGTCTTATACAGAGGTTTGGGACGATACAATTTCCCTTTCATTGAAATTAAAATTTACAAAAAATAAAATAAAATTCACCCTTTATTTAGTTATTATTTTTATTTTTTTACTTGGAGCGGATGAACATTCGTGCTTATATGCTTTAATGGTGAAATGTCTAATCAACGTGCAACTATTGGGCATGTCTGTCCTCACGTGCTTAATTAGAGTAAATAGGCAAAAGAAAAAAAAACGAAATTTGACCCTTTTTTTCAATTTTATGTGGAAGAATAATCATAAAATCGGCAGAGAAATACGATAATAAGATAGTATAGTATGGAAAAGTACCGTCAACCAATCGATAGATACATCATGAGTAAGGCAACACATATACAGCTCTATCAACCATACAACTTTGTCGGGGGGCACATCCGAATTGCATTTTCACAAGCCCGTTTTCACGAAGCGGTAGAGTAATTTATTTATTCATTTTTTAAAAAAATAAATTAATTTTGTATAACTTGTCACAAATTCTTTATGAAGTTCTAGGAACTATCATCATCAGCTGAGTAAACAAAATTTATGGTTGACGAACGCCCAGTTAAGGTCCTGGCCCACGGTCCGGCCCATGAATATTTGATGAGCCCAACAAGGTAGTTTGGCCCAGAATCGACGGAGACTGCCCCTAAACAGGCACTTAACTGCTCTTATTGGACTAAGGAAGTAGTTACGAGTCAAGTCCAAGAAAAATGCTAGTTGAACCGGAATTGGTCCGACACATTTTCTCAATGAACCCGCATGAAACCATTTGAAAACTAGTACATAACCATAATTAACTCGGAACTATTATGAAACCGGATAAACCATTACAAAATTGGTTCTGACTGAAAAAAAAAAAAAACCCTATGTCAAAATTTGGCCTTTGATTGCAACAATCAAAATGGATTTTTTTCGTCGATAAAAGTTTCATTTTCTCATTTTCACTCTTAACTCTCAAATTTTATAAATACATCATTATTATCTATTTGAAATGTAAATTAATTTTTAAAAAATTATTCATTTTAAATAAATTTGAATTTTTTTTAAAAAATAGAACGGCCACAGTTGGCAATTCGAACTGGCCCACTTAGGCCCGGTACCCGGGGTAGTTCATGAATTCTTGAATCGTGACCTGTAACTTGATCGGCCCGCTATGCTTAATGGGCTAAACAATAACAGGACCAAATGGTTGTGGGCCTGTTTTGAACCGACCCAAACAGCCCATATTACATCTCTAAGCATTGGCACCGGGGTGACACGAATTCCCTCCGGTAACTCAGTAACGAATGCTCGATTTTCGTCCATTGCAAACAAAAGTGCGACTCGGGATTCATTAATCCGACGACAAGGTGAGCACTGGGTTTGCCGTGTGGTAATACAGCAAAGCGTGCCGTGGTAATAGAAATGAATATCGCCTTCGGAGGCCATTGATGTGTTCTCGGGCTTCTGTTTACAGGGGGAGACGTCCTTTTCTATAAGGAAAAATTGTATTTCTCTGCCGAGCACAAAAGGGAATTTTCCAGTTCCACGAACACCTAGACTGTAAATCCACGAGCATAGGTGCGGCGTACGGCCAATCATGGTGTGGCCATCGATTTTCCACATTGGCTCTTGTGAGTTTGAAATGTGAGAAGTTCGAATCTCATGTTAGGGTTAGGACCACACTAACCAGCACGCCCAGCCCAGTTCACTCTCGCTTTGGTTCTAAGATTTATATACTTGCTTGAGAAGTGAGCAAACAAGGAGCTCGTTCTCCTTATCTAAAATTATCTTCCAAAAGGAAAAAAAAAAAACCCAAAATTTTCAAAAAAAGGGGAAATAATTGTAAACAAAAAAAATACATACATACATATATATATATATATATATATTCGCATGGTAACCCGCTCTACTCTCGGGTTAAAAATATTCTTTCGGCCTCAAAGGCTCTAAAATCATGTTATATTATACTTATTCAGTTATATAGTCTCCTATATATGAGTTTAGAAATATATAAAGGGTGAGGGGAAATAAGAGATGCGAGAAATTTTTAAATAAGAATTGAATATATATATTTTAATTTCATATGGTTTTTTTTTTCCAAGTCTTTACAATACTGATGAGTTAATTATGATGACGATCACTAAAAAGGTGGCAGGCAGGAAGCCGGGGAGGGTGGGTGCACGACGTGGGCATCATTTCGCTGCAGAGGGGAGGCACGAGCTGGCCAGCTCAGCTCCCACGCTCCACGCTGCAGAGCTTGCACTGCTTCATCTCGATTCCAACACCACACCGCCTCCCACTTGCCGCACTGCAATTTGCAATCCCACCTCTCTTCTCCGCTCCTGATCTGCCCGAGTACCTCCATATAAACCACTATTCACTTGTCTCTGTGCGTGTGTGTGTATGTACATGCAAACACACACATATACATACGTATGTATAACTAATTGTTCATTTGCAACTTCCCAGTAAGATCACAGGACCCGTTTGACCAAGACAGTACTATTCTCCGTGCATGTGACCGTAAGATGCACCCGTAGTAGTTCGTTGAATGAACACCCGGTGAGACGTTGCATTGTCGTCGAGATCTCGGATGAACCCGTCTCACAGTAATACGGCGAACGGATGCCCGTGAAATTGATTCGACGGGCAACTGTCTCAATCGTTTGAGCTTCATATACATATACATATACATATATTCAGATTCCACGGTTGCAATCTCGTGTAGCGATGGCTCCATCTTCGAGTGGCAAATGCTTGTCTGGCAGGAATGACCCGCGAAGATACAAAGCTAGCCTGGGATGCTAAGAATAGGAAACTTAAGTGAAAAATGTAATTTATCAATTCGAAACCAAAAATACTCCTATCAATTTAATTTTTACCGATAAAACTCTTTATACTATTTTTTATTCTCATTTTATCTTATCTTCTTCAACTTTATGATAATATTTATAATCGAATATATATATTATATGTTAAAGGGGAAGAACACAACACATAGACACACACACACACACAAGACTTGCCAACTCAAGTATGGAGAGGATCCAGCTCACAGCCACAGTTGGACCCGTCGTTGAGGCCTCCGGCTGCAATTTTATATTCCCCCACTCTCCCATCTTCCCTATGCCATTTGTGTGCTCAGCTCATCACCCTGTCCGGCATCTCTCCCTGGTTGCCTTATTAAATCATATTTAAGCCAAACTAATTCACGAAATTCTTGCAATATTAATGCATTGAATCACATCAGACTGGAACCTCCTGAGTAATCAAATCTCATCTATAACCACATAACTTACTACTTCACTAAACGTAGAACTTCGCAAGTCCAACTCGTGCAAAGCAGCTTATTATTTTGAATTCAATGCATATTGTAAATTTAGCTAGAAAAAATGGTTTTGGCACTCAACATTTTAACCATTTTGTCTTGTGCTTAACCTTTTTTTTTTTTTTTTAGTTTGATCCTGAATCTCCTTCAATTAGTTTGCTTTAGATCCTAATCCTTACTTTATTTTTCTGTTAAAAAAACTCTTAAATTTTAAAGAAAATAATTTAAAAAATCAATTTCACCTTTCAATGTCCGGTATTTACGATTGTAGGATAACTCTTAACTATTGCCAGAAATAACCCTGTTGCAATACAGCTGGCCACGTTATAAATCCAGACAAGAAGTTAAAAAGAAAAAAGAAAAAAGATTCAGTACATCTGGGCGTTTTCACGTGGTCCTATGTTTTTTTTGTTCACTCCCCGGTCTCCACACCAAAAAAGTACATAGTCGCCCTCTTATCTCTTTGTTACCCACACTCCCCACGCGCCTCAGTTTCACGTTCCTTCCCTATCATCTTTCTATTTTCCCTCCCAACCTTTTCATAATAATTGTGCCCTATGGTGTTCTAAAGGAAATTACTCCTCGTGTAAAACCAAATGATTTCGTAGGTGGAAGCCGGAAGGCCAAGATGATGGTGGGTCAGGTCCCTACCTTCTCAATAGATCGTTGGTACTCTAGCAAATATGATACATTTTTCTTAATATAAACATTTCTCATTATCTAATATAAAAAGTAAAATAATAGAGCTATTTAGTAGAGTCATTGTAGGAATATGTAATCATGATGGTCATCCCATCTTCTTCCACCACAATGTCAAAGGTAGTTCTCTTAGCATTTTTTTGGTAGGTTTATATGATCAAACACCCTGTTAAAATGATTCTAACACAAAATATTTATGATAAAACTTATTATGAGAGTGAAATACTAAATTTAAAATATGAAATCATATATAAATTAGATAAAATCAAGTAAGTATTTATAATATTTTATAAGTTTTACGAGCGTGCCCCTTTTCAATCTAATGTATTCACATTATACCATCGAGAGTCACAATTCGTTGGTAAACTGATAATATTCAGTATGCTAGGTTCATGATTCGATAGTCTTGATAATTGATATCTGATATTTAATTGGCATACCTTAGACTATACAATATACCGCCCAATAATTAGTAAGTTATTACAGCACCCACCAGCGATATATAAAAAAAAAAAAAAAGAAGAAGAAGACACTCACATTGTCTTGGAGAAAGATCTTGAATCCTGATTTGGTAGCAGAAAAATGAAAAATAGGAATTAGTGGAGGTGAACAGCACGCGCCTCGGAGGGGGGAGGTGGGAGTGAGCAGCGGCCGTCCTGGGGGATGTAGGGAACGGCATGGCAGGGAGGACCTTTATCTCGTAAGATGCGAGGGTGTGATGGCATCTCTGTAAATAACAGTTAGACAGCAGATTGTGGGGGTGGAAAAAACCAGTCAAATGTCGAAGCCTTTGACCGCCACCTCCATTGCAGCTGTCGCTCACTCTCCGTCTCCCATTCTCCCTGCGGCCTTCCACTTTCCAGAGCATGCAATCTCAACCGTCGCCACCCGTCCATATTCATTGCCCACCGGAAATCACTCGACACCTCGAGTCGGGCATGCCATGCCATTTTGTCGATTTCCGGGATGTTCAAGACTGAACGGCGGATCGCTCGATGACCTTACATCGTAATCGTCACATAGCGTGTAGAAGTGTTGACCCAACTGCACCAAACATGTGACTTCATGTTAGAGCAATACGTCACAATCAATTTGAACATGAGTAATCACGCCGGCATCATAGGCCGTTCGTCTAGTCTATACCCTCATCCCCTTATGGGTCTCAGCAGTATTTTTATCAATATAAATCATTTAACATTTTAAATTTTAATATGTTATAATTAATTTAGATTTACCTCTAAGAGACTATTTGATAGTTAAAGTCGTATAATTTTTTTTATTTATAAAATTTAAATTTAATTTTTTAATAAGAAAATACAAACTTTTTTGAGATCTTAATAATTTCTCTCCTCCATTCTTCTCTTCCCGTTCTTGTAATTAATTGACCTTTTAGTACAGATCAGCAGCTAATCGTGCTTCCAATCAACACCGCATTTTGCTCGCGTTTCCGAAGCCGACAACCCGTAATATCATGCCAAACTAGTAGACATATATTTATTTTGGTATTAAATTATGTGATATCTAAATATTTAAATATCAAACTAAATTAACCCGTTAAAAGATAAATATATTGTAATATAAATTTTGTTAATTTACTATATTCAAGCAAAACATATTATTTATGTCTTATGAGAAAGAAATAATGAATTATTTCAATTAAGTTATATTGGTTAACCACTCTATGTATCATACAATTAGGATTAAAGCTTTTCTAGATCGTATGGACATATTTATCAATTACAATAACTAGAGACTCGATTCACGACAAAGAATCATGCGTTTGGTTCCCATTGCATGAATAATAAACCTGTTTCATCCCTTCTTTCTCATATTGCTCTTAAATTTTATGTATATCATTATGACAAGAACTATGAGTATTAGATAATAAAGGGGATTTGAAAGCCTAGCCGGTGACTATGAAATATTTATTTTTGTAGGCATCAATTTGCACGTTATAATTCTATTTCCTATGAGTAGTCTTAGGCGGTAGAAAGTTACTTAAGAAACGTCCGCAGCCATTAGTGCAACCACAATCATTTGGCCTAAACGAAGGAGGTCTAGATAACCATTTTTCTAAAAGTGATCGGCCAAGTTTTTCATCCCTTAATCGGGTCTTGTCCCATCGACTTACCGAAAGCGTGAGGACATTGGCAGGATCGATCGGAATCATGAGCCGCTATGAGTACGTGTGTTGTACAAGTCGATGAGTTGGTGGTGCTTGTTAAATTCATTATGAGCTCATAAGGGATTGAGCTCGTTTTCACTTAAAAGGTTAAGCTGATAGGTGACGGTACCCAACCTTCTTATAAGTCTACAACGTTTTCTTCATTTAATCGATGCAGGATCGTATATCTCAACACCCACCCTCAACAACTGTTCTTCCGTACTCGGGCTTATATCAACTGACCACAAGCTAGGGTTTTGGACTCGGGTTGGGTAAAGTGCGAGCCCACTGGCTCTAATACCATGTTAAATTCATTGTGAGCCCATAAGAGATCGGACCCGTTTCCACTTAAAAGCTCAAGCTGATAGGTGGGGGTAACCAACATTCTTATAAACTCACAACGTTTTCTTCATTTAATCGATGTGGGATCGTATATCTCAACAGTGCTGATCACAAGGAAAGAGTTAGATTAATTACATAACATGGGGGGACCATTCTAGTAATTCCGTGAGAATTGGTGTCCAATAAAGCGATCAGATTAGCACAAGTTTAGAATAATGGTACACCGTGAAAGGAGAACAAAGATCGATACACACACCGAGAGCCCTGCTAGTGCTGATCGACTTAAGACATCTTGGTCCATGGTCGACCACAATATTACTTACCTGATATCATTTATCACACGCAGCAGTTACTTTGTTAAACCAATTAAGCCAACTGTACGGTAGAACTCAAATCGGAACCGGCCGATCGAAGAACTGGATCTCTTATGCTTGAAAAACCCACATCGTACTATGTTTGGTGGATCCACGTGATCAAGCACGACCGTGGTCGATGCGGACGTACTTCAATTAACCCCGACAAAGGACCACGTTGCTAACTTATTATATGCTGCTAATATTTTTTTTGTCTCAAATGTTTATCGATTGTAATGGTGAAATTGTTTGTCGGTCAATGCAATGAGCTACGGACTACGGTCAGCCCAATAGTTTTTTTAATTTAAACTCTATTATATTTTTTTTCATGTACAAGAAATATTACTTTTTAATCTATGACTCAAAAAAACTTACTATAGTTCGATTTTTACTATTATTACTTATTAATATGAAAATGCTCAACCCTTGATGTAAATAACTGCAAAGTTAACGTCCATTTGTCCTAAAAAAATTTAAAAGGGAAAGAAATGAATTTTTAAAATTACTTTGTAATTAAAATTTTTTAATGATTATAAATCAACTGCCATCAATTATTTATGAATACGAAGGTATGCTTGTAAAAAAAATCAAAATATAACCTAAAAAATAATGCGAAGAATAAAAAAAATTAAATGCACAAAAATATTTTTAAAAACGGATTGATTAAACTAAAGGTTAAAGCGGTTGTTCGAAGATGTTATGATTCGATAAATTATTTTTATTTTTTGGAAAATGTGTAAATGAAAATAAATGTGACGGGGGAGCAGAGGATGTCCAAATTGGAAGCGACCAGCCGTTAACGTTTTCGCCGACTGCTAGTCGTAGGTCTCCACGTCGTGTACGTTAAATTCGTTAATTGTGTGGGGACCACGTACGGCCTTTTAGCTGTCCTCCTCGAGCTCACTGTCCCGAACTCCCCACTTTTTGTTCGTCATGCGCGCTCTCCCCGAGAGTGACTTCCACGCGATCCATGAAATCAGTTGATTGCTCCGTTCACATGCAAGCTGGAAAAATTCTCCATCAATATTTCATAATGTGAATAAAATAATTTACGTGGGAGAGCTTTTTATTTATAGGTCTACTTATTTCAAAGTTAAAATTAATTATACTTCATTGAATTCTCAAATGTCAATCAATTTATTACTAAAAATTTCTAAGATGAATATCATAAATTATCATATTGTCCATCAACTTAATTATATGAGTAAATTGAAAAGTTTTACATAATATTTTCTATTAGTATTTTTATTTTACAATATATAATATTTATTTTTTTTGTATAAGCCGTCGGTATCCAGTTGGACTTTGTCCAGTTAACTAATCCGGATCGCCTCGGATCGGCCCATTTAAGAAGTTAAGAGCTTCCCGCCGCAAGTAGGACTCGAACTCGAGTCCTTTCATTGGGATGATGAGTGCCGAACCACTTTACCATACCCACGATATGTTACAATATCTAATATCTAAAAAATTAATGAGTAATGATTAATGTATAGCGAATTCTTGTAGACATATTGTTAAATAAGATTCTTAGATTGTAAAAGTTCACTATTTAAGTATTCAAATTTAAGGTATTGTTTAAATGTAGATGTGTTAAATATTTTAATAAGTTCATACAATTTTTTAGATGAAATGAGATTTTAGTAACATGTGAAAGATAAATTAGATTTGTAGAATTTTTATTAAATTTACAAGAGTGACTAACTCATATTTAATTTAAAGTTCTTTAGTCTAATAGTATAAAAATGATTGACTCGTATATAGTTTAAAAATTTAATATGATAGGTTAATATATGTAATTTTTTATATATCAAAATCTTTAATCTTATTATTTTAGTATTAGAATTTATTCTTCAACAAAATTGAGGAACTACATTACATCATACATGTTTTCGATTTATTCGAAATTTTTTGTTTTTAAGTTAAATTGGCTTTGTTTATTTAAAAGGAGGAGGAGAAGAATTTTTCCTAGTCGGTCAATTAGGGTGCCCTAATAGTAGGGCACCTGAGGCTAGCTTATAGGTCCATAACCTAAATCTTGTTGTGGTCATTGGCATAGTAGCAATAATCAAATCATATTAGATGGATTACTACACTATTGTGGCCGACAAATCAGCGGGTACATCAGCATTTTTTGAAGTAATGAAGTTATTAATTACAGGAGGTTTTTCCCACGTGTTAAATGTTTGAAAAAAATGAATTATTTCTCAAGAAAAATCAAATGCTTATTTATATTTATATTTTCCTAATTAGATAGACTTAAATAAGTTCAAGTATATATGTTTTGATTTACATTATACACGTATTATCTCGTTGGGTTGATATTATCAAATGTATCCTATGAAAGTAAGCGGTGAACTATAATGATCTTTTAGTGCTCCAAATGATCATACACACAAGGTAATTTTTTGTTTTAATGATTAAATTAAACTCATAATTTCTTAAATTATTGAGGAGTTGTATATGCATTTAAGCTAATTGTTAGGGTTACATTTGATAAATTTTAGGTAAAAACAACTATGGTTTTGCCCCTCTTCAGATAAATTTTCCAAATTAATAACATTTTTTTAGTGTATTCTGTTTTTACAGGAGCCAGGTGGTGGAGTAAAAAAACATAAAAGGATGTGGAAAATTAATTTAAAATGAAAAACACTTTATTTAATTATTTTTTTCCCAAACATTATATTCGAATATTATTTCTCCATTAATTTAAATTGACATTTCTTAATTTCATTTTCATCAACCTGTAATAGTACAAGACCTACTCGTATCCAAAATCCAAATCGCCACAAAGTCTGACATTTCACAATCGATTAGTGCCAAACACCCTGGCACGACCCTATCATTACTAAAGATCATGATTACTCCTTCTTAGATAAGGAATGCGAATACATACATAATTTTCCATTATACTATAATGAATTTGATACCGAAATACTGTGAAGATAACATAACGGATTGTAGACAGGAGCTCAAATCGAACCGAAGCTGGTGTGTGGGAGAGGTCACGCTGTTGATGGTCACGATGATGAGGGATTGTTGACGAGAAGAGGACACCATGATGCCATCATCCACAAGGAGGAGAGGTGCAAAGATTAGATCCTACCTGTTTGCCTCTCTGTCTTCCCGTTGTTTCTCTCCAACCTCTCTTCAGTTAATTAATCATTTCTTTATCTCTCTTCCATGTTATGTTTATTCTCTCTCCTACCAACAAGTCATTGGTGTAATATGATTTAAAATTTAAGATGATAAAAAATATTAAATTATCTCAACTAATTATATATATTAATTTTTTTATTTCAATTAATAACGAATATAATAGACAAGCTGAATAATTAACACCAACCAACCACTGGTTGGAAGCCCCCAGCAATGGCAGAGAGCTGGTTTTTAATATTTTATCTTTTTAAATAACATGAAATTTTGCTTAAATTTTCTCGGTTATTTCAGCAACTTTCCTAGCCTCTCCCACTATAAAGCATCATCCCCTTATCCCCAAGGGCTCCCCTTGAAACCCTCTCCTCACTTCTCCTCCACTTCTCGCTAGCGCATCTCTTCTGCAACCCCACTCTACTGTCTTCTTGTAGGGTCCTCTAGTAAACAGTGAGATTCGGGGCTATTGTCGTTATTATATACCCTCCATCTCCTGCAGCTATCGGAGAGCGTCCGTCCGAGTGAGAGGAACATGACAATGAATGCCAAAAGCGTGGTCAACGTCAGCGGTAGCAACAACACCAACATCAACAACGGCAATCCTCTGCTGGCGGGTGTCGACACGACGCTGACCAAAGTGTTCGTGGGTGGGCTCGCGTGGGAGACGCCCAAGGAGGCCATGAGGGAGCACTTTGAGAAGTACGGCCAGATCCTGGAGGCCGTCATCATCTCCGACAAGCTCACCGGCCGATCCAAGGGCTACGGCTTCGTAATACTTCTTTCTTCCTTCCCCGGTCGCTTTCGCTTCTCATCCTTCCTGTATTCCGCCGGTGCAACTTGCTAATTCCCAGATGCATCGGTTGATTGCTATATATATATATATATATATGCAGGTGACATTTAAGGATCCGGAAGCAGCGAAGAAGGCTTGCGAGGACGCGAGTCCCGTCATCAACGGTCGCCGTGCCAACTGCAACCTAGCCTCTCTCGGCGCCCGCCGCTCCAAGCCGTCTTCCA
Organism: Sonneratia alba; assembly: GCA_900174645.1. Classification (NCBI taxonomy): domain Eukaryota; kingdom Viridiplantae; phylum Streptophyta; class Magnoliopsida; order Myrtales; family Lythraceae; genus Sonneratia; species Sonneratia alba. The sequence goes on from FWPY01000030.1 coordinate 3,439,774, forward strand.
TCCCTCCTCAGCCAGGTAAATCTTACAGTGACATATACACTCACGAGTTTACAAAATTTTCTGGACATAACCAGGAGATTTATAAACTTTTCCATTTCTTCTCCTCCGTTAGGATCCACCGTGGGACCAAGGTCTATCACATCCACACCACCCGCGGCGGCGGCGGCAAACAACCAGTTGCAGGGGTACTACCCGGCGTGGACCCCACCTATGCCTTACCACCACCAGCCCCATCAGGCTGCGGTTCCTTTCTACGGGTACCAGCCTCCTCTTCGACCATCGTTCTTTACTCATCGATCTTCAAAGGCGGAGACGGTCTATCTCATGATCTGCATACTAAATATCTACCTTAATTCCATTACTCTCGTTCTTCCTGCAGGTACTCCCCCACCTACTTTACTGCTGATCTGAGCTACAATCATGTAAGTGACTGCAACTACACAGAAATCTCCGCAATACTTGTCCATCTCGTTTCGACGTAAATTGGTGTCACTCTCTCGCGGTGTTTCGACTAAATTGTAATGGTTTCATTGTTTTCGATGTTGGTGATGGTGAAATAGAAGCTGAGCTACACCGGCGGGGCCTACATGAACGGGCACTACTCGCACCACCACCAGGTCTACCCGGGCCAGGCCATGCTGGCAGGGACCAACGCGCTGATGCCCATGTACCCGCTCTACCCCTACCACCCATCCCACCACACTGTCGGCCTGCCGGCGGCGCACGTCTTCCCGCCTACCACCACCACTGCCGGCCCGGCTGCCCTCATGTCCAAGCCTGTCTCTCTAGCCAACTCAGGTACCCACGGCCCCGTCCAAATTAACTTATCCATGATGTGAAAACTGAATCTGAAGGCTTCCGATTGAGGGTAAACAGTATATAGGTCAACTGTGATACTTTGTCGTATCGTAGCATTCAACATCGTAAGACCAAGTTCGTGCACGTTTTACGTGGAAGTGTAACGTGGGGGGGATAACCTTGGTCAAATGTCTGGATCAAGGGAAGGAAGAGGGAATCACTGTGTCACGTGAGCTTGTGACTGTAAATGTACCGTCGTGCCCCGCACCTTGCCAACTTGCTCCCGTTTGGTTTGACCATCCCATCTAGGCCTCTTCATGTGGCTCAGTCGCCGATACTACAGGATTACTTATATTAAGGTAAAAAGGGTATTGAGAAAGAGGATTATTACGAAAATGGTATTGACAAAGAGGATTTAATAATAACCTAGAATCAGAGCAGTAGAACTCTTTCTACAATTATCGGATTGTCAGTCACTCGGGAACTAGATCCTACTAGAGCTCCTGCAGAATTGACCGAAAAAGGAAATTTAGAGTCCGCACATGCATATGTTTGCTTTAATGATTCCAGCTTCAATTATACTAAAGCTGTAAACTGATATCACAGAGACAGTGTGCCTGGCTGTTGAATAGGTACAGTTGGAGCAAGTGGGCACCATCAGAGCTTTAAAACAGGTGGCTGAAGGAAGGGAAATAATAAGAATAAAGAAAGAAAGAAAGAAAAGCTCTCAAAAAATGGGGAAAAAAATCAAATAAATTGAAGATCTTCTTCTCAAATTGGCTCCCTCAAATAACAAGACCAGAGACAGGGTGGTAGCTGCTCAGAACAAGCTTATTTTTATTCTGATCTGTGGTGGCAAAACTTCCTCTTCCCCCAATATTCTTTTCTTTTTTAATTTTCTTTTTCATATTTATTATTATTATTATTGTTGATTCTTAATTTATTCTCAGTAGGGACTGAGTCTGATCTGATCTGATCGTGAGATTCTTTCATTCTCCGTTAGCATCATCACCGTCACCATCATCTCTCTAACATGGCACATCTCAACCTATGAGCTGTTGCCCCCTTTATTATATATAAAAAAAGAGAACAGAAGGAGCTGTAAGGGGATTATGTCGTTATTTTAATGTTAATGGAAGGTCATGTATGTTAGTGTCCGCCCATATGTAATGGGCATGGCTTCTTCATATTCTTCGTGCATGGCAAGTTGTCCTCTCTTCCCTCTTTATATATGTAGATGCAGCTATTTGTTATCAAATGGATCCGATTTTTCATAGCATTGGGATCTGAGTTCGGGAACGATCAGACCATTCAAGAAGATGATAGCCAAGACTGCACCCGATGATAAGGAGTCGATAAATGTAGCTCATGTTATTGATATATGATACCAAAAGCAGAGGTTGACAGAGAACTACTGAACATGGACATGCATACACAAGTATATGTGATGTCTTCATGCTATCCAACTAAGACATACAGAGCATATATTATGCCCGGAATGTATCCCAGAATTGTCAGCAGCAAATCAATCCAAAACTCCACCTGCAATTCATTCACAGAGCCCATCAACAGAAAACAAATGAGTGGGTTGAGATGATAAACTAGTTCTTGACGAACTAACAAGCAATAATCAGAGAAAGAGGAAGATAGCGGGATTACTCCACAGCCATAGCGAAGGAAAACTCCAACAGGAGGCAGGAGGATTGCGAGCAGAACTTCCAGGAAAGTCTCTGAACCCATTCTTTCCTGATGATGGCTTCAGAATCTGGGAAGAGAGCAAGGGCCTGAGAATGAAAGAAATGGGGCAGATGAGGAAAGAACAGGCACGCAAGCACAGAGACAACAGAGAAGGGTTGTCTTTGGACGGGAAAAAAAAAAAACAGAGAAGAGTTGGAGCCTTATTTTTTGGTCTTCGGCAGGATGGAGCCATTCGTACAGGTGTTGCAGCAATAGGGGAATGGGGTGCCAGGCGGATTCGGTCCTTCCGGCACGTGGCTTGCCGAGGAGGCGGGGTGTGTGCATGCGCCGATCCTATGATGAATCAGAGCGAGAACGTACCAGAGAGGTTTCAACTTTATCCCACAAAGACGGCATGCAATGAAAAGTATGTAGTTGTCTCTGTGGAACAAAACATAATTAGAATAACACCTGCCACCATTTGTCCGATTTCTCCACAGGTGATTAGGCCACATTTTGGACGAGGCACGCGAAACTGAGCGGATCATCCTCACTGGTCCAGGAGATCGCTGTTTGGATTTTTGGTGAAAAGCTAAACAGGACTGACCAAGATCATGCCCATCCCTATACAATCCAATTTCGAAATGCAATGTTGAATGCAAAATCGGAAACCTACCAGGAACAGTGTAACTTTCTCATGGAGTGTCTAAAGAGTGCTCTCACAAATAAAGTTTGCATTGGATCCTTTTCCGTTCGTTACACAGTAGTCACATTCAAACTAAAGGTGCTTGATTGGAAAAGAGTGGTTCCAATCGACTTAACATAAGCTAGAAGATAAACAATGAGATGCAGGGTAATGTGGCTAAGGGAAGAAACTGAATCTTTGCAATATTGCTAATACTTTGATCAGTCATCTACACTCACGTTTATTGTGCTGCATCATGTTGATGCAAAGAGAACCTCTCTCTGACAAAATTCTTGGTACATGCTACAGAAGATGTCAACAAATTTTCTAGGGTTGGAAAGAAATTACATAAACAACTACCAACTCTCAGGGTTGATAAACTTCAGGAAGTCTGAGACCCACGCTTGCAGCAGATTTACCGAGTATCTTTTTAACTTCATCAGATCTGTCCACAGCAATGTTGTATGAGAAAAGTAGGTCCTGCAAAGATGTGATAACTCAAAGATCAGCTCAGGTAGTCTGAGGAAGAAGTCCATTCCATGAACATTTAAAAAATTCTGCAAGAAAGTATCTCGAGAAATAGTTGATATCACTTGGAACCCACGATTAACACAGAAGCCCAGGAACACCCTTTAAAGACTATCCATTGGAAAAGAGGAGATTCCACAAATTCAAATCTCAGACATGAATAGTTACTGAGAAAAAGTTTGCGGATACGAATCCCCTCCATTTTAAATAAAGGGATGAACGGGAAATTGTACACTGGACTTTCCCTCTGATCACAAAAGAACTCTGGCATTCAATCACCAAACAACATGCTTAAGTGTGCAAACTACTAACATATTCAACATTACTTTCTCCAACTTATCCAATGGATATCACTCATCTGAACAAGTTAACTGAACAATCAAAATGTTTATCTGTAGTAGTACAAGATAAAAGTTAGAAATAATCCTCAACAGACATGACCCTGGTGAAACACATTCCACCCCACACCCCTCGCCACACTTCATAAAAGAACTGAAAATCATCATAGAGGAGTACCCATATTGGGGAATACAATACTAAATCAACACCATCACATTCTATAACCGTTACTTCTTGCACATCCATTTGAAGTGGTCGCTTTTTTTTTTGGTGGGGGGGTGGGGGGCGGTGGGGATGTGTAATTCCAAGTATATATATTTATTAAAAAGGAGTCCATACAATCAAAATCACAGAAAATGCCGAGTCCATCCCTCCTACCATTCAGTCCTACTTGGGCCAAGTCATTTGAGGTGGTTGCTTCAAGTCACCAATGAAGTCTCCAATGTTTCCCTTAACATTCAGGTAAATATTCTTAGTTTTCCCCCAGCAAACCATGGAAACCAACCTTAAGCCCTTTCAGTATTTCATTCAAGTTGGTGGGCAATAGTTTAACCGACTGATAACAACCTTCTATCATTTTCCAGTAACCAGATACAAGATCTACAACTGAGAGTCTTTGAACAACTGAAAGAAAGAAGTAAGAATTATATTACCTTGTGGCGATGCACACTATTGAGCAAAAAGGTGTAGTTTCTTGCAAGCTTGATCATTTCTTGCACTAATCTGGGATCTGAGAGGCTGCAGTTCTTTCGGAATTCTTGTGTGACATAGTCCTTAAAGTGCTTCTTTGAGTCTTCCTTTCCTATGTGTTTCTTGACAGCTTTGAGCAGGAGGCGATATACCATTGCTGCTCGCAAGGACTCAGAACTCATTTTCAGTAATCCTTATTCACTCTTTTGTTAATTCTGCAAAAGAATTACTTCTCAACTTAAAAAATCAGCAATAGCTTGTATGCAGTAATCACAATCTCCTCAACAATACTGAAGCTACTTGCAATAGAAAAGGCGAGACAATCATGCAGCGGATTTAAGAAAGAATATGTTCTACCTGATTTTGTATTTCGCACATTGGTTTTCCAAGATTTTGCAGACACAGTATTGTTCGGTTCAAACTGAAATTTCATGATTGCAGGTTTTTCGTTTCCCACTAACACAATCCCTCCGACACCCAGAAGAGAAAAATGAAATAGAAATGGTTTCCAGAAAATCTCTAACCTCCTCCGCAGATCCCAAAAGAATAGAAAAAGAGAAACCTTTAAAAAAAAATACCACGAGCTCGCAACTTATTGACAGCCCGATCGTTCTCTAGCAAGAAAGAAAAAGAGCAGTGCAGATGTCATACAATCATAATCGTTCTAATTCCAGTTATTGGTTGCAGTCACTACTGAATACACCAATCAAACCCCACAAAACCCATAAAACCTGAGCTTGTAAACTTCAACATTCACTATCTTTTATTTGATTTCTCTTCTAAGAAATCATGTAGCTTGCGGTGTCGAGAAGAAGGTTACCTCGGTAGGGGCAAAAACTCGGCCTTTTGTTTTCTCGGACCGCAGAAGCTCGAACCTTGAAGGCTGTAACGGCGATGCAGCAAAAACAAACAGAGCTTCCCCTAAACCGAAGGTCAAATAAATACGTTGTGGTCCTCCAACTTTTGTTCGTGAGCAATTTAGTCACTAAGAGTGACCGCTTAGTCCTCGTTCCAGTGATGATGGAGCTATGAGGCCCAGGCCCAATTTGAGGCACGTAGTGGGCCCAAATAATTCGGCCCATGTTGCTTTCTCCCTACCAATTCAACCCAGGAAAGCGGAGGAGAAGCGAAGCACAAACTGCGAATAGAACTGCTCAAGTCATTGAATGAATCGACCAATCCAAAGATCCTCTGTTACTTTCTCGCACATCGCTGCGTTTCGCCGGCAAACCCTAAGAGAGAGAAGATGAGCGGCCCTGTGAAGAAGGCGGCAGACATTGCTTTCAAGGCTTCCAGGACCATCGACTGGGAGGGAATGGCCAAGCTCCTCGTCTCCGATGAGGCTCGCAAGGAGTTCGCCACCCTCCGCCGCGCCTTCGACGATGTTAACTCCCAGCTCCAGACCAAATTCAGCCAGGTGCATTCCTTTGTCAGCTGATGTCTTCATTTCTCCTTGATTTCACGGCTACTGCTTGCGCTTTGTTTGGTTGAGCTCAGATCTTTATTATCTCTACAAGTCCTGAGCCTTGTTTTACGAGTTGCTGATTGGGAGTGAAAATAATTATGATTGGTTGATGATTTTGTACTTATTTGTTTTGCAATTGATTAGGAAGTGGATCTTTTTGCAGGTTCTAGCTTTACACTTTTCTGATTTTAGCATACATTGCGAATGTGGTCATGAAATGTAGGTGAAATTAGATCACTTTTTTCCGAATGCAGCTGCCACTGAATGAGGATGAAACTTTTATCCAATGGCTTGAGCTTATTCTTGATCAATTTTTAATTGTGGCCCGTTATCACTCTGTGCAGGAACCTGAACCCATCGACTGGGAATACTACAGAAAAGGAATTGGGTCTCGATTGGTGGATATGTACAAGGAGGCTTATGAGAGTGAGTTATCATGCATATTTTGCAATTTCTCAGCCGCACTTGGAGGGCATCCCCCTTTGAACTAAACAAAATGTTGCTAATATTGCTATTTGATCAGCTGATGTGTTTTTTCAAGAAACCTGGTGCCATGTGGTATTGACTGTGTGTGTTTATTTTTTTATTGTTAATCACTTCAAGCATCTTTTTGTGCTATGCTTTTCGTTCGCATCCAAAGGCTTGCTTTTGTGTGTGAGATGGAAGGATATACTCTGAGTTGCTGTATTGTTATTTTAGATTCTGTAGTAGTATTATCCCCCTTTAAACTACATCAAACCTTAGATAAGTACATGGCATCATTCTTTCTTTGCCAATGCATATTTCGTTGTTTACTCTAATTTTTTTATGTGCTCACTTTCTGCTTTACTCTGATAAATCTTTCTCCTCGTTCCTTATTTATCATATATATACATATATGATATATATATTGCTTGTATTCTCTAAGCCTTGTACCGAATAATTCTCAGAGAATGTATTGTACCGAATGACTGAAAGCATTTTTTTAGATAGATATCTCGAGTAAACCATTAGCTGAAGGTGAATACATGTTCGGTAGCTAGGCTTGACTATTGTAATGATATATAGCTGAACAGTGGCAATGGCAGGATATTTTGGTTAGGAAAAATTAAGTACGAGAATAGGCCCTTAAATATAGGCACAGTTTCTTTAGTAAAATGTGTTGCCGTCTCAGTTATCTGTAATAAGAGAGGATGGGGATTGGGTAAGTTTCTGTGAAGAGTTTTTAGACTATTTGTGATTTAATGTGTAGTCATGATCTGCATCTATGTTACATTTGCACTTCTTTTTTAAACTTAATCTATGTATGTGTCAATACTATTTAAGATGCCAGTTGAAACTCTCTGAGTCCTCACTCCTAGCTTGGATATTGAATTAAAAAAGGCAGAGATGGATAGGCTGTCCAATGCAGTTTTTCATTTCATTATCATTTTCATTGACAGGCATTGAGGTTCCAAAGTTTGTAGACACAGTTACTCCTCAGTACAAGCCAAAATTTGATGCTTTGGTGAGTAATAGTCTTCTATACTCTTTTGTTATTCGACCTGATGACATATGCTTAAATGCATGCAATGCACTGGTTTTTTATCTCACAGTTGGTGGAGCTAAAAGAAGCTGAGGAGAAGTCTCTCAAAGAATCTGAGCGGCTAGAAAAGGAGATTGCCGAAGTGCAAGAGTTGAAGGTAATGGAAACCTTACCTGCCCTATTCTTCTTCAGTGCTTGTTATTGACTTCTTTGATTTTGGTTTCTGATGGTGCTGTGATCTTTCATACTCTTGATATCAACAGAAAAAGATCAGTACAATGACAGCAGATGAATACTTTGAGAAGCATCCTGAGCTGAAGAAGAAATTCGATGATGAGATCAGGAATGACTACTGGGGCTATTGATGAGAACCTTTCATCTGAGCGCCTGACTCATTTTTATATCTCAGAGAAAACCATCTCCTGATTTCTTTGCATCTGTTTGATTTGGAATAAGAGCGAGCCACCAATTTCTTGTCCATTTTCTTCGGTTTGGGCTTGTAGGAATGGGATGTACCTACGGAGTTTCTATCCCTGAGCTTGATTTCCATGTTAAGAAGTTCTCAATTTGCTCTTAGTAGATAGAATACTCGGGCCTGTTGTTGAGTGCTCTTGTCGAATGTGAAAATAAGCCGGTGCGTTTATTCAAGTGCTGCGGTCAGCCTCTTTCTCTGGACTGGGGGCAAGTCTGGGCTAAGTTGGAGAGTATCTTGAGAACAGCAGCCTGAGTTCATGAGCCCCAAAAATTCTGGCTCGATTAGCCGAATGGGTGCAATATCTTGATGGGCCTGCTGGTCGGGCATCAGGCTGGGCTTCCAGATCGACTAAGCACGACTTCGAGCTTTCTCGGACGTGGCCCGAAACGTGACGGGCCTTTGGAGAATAAATGGATCTACGTTCCAACATGAGTAGCTTTGTCGGCCTTACCACAGTACTCAAATTCGGCCATGAGTAGAAGGCATAGATCTGTACATCGTGGCGAGCATGAATCCCAGATCAGGGCCTGGGACCAGAAAATCAGGTCACTGGTGATCTTACTGGCTATTATGAAACCTCTACTCACGGTCGCAGAGCATTCTGTCAACCAATCCATTGCCGCAAAGAATGGGTAGGTCGCATGTTGGCACATCTAAAAGTTAATTGAATTGACATTATTCAAAGAGAGGATTACAAAAGAAAGTTACAAAGCAGAGAGAGACTTGAGAGAATGATACTAAACAACACCAAGTCAAGTGTTCCGCAAGTGGGAGGGAGAATTCGTGTTTGCAGAATATCGAGGGGTATCGACAGATGGAATTTCAATCTGTCTGCCGCTTGAACAACGTAACAGAAAAGGGGAAAGAACAAAATTTTGCAACGTCAACGGATCGGATTAATTATTATTGACTCGTAGGCTGGAGAACCTCTCGGTTTAGTTGCTGAATTCCGAATCCGAGAGTCCCTTGGGAGGCGGCTGATCAGCCTGTACCCGCTGCCCTGGCCTCCTCGCTCTTGTTCAAGGCTTTCCTTGCAAGCTCATACCCGGCAAAGTTCATGGCACCCAGAGGAGCGATCCAGAAGAAGCGAGGCACGGCACCTTTGAATAGACCAAGAGGCCCCTCATGGCGCAATATGGAGAAGGCCACCGTTGACATTGAAGCGGGTTGGCCCAGTGGGGCCGTCATCATCCTCGTTTTCATGACATCAAAGGGCGTGGTTGTCACAGCAGCTAGGCCCCCGGACAGTGCTCCGACAAACATGGTTTCCCACGGCTCAAGTTCCCGCCCCAGAAGATGCTGCGCCAGCTGCAGAAGCAACGTAAAGAATTAGAAAATCAATTGAGCAAAGGCATTCTACAAACATAATCCAAGAGAAACTGATTTATAGAGGCCGCACACTTTCTCAGACATCAGATCCTTTTAGGATAGTGAACTGAAGCAAGCTATACACCAAGAAAATAAGGATCTTAAACAGAAACATGTGGCATCAAGTCTTAAAAACGCCAGAACAGCGTGGCTGGTCACCGTCAAATTTCTAATAGACTCGGAATTTCTTCATCCACTTTCAGATCCATATCTCTTGCATCATTTCTTAAAATCCAGGGGCTCATTAAATTACTGGCCGGAGCAATGGCTCGGTCATTCCACGGTCCAGTCTGATTCCAGAAAATCATGCTTCAAATAGTAAGATTTCAGACGCAATCATTCCTCCTTTTGTGTGTGTATGGGGGTGCGGTTTGGTTGGATCAGCAGAGCTGTGGAGCCAATTTGGAGGAACATGACGGTGGTAAACGTATGAAAATGAGGGCATCATCCGAAAAAGGTACTCTTGATATTTCTTGCCTTTTTGGACTCCTCATAAAGCCCCATGCCAGCTACATAAAAAGGAACCTCTCGACATAAGGTGGCACCTGTACCACGGAAGAAGCCCTTGAGACCATCTTGCTGCCATGTCCCAATGAGTGCCTCCCCAACATTGTCAAAGAGGCCGGCCTGTAGCCGCTGCTTTAAGACCTCACAAGGGATCCGCACAGCTGTCCCAAGAACGGTGCTGCAAAATGATGCCATAGATTGAACCTACAACACATTAAAAACAAAAAACATATAAATTTACATTTCTACAATGCATCAAGCTCTATTGGTAGTCACTAGGTGGTCTGTTCTGGTCATAGTCGTGCTTGTAAGCATAGAAATGTCATTGGGGACAGGAAGCGTTACCATCAAGTACATCCCTAACTTATAATTCAGCAGAAAAAGAACACGCTTTGACACTGGACACATCTTATTCTCTGACATGGAACCCATACCTCGTGGTTCTATACAGTAAGTTTATTAGAAACCCAAACATATCAGCTCAGCCAATGAAATTAGTGAAGCTGGAAATTTTGTTCCTTTGCACAAATCATCATTGACGGAGAACAACAAATGTTCCATTGAAAGACTACATAAAAGAACACACAGAAAATGAAAAGGGATTTGTGGGCAGAGTAGTGAGCGCACTTGCAGGTCTGCAAGTGTGGGGGCCACATTGATCAACACGAGCTTACTTGCTTCAAAAATTCCCGTTCTCAGGCCATGGCTGCAGGGAAAAGAAAAATGAGCATAAAACAAAAGGCAAGAATATATTGTAGAAACCAGAAATTTTATTCAAAGAAAAGTGAGAGAACAGTAATGACCTCGAAAATTGTCCAATAATAGCAGGTATTGAACCCCTGTATACTCCACGAACTCCGATTTCTGGAAGTTTTGCAATAATTTCTGGGAATGATAATGTTGATGCTTGCACCCGAGTCTGTCAATTGATACATAAATATACGCTACTTCAACATTAGCACGGCAGAAAAAGTATGTCTATATGTGCAGGAAAATGCCTTTCTCCATGCAATATTTGACAAAAGCATTTTATCCCTTCCTGAGTACATGTCTGGAGCTTGAGTAAAAACCATTTTATTCATTAAAATCTTTGAGGAACCTTACACTTGAAAGGCTTCCACTACACCCCAACATTAATTTTTTATTTCTAAAGCTAGTCATCAAGTGTAACGCCACTATTAACTTCACCTAGAGGTTAAACAAAAAGAGGGCTATATTATAGACTTGTTGGAAGAAAAGTTCCTCCTGTAAGGCACCAGGAAAAATGTTTTAAGGGAAAAATGAATACCTTTATCGTATCAATAGGGTGCATCAAGGAAGTAGAAAAGGCACAGGATAGACCTCCTGCTAATGCAGATCTCAGGACACTTCCAGCAGGAATTTCCACAGGTGGGGCAACAGCAACCACAGTAGCTGACTCAAACCAGATATTTCTGCATGTCATACAAGAAAAGGTCAGAACCAGCAACATATGAGACAAAGAGAGGGGTAAAGGAAGCGTATGGTTTAAGCAAGATTTTCACCCTCTCCAATCAGGGGATATAGACTGACAATAGCCAAAGAAAAATGCAGAAACCTTGCTAAGTAACTTCATTCTCCAAATCATCAAAGATTATAGCATGATCTATTTATATAAAGAACAACTGAGAGAGTCGGGTCCAAGATAGAAACTTCTAGCATCCAGACTCAAAGGCAATAATTAATACTTCCTGGTTTTGACTGAACTTTTAAGATCAAGCATCCAATTACAAACATATTGTTTACCTAGGATCATCTCGAAGTCGATCAGGAGGAAGTAGAAGCATAAAGTTCCGAAAATGCCCATATGAAATTGATCCTTCTTTGTCCGCATCAAGAAATCGCACCATTGCAACTGCATTATCTTCATTTGCTGGAAGGCCAGCATTTTTTAAAGATGTCAAAATTTCACTCTTCTGAAGTGTTCCAGATTTGCTTAAACATAGAGAAGTGTAAGCTCGAAGAATGGTTGGTTCCTGCTGCTCCATTAAAGACAAGAACTGCTTCCAACCGAATGACTTTGAAAAAAAGTGACCTCTGGCCCGCTGCATGAATTCTCGAGCATATCATTTTGGCAATTTTCTTTTCCTCGTAGCAATTTCAAGATCTTCCAAAGTCACTTGGCCATCGCCATCTCTATCCAGCTCCTCAAAGAACCTCCGACCTTTAAGGTTATTGTATGGCAATTAAGATAGTAGCTTCGAGAAAACTGACTATACCATGGATGGGGAAGGGATAAACATGCAGAACAAATAGCATCTCTGATATCTCTATTTTGATAGAATTCCCAAGCATTTCCCTTCAATGTGTAAGATAAACCCAATTGCCAATTATTAGGAGATGTATCATGAGCAAAAAATGAAGTTTTCCTGGACAGTACAAGATTCTTCTCCGATTAGTAGACATTGGTTTTGCCAAGTGATTTGCACAATTACTAAATTTGTAAGAACAATGGGCTGAAGTACAACATCCAATACCGCTCCCTTAACTAAATAATAAAAGCAGAACAAGCAAAGGAGAACTGCTATTTCACAGATGACATGTAATGTATTTGGTCTACAATCAACAAACAACTGGACTGAACACCCTCCAACTTGAATAAGATTTTCAACACAGTGAATCTGTTGGTAAACACCTATTCTTTACCTAATGTTGCATTGCCCCCTGCTGATCCTGAAACACAACCATGGGAGAAACTCAAGTAACTTATTCGGGGAAAACAGCTTCAGTTATATCTTATCCACATTTACAAATATCTCACTTACATAGTCGATGAACAAAGTTATCATTTATCATGAGCATCTTATCTTGAGAAAATAAACATCCATTGCTTTAAAAATTAACCGGCAGCTTATATTCAGAAGAAATCCAATCAACTTGGCTAACGTACCTTCAGATTCAGTATACTTGAAAAAGTCCTGGACAGAGAAGAGTTTCTTCTTGTCTGGGTAGTCTTTTGAAGGCCGTCCCAACTGTGGTACAAGTTCAATGAGTTCTGTTAATGACAATGTGGATAAGGTAGATCTCAGGCGCTCCACATTTGACAAAGGAATGCTAAGTATCCCACTTGCAAATTTCTGTGCTGATTTAGCAGCTAGTGCTTCTTGACTATTGCCTGTCCCAACACCATCCACTCCCACTTCCCTAACTGAGGAAGTAACATCAACCATACTTGGAGGCACTCCACCAACTCGTGCAAATCTCAGTTTCCCCAAGAAGCTAGTCATGTCATCCCTTCGACCTTCAAAACTTTTAGTCAATGCCTTCAGATGATCAAATTGTGCAACATGATCATCTTGGGCTGAAGAACAAATGTGGCCTTGTTTCTCTTTCTTTCGCCACGCTTCCTGATGAAGCTTATGAAGACTTTGTCCAATCTGATTGAAAATGAAATGTACGAAGCACTGAAGAGGTTCAAGATTTATCGTCATATCATTATTCAAAGCTACTTTAGCAGCTTGACTTTTTGATTCCATCAGCCTTGGCTCCCCTACAACCTTAGATTTCTTCACATAGACACCCTCCTTAACTCCGTCACTTTGTCCAGGAATCCGGTTTTTGTTAGACTTAAAGGGAGCTGGAAATGCCTGAACGATACTATTGGTCAACAAAGACCAGTGAATTGCAAATTGGAAGCAATTACCACAAGACTCGACATTTTCTCCATTAAAATCCCCAACTTTACTTCCCTTCTTTCCCTGCGCCACCGATACAGTAGCTCCATTCCCATTCCCTAAATTCAGTGGAAGCATCCCCATGATGGTCTTCAAAGGAACTTTAATTGATAATCCCTTCTTTTTCTCTTCTCCCACCACACACTGGGCGTTCTTCTTCTTTGACATATCAATCTGAAACTTATTCCTCCTGTAGGCGCCGCTTGCTCGAGCGCTCAAATCGACGCTGCTGCCCCTCTTCTTGGGGCAGGACCAGCAACATTCGATGTCCTTCGCCGCCTTGCTTATGCCTGATTGGAGTGGTGAAAGGCTGCCCTTTACCACCTGGATCGAATTGAAGGACTCAATTAGATCATTTGCCAAGACCATTAGTCAAGAGCCTGTTTTCAAACTTGTTCTCTATGCAGAATATACACAATTCATGTACAGAAGACCCAATCGGTTCCGTACATTCCACCGAGAAGAGCTCTATGTTCAGAGCTCTGATGTGATGTCAAGAGCAAAATCAAGATACTACCGGATATAGGTTAAGTCAATTACTGAACGAGCTACAAATCCACAGTTATACGTAGATACTCAGAGAAGCAAGCAACTTGAAAAGACGAAAACTTTTAAGGGAAAAAAAATTATCTGTACGGAATCAGAGGATCGCTAAGAGTGTATATTCGTTCCAGGGGAGGATATGGTGTAGTGAGGCGACAAGGCGAGAATGTGGAGTGGAGGAGTGGTAAAGAAGAATTACGGAAGCCGCGGAGTGGCAGGCTCTGTAAATAGAGCGAAACAAGGAGGGCGGACACTGTGGGAACGTTCGACCTGCGCGAGAAGCAATCCGTTGACAGCACGGACGAGAAGATGACGAAAATTTGGCACGCCCGAGAGTATGGCCCGTGCCGGGGGTTCTGCAGCCGTGCTGACATGACCTAAAAAAAAGTATACTTACTTCAAGCGTGAAAATAATTTTTATAGTAAAATAATATGATTTTTTAAAATTAATTGATTATATATAAATAATTATATTTTAATATTATTTAAATTAATCTTTAATTATATAATAAAATTTTATTTTGAAAATATAAAATTATTTAAATTTATTTTTAAAAAGACAATTATTTACCAGGCTTAAATTTTCGGGTGCCTAAATAGTGGGTCGTACCGACACAGAGCCAATTTATTCTCGTGCCAGGCCGGGCCAATACGGGCCAAATTGACAGTTCTACATATTAGTACAGTTGTAACAAACCTGTCTTCCTAATCCTGTTGGCCTAGAAAAGTGCTATCGGACAAGAATGGATTCATGCCTATATCAGACAAAAACAGTCCACGTGGCATTACGATTGAACATTTTCTAACTGCCCGCCTGGACTCGGATGTGCAAAAGTGGATAAGGTTAAAGATCACGAGGCTAACAACCCCAAGGATCAGCTTAATGCTGAAGGGACATGTTTAGGAATTGTTCATGAAGTCACGGGTCCGGCCCTTCCCGACATTACTTCTCACTAAATTCTTATTTTTCTGAAAATAGTATCAGCATTTTGCAGTAAAAAGAAGAAAAAAAAGGGACCAAATTGATACAGTAAATTAATCATCAATCTACTTATAAGCATGCGGAAAATAAGCAGAAAATTATGAGGGAGAGGATTACAAAAACTAAAAGATCGGGAGACAGTTATATCACATCAATTAATAAAATGTTATTTTTCCTTTTTATTTAATAATTACTTCTTTTTTTAAATCATTAATTCCCGTAAGACTTTATTTAATAATGTTTTAAAAACATTTTTCATAATTAAAAAATTAACATTTTTTTATTAGACAACTACATTGCATCAATACGCCACGCAGTACATCTGTTATATATGATAGCTCCTTCTCAAGTTGGTTCAACATCCGACGCATAGCATTTCTGGCGTCTGTCATACACCCACGTGTCACCTAACCTGCAGCCAGCCGGCAACCAATTCGGCCCTCAGGATCCAATGGAGGGCATGGTTTCGAGCTAGATTTCGTCCCTCTTTGTTTCTGTCATTACAATGAAAACCCCTTGACCTATCTCCCGGGTCAAGTTAATCTTTCACTTTGAATCTTGCAATAGATAGTGGGACCATCTCTTGGCCACCTCTGACCCATCATGTGAGAATGCGGGCTAAAAGTCACAGCTTTGGTAGCACCTGACCTCAGCTCATGCAAGTTTTGGCCTCGTATTGTAGAATATATCACATCATACTGGTCCCAGTGTCATATGAAAGATGCGCACAAGCAGGAAATGAGACGCAGTAATTTGGTTGAGAGGAGTGGAAGATGGGGCTATGAAATGAAATTTTCATACTGAACAGTCGGGTTTTACTGGGCAATTCAGTTCAATTCTTTAAAACAATATGTCCTTACTGGGAGGAGGAAAGTCGAACTTCTCCTAGGCACAGGATTCAAGTTAATCTTTCACTTTGAATCTTGCAAACCCACAATTTGCACCCTCGAAGCTAAGCTTCAAGGGTCACCCTCCCAGAGAATGATTGACTGCTGCTGAGAGCTATTTTTTCTGGAGGAACTTTTAACCGTTTAGATTTTATTAACAAAAGGAACAACATCAACTCAGCTGGATGAAGAGGCATGGAACCATCTCAGTCTCTGCAGGGGACAGGCTTCTTTCTTCTCTTATATAGCACTACTCAAAACGCAGAACCACTGCCCTTGGTTTTTCCAAGCATTACATCTTTAGCTTCATTGATCTTAGAGGCAAGGTAATGGCTCCCACCTGCATCAGGATGGTTCGCAACCATCACCTTCCTGTGTGCTTCCTTGACCTTGTCCGGAGTTGCATTTTCTCTATCAATCAATATTTGAACAGTCAATATAAAGAAAGTGCAGTTATGCGATTCTAAACCACTTTAAGTGCCAGACTGATCCTCAAAAACAATGCCGTTCCTCCCCTATCTAACATGCAGTGGGCAATCACCAGCCATCACACACAGGTTGGCATGCCCAACACATCAGTCAATATCTGTACCATAGGACTTAACATTCCAGGGGGAGAAAAAACCTAATTCACTCTTATATTTCTTTTTCCTACATCTTTTGGACCTTAATTTACATAAAGAATTAAAAAATGAGTAAAAGATGTATTTTGTTGTGATTGAGAAGATGCGAACACCCTTAACATGCAATGATTCTTACTATTGCATTGTTAGAATAAACCCTCATGCATGATCAGGTGGGGTCAAGAATATGCAGATAATGTTTCTTAACACTCAACACATGGTTTGATTAACCTTCCAGTCTCATAGGTTCTCAGGCCTTTGAAGAAATCATCAATGATATTTTAGTAGACCTCGGTTCACATAACAAAAGCATAAAAACAAAGGCCACCCCAGGCATGGAATCCCAAATATTGGCCTTAACATTGCACTATAACTTCCATATGAAGCAATCATTTCCCACAAGATTGCTCTACCTTTGCTTATTATGATATGCCTAAATAATTGTCCCTTGTACAACACTGCTCGCTTTTAAAATTTAGAGCCTGTTTAATATAGACAATATGAAATCCTCCCAAAATGGAATGACCATGGTGATTAACCCTGTTTCAGAAGGAGATTTCATTGTATTTCCCATTCTGTCCTCTATAGCAGGCATAGCCTAAAGTGGAAGGATTTCATACCTGATACCAAGAATAAGAGCAGCTTCCCTTTTGGTCATTTTAGGTTGGAAACCACCGTCATAGAATTTCCGAGGTTTCAGTGGTCGGGTCTTGAATGCCTGCCAAGCTTGGATCCCATATCTACCAGCAAGGGCAGCAGCTGCTACTGCAAGTCCAGCCAAAAATGGGGTGGCCTGAAGTTTTTATCAAAGATAGAGTTCAATCTGATCAAAATTATAATTAGATAAAACTTGGAAAACAGATTTTCATCATGTAGTCTTATCTAGCTCCATCCTCAAATAGACAAGGTTCGTACAATCTAGCTCTTCAAGGAGATTCAAGGAAAAGGACAACTTTTTGCCAAAACATAGGAAAGAGTTAATATGAGAATAATGAAACAGTTGATGGTTGAATAAATTAGGGCACAATACTTGCATATTGATGAAGAGAATGTAAGAAAACAAATAAGTACAGACAGACCTCAGTTTAGAACGCTTGAAAGCTGAAATCAATGTAGTTTTATGAAATTTATGAGTCTGATAGGGTCAGGAGCAAATCGACTATACAGGCTGCCCAAAAGACAAGGAGAGCATGGAGCATGAAGCAGAAATTTAAAGTGACAGAGATCTTTCCATTGCAGGAAATCACAAGATCCCTTTTCAGGTGCACAGATGAAAAATCCTATTTCATTCTGTCATTGCCATTAGACTTTGATGAAGTTCTCATCCAAATAGGCCCAGTTAAGCCCAATCAAAGTTCAGCCTATATCATGGAAACACAAGGCTCATGGCAGAGAGATGGGGGTAACCACTACCTTGAACAGTTATCCTCAACAACAAAAGCCATGCTTCAGGTATGGAAGGGGGACTTGAATTCATCAAGTTTCACATCCCATCTCTGTCAGACTCCTCTCCTGTTAATTCTACATTATTCTTATCCACTCCGCACATATTCTCATTTAAGCATCGCAGAAGGAAACAG
This sequence comes from Sonneratia alba, assembly GCA_900174645.1. Lineage (NCBI taxonomy): Eukaryota > Viridiplantae > Streptophyta > Magnoliopsida > Myrtales > Lythraceae > Sonneratia > Sonneratia alba. Next base: position 3,458,117 of record FWPY01000030.1, read on the forward strand.
GGATTCCCTCCCGATTTCCCCTTTTTGTAGATTCTCAGAGCACGGACTGCAGCTATGCACCCCTTGATGACTTCTCTGGCAATTTCGACTCCCTATCAATTCCATCCTCACATTCTTTTGGAGAATTTACCCCTTCTTTATTTCAGTATACTCAACAAACGCACCTTCAACAAGCTGAGTGCAAATACTGATGGAGATACTAACGACTAGACAGACCAATTCCCCATCTTTCTAACGAGTCATGATCTAAAACACTATTCCAACAAGCACCAAGGCACCAAAAACTAAAACTCAAAATCACTCATTACTAGTTCAATCAACTGGGATTCCACCAAGAACACGAGAAGATACAGAAGCTAATACTCGTGCATACTCCATGTCACTATAGGACATCAGGGGTACAAGCCATATATTTGAGCAGTGAAGTAACGTTACCAACATTCCTCACTTCGCAGAGAACAAGATTACATTTTAGTATCTTAAGCTCAACGAGTATCAGGCTATCAGCCCCGGACAAGTGGGTGAACCCCCATGCGATCCAGAAATTAATAACATCACAAAGAACCAACTCTGCCGCAGGTACAGGAGGATTCCATCTAATCAATGGATTAACGAATTGACCGAAAAATCATGCTCATTCGAAGAGATTTAGCTGGGAGATGTGCAGAAATGGAAGAGGGACTCGAGGATTACCATTTCAGAGGCAGAAAGGGGAGTCTCATCCGAAGGAACGAAAGCTTCTTCGGAAACGCAAGCAGGAGCAACCGGAAGTCCGTCGCCGAAAAACCTCGTAAATGCTAGCAATAAGCTGCGAGGAGAGGACTAGTAGTCAATACCAATCCTACTGGCGACAGGTGTATCGGCGACGGGCCAGATCGCTCAAGAACTGATCGTTGGGCCGGGTATCTGTCCGGCCCGGCCTGAGAACAAGATAATCTCGTGCCTCGACATTTGGACAGTTTGCCCTCACGATAGCATGGCAAGGAACGACAAATAAAATACCATAATTGGCAATAGTCATGCTGATTACTTGAATGGTGATAACAAGCCAGGGGTCACTTGGCATAATTTATTCAATATTTTCTCATATTATGAGATGAAATCAAGTTGCCGAAGAATTTCTCGGCCCAAGAACTCGGGGAAAAACGGGTATACAGAAGCAAAGAAACAGTTGAAGTTGAACAATGGCACAAATCAATGAGTCCATACACACACCGAGCTGCTTCTACTCAACACAGCTAGGAAGCAACAATAGCAAATTAGCACGAATAAACTATCAACAAGTTGTTCACTCAAACTGTAACATCTCGCCCAGCGAAACCAATCCTAGCACACAATCAATCAATCGCTATCTACCCCACCATCAGAGGGGAATTAATCAGCAAGAAACCGAGTTAGCGGAAATGTCATGAGGAAATACAACTGGAAGGATGCCGACGCATTCTGTTTTATCGGTTCATCATCTTCTTCGACTCCAAGAACAATCTGTTGCTGAAGAAGATTAGTGATGGGAAACAAACACAATATCCAAGCACGGAAACCCATCTCGTGTCAAGCCTTCTTCATGAAAGCCAGACTATCTGTGCGCCTCATCAACCACTTCATCTTCCATAGGGACCCTGGTTTCCTTGATAGAACTGGTGTCTATCTTTGGAGGTCCTGAATGCCTTCTCATCCCTGCTACCGCTGGGGAGCCTGTGAACGAGAGCCTCTTCTTTGCAGAGCCCATTGGTCCTTTCTCGAGTGGAGTCTTGTTAGATCCTAAAGAACTAGGAAGTCGGGACTTGGCTTTTGCAGACTGTGTTGGGACCATGTAACTTGGCACAGAAGCCGAGCTGGAGAGGCTCTCATCATCTCTCACAGATGAGGACCCACCACCTGCACCAGCAATGCTATGCCTACGACTGCAGTGCTCCGACTGAACACTAAACATGCTCCTCGAGTCATCATCCCAAACGCTCCCTCTCGAGCTAGAGGGCTTCCCCTTTCGTGTGACTGAAGAAATGGATGGTGCCTTGGAAGGAGGGGTTGAAGGGGATTGGTGGTGGCTTGGAGGTCGAGCTGATTTAGTGGCCATGGAGGGGGAAGCCTGAACATCAAGGCTGAGATCCCAAGGGGAGTAGGATCGACCACTGTAATGGTGGCTTTCCCAAGGCCGAGCAGCCATCCATCTCTCCAACCAGCTCCATCCCCAGTGAGGGTTGCTTGGGTCCATGAAAGTTGGGTTTGGGGACTTAGCCGGGTTCTTCCATTGTTGCTGCATGGTTTCACAGTGACTTAAAGCAAGACTGAGATATGAAAAGCTTACTGATGAAGCACTAAATGACTAATGATTTGGTACCTGATGAGTGTAGGCATAGGCCAGTGCCCGTTCTCTTCTGATGGAGGCCTCTTGCTTGTTTATCAAGTTGGCTTCAATCTGCTGCTTAGATTGCATACTATCATCCCATTCTTCTCCCATCTGTTGCACGAGTTTGTCATTGTAGTCCATAATAATAATTTTTTTTAAAAAAGCAAGCAAAGATTGGTAAAATTTGAAGGGTTCTTACAGATGTAAATCTACATATTTACAAATCAATTACTTAAAAAAGAACAAAGTATCCCTCTGAAGAAAGGGCATCAGGAAAGTGAAAAGGAAAATTCTATTACGCACTAGACTGGATGAAAAGGACCAGAATTTGCAGCAGACGATTGCAGAAAAATAACACAGCAGATAAAATAGTATTATCGTAGTTCCTGCATAACATCCACTTCCAGAGGAAACACTTGTTGAATGACAACTTCCAGAGGAAATACAATGTCTCCTTTTCTATTCAATTTGAGGAAATCAAATGCATAACTAAGAGTAGAAGAAGCATGGATTGACACTGCACCAGACCACCAGATGAGAGCAGGCTGAAGACAAATATATGTAGAAGCAAAGCCACATACAGCAGACAATAAGCAATCCTGGAAGCTTAGGGCACTTACTTTCAGCTTCTCGAGCTCTTTCTCATGTTTCCTTTGAAGCTGTCTTTGGAGAGCCTGATTCTCTTCAGACATTCTGATCCTCCTCGCACGAATTTGTAACTGCACATGAGCCATAGTCTGCATGTATCGTAATGTTGCAGCTGCTTGTCGCTTAACGGATGGTCTTTCCACCAATGTCTTCAACCTCACCAACCCTCTCAGAGCTCTTAAGGCACTCCTCGCCTGGAAATACAACAAGAAGAACCTATTGATGGTGAAACTCTATCCTGGTTATCCAAAAGAATACCTAGGTGATGCAAATCATAGTGCCCTGTCTTGTTAGAGTAAATAATTCATAAACATAAACAATCCTGAGATATTTATCACATTGCCCTGTCCCTGGAAGTCCCAACAGCTGATTCAAAGTGAGAGAAGCTGAAAGAAATTCTATCATACAATTATTCCAACTCTTTCAGGACACATTTTCTTAGATAGACAGAAGCATAAGAGGAGAGAGAGAGAAAAAACGAAAATAGCCTCAGTTATCATATTTGTCACATTTCAGGATAGGAAATCAGCAGCAAAGATCCCATTAGCATCTAGCGTATTTGCTAATGGAGGAATAGACATCAGTGCATGCCTGGTGCAAATGATTGGAAAGGTAGCAACGCAGTCCATACAAACAGAATATATTTGTCTTTAGATGAGGTCCAAGAGGGAAATCATTACCATGTACCCTCGGAATGCTGTTTGAATTTTAATTGCAGCTATTTCCTCCTTTGATTTCCCCATACAACGTGGAGCTCCTGTGAGGCGAACAACCTCCGCTGCAGCATGTGCAGCAGCCGCAGCTGCAGCTTCAGCCGCTGTAGCAGCAGCAAGGGCCACATTGTACGCTTGCTTGCTCTGCTCATTCTTGGCTTCTGCCAATTTAACACCTTCTACAGTACCTTGTCCATAAGCAGCAACGGCAGCTTCTCCAGACGGAATGTCTAGATTCGAGGTCTTGTTCTTTCCTGACCATTTCTTCTTTGATTTACGTGAACTCTGGGATGTGACATAGCAAACAGATTGCTAAAAGAAAATGAAACATCTGGTGATATTTTTCGGAAACCGCAGAATGCTTAAAGGCAGTCAAACCTGATCTTTCTTTTCCTTGGGATCAGCGCCAAATGCTTTCCTCACTGCAGAAAACCAATTCCCTTTCCTCCCCATTCTTCACTAATTACCTTATCAACAAAATAAATCCAAAAAGTTGAGTCCGATGGCTGAGCAAGTAACCAAAACACAACTTCCCATTTCCCGACAGTTAATAATAAAGGAAATGCAGCCATATTCTTCAATCATTCCAAAAGGATTATCAGCCTATCGAGTTAATTTCACTCCATGAACAGAAACTGCCTTGCCATGAAGAAACTGAACTCCGTAGCAGTATCATGTGTCCATTGCTCATGTACCCAGAGATTTACCAATAAGAGGCCCAGGATGGGTCCAAAGACACGTCTTGAATTCGAACAACCATCTGGTCTCATTAGAATCTTTTGTCGGGAACTTGCACACAGTCCCCCTTATGATTGAATGAATCGACAAAAATTATTGGACTTCAAGAAAGTGCCAAGAGAGAGTGCAAACGAATGAAACAGCAAGTCAACGGCCACAAAGGCGAGAAATTTGGAAAGAAGACAGATTCCGAAGCAGATCTAAAACTCGAGAGAAAAACAGACCATAGAACAAATCCTCACAGCGTAGAAAGAAATCTATACAGCCACAAATGATTAAAGCACTCCGACTGGTATAGTACGAATTGACGGACCCAGAAGTCAAAGAGCCAAACCATCTGTCGTTGAAAAGACAGAGCCCACAACCCGAAAGTTCAAATTAAATGGCGAATTTGAGGCGCTACAGGGCCTAATATGCCAAGAGTGTACAAACTCTGTACGTGTTCACTGTGATTGACCACTCCTGGAAACGGACAAAATTCCTCGGTTACTGGAGCAGGCACAGCGAAACGGCAGGGCAATCCGAAACAAATTTAAGGCCAAAAAAAAGAGAAAAGCCCATCAAGAAAAAGGAGAAACTGAGAGAGCGGTGGGTATCGACAGCTTACATGCGGGAAAGAGGAAAGGTCTGTGGATCTCTGCAACTGAAGCGGAGAGTGGAATGGAACAGCGGGAGAAGAGGAGAGTGCGGAGGAAGTGAGAATTAATGAACACGCGTCGTCTGTGAACAGGGAGAGAGAGGGAGAACAGATCTTGACGGAGAAGACTTCAAAAGTTCAACCGGATGAATGAAACAGTAACAACAGCTGTTACTGTACTGTCTGTGGTGGCCGTGGCCCCACCGAGAGACAGACAGACAGACAGACAGAGCTCAGACTACTGGGCCTCATTCTGGGCCTGGGCCCACATCGTTCGGGTTGTTTATGCTTATTAAAATATTATCAGTATAATTGATTGAGATAATTTCATCCACAACTTTTTTTTTTTTTTAAGAATTTGGCGAGCGACAGAGTGAATTTGCAATCACGGAATGAACCGGACAACCTCGAAAGAGGCTTGGCATCCGATCTATTGGCAAATTCCATATGCTACACACGAGGGATCATAGTATCGAATTAATCTTGTGATATTATGCTCGAGTGCTAGTATCTGATAATTTATTGTGGGTCTCAATTCAGAGAATTAGTCTATTATTATAACGCATGATACTATTTATATGTAAAAAAAAATCCCTGTGGTCTCATATGTGTAAGGCGACATTAGGGGGCACGTTCCAAACTTGCAAAGTTATGGCTAAATGAAAATCAAGCGTCAAGGCCCAATTCAAAAATGGGGCAACTGAAGCTCTCCCCACCACTGTTCGACAAAAGAGACAAAAAGTACCCAGAACACCTGAAGTCCCATATTTTCCAATTGTCACGGTTAAACATGGAAGCTCATACTTACTTCATTAGCGATCGGCTTTTAATCGTATGCTATGAACTCGTATCGGACATTATAGACACTTGTCGGGTCAATGAACTTGTTAAATGTGCATTTAACATATTTAGATATGGATCTAAATAACAAACTCTTAAGCAAACCTATGTACATACAAAAAAAAAAAATGGTCTCCGAGTCTATGTCCGTAGCCATGTTCTCTACTAGAATCACTCATGCCGGCTGGAGATTTTCGTGCTGCTACTATCGTAACCGTTGCAGACAACGTGCAATCCCACGGCCCATCTGCAGACTCGACGACTATCCAGCCGAGCACTTATCCGAGGAGGAGCAACTGTCGATCCTCTCGATGTTCGATGAATGCCAGTACTTCTCCAACCGTGCTTTCTGTATTCCTTCTTATAGATAATATCCGGTGTCAGTAGACTAGGTCTAGATATTTAACTGTAACTGCTAGATATAGTCACTATTGTAATCTACGGTTACATTTTCAGTTATTGTAATCTCTGCCCTATTATATAGTGAATACACTCTCCCACGTACACACAGTGGGCTTTTCCTCTGCTCAATCACCGCTTCCCTAATTCGTCTACCCTCGACCAGAGACCACGATGGACATTCATATCTTCGGTACACAACCAAGCGAGGCCTTGACCATGGAGTTTGCTCTCTGGCTGCTCCCGCCAATGGCCCTCAAAAGCGCCCAGATGCCCTTACCCTTAACCTGATCACCCTTAACGATCTCTCCCCTGATCCCACCGCATTTGTCCGATTCGTATGAGGCCGGGCTCGAGCTCTTCCTTGTATTTTGCCTCTTCTTGATGTCTCTCATCTCCATGTGGCCGGGGAACTTCGCCAGCCCGAACACGAGAAGGTACCATCTCGAGCTCAGAGACGGCTTAGCTCCTGAGACCTTCCTTGCAGACTTAACATGCCTCTCCACCGGCACACCGACTCCATTAAAGGTTTGAGCTTTTTCGTGATCCGACGATGGGTCCTTCTTGCAAGGGATGAGCTTTCCGCAGAACATGATGTTCTCCGGCACCGTGGCTTTAAGGGGTGATGAGAACTCAAAGAAGTCCTCAGTAGAAGAAAATGAAGAAGAAGAAAAGGAGGAGCTGTCACCATCTTCCCGACAGCTGGCAGCTTCATCTCCATAGATGGGGAGATCGCAGAATGAGAGTGTTTCATCATCTTCTCCTGCTTCTCCTCCTACACTGTAAGGATCGTTAAACTCCGCAAATTCTTTCTCACGTGCCTCTTGGTTGAACTCCATGGTTGAACACCGGGAGGATTAAGGGCTGATCTTCGGAGCTTGATTGAAGGGAAAGAGACGTTTGTGAGAAACGGGCCAGAGGAGGAAGAAGGGAGCAATGCTTAATGGATCAGAGCAACAGGGTGACCGTTTTATATAAGAAGAATATGTGGACCAAGGGTCAATGGAGAAAGAGAGATTTATACATAAAAAAAGGGTTAGGTTGTGAGAAGTGAGAAGGCTTTCTAGATGAAGAGGAGAGTGGGAAGAATTGGGGAGGAGTTGACCATTACAACTAAAGTCGATACTTTGACTATGGATGCTCTTCTAGAAGAGGAGGAAGACAGGACAAGGCATGGATGTTGGTAGTGATCACAGTAGTCTTCCTTGGGCTTGGTTGCATCACGAGGAAGGAGAAAAGTAAAACATCTAGACGGGGGCTTCTAGATGTAACCTTTTCTTCCGAAAAAAGGCAGAAATTTTATATATAAAAAATTGACCAGCAATTTTTTTTTATAATTGGTATGATTATTTTATTTAGACAGGTAAAAAATGGTACGGCACAAAAATTATAATTAGATTGAGATTTTTGGAATATTGAGCTGTGTTATTGTTTGAAAAAAACCTTATTAGTACAAAAATACAACAAAATATTTATAATAAAAAGAAATTTTAAAAAATTAAAATTAATTAATTATATTTTAATAGTTATTTTAATATTATTTAAATAATGTAATATTAAGATTATTCCATTAATTATATTATGTAAAAATTTATTTTTATTTGAAAATTTGTATTCAGACTAGAATTTTCAGGTTGACCAAGATAGTAGGTTATACTGGTCAAAATTGATAAGTCTAATTTTATTCTTCCGATAGCTCTCTACCACCATTATTTTTAACGTGAAATCTGACTCAACTCAATAATGTACTGTTGATATTTTACGGCAGATTCATAGGATAATATAATACATGCATAGCATAAATTATTAAATTGACATCCAATGTCTGGGCGCCTATATATATATATATATATGCACACACACATATATCTAGAGGGAGGGAGGAGAAAAGAGAGGGTGATGTGGATATTCACCCGCTCCATTTGCAAGTGTGGAAGCAATGACGTGGGAATATTTGATAAACCCTTTTTCGGCCGTCGAGAATAATAAAACATGCAAAGCACATTTCAAGTGTCCCCGGCAACATTTTATTTTCCATAAATAATGATAATTTTATTATTACTTAAAGAGAATGGATGGAAATTTATTATAAAAAAATAAGAAAATTACAATATTCGAAATTATGAAGGGATTCTCTGGAATTAACTAATGAGGGGGATATATGAGATAAAAATACCAAATAAAGCACAATTCTTTAGTAGCTGTTATACTGCCTCTAGAGATGTTAAATGAGTCGGACTAGTCCGTAACCGAACTGGAACTGGACTATCCAAACCTAGAACCGGCTTGGACCGCTCATAACCCCCAGCTCATAACTTTTTTTAGTGGGTTGGGGGTGGTTACAAGCCGGTTTCGAAATATGGACCAGTTGAACCGTAATCGGCACAGATTGTACCCTACTGAATTGGCTCGGAACCATTTAGAAATCGGTTCAAACGGCCAAAAATTCTGCAAATTAACGATTGGATTTTGTCAAATTAATTTAAATTTAAAAAAAAATTGAAAAGATGGATAATTCATGGGTTAAACTGGTCTAGCCCGTTTATAAATAGTTATGGGCCGATTCATATATGTATGAACTGTGACCCGTAACCGGACCGGTTCATTAAGCAAATAGACTGAACTACAATAAGGTCAAATGATTCCAGACCCATTTTGAACCGGTTTAGACCGCATTTTTAACAATACAAACTGGCTCCATAAGTCATGATCACAAACCCCTATTGGTTCACACAGGCCCTAGTAAAAACCGAATAGAGAGTGTCCTCAAGCCACTAATCTGTGTAGATATTAGTCTTTTTATATAGAAATATCCATACAAAAGCGAAACACGAGGGAATCTTGAGTCGTACTCGAGCATCGGCCTCCCACAGCATGAGCAGCATTCAGTGAGTCTCACTCGGTCGGATTTGGACCCGCTTCCTCGCGTCAGTTGGAAGTTCCTCTTCAGCTCAATCTCAACCTCGCCCAGCACCACCGCAGGAAGGCCTCGGCCCCACCCAGCACCTCCGGAAAACCCGTCCCAGCGCTACCACAGCATGCCCGGAGCATCGCCAAGCCCTAGCTTGGCCAAAAACTACCCCGTAGCAAGCTATGTTTAGCCGTATCTAGCTCAATCCGGCCTAATCTTCGTGGTCCGACCATTCATATGAAGTGTTCGAGGTGTGAGGGTGAGGATCTGAGTTCGTTGTAACATGTTGATCATTCTTTTTGCCCCAGAAAAGAGTCTAATCATAGAATGAAGGGTTTGGAAATCATATTGGATATTGGAATGAAGGGTTGGGCGCCTCCTGCGGGGCATAATCATGGCATGAAAACATGAAAAGGAAGTTGAATCGGAGGCAGGGTCCAATTTAACCATCCGATATTCAACTCAGTAATGGTGAGAACTAAGAGAAAGAGAGCAAAAGTAATTACTGAATGATTAGAGGGAAAGGTGATGTGCGAATCTATGGATACGTTAGAGAGGCAGTTCGGTCATTTTGGGTGGTAGGCTGCTGACATATTACCACGTGTCGAAGATCGACGGTTGTGCTCGCCGTTGTACTATCGAGAGACGATTTTGCCCCTTGCTTAATTTTACTTCTTTAGACGATTGGCCCATGGGTCGTCTTCCACGAGACTCTTCGGAGAATCCCCGTATGCACTTTGGGCCTCAATGGGCTAGATAGTGGGCCCCAACCTCAGCTGTTAGGCCCAAAGGAAACACACAACGGGCGAGCATGTTCCACGGTCGAAGGTTATGCCCTCTGAAGTTGGTAATACCGTCAACGGTGTGTTATATGCCGAATCGAACCTGAGTATAGATGAGCTGCATATTGGAAGTAGCTGAATCCGAGGCTTGCCGGACATGCGAGGTGATGGGAGAGGTCAGGTTTAACAAAAAAGGTCATTGAGCAGTTACTCTAAATATGATATAATAAAATACTTTTTTTAGTTTCATTAACGAATAACTCAATATAATGTATAGTAAATCTCTTAGTATGTTCTTTCACATGGATAGGGATGATACAAACAGTGAAATGTGGGCCGTCGATCGCTCAATGGTCTCGACCCAGTGAAAGCTGAGGAGCACCAGAGCCACTCAATCACGATGTGGCTCGACGAACCCTCCTCCACCCACTCCCCTTCTGTTTCACCAACCCCATCTCCCCCTATGGATTTTTTAAATATTTTATTATTTAATTATTTATCCACCATCCCTGATTTCATCCTTACATATTGCCAAGACAGCGCATTTAAAAGACAATTTTTTGTCTGTCGTCATTACGATACTCTCTCTGTCTGGGTATTGGTGCCCTCGTGGTCTCTCAGATTCGATTCTCCTTGAGCAGGAACGTTGCAGCCTGCTAATTCTCTCTCTATCCCGGTGAGTTTAACCGTTTTCTCATCTGGGTTGTTTGAGTTTTCGCGCAATGAAACTGAGATGGAGTTTCTTATCATATAAATAGTTCGAGGATGGGTCTTTCGGGCTGTTTCCTTATCTGTTGGTGAGGTCGTTTCTTGATGTTATTGAAGTTTGATTCGTATGGGTATTCGAATCTGAATTAAGCTGGTTGTTCCAAATGAAGCGGTGGGCTGCTGTTGTCCATGGGTCTCTTTTGAGACTTGTCTCCTTCCTCTTGGTAACGATTGCATGTTGTGTTCAGACAGATACTTCAAACATGAAACTCTTATTAGCTATTTGTCAGCATTGGACAATAGCGATCCATTTAGATCTGCACCCGGTGGATCTCGTGTTATGACTGCAGAAATCTAAAATTCTACATTGTCACTGCACATATTCCTTCAATGATCCTACTCTTAGTTTACATAAGCAGCTTGGATTATAATCTTTTGAGAATTTAACTGGTTGCTATGATCGCAAGCCCCTCTGTAGCTTTTGAATCTTGAATCTTGAACTGTTCCTCGATTCCTTGTCTCCAGGCTTATTCACCCAAACCATGAGAGGAGGAGGTCTGTGGCAGCTCGGCCAATCAATCACCCGCCGCCTTGCTCAGGCTGAAAAAAAGGCTGTTTCCACCCGCAGATTTTTTGCCAGTGAGGCTGATCTCAAGAAGACAGTCCTCTATGACTTTCATGTCACCAATGGAGCAAAGATGGTGCCCTTTGCTGGTTGGAGCATGCCAATCCAGTACAAGGACTCGATAATGGACTCAACTGTGAACTGCAGGGAGAATGGGGGCCTCTTTGATGTGTCCCACATGTGTGGTCTCAGTCTCAAGGGCAAGGATTGTGTGCCTTTCCTGGAGAAGCTAGTAATTGCTGATGTGGCTGGGCTGGCCCCGGGTACTGGGACCCTCACAGTGTTCACAAATGAGAAAGGAGGGGCAATTGATGATTCAGTGATCACTAAAGTGACGGACGACCACATCTATTTGGTCGTGAATGCAGGATGCAGGGATAAGGACTTGGCTCATATCGAGGAGCATATGAAGGCATTCAAGGCCAAAGGTGGAGATGTCTCATGGCACATTCATGATGAGAGATCTCTGCTCGCCCTCCAGGTATCAGGCCTCGTTAGCTGTTCGGTGCTCTTGCAAGTATTGTATTATATATTGTAGAGATACCTTTGGCCCATGTCAATCATACAGCTGATCAATGTGGCTGCAATGAGGATTGGTAATGGCCCTAGGATAATCGATGGCTGTGACTGCCCTATGTCGAGAAAGGATTCCTCAGTTTCTGCTGCAGCAAAGTGAATCGTTTGTATGATATCCTGTAGGGTTGAGATTTTCAAACCAACAAAAAGAGTTTCATGTAGTTTATTTATGAGTTGATTTATCTGCTTCATCTATTATAGGGTCCCCTTGCAGCTCCAGTTCTTCAACACCTGACTAAAGAGGACTTGAGCAAGCTTTATTTTGGCGAGTTCCGCATTTTGGACATCAATGGTTCATCTTGCTTTCTTACCAGGACAGGGTATGCCCCTTTTGCTCCTCTTCATCCTTGTGTTGTTTTTACCCTCTCTGTTGGTTCAGTCAAGTGGATAGTGTGTTCTGGAAGAAGTTGAACATAAGTGCTTCTGAAATCAAATAGTCATGGAGCTGTTAGTCATACAGAAAGTGAGAAGTTTTGATTCCCTGAGCATCTAAGAAAGGACCTTTCAAGCCTATGTATGGAGTTTAAAGTGAGAAAAAATCTTGGCCGACAATATAGATCTGGGAGAGAACTTATTAAAACATTGGAAATTTAGGGCTGATAACTGGCTGCTGAGTCGATCTTTGTTCCTTCCCTGCTGATAATCCATTTTGAGGACGTTTTAGTCTTGTCATTGGCAGTTCTTATCTGCTACAATGCTGCTAAACTTTTTCAAGATTGTGATAATTTCTATCTTCACTGGAATCTTAAGGTATACGGGTGAAGATGGATTTGAGATCTCAGTTCCCTCAGAGAATGCTGTGGACCTTGCCAAGGCAATTATTGGGAAGTCCGAGGGGAAGGTCAGGCTGACCGGGCTAGGGGCACGGGACAGTCTTCGTCTTGAGGCAGGGCTCTGCCTTTACGGGAATGACATGGAGCAGCACATAACACCTGTGGAGGCTGGCTTAACATGGGCCATAGGGAAGCGGAGGCGGGCTGAGGGTGGCTTCCTTGGTGCTGAGACAATCCTGAAGCAGCTTGAGAAGGGGCCCTTGATCCGCCGGGTGGGCATGATCTCCTCAGGACCTCCTGCTCGGAGCCACAGTGAGATCAAGGACGAAAAGGGCGAGGCAAATCTTGGGGAGGTCACCAGCGGCGGGTTCTCCCCCTGCCTCAAGAAGAACATTGCTATGGGGTACGTGAAGTCCGGCTCCCACAAGGCCGGGACCAAGCTTAAGATCCTTATCCGAGGGAAGGCCTACGATGGGGTTATTACAAAGATGCCTTTTGTCCCAACGAAGTACTACAAGCCATCCTAGGTTTCTTGCCATGGTTCTGCTTGAGATGTGCTTCTTTATGCTCTTTTGTTTTGCCCTCTGGCTGGTCTATGTTCCTCTTGACAGTTGAAGTCAATGCTAATCCTGATTTTTCTCTATACACTACTTTTCCGAATAAATATAGATTCTTGCAAATGACTGAGTTTCATTTTTGGGCCAAAAAGGGACAAATCACTCGGTTGACTAATACTCGATGGTGTTCGAGATCGTATTTCACATATTAGACAAGATGATTGATGTAATGGTATCATCATTTGACAAAAATCAATAAATTCTAAGTTGAATGCCGTGTAATTGGGATTCATCGTATGCTGTTATTCCTCTATTTGATTTCTCATTTTAGTCATACAACGGTTTTCAGCTGCCATTGCCGGATGAAATTGGGCTCACAATGGGCTGAGCCCAATAACAAGATTGAGGGCCCAACTCGTCCCAGCATATTATTGGGCTTCTATGGACCAGGTCACATGGAGGCCCGTCGCGCAGTGACGGGGGGCAATATCGGGAAAAGAAATCGACGGAGGAAGCTACTATAAATATCCCTCAAACCCTAAGCAACGTCTTAACAGAAATATCTCTCCCCCTACCTCTTCTCGTGAGCTCGCGGCTGGTGCTTCAGAATCACCTTTTCGGGTGAGGTTCAGAGCCGTTTCCTTGGTGTCGATCCTTCTATTCATGTTCATCTTCCTCGATCTGTGCTCTTGTGTCGTGTGCTTGATTTCAGATTGATTTGTACCTCATTTGTATGTTCTCATTAATCAATTACATAGATTTGGCTGTCGGTAGATCTTCGTGTTTGGATGCGTGGAGGGATGTCTGATGAGCATTTCAGATTCGTTCATTCGAGTCTGTGGACGTGTCTGAGGAGATCTCGTCTTCTGTTGACCTCTCTTTGCTGTTGTTGTAGCTCAATGTCCTTGAATTCTTTATTTTAGGCTGTGTTTCTGGATTGCTGCCAAATTTGATTATTGATTTGCTAGTTGTTTTTCGTTTCTATCCCGGAATCATGTAGCTCTACTCAGAGGGTCATGCCGCAGACTTTATGGTCTTGATTTGAGCCTATGTTGGTCATTTTCTAGATGGATTTTACGGGAAATTTCTTTCTCTGGAATAGTTTTCGTTCAGCAACTGATTTTGTTAATTTGTGGCTCCAGCAGATATCTCTCTCCCTTGCTTTATGCTTACATCACTTTGTATATGCACTTTTCCATTATTCTCTTCATTTATTAGAGAGCTTTGAATGTTCTCTGTGCCTTAAGTTCTCATCTGTGCTAATTATTAAACTAGCTTTCACGCTTATCAATATGATGTGTCGGGTATCTATTGCACAGTTCAAAGTCCCTAATCACAGAATGGGTAAGGAGAAGGTCCACATCAACATTGTTGTCATTGGCCATGTCGACTCTGGTAAGTCGACCACTACTGGCCACTTGATTTACAAGCTTGGAGGTATTGACAAGCGTGTGATTGAGAGGTTCGAGAAGGAAGCTGCCGAGATGAACAAGAGGTCATTCAAATATGCCTGGGTACTTGACAAGCTGAAGGCCGAGCGCGAGCGAGGCATTACCATTGACATTGCTTTGTGGAAATTTGAGACCACAAAGTACTACTGCACTGTCATTGATGCTCCTGGACACCGTGACTTTATCAAGAACATGATTACTGGAACTTCACAGGCTGACTGTGCAGTTCTCATCATTGACTCTACTACTGGTGGTTTTGAGGCTGGTATCTCCAAGGATGGCCAGACCCGTGAGCATGCTCTACTTGCTTTCACCCTTGGTGTGAGGCAGATGATTTGCTGCTGTAACAAGGTACATGGTTGGCTTCATTTTGATTCCATCTAGTCATGATATTTATCCAAATATCTTTGCTGCTTGTACTTACTGTTCACTTTTTTGAACAGATGGACGCTACAACCCCAAAGTACTCCAAGGCCAGGTATGAGGAAATTGTGAAGGAAGTGTCTTCCTACCTTAAGAAGGTGGGTTACAACCCTGATAAGATCCCGTTTATCCCAATCTCCGGATTTGAGGGAGACAACATGATTGAGAGGTCCACCAATCTTGACTGGTACAAGGGCCCAACTCTCCTGGAGGCTCTTGACCAGATCCAGGAGCCCAGGAGGCCATTGGACAAGCCCCTCCGTCTCCCACTTCAGGATGTGTACAAGATTGGTGGTATTGGAACTGTCCCTGTGGGTCGTGTTGAAACTGGTGTTCTTAAGCCTGGTATGGTTGTGACATTTGGTCCCTCTGGCTTGACAACTGAAGTCAAATCGGTTGAGATGCATCATGAGGCCCTCCAGGAGGCCCTTCCCGGTGATAATGTGGGCTTCAATGTGAAGAATGTTGCAGTCAAGGATCTGAAGCGTGGTTATGTTGCATCCAACTCCAAGGATGATCCTGCGAAGGGGGCAGCTAACTTCACCTCCCAGGTCATTATCATGAACCACCCTGGTCAGATTGGCAACGGGTATGCCCCAGTGCTCGACTGCCACACCTCCCACATAGCTGTGAAGTTTGCGGAGCTGCTGACCAAGATTGACAGGCGCTCTGGTAAGGAGCTTGAGAAGGAGCCCAAGTTCCTGAAGAATGGTGATGCTGGTTTGATTAAGATGATCCCCTCCAAGCCCATGGTGGTTGAGACCTTCTCCGAGTACCCTCCCCTTGGGCGTTTCGCTGTCAGGGACATGAGGCAGACAGTTGCGGTCGGAGTCATTAAGAGCGTGGAGAAGAAGGACCCAACTGGTGCCAAGGTCACCAAGTCCGCAGCCAAGAAGGGTGGGAAATGAAACGTGCTGTTCAACTCGTTTCCCTGTTCCATTTCTTCATCATACATAGTCCGTAATGGTCTTAGTAAGAATAAATTCGTGGTTACCTCCATTCCTGGTGGGTTACCCAATGAGTGCCTAGGTGTCATCTGCTATCAGTTGTCCCCTCCATCAAGTGGCTGGTCTCAGAACTGGGTGCTTGATCGGCGGTGGCATCAAAAACTATGTTGTCTGTGTGTGCCTTTCTAGCTTGAACTTGGTGGTTTTCGCTGTACTGCGCAGGAGTCTTAGCCATGGTTCCTGTGTGATGACAGCCCCTTTTAATATATTTTGGTGATTGGACGTTCTATATGTTATATCTTGTCCCCTCTTATGTATCATGGTTTCGTTTCCCCACCTCACCTGCTACTTTACGGCGTTCAGATGTCGATTGAGTCTCAAGCTTACAGGTTCTCTGATATTGAGTTATTTAGTTACTAGATGAATTTGCATCCTCTATATGAATGAAACTTAAGAGAGAGTGCAGGGAGGAAAATTGGTTGGTATTGTCCTCTACTGAGATTGCTGATAAATGAATACCTTTCTTGTAAGTACTGCTTTTGATTGCCGATAAAAAAAAAAAAAGTAGTGCTTTTGATAAATAGCTCGATGCAGTGATACGATAGCAGCAGCTTTTACGCATATGCAGAGCTGCTCATACACAAAGGAAAGACCGAAGATCCATCAAAGAATAGTGAATCAAGATTAAGTTACAAGCTCCACGTGAAGAAAGACATGGTAGCCCAAGGGTCCCATGTTTTCAACCTCGTGCGAGAGTCCTCACGCCTGCCGCATGCAGCAGATGGAGGCCCTGGCCAACGCGCTCACGAGGTTGGACCTGCACCTCAGCGGCCTCGACAAGCTCCAGTGGCGGTGTGCCCTCCCTCCTCCGGAGGCTAGGGCTGCTGCGTCCTCGCTGTCCGAGCCAACGGGGAAGAGCGACGCTGGTGCTCGCCGGCTCTGCCTCCTCCTTATCTCGCCCATGTCCATTCTGGACGGGAACTTGGTCACCCCGATCAGCGCCCTGTACTTCCTCTTGAAGCTGGGGCTGTGCTGGGAGCTCCATGTCGACGGCACCACCGCCCTGGAGCTAGGCGAACGGAGCGAACCTGACCCCGGGAGCCGGGCATCGCTCGAGTCTCTTCTGAAGCTGCGGAATCTCTCGAAATAGGCATTAGATTGCAGCACGTATCCGGGCTTCTCCGAAGGAATGGCTTTCCCGCAGAACAGGACAGTGTCTGGACGGGACGCACTCCCACCGGTAACAGAGAACTCGAAAGCGTCTTGCTTCGACGGAGAGGGGAAGGATGACTTGTAATAGGGCTCGGTGACCCTTGGGTCTTCTTCCAGGTCCTGGAAGCTGAGGATGCGGCTGGTGTCGTCTTCCATCGATTCACACAGAGAGAGAGAGAGAGAGAGAGAGGAAAAAGACGGAGGCGTTGGGAGAAGTGATGGGGTTGGTGGATTGAAGGTTCGGCCAAGAAATCTAGCTATATATAAAAAGGATGGCCCTGGCTGCTTGGATCTTGGAGGCTGTAGACAGAGAAAGATAGAGACAGGCCGCTGCGATGCAACAATGAGCTTTTCTAGATGAGGGAGACGAAGAAAAATGAGAGGAGCTTTGAAAGCTTTGCTCCTTTTAGTCGGAAAGAAATACTGGTGTTGTAGTAAAACGCGTTTCCTGTTCTTTCTTGGTGGGTGAAGGAGTGAGGGATTGACAAAACTTGCAGTGGGAAGGTCAATCAATCTAGAAGTAGCACACGAACCCCCATCAACTTTTCAGCTAAACAGTGAAGGAAGAAAAGGATGGAAGCTGATTATGGGGGGCATTCCGAGAATTGAACTTGGGACCTCTCGCACCCTAAGCGAGAATCATACCACTAGACCAAATGCCCGTCGCTGACGACGAGCGACAACATCTTATAACTTATGTGCCTTCATCTCCTAATTTTGCCCTTCCTCCCTTCTTTGTTGCAGCTCTTCCGTGTCAAATTTTCCGCGCGGCTGGCGGATTGAGGTTCCAGTGGTAGGACGCAGGCTCGGTGTCACCTTTGCAGGTGTTCATTACCTCCTCCTCCCAAGGATTTCCATTGAAATTCGTCATACAAGGTTGTTCTTTGAGCACTGAGCATTTTTATCATCGCCCCCCAGTTGTAACGTGTGACAGGATAGAGATCGATATCTGTGATTTTCGCCCACCTGCGTTACTACAAAAGTTTGGTTACTGGAAAAGGGGGTTTCGTTCCTGCAAGTCTACTCTCGCTGGTATAGTGTCGATATTTATTAACATGCTTCTGTCGTCCTGTTAGATGGAAGATTTTGAGGCCAGGAATTCAACATCTGAAGTGGGAGCTCTTCATCGCCATTTAGATGAAATTCTTGTCACTTTTACTCAAGTAATTGTTTACCTAAATCTTTTGGGAATTGTAGCAGTTGGTTGTTTTACTTCCTATGTATGATATGAACTTTTGGCCTGTTTTCTCCTCATCGTTTTCTCGGAACAGCTACAGGAGAGTGTTGGTGAAATTGAGAAGCTGATTGATATGAGTAAGATGCAACCAAATGCTACCAAGGAAGTAAGAAGCAGCGGCAGTTTGCTTTAGAGACGGAAGCAGATGCTGAATATGGAATGCAGGGAATGGATGTCACCCAATTAGCCACCATACTTCTCAGATAATGCTTTTCCTGAGGATGCATTGCTTGAAGTATTCTTCTTCAAACCACATTGCTCTTGACTTGTTTAACTGCCTCTGGCAACTTTGATTTTTTCGGCCCTTTTTACACCAATGTTCTTACTGCAGTTGAGAATTTATACAAGATTACTGCTGCCTATTGATACATGAATGTTTGAACTCTCTTTGTGCACATTCTCGGTGCCTCTTAATGATATGTATGAACTTTTTTCTTATGGTCCTGCATAATCTTCCCCATTTATGATATTTTTGGTCTTGGATAGTCCCTTTTTTTGTTTTATAACGAAGAAAGAAGAAGAGAGGAGGAGGCTGGGGCCTAATTCAATGTTGAACTAGTCAAGGAGGAAGTGTGTGCCAAAATGGCAAAAGATATAAGCAATGAGGAATAATAATATTTTGATGGAAAAGTTTGTGAAATTTGGAAATCCTATGACAAAGTTCAGATAGGATGCAGCTTTCTGAACTTGAGATGGAATGAGGGGCTCAGGCACATTTTTTCCCCCCCATGAAATACAGAAGGGTTCTTTTTCCTGATTTTCAGTTACCCATGTGTTTGTTTCTTTCTAATTGACACTGGTCCAATATCATCATAGATTAGTAAATAGATTATTGAACTTACTACAAGTCGGATTATTTGATGGATGATGGAATTGTTCCCAAATCCATTCTCTTTCAAATTATATATTGATGATGATACTCATATAATTTCAAACAAAGTTGTCATTGACAGTCATACCTGTCCTTGTACATTTATATGTTTTCTGATGCAATTCGGTGAAACTTTCAGTTTTCAATAAGGCCACCTCCTCAAGGAATTGTGCAACTGCCTCTTGAAAAAATGATCAAGGCTACAAAGATTCTTGCTTGGTCTAATCCTGGATTCCTTTATGGATGTGAAGATTTTGACCTGGTTTACTCTTGAAGGTGATTATTCGCTCGCACTGTTCCCACTGTATGTACCATCTGTTTGGTCCTAGTGTTCCCTTCAGGAGCAGGTCTTTTCAATAGAAATTTTCTGATGAAGTATCTGTCTCGCTGTTTCCATCTGGTCTTCTGTGCATAGCTCTCATAACTGGCTGGACGTCAGGTAGGCTGAAGCAGGTCGACTTCCGGGCTACAACGACTTAAGATGTGATAACTCAAGTCTCACATTGATAGGCAACATCTTATAAGACGCACAACAGTATGATGCAATGCCAATTTTCTCGGTCAGATTCTGCTGCTTTAGCATGATAATTTGTCTGAGCAAGAAGAGAGATATCTGCTCCCCTTATCTGTGATATCAATGGACAATTGCACCGAATGCAGGCAAAGGTCAGTATCATGGTAATGCAACAAGCGTAAGCTCCGGTGACAGAGTCACAAAAGGGGTGGGCTCGCACCGTTGAGTCAGTTTACCTGCTAAATATCTTTCTGATAACATTATGAAATAGTTCCTATGTTACTCAGCTGGATACTAGAAGGTAGATCTATACTTTTGACGAGTGGAGAACTTTCCCGTTTCAATGGTGGATTGTGCTTCCCTAGAGATTTATATGAGAGAAGGCCGTGTCTGCAACCACTGGGCAGCTTACTGGAAATGTGCACAAAGTTAGAGCTGGAGAACCAACAAAAGCATGGAGACATGTTTGATTAAATTTCCCTAGATACCTAATACGGGTGTTAAAGAGAGAATGGATTCGATACGGTCATTACTCATTTTTCGGTTGAAACACACTTGATTCTTTGTTTGAAACGTTTAGAGTTTTCCTGATTTGATTAACAAACATGTATAGAATTGCAACACCCTGCTAGATTATCATAAGTTCTGGTATTATTGTATTCTAGCTTTAATTGAAAATAGCAGATAATTTCGCTTGAAATCCACCGAAGTGAGCAGCATCAATTCAATTGGTTGAGGAGTTGATACCTATTGTCATCAAGTAATCCCAGTTTGTATTTTGTCAATAAAAAGGTTCACATTCGAGAGAGAGTGACATCTTCAGTAAACCGTTCGAACACAGACTTGAACCATTATCTGATAAATTTATGGATAACAACTGACACATATAGCACAAATAGATAATTACACCCTTTTTCTTAACTGCATTTTTTTTCTACGAACACTCAGTGTTTAGATCTTAAGATCCGAGAGAATTCTATTAAGAGTAAGCCGACCCAATTAGCAAATAAGATTAGAATGGTTTATTGAACATTGAGCAACCGATAATTCGAAATAAACAACTGGGGAGAAGACATGTTATTGTTAGAGTAGAGCTGGCAAGAGCTGGCAAAAAGTGACACCATAGCACAAGAATAATGAAATTTTTTTAAAAGTGATTAATTATACACATATAATTATATTTTAATAGTTATGTAATTATCTTATTAAATTAATATAAATTTTAAATTAATAGTCAATTTTATAATAAAAATATAAACTATTTAAGTTTATTTTTAAAAATAATCATTTATATAATTGGTGTTGGATTCGGCCATTCAAAATACGAAAATTTCATCTTCGGGTTAACATTTCCTAGTCGACACAACCTGAAAAGTCTATACTGATTCGAATTGCTAACTCTAGTTACCATGAGTCTTGAAAAGCTAGAAACTTTTTTTTTTTCGCATGTTCTCTCTACGACAGCAAATGTTAAGATCATGCCTTAAAATTATATGGGAAATTTTTAATTTTATTGATATAATTAATGATAAATAATAAATATGATAAATATATGTGAAGATAATTGACATCTAGTGGGTGACCCATTTCTCGCAATTTTCATTGATATTTTGCTTCACCAACTATTTTCTCCCTCGCCCTCTCACCCCGCTGTCTGCTTCTAGTTGAAACCTCAACAGAGCGAGAGCTGAGCCGCTCAACGTATCTCGCATCTCAACATCTTCGTCTCTTGGCATCTCTCCGTTGATTCTCCGCACTCGGCCTTCCTGGTAGTGGCTTCCTTCGACTCCCGAAGCTTTGGCGCACTTATCTGGAATTAATCTTAACCTGGTAGTTATGATCTGGGATGTCGCTGCACGCTGCTACTACTGTTCAGTTTGTGTGGTTAGAGCCCGCTTGACATTCTTGTTAGCTCTAGAGATCAAGATAATGAATGTTGGATATGCGTCATGCTTTCGGCAAGCCTTAGGTTTTCGATGATGAACATTAGTGCTAGGACTTTTTAAGATTTTTATAGTGGAGACCTACCCGGAGCCTCGTCATCTTGCCTCTTTGAATTGGTGATAGAGTTAGCAATTTCGATCATTTCGTATATTGATTGTAGATGCAAAATGGAGCAGGTAGAATGGAGAACCCAGCGGCAACTGGGCTTCCTGAAGTGGACGCTCTGCCTGATGGGTTTGTTGATAGCACCACCGAGCCACTGGGTCGTCCTACTCCATCGGTTGAGCAAGAGGATTACAGGGTCCACGACACCTCTGAACATTATGATCCAGATGTTCAAGAATCTGGTGCTAGCGAGGCCGAGACGAGCCTGCGTGGTGTTGAGAAGACTCAGAAGCCTAGAAACTTTCCTGTTCCTCTATCTGAAACAGAGAATCTTGACGCTTCGCTGGCATTTCTAGGTGAGAACAATAGGGGATGTAAAGAGCAGTTGACCCCACATTCAGCTGACTCTTGTTTGGAGGCATTGGAGAGGTTGCCTGAACGGAGAGAGGTGAAAGAACAAGCTCCAGGGGAATTTCAAAGTTCTGAAAGACGTAAATATCTTCGCCTTACAGTTAAATATTTGCCCTTATTATGTTTCTTCAAGAGTTCTTGCAGTTTTCATTCAGTGAATTCCCTATTCATTTTGCAATACTTCTGAGGTTAGATAAAGTTATGATGCAAGCTATGCTGAGAGATCTATTCTGGTCCAATTCATATATATTATGAAATCAGTCCATTATATCTTTTGGTTGAGCAAAGATCCTTTTCTTGGTGGCATGGGCCAAACATTTGTTTAAAATCTTAGTGGCAGTTGGAATCGATAGGGAAATGGTCTGTCTTTTTTGTTGATCTTTCTGATGGATACATGTAGTATTCAATGTAGATAATCATATTCTGGAAAATATCTGCACGAAGAAAATTTTTTCCTGTTATTAAATTACATATCACCCTACTGTTACTTTGAGCTAATAATATGAGTTGAAAGGCCTCTACCCACTTATTGGTGAGAATTTACCATAGACTATTAGAAGCTTAATGGCTTTTTCTGTATTTGATTCACCTTGCAGAAATAAATTGTGCAACAAGTGAATTCTAAAATTCTAGAAAACCTCTATAGATGTGTATATATATTACAAAGGAGAAAATCGTTACTATAGACACATATGCTGTTTTCTTGTTTAATAAGTTGTTCTTTTTCATGTTCCTTTTCCAGCTTCTGATGGAAACTCAAATATACAAGTAACTGATGTGAAGGAAATACCTTTGTCTGGTAGTGATGGAGCATCAAAAACAAAAAGGCTGGTGAGTAGACAAAAATGATGAAAGTGCAATAGTGAAGTTTTGCCCTCTGTAATTTGTCATCCTTACATCAATCTTCTATGAATCTCTGATCTTTTTATTAGTTTAATCTATTCCAAGCTAGTCTTGTATCTTCTAGTTGTTGAGGTATAATTGATGATTGTTTATTAGATTCCTTTTGGTTTCCTGTATGTGTACAAAATATTTTTCTCATCCTCATATTCTGAAGACTGAAGTTTGAAAAAGATTTCTCTGATTATTATGTGCTCTTGCCTTGCTGGGTTGGTCTGAACCGTCAAAGACTGAGCCTTTTACTAGTAACAAGCACAAAGGGAATTTATTTCATGAACATTAAGCAGTAACATTGAATACAAAGCCCTGGTATTATAGAGGCACACAACTAAGTCTCTGTTAGAGTCCTGATTATACTTTGTTCTTTCTTGAACTCAAGGTCTTGTAACTTGTGAGTTTAATACTGGTAGCAATTTCTTATCTGATACCCCATTGGTTGGAATTCTTAAATTCTTCCTGTTCCAAAGTCAGTCAGTATTATAAGTTTAACATTCGACTGGAATTAATTTGTTGCTCTTGTTTAATATCTCAGGAAGCCTCTGAAACAAAACATAAGAATGTGAAGCGCAGCTCCAAGTCAGAAAAAGAGATTTTGGAGTTCACCCTTAAATATCAACAAGTTCTTGCAGAGAGAGATGCGGGTGAGCTAAAAGTTCTATTTGAAAGAGAACAGTACTCATTTTAGTATCTCCTTTAAGTTTTTTTTTTGTCCCTTTAGTTTTTATCGCATAATTTCCATTCGACTGTGAATCTCATAATTTCTAATCAACTATGAAGGCCTGGTCCTGATCTGCTCCTTTTCTTTAATGATGACATTCCCTTTTCTTTATGTCAATTTTTATGTCTCCCTTCAGTACTCCCACAAAAGTAGCATGTGACACCAGCGGTTGATTTTGAGATTCTTTGATTATGTTGGGCATGTTAATGCACCCAAAGTGGATATACACCAGCTGCCTTTGCATAACTCCCCTTTCTCTTTTGGTAGCTATTGCTGTTCGAGATAAGCTTGAGTCATTATGTCGAGAGTTGCAACGCCAAAACAAAATGTTGATGGTATGCATCTTCAGAAACTGTTCCAATTGTTTATTTTATACTGAATGTTGTCTCTCAATCAAAGATTTATGGCCTGATTATCTTTTGCAGGATGAATGCAAAAGAGTATCAACAGAGGGCCAAAGCTTGAGATTAGAATTATCAGCCAAGTTTCAGGATGCAATTAAGGTTTAATCCTTTTCTTTCAGAAGAAATGAAAACTAATACATAGAGCTTGTTGGTCAGAGTTTTTATTGTAGTTTTTGAATTTGATGCCATAATATTAACATGTTCTTGCTGTATATGGCTGATTTCTTTTGTCTCAGAAGATTTCCTCTTCTGTTTTTTTCCCCATACTGTTGAATACTTTTCCTCATGGTAATCTTTATGCCGTTTTGTTTTTCTTCTTCTCTTAAATTTGTTGTTGTCTGCTTGTATAGGAGGTCAGCAGCAAGCTGGAGCATCAGAAGGAAGAGTGCCTTTCTCAGCTGAAGGAGAATGAGATGTGAGAATGGAATGACTAGTTCAATTCTTTTACTGCATTTTTCTGTTACTTGATGAGACAAACTACTTGATGTAGAATAGAACTTCCATCCTCATTAATTACAAGATATTCTCTTAATCATGTCCATCATGCATTATCTGTACTGGAGCTCCCTTGGCATCTTGATGAACAACTGGGATTCTTCATTTGCAGGTTAAAGATCAAGCTGAAGCAGCTAGCTGATCAGTATGTGCTCTCAGAGCAGCACCATGAACAAGAGGTGAATTCTTTATCTTTTATTTTTGAAGATGTGCAGCATTAGATCATTATGATCTTCATTTTTTTTCTAGGGCCTTGGCACTTCTCTTCATGATCTGGATGTTAAATTTTGCAGCTAAAACAGAAGACTCTGGAACTCCAGATTGCTGAGTTAAAAATTAAACAACATGAGGAGAAAATGATTCAGGAACAGTCTCAGATGAAGATATATGCAGAACAAGTATCACAGCTATTGGCAACAGAAAAGAACCTGCGGTTGCAGTTGACTGCAGATGGAGAAAAATTCCAGCAATTCCAGGTCTGAATTCATTTCATATTGTGCATCACTTGATGTGGACTTTTGTTTTCCCTGCAGATGGCAAGTATAGTGATGCTCTGCAGTTTCAATATTCTGTTTACTGTATTTTCCAAGTCCAGCAAATTAATATCTATTTGCTTCGGGATGTTTCACCCATAGAAACATTAGTATACAAGTGTCAGTCTATCTCTTCACATGGGCAATTTGCTTTCACTTCAAGTTGGATCAACTATATGAGTTTTTCAAATGTGGCATGCACTTCGTATTCTAAGAAACATGAAAAGAATGCTTTTGCACATCATGATTCAAAATAAGCTAGAAGGCATGTCGGAAATGGAATGAAACTCCTGTTTGTCGTGTTTAGCAAAAATAGTTTCCCTCAATTTCTGTTATACCCTTAATCCTTGCTTAGGAGCATTTTAACATTTCTCGTGATGGATTTGGGTTTTGTGGCCTCTACATCTTAGGCAGGAAGCTTGTGTCTAATTTATTTAACCGATGATGGAATTAAACTTTATTAGCACAGATAAGGTGATAAATCATCTCTGCAGGATGCATTGGTAAAGAGCAATGAGGTTTTTGAAACATTCAAGCAAGAAATTGAAAAGGTATAATTTTTTTTCTATCTAATTGGTATTACGGGATCATTTGGTTCTTCTCCAAAGCATACCTTTGATTTGTGATATGCCTGTGATTCTTCTGACACCAGATGGCCAAGTCAATAAAGGATCTCAAGAAAGAAAATACATTCTTGAAGAGCAAATGCGAGAGATCTGACAGTACGCTTGTAGTGCTCGTGGAGGAGGTAGGTAGCCTATTACTAAAATATATCCAATCACAACAATTCATGATCTGTCCAGTAACAGGGATTGCTTTCTGACCAGCGGGAGCGCATGAAGAAACAGATGGAGAAGTTGAAAAACCAGAAAGAGAAGCTCGAGTCTTTATGCCGAACCCTCCAAGCAGAACGGAAGCAGAATTTGTCGGGCAGTAGCAGCTCGGACTCGCCACAAAGTTGATAGAATCTGCAGTGTCTTCAATCTTTCCTTTGTTTAAGATTAAGAATGGCATGATACAAGAGCGGGATCTACAGGGACCGAGCAAGATCAGCAACTGGGATCCGTGAATAATGGCAGGTTGGCATGTTGTTTTATCACCCCACAGGTTGATGGTTGATTATGACATCAGTTCAACTTCAATGTAAGCAGAGTTGGAAAAACCAGGTTCCCCAGGTTTTCTCCATTGATGGATGTTAAAGCTGCTGATGGTTGTTGTTTCATCGAAATTTATTCTCGCCAGGCCATTCCTCATCTTTTCTCTATTGCTCGAGCACCCATTTAGTCAGGTTTAGTGTCCGAAATAAAATTTTCAGTTCACTACAACTTATTCACAGTCGATGGATTAGTTAAAATTTACTGGCATTGAGTTACCCCCACCACCACCCCCCACCCCGCCGAAAAAGAAACAAAGTTTGTGTTTGCTAGAAAATATTGTTAGAAGGGAAAGAATAGAAAGATCCTTGAACATGTCATTCTCATAAATTTTTCTATTGTAAAGAAGGTTCTTAGCTGTATGTAGAGGTGGTAAAATCTGGTACAGAATCACGGTATTCAAAATAGTGCTTAGGTTGATGTTTTGGGATTGTTTTATTTTTTTAATTAGTATGAAAATAAATTTTATAATAAAAAATTATAAAAAGTAAATAATTATATATAATTATATTTTAATAGTTATTTGTATATTTTACTTAAATTAATATAAAATTTAGATCACTTAATCAATTATATTATAAAAAATTATTTTAAAAATATAAATTATATACATTTATTTTTAAAAAGTAATTATTGTTATACTTCATATCAGGTCTGAGCCTTTCAAAGTACGAAAATTGCTTGTAGTGTTGTTAAAAGTGTGGTCTAGGTTGATTCAAAACGGTCTTGGAACCATTTGATTCTGTTATGGTCCGGTTATGAGTCACAGTACAGACAAATATGGATTGGCTCCGAATCGTTTCTAAATGGGCAGTTAACGGTTCGAGCCGGTTTGATCAGTAAATCATTAATCTTTTTTATCTTTTTTAAAAAATTATTTTAAAGGAATATTTTTAATTTTTTTAAAATTTTAAATTGCCAACAAAATTTAATAGTTGATTTGTAGAATTTTTGGTGGTCTGTACCGGTTTTCAATGGTTTCATATCGGTTTTTAAATAGTTTCATGTCGGTTTAATAGGATACGATTCGGGTCAATTACTATTTAACATGTCTATATTTCTGAACCGGCCCGTAACCACCCCCAATAAAATAAAACCAGTTACGGGCCTGATTATGAGCAGTTGGGGCCGGTTCAGGATTTGGACGGTCTAGTTCCGAGCTAATCCGGCTCGTTTAACCTAGCTAGCATTTTTGGGCACCTAATTTTTCGAGTCACACCAGCATGGCCCAATACTATATTTGTGTAGTGCCGGAACCGCTCAAAAACTCGATGCTGATCTAAATTGCCCGCTCTAACTATAGGCCACGACCTAAATCGTGTTTCCATCTACACCCCTTACTCCCATTCGCGCTAAGCGAATAATAGCTCTATTGCTCCCGGCGTGCGCCTTTTCCTTGGGAGTATGCACCAGGAGCAGCCATGTAAGTCCGTACCCTTTTCATTTACCCGGCTTTCAGTCTGTTGCTGAACGTCCTAAGAAACCGTTTCTTTCCGCGCTTCGCCTGCCGCTTCCTCTCCTCTCTCCTAGCAAACCCTTCTGCCACTTCCTCGGCATAATCCCCTTTCCGCCATGGACGCCGGTAAGGAAAGCGTCAATGGAGGTGGCGGCATTGGCCTGAACAACACCAGGAACAACAACAACAAGAGCGGGAAATTTGGCAGAAATGCGAACAGCAGTGGTGGAAGTCAGGGAGCCGGCGCGGGGACTGTCGTGATCGGGGGTTATATGGATACGGGCAAGGCGGACAGGACAATGTGGCTGATGAAGTGCCCGCCTGTTGTTTCCCGTTCCCTTCAGCCTGCTCCTCCTCCTCCGGCACTGATGGGTTATGGTGATGGTGGCAGCGGAGGAAATGGGCCGATCCCTCCTCCTCCTCCTCCTTCTCGCCCCGTGGCCAAGGTCATCCTGTCCTTCGACCCTCTCCGCTCCCATGAAGACAACTCAACGGAGGTAAACTTTTTCATTTTGATTTGTCGGTACCCCAAGCCGTCGAAATCATTGAATGTCTGGCATGGTGAGATTGTCCGCTTCTCCATACCAAAGATTGAGCGAACTGGTATCACCTAGATCAGCTTC
The DNA here is from genome assembly GCA_900174645.1 of Sonneratia alba. Lineage (NCBI taxonomy): Eukaryota > Viridiplantae > Streptophyta > Magnoliopsida > Myrtales > Lythraceae > Sonneratia > Sonneratia alba. Next base: position 3,486,772 of record FWPY01000030.1, read on the forward strand.
GCTAGAGCTTGGTAGAAGAGTGCAAACACGTACGGGGAATTATAGTCCAATTTGGTTGTTTCGGCCCGCTAGGATTCCGTTTCTTTGGCAACTGAGTGCTTTTATCGGTCTGCTGTGCCCTAAATTATAGATTTTTTTTCTGCATTTGCATTGCCTGATTTTCCTTGAATCTGTGGTTATGGTTTCCGTGTCTGGAGGTTTCTGTTTTTCTGTTATATGGGTCATGAGACTCATGACTCGTACGTAGGTTTGAGCGCCTGAGTTGATCATGTTGGTGGTCTTCAGTAGTATCTTGATAATCTATCTCAATCATGTAAGTTCATTGCGTTTAATGGACACTTCTTTTGTATGATTCCAGTTTACCATGGAATTGGCTTCTACTGAATCCGGAAACATACCAAAGCGGTACTCCTTGGAGATGTCCAAAGACTTTGTTCCAATGTCTGTTTTCTCTGAGTCAGCCCAAGGTAGACACACTTGACCTTCTTATCCATAGTTTCGTTTTGCAGGAGCAGTGTTATCTTGTTATGGCTCAAATTTTAATGCCACTTTCTTTTCTGTGTTACGCATTAGTGTTCTTTTTCTTTGCTTTTTTAATCTTGGAATATTAGGAATAGTGTACTTGTCCGTCTGTTTGAGATGCTAATTTTCTGTAGCTCGTCTCTTGCTTCAGTGGCCCTTCACACGTTTAATCTTCTCTTCTGAATGCTATCGTAGTTTTCCTTAAAGCTCCATGTAAAATTCCAGGAAAAGTCGCTGTGGAGGGGAAGATTTTGAATAAGTTTGACATGAGGCCCCATGATGAGAACATCGAGAACTACAGAAAGCTCTGTCGGGAGAGAACGAACAAGTACATGAAGAAAGGCAGGCAGATACAGGTTCTTCCATTGACTTCACTCTTCTTTTATGCAAATACATTGTGTATGATTCATTTTATTTTCTTTTTCCGCTTACTTTTCCTCCTATTCCAATATCAGGTGATTGACCATGATAACAGGAATCTTATCAGGCCAATGCCTTGGATGGTTCGTCTCCATACGTTTATAGGACATTTCCTTTGTTCATATATGTCATATATGTCATCATTTCCTTTGTTCATCAATGATGAGATACTCATTGGAACAGGAGAAGAAGAAAGCACCAGTGAAGGCGTCAGAGATGAAGCGAACAAGAAAAGATCGGGGAGAGATGGAGGAGATCATGTTTAAACTTTTCGAGAGGCAGCCTAATTGGACACTGCGGCAATTGATCCAGGAGACTGATCAACCTGAAGTGCGTAAATTTAAATTATACATTTTTTCTTGGTTTTTTATGCTTTCAACTGTACGGCCAGTTATGTATTTCAACTTCCCTGGAACTCCTGATGCGGTTCCCTTTGTCAAAAGTGGTGAAGCATTATATGTTCTTAACAAATTTCTGACAAAACTCTTCATGAGTACAGTTGGTTAGAAGCTAATATCAGAAATTCTTGGCGCTGCAGCAATTTCTGAAAGACATCCTTAAAGACCTCTGCGTCTACAACAACAAGGGAGCCCATCAAGGGACCTATGAGCTGAAGCCTGAGTACCGGAAATCAAGTGATGATCCTCCCTTATAACTGGTATAAAATCTTTCAAACTGACCCTTCTCTCAGAGGAGAATTTTTGCCCTTTCAACAGTTAGCTCATGACCAAGTTGAGCTCTTCTTGCTGTGAGACTCTTGTGTATAAGCAGAATTTGCTCTTCCAGTTTATAGAAAACCTAACCCAAAATAAAAAGGAAAAGAAAATGATGCAACTTTATTTAAATTTCATGAATTGTGGTCGTTTTATCTTGGTACGATTAGACAGAGCTCCGCCACTGCTTGCTCTTTGTATAAATTTACAATTCCGTCACTCTATACATCTATCTATTGTCATCTGCCAGTGGAGTTATAAGATTGTTCTATACTTGTACACAGATCGTCGACACTACACAATATACTTCTTTTATTAAACTGGGCCTTCCGTCTTGTTATGTTTTGAAATGAAAATTCAGACTTTCTGTTTCTTGACTGTTTATAGGACCTCTGAATGACAATAACAGGATTTTCCCTCCAGATTCAATTTCTTACAGAGCAGGCAGATAAAAATCTGGTAAAAAGGTAGTCGTGGGACCATTGGAGGTCCATCATTTTCCACGGCTAAACTTTCCGAGTCCACAACATGGTAGGGCCCATTTTCACCCATAATTTCCTCTCTTTTCGAACCCAAAAGGTTCATTCTGAGTAGATACCTTTTACAGGCTTACAACTCCTTAGTCGAAGATGAAATCTCCAGTTCGGACCATGTCTCGTGCAGTTGTACTTGTTCCTGAGACACATGGATCATGATGTGCTGTGCAGCAGGATCGAAAATCTACCCCCCCCCCTTTCATCTATGATATATGTTTCAAGTGCAATATCTGGAAATTCCCATGGAGTGAGCACGGCTTACAGCAGCAATTTTCATTTGATAATGAGCAGAGAGTGGGAGAAGAGCTTCTCAGCGTGATTTGCTCATCTCACACTCCTCTAACGTCGATGTCGTGGAAGGGTCAACATGGAATTGCAATCATCATTTAAACAACTTGAAATTTGTCAACAATTTTTTTCTTTTAAAAAAAGTTCTTTAGAGAGGCTCATAAATTTTATTCCTGATAAAACTTATTGCACCAGTCTATCCTTTTTTTTGGTTGGCAGTCACGGTATCCAAGCAAACTCCACCGGCCATAGTTTTTAAAATCGGACTGAATTGGACCGGTAACCGATGTAGGCATGGGTTCATGGGTCAGACTGGGGGTTCAATGGGTTGAACCGTATGTTTAATAAATAATATTACTAATAAATTTACATAATATCATAATTTGAATATGATTTATAACAAAAATTATTACATTAAACAAAAGTTTAATGTAAAATATAAGTATAAATCTGGTAAAATAAAATATGTACATTATGATAGGTTTTTATTTTATTTTATTTAATTTTAAGTCGACTGATTTTCTCATGAATTTAATTAGGTTTACTGGTCGAACTAGGAACCGGCCAGTTTGATCGAAGTTTTTCTCTTTGAATGTGCAATTAATTTTTTTTTGTAAAAATCAGACTCGATGAGTGGTCGATTCCCAGTTAAACCGGTCGAATCAGTCGGCTTGATTTAATTTTTAAAACTATACCACTAGCGATAAGACAACATCTTCTAATAAACTATATTTGACTAATTTGTTCGTCCTTGAGTAGCAGCGTGATTGCACCTGCCTATCCAATCCAATCAGTAGTGTGGCAGCTGGAGTGGGGCAAGTGATGATGACTGGGAGGGGCGGCCACACCATACAATTCACCCCCTCGTGGTAGATAAACTTTTGGCATTATTTCTCTGCGGTGCTTGATAAGTTTTGGCTCGTGCTAATAGTGTCAAGTGAAGGCCATGGAATATTATACTCCTCCTCCTTTAGGTCACTTCGTATTACTAAATTGACTGATCCAAGTGAGGAATTCCATTTAGGGCAGTCGTCTTGTTCCTTACGTAATTTTAAAATTAATACAGTTATTACATTAATCTTTTGTGCCTGCTAATTTATTTATTTTTCCTCTCTTGGGTCAAAGGAGAAAGGCCATTAAATTTAAATTCCACCCCGACCTAAGCTTCCTCCCTATGTTCTGCCCGCCCCCTGTCTGCTCGATCAATCCCTTGATTGGCTCTGCGAGCTAAACTGCTCGCAGAAATTGAGCCGAATCTGAGTGAACACAATCTTCCTTTTTCTTCCCCCTTCTGCTTCTTTAAGAATTCATTTTATGGGGTTGTTACAGACTTTGCCACGACGATGGATCATTTACTTCATTTCACCTGTTCACACTATGCTCCCGGAGCTTTCTATGAATATCTCAAAACCCGGAAACTGAGAAACGTCGGGATCTGGTACCAGCTAGATTTTTGGTATCCTCACTCAGTTCCAAATCTGTACATAAGCTACCCGCCGGGTGCTTTCCTTGTTCTTTAATTTTGCTGCAGCTCAGACTGGGCTCGAGCTTCGTTCGCATTGCAGCCCAGGCCACTTGATTCTTGACACTTGCCATTGAATCTCGCTCGGACCCATACATCTTTTCTGTTTCCCTTTGGGTACCCTTAGCCTTTTTTTATTGGTTAGATTCATGGGTTACTCTCACTCCCATCCCTCTGTCTCTGCTCTCGGCCTCCTATTCCTCTTCCTGTCGAATTTCTTCTTCTCGTCTTCCTGTTTGGAAGATCAAGAGCGGGATAGGATCACTGAGTTGCCCGGTCAGCCAAGAAATGTGGGGTTTGCTCAGTACTCGGGTTATGTGACTGTGAATCAGCAGGCGGGAAGGGCCCTCTTCTACTGGCTAGTCGAGTCGCCAGTGAGTCGCAGGCCTGCCTCGAGACCCCTCGTGCTGTGGCTAGATGGGGGTCCTGGTTGCTCCTCTGTGGCGTATGGAGCTGCCGAAGAGATTGGCCCTTTTCGAATTAGGCCCAAAGGGAAGACACTTTACTTGAATCCTTATGCTTGGAACAACTGTGAGTAAAGCCTCTCCATTGTACTTGTACCTTCTGGGTCTGGTGGTTTTCTGCTGACAATTCTATCACTTCTCACCTAACTATATGGATTAGTTTATCTGCCGTGACAAGTTTTGTGCATAGTTCAACTTCTGTTATCATAGGATACAATTGAGTTAGTCCATTACTCAGTTGGATCATTTCGATCTTGCCTTATAATATGACATTTCTCATTGGGTCTGTGTTGAATTCTGCCACTTCAAGTTGATTTTGTGTCATTCATGTGCTTGAATTGACAATCGTGAATTGTTATCTTATGGAACAGTAGCAAACATGCTATTCCTCGAATCTCCAGCGGGCGTCGGTTTCTCGTATACCAACACGACCTCAGACCTGTACAATGCAGGCGATATGAGAACTGGTTCATTCAGATTTCAGCTCTTTTAAACTAAGAATTTCGTTCTACTTATGAGCTCCTGTTAGGGGTAACATCCTTTCAACTTTGCATAAGATTTTCTAACAATTACCGAACCCCTGTAGCTGAAGACGCATACACATTCCTTGTCAACTGGTTCGAGCGATTTCCTCAGTACAAGCACAGAGACTTCTATATTACTGGAGCGAGTTATGCAGGTTCGAAAGTGTTCCGATAGAATCTTCACAATCTATTGTCGAAAAGGGGCAGCTTTTGAGTTTCAGTATTTTATCTGTCACAGGCCATTATATACCTCAGCTGTCCCAAATTGTTTATGAGAGAAACAGAGGGATTCAGAACCCAGCAATCAATCTCAAAGGCTTCATGGTTAGTATTATCAAGCATAGAAGGTGTATTTTGTTTCCTTTACTCAGAATCCCAAAGGAAAAATGTGCCTATAAACAATTAAACATGCTCATAAAATTTCCTTTCCTTTTCATTTCCATCTTTCTTTTTAGGTAGGAAATGCTGTTACTGATGATTACCATGACTACATCGGGACTTTCGAGTACTGGTGGACCCATGGGCTGATCTCGGACTCAACTTATAAGGCTCTACGGACAGCCTGTGACTCGGATTCCACTCAGCACCCTTCAGAGGACTGCATGAAGGCCCTTAATCTGACTGAGGCAGAGTGGGGGGAAATCAACCCTTTCAGCATCTTCACTCGGCCTTGCAAAAATACTGCCTCACTGAAGCAGAACTTAAGAGGACATTATGTGAGTGGAACTGGCTAATCTTTCGTTTTGGGGCTTCTATAGCTCCCGTTTCTGATTTAGCCAATCAGCATGCGCATACTGTGTTACACATGGCCAACTCGAGAATGTTTCTTTGTGCAATTTCCTTGAAAGTGAAGCATTTAACAATCGTAAGTGCACCATGAATGACAATAATCACATCACCCCTCGATTTACTAATTCATCCATTCATTTGTTAACTCAGCCTTGGATGTCCAGAGCCTATGATCCCTGCACTGAGAGGTACTCCAAGATTTACTTCAACCTACCTGAAGTTCAGAAAGCACTTCACGCTAATGTTACTGGGATCCCATATCCGTGGAAAACGTGCAGGCACATATTGTTTCTTCCCATTTCCCATTCCTTTCCCCCAACCTTCGACCTGGAAAACATAAAATTTCTTTCTTTTGGAACTCTTGCAGTGACATAGTTGCAAACCACTGGGCAGATTCTCCGCTCTCAATGCTCCCAATCTACCAAGAACTTATAGCTGCTGGTCTAAGAATATGGGTCTTCAGGCAAGTTCTTTCAGCTGCTGAAAAGAGAGCTCTCGGCCGCTCATGTGTTCTTTCTTAAGACTTACATTGTTATATTTAATTGGAACTCTCTTGCAGTGGAGACACTGATGCTATCGTTCCTCTTACTGCAACTCGATGTTCCATAGACGCGCTGAAGCTTGCTACCATAACCAACTGGTACCCTTGGTGTGACAATGGAAAGGTCAGTTGTGTTCCTTCAGAAGATGACAAAAAACGTATATCCGTCAACTCAACTGCATTCTAGGATTTGAACTTTCGAATTATACAAGTTCCTCATCTCGTCCATCAATACTGAATGCCTTTTCAGCTCAAATTTTCCTCTTCTGGATTTTCCAGAGGTGGAAACAAGGACAAACGGAAAAAGTTTTCCAAATTCTCCAAAGCTGAAGAGGGATGCCATCAACCTCCTATGAAATCACGACTTGACAAGAAATTTCCCATGGTGAAAATCTCATTTTCTGTTTTCTAATGGTATAGGTTGGTGGATGGAGCCAGATATACGAGGGGCTGACGTTTGTATCAGTGACCGGGGCAGGGCATGAGGTCCCACTCCACCGGCCTCGGCAAGCATTCATTCTTTTCCGATCATTCCTGGCAAACAAGCCAATGCCAACCTAAAGAACAGGGAAACTCGCATCCAATTCACTTCTTGCGGATAACAAAGAATCTTGTACGAGATTCTCCCAGCAATAGAACAATAATTGGTGGATTCCGCTGGAGTGCCTTCACTCAGTCTTGCCTATATAATCACCATTATATTGTTTTAGTCTTCAAAGGGGAATCGTTCATAGAAGAACGATTGATCGTAGCTCCAAGATGGTCTGAACTTATTCTTGATAGCATTTGCAGTAAATAGAAATGCAGCAGATGAAGTTCCCTCTACAACCCATCTCTATATTATTATTCACATCTTAGGGAAGATATATGCACTGTTTCCTGCTGACAGCCCGCAAATTCCAGGATTCAATTCTTAACAGCATAAACATGAGAGGATCGACAGCTCCGATTTTGAGTTCTTTGATTCGGTTCCGTATCTCCGTGTCACTTTTGTCAGTCCATACTCGGGAATGCCACAAAGCTTTTGTTTCCTTGAACTAGGACAGCCGTCCGGATTGGGCCGTGTGACAACCTTGCCTAACAGGACAAAGGCAACATTCCAAGAATGTGCAAATTAAGGGCCGAGAACTGTTTCCTGGAGTCGAAACTGTGTGCCTCCACATACGCATGGGCTATATGGCATAGTTATAGAGGTGGCAAATCGTGTCGGCCCGGTCTTATCGGGCCGTGCCAGCAAGGCACGATAAGGGCTGGCCCAAGCACGGCCCTTTAAGATATTGTGCCGGGCCGGCACATCACGATAAGACAGGGGTGGCTTTGGCCCGGCCCAATATTCCGATAATCTTGTTTGATCGTGACTTATTTGCAACTACAAGTGAGCTCACAAATGGAGATTTTTTTTATATCCTTCAATAGTGTTTAATAATCTATTAAGTTTTTTTAAAAATATCCCTAATCGGGCTATCGTGCTGGCACGGTCCAGGATCATTAGGCCCAACACGCCTAATAAAATTATCGGGCCGTGCTGACACAGTACAATAAAGCTTCCGGCACAATAAGCACTGGCCCAGCACGGGGTGTTATCGGGTCAGGTCGGAATTTGCCAAGTCTACATAGTTACTTGAATTAAATATAATTAGGTTTCACACTCGTAGGTTTCCAAATTAAATGAATTAAAAAGTTAAACAAATATTATAACCTCATGAACCCAAGTGTCAATTTGAATGTGTGTACACCCACCGTGGGCGTGGTCGAGTAGTTCGACACTTATCATCTCAATAGGAGGACTCAAGTTCGAGTCCCACCTGCGGCGGGGAGCTCTTAACCCCTTAAATGGACCGACCCGGGGCGATCTGGATTAGATAGCTGGATAAAATCCAACTAGATATCGGCAATTTATACCAAAAAATAACTTGAATGTGTGTACAATCTGTTAACCATCCACAACATTGTGTATTTGATCATTGTCTTGAGTGTACAACTCTCAATAAATCCTCATACACATGCGCTGACACATAGAGTTGAATCTATAACTCATGTGCTCGTATTTATTTACCTCGTCGTGGCACAGAAACATGTGGCAAAAGAGTAACTTTTAAGGAATTGATTACTTTGTGGGGAAAAGATATTGACATTAATGTAATTAAAAATAAATTAAAATGCACATGAGTAACTAACCTACAATCATTTATTTTATGGTGATTTTTTTAAAGTCGAGGTAGAATTATTGGTCGAAAAACTTGCTAGCCTACTCCTAGAAAGAGATCCCCTTAAAGTTTAATTAAAAAAAGATTTAGTATAATATTATTAATTTTTATTTAATAATTAAAATGTCGTACTTTGAATTTTATTATTTGCGAGCGGAAAGAAAAATGCAAGAGGAGCCGCAATAGATATGAGGTGGGACCCACCTCAGATCTCATGATCCAGTAGGCGAGAGCGCACAGCAAGGACGGTGGGCTCTTCCCCTCCCCCTACTTCCGACGCAAGGGAGTTTCCTGTTCACACGCTCGTCGGCGGCCCCCAAGGAGCCGAACCTCACCGTCCATCCCACAAGATGGACGGTGGAGATCGTACTCACATGGCCCACTTGGGTTTCGCTTCAGCGAAAATCAATCAAATCACACGCACGCACGGCGGCGTGGACGGGAGTGGTAACCGGATGGGGTAAGGTCAAAGCGCGCATTTTTAGGTCAATCGAACAGACGGCTGACATCGATGGAACCGCTACCACGCTGGGTCTCTTCGTTGCATCTTTGATGCCCGATTTGTCATAGAGATCCGATATTAGGTCAACTGTCCACGTTGACTTTAACACCTCCTCCTCCTCCTTGCTGCCGCAAGTGCAAGTGATCGGAACCGGATTTCGTTGACTTTGTTGACCTGTGCATGGGATGGGGGATCCAATGAGAACCTACCTTAGGCCTAGTAAGGAAGGAGATCCATCTTATGCATTATTAATATATGTGCTCTCTCGAAAGCGTACGGCCAGTTCTCTTCTCCCACGGCCAATCCCTCCAACTGATGGGTCGAATGATTGTGTATGAATCTTTTGGATGAACAGTGTATCCATGAGTTAAGAGAATAAAAGTTAGATGTATAAGACTATTATACATTTAATGAACGACCTATTACGATATTGTAAATTTTGTTCTTTTCATTTGATGTATACATATATATGTATATATATGGACATACTTTGATTATGAGAATAAGGTTTTTTAAGTCACGGGGGGCATCGCTTTCAGCAGCTAATCGAAATTCAACGGAATATGTATGATTAGGTGCATCTGACCTATTCTAGAACATACAGTCATTTTCCTAACAAACAGGTGATCCGAGCTTTTGAAAACGAGGGAGGGGGTGGGGAGAAAAAAGGGTAAAGAGCAGGTGAGAGACAGGAGAATTCGGAGCATATTATTTTGTGCATGAAACCAATGTGCAATCCGCTATTCAATCATATATCTAAATCTAGAGAGAAAAAGGCAAGATGGGGCAAGTAACCGAGTTCTGCAAATTGTTGTATTAAGAAAGTGCAAATGATTGAGAGGTCTGCAGGTGGGCAGTCTGACCTTGCCTGCGAGTGTAGTGGAGTCAACACATTGGCAAGGAGATTTGCGGGTCTAATGTGCTCCCGTATCCTTTTAGAGAGAAATATTTTTTTACTTCTTTTTTTTCTAGAATAAAAAAGAGGATCATAGATATACTGATTAAATTTAAAATTTTATCAATTTATTAAAAAAAAGTAAAAGATGTTTTTATTAAAAAATTTTCATTTTATAACTTGAATCATATATTTTGGGCATAAATTAAATATAAGCCTATGGATAATTTAGTTATTCTTCCGAATTCATATTAGGTCGGTCTACTATTAATCAAAGTAAAAAAAAAAAAAAAAGGTTTGGCATGCTAAATAGTAAAATTTTCTTAATCTAATATGTGGAACACTACTTAGGGGCAGAAATTGTCCCAGCGGATTCGTGTGGGTAATAATTTGATCAACCTATCTCAACAATGGCTCATATTACAACACCACCCATGCAAAAACCAACTCATTTCTTTGGGTTTTTAACCCCCAAATGTCAACTAAATCCACAACATTACCAAAACCACGGCATCATTTGCCTCCCTTCCCCACATCCCATGATGACAACTCGCTCGAACGCCTCTCCACTCCTCGTTCTCACCTCCCATCTGAGCACTCTCCTCCTCCTCGTCCTCCTCCTCCTCCTCCCTCTTCTCCTCCTGTCTTCCTCGGTGACCGCCGCCACCACTTACAAGCTACAGCAGGAGAGGGACAGGGTCACAGCATTGCCTGGACAGCCACCGAACCTCAACTTCTCCCACTACTCGGGGTACGTCACGGTTGACCCGAGTGCGGGGAGGGCTCTCTTTTACTGGCTCATCGAAGCACCGCTCGAACGGGGCCCCGCCTGGAGGCCGCTCATCCTGTGGCTGAACGGCGGACCCGGGTGCTCCTCCGTGGCGTATGGTGCGTCGGAGGAGGTGGGCCCCTTCCGGGTGAGGCCGAACGGACGTAGCCTTTACCTCAACAAACATGCTTGGAACAGGGGTAAGTCTGCGCCACTGCCGACTAAGATTGTTGTGGTTGTGCTTTTTCGAGTGTGTTTTTGATGCTATTGATGAGACTGATGTGGTCTGCTACCTCTCTTTTCTGCAGAAGCGAATTTGCTGTTCCTCGACTCGCCTGCTGGTGTCGGATTCTCGTACTCGAACACATCTTCTGACATTTACACTGATGGCGACAAGAGAACCGGTGTGTCTCTCTACCACACCATCGCGATCCAATTTAATTCTGTCCGAATAATCTCTTTAAATATCGAATAGCTAGTCAAGACCCACCGTTCAAATAAGAAAAACCAATCCAGTTCCCTAACCGTGTTGATCGTCGAATGATTGTGCTCTTCCCTTCTTTCTCTTTTCCATTTTCCGTCAAATTGATGTTCTGAAAAAAAAAAAAATTTTGCAGCTAGAGATACCTACATTTTTCTCTTGAAGTGGCTGGAGAGGTTCCCCCAGTACAAGTTCAGGCCTTTCTACATTGCCGGGGAGAGCTATGCAGGTATAAATCTACCCCCTTTCTTCTTTTGATCATTTAGAGCGTTGATTTTGTGATAGAACTTGAATTGTTCTTGTCAAGGTCACTACATTCCCGAGTTATCTCAAATAATCGTGCGGCGCAACAAGGGAGCGAAGAAACCCATCCTAAATTTCAAAGGGTTCCTGGTGGGTCCATTTTCCGAATGTTACAGACATGTTCTAGTCATGGTTCCGTGCTGAATCCGGTGTACATCGTTTCTTGTCCATGAACAGCTGGGGAATCCAGTACTAGATGATTTCCATGACAGCGTGGGGACGTTTGAGTTCTGGTGGAACCACGGGTTGATTTCCGACACCACTTACGCCACGCTCAACGAGTCCTGCCCTTGCGACAGCTTCCTCTTCCCAAGGGGGAAGTGCTACGACGCTCTGCAGAGCGCTTACTCCGAGTTTGGCGACATCAACCCTTACAGCATCTACCACGGCCCCTGCTATGCCAGTGGATCCCTCAACCGCAATCTGCAGCATCCTCTGGTATGTCGAATCTTGATATAAACCGTGCTGTAACCTGTGAAATTTCAGATATCATCCCGACATCAAGTCCTAGCAAGTCGGGTCTCCCACAGGGCAAACTCTTACGATGGTGGATTGATTGATCTTTCTCTTTGTCGGGGTTGCAGCCATGGAAGTTCAGAGGGAATGATGAATGCATAGTGATGTACACAAAGAAGTACATGAACCGGCCCGGCGTACAAAGGGCTCTCCACGCCAATGCCTCTCGGATCCCTCGTCCTTGGACTACTTGCAGGTCCACTCTACATTCTCGCAATTAACCAATCGCAACTTCTTCTTTGCTTAATGGTCCGAAGATCTTCCATGTTTGGATGCTGTAACACCATCCTCTCTGTTCAATATTACGTACCAGGAAAGTAGAGTGCCACCTTATCTTTTCTTGCTGACTTGACAGCTCGGCCGTGCGGGCCAATTGGACCGATTCACCAAAATCTGTGCTTCCGATATTCAAGGAACTCATAGCTTACGGCATCAGAATTTGGGTTTACAGGTACAAACCATCTCTCGGATGTAACTTTCCAGTCGGAAAAACAAATCTGTAGAGCGGATCTCATCTCATTTACGCACACAGCAAGTCATTTTTTGGGTAACGTGGCTCCTCCTTAAGGGACCGAGCTAATTAACCGGTCACTTAGAGAATAGTCTGCCATTGAATAACAAGTCAGATGACAATCCACCCTACTCCCAGACAATATGCCAAAACTAAATCACGGGAGTCATCGCTTTCTGTTTTTTAAAGTCGTAAAATTATGAGATATTACCATTTCGGAAAGTGATCTAACCTGCGTACCCGGTGCAGTGGTGACACCGATGCGATCCTGCCGCTGACTGCAACCCGGTACTCCCTCCAAGCTCTGAAACTCAAGACCGTCACTGGCTGGAACGCTTGGTACGACGACCGTCAACAGGTAACGTCCCCCTTCCTCATTTGGTCCTCGGGCCCATCAATGCTTGCTTGACTAGCGGCAGCTAAATGGGTCGACCGTCCCAATGTTTTCAGGTTGGAGGATGGGCCCAAATCTACAAGGGCCTGACGTACGTGACGGTGAGAGGCGCAGGGCACGAGGTGCCTCTGGGCCGGCCGAGGCTGGCCCGTTTACTCCTCAGGCATTTCTTGAAGAACCAGGCTTTACCCGGGCTCTCCTTGTAGAGGAATTATTTCTCCTTATTTTTTTCCCTTTATTTCTTAATTTCAGTGGAATTTTTATTTTCTTTTATGGAAGATTTTCCTTTACCCCTGTTATAATTTTTCTCCCATCGGGAATAAGAATAAACCCAAAAAAAAAAAATCAATGTAAAGGTAAAATAGTTATCTAAATTTGAAATTACATAATTGTTGTAATTTCAACTTGTTAGTGGGATTCTTGTAAATGACGGCATAATGACGTCAAAATACAAATGAGGGGCACACAAAGTCAACCAACAAGTAATTGCCAAACAAGCCTTATAACAATCCATCGAACATCAAAAAGATGATATCGACATTTTCAAAATTTAAGGTCAATGATCATTTTCTATTCCTCTCTTCCAAATCCCTTCGGAGGTCGGGAAGTTTTGTAAACCACTCGATATTTGCCCTAATAACCCCCACCGTCTCTCTAGCTAGCTAAGGTCACGTGCATGTACATATATATATATATATACATATATACACACTCACACATGCAGTTGACTTTTATTTCTGCCACTCTCCGGTCAAATCTGGAAACTACCAGTGCATATGTAACGCGTATTTTAATACGTATGGAAGTCCAAAGGGCATTTAGAAAAGCAAAAAAAATCAAATTTGGACCAGCTTGTTGATATTGATCTTCTAAGGTCTGCAGGGCCGATACGTAATTTTCTACTTCCTCTTCCTTTCCTTTTTAATGGTCCGTACGCCAACTCTCTTCGATGTTCTCGGATATCCTAATTTGACAAAGTCCAAGTCAATTTTTTCAAGATAAAGAAGGTGTTCATTTTCTGCCCACGATCCTACTTTTTGAATGAGTAGCGGGAAGACGGGATTCGATTCCTCGACGGAAGAAATTTAAAGGCTTATGGATGAACAGCCGTCGAGCAATAATCTATCGTTGTCCGTCTGGAGGCTCTTCTAGCCGTACAGTAGGATTAGCATACGAGAATTAATCATCAGTCGAGTTGCTTGTTATTTTTCTTCCCACATGTGGTAATGGATCGATCCCCTTTGGTTCCCGACCGGTTCAACATGTTCCCCCCCTTTTTTTTTCATTAAACATCATTAGGGTTTTTCTTGTACATTGACACGTGTCACATGTAAGGCGAGCCACATCAGCAAATCTTCAACTAATCCCTTATATAATTTCCCAAGCCCTAATCAACTAACATAAATCGTTGGACTAAACTAAAATAATTTATCAAGAAGGAAAGTCGTGTAGCCGTGATCATTTAAAATATTTTCTTCTCAAATAAGATTTTACATTCAATCTTGCTAAGTAGTAAAATTCACAATTTATAGGGTTTTACTTCATAGCGAATTAATCTCTCAAATCTAGACTAATTATATGGTCTTGAATGTTTGTTGGTGCATTAAAATATAAGAAGAAATGATAGAACAATTATACTCACTCTTCTAATATCATTTTTTTTCATTTATAAAATTTAAAACTGGTAACTTATTTAAATGAAATCATCCTAGTGAATTTGTGGTGGTAATTTTTTAGGGTTACGTTAATATGTCAAGATATGATCAGGGGGGCAAAACACCAATATACAATAATGAAGGGTCATACTATTGGAGATCGGTCAAACCTCAAGACTATTGATCGCCCATAGAGAGAGAGAGAGAGAGACAGAGACAGAGAGAGAGAGAAGAGTCCTTTGGAAGGCATGAAATGATTCACTAAACAGTATTACTGTGTGGAGAACCTTTGAGCTGGTTCCCCGACCGCACCAAAACTCGAACTCAAATCGAGAAAATTGTTGTGGAGTACCAATGCGAAAATTCTTGCCCTGTCGATGCGTCTTGGGGAGAAGTATGAAATACTTGGAATATTGATCGAGCTCAAGCCTATTCATCGAGTACTAACTTAGACCATTAATCAATTAATCAATTTATGACTTTTTTTTTCTTGCTGAAAAAAGAAAATGGTAATCCGCGGAGGGTAAGAAAAGAAAATATTAAAGAAACACAGGGAATCGAACCTTCTTAGATCTGAATGATGGACAAACCCAGAGTTTAATATTTAATAATAAGGGAAGACTGGGGTCGAGTCAGTCCTCTACTCCACTGATCTTGGAGTTTTTTAATTTTCTTTTTACGTCCTATCTCTTCCGTCCATTTTCTTCTCTCATGCCCTCAGTTTTTCTACTTTTCGAACTTTTATCCTAAAGTTTTATATTTTGTCATTCGTATCCTTAATATTCTGCGCTTTTTTTCTTTTTGGTCTCAACCCTACGACCTGCATCAGAGGAGGAGGTGCACCTATTCCAGAGGTACTAAAAAGGGAGAGTGGATAGATATAATATTCACATTTCAATAATAGGATTCATCCGTTCATATATAAATTTAAATTGGATTAATTTACTAAAAGATAAAATTTTTCTGTATATGGATTTACTTTGTGTACGAAACTCGAATATATATAGATTCTTGCTTAGAAGTTTGAAAATTGAAAGTTTAGATCACCTCAATCGTCATCATCATGTCACTTCGTTTTTTCTTTTCTTTTCCTGTTTCGTCCTTATGTATGTTATCACACTTCAGATCTTCAATTGAGACCTCCTATCTATTCTCGTGGTCGTGGCTGTTGCTTCTCAGTTGGATCAGGTTGCAGTGTCCAGTTCTCCTCGGCCACGGTTTCCTTATTCGAGTTCTAAATCTCGTATCGTAAGAATTACTAAATTCTAACTTGGAATTACTGAATTCTAACTTGACAAGCTTTCTAGTCAATAGTATACTAAGTGAGACTAAGGGTGCGCACTAAAATCCACTTTAAACTCACTATGCCCTTCTAAATTTGATATATAGTTACCATCTATTTAACATGCGTAATTAATAAGGGGTCGCATGCTTCGCATATGGCTCTTATCGACAGTCACCAACCCTGCTCGACTCACCCCAGCTCGAGTCGGGGAAAGGTTCTAGCAGAGGAGTGATTGATGGCCTCCGATCAGTCAGGTCCCACTCTTATTTTTCCTTAAAATTTTCTTTTACTGTTTGTAACGAAATTTTTAACCCAAAAAAATAATTTTTTGGTGGAAAATATTCTTTTGAATGCAAAAATTCTATGATGAAAAATGCCAAAAATATTAAAATGATTTTTTATTTATATTTTCTATTTAAATTATTGGCCAAAGAAAAATTCTATACGTTCAAATTGAAAGTCAACCAACCTACTACACGTAACGCGTCCCCGCCTCCCCGGCATTCAGTTGTCTCTGACCCAATATTTCCATACCTACAACTATACATTGTAATGCCAGAAAAAAAAAAAAGAAAGAAAGAAAAAGCTAAATTACTACCATATGATTACCAGATTGATACTGCATATTTATCATGGAGATGTGTACGGTGAGATTTTTGCATATTTCCATCTTATTCTCCCTAAAATCACGGAATTTTTTTTTACGGGCACTATCGATAAAACTCGCTCGCCGATTGTAAGATGCTTCCAATGGATTTTGAGACCTGTAATTTCTCCACTTGTCTAGTCGACTGTTTGGGCGAGTCAAAGTCTTTGAATTGCCTGAGCTCTTGCCAAGCCTATATCTCTGAATTTGACTACGCGAAAGCACGCAGAGAACTATACGTACATTCTTAAACCGGAGCCCTGCCCATTAAAGAACCGTAAGAGTTGCAGAGCTATATATATATGTATATATGTACGTGCTTACACATACGACATGTATATAGCAAATAGATCTGCAGACCCATCGACAGCTTCCGTCTCCGGTCGACAGACTTCCATCGGCTTCTTCACTTCGCTCTGCATGCCTGTCTCCTTCGCTTCATGTCACAATTAATCTCTACATGAGATCAGTCTCTGAAGTCTAGCTCAGGGTGCTGAACTCTCTCTCTTTCTCTCTCTCTCTCTCTATATATATATCTATATCTGTATACACTACAATATCCTGGAATATTTGGAGAAACCGGTTAAGTAATACTGGTGAGCCTGGAGAGGAAAAATGGCGGGCAAGGAGAATCAGTACCAGTACGAGTATGAGAGGACGCTGGAGGAAACCTCTACGTGGGCGGTGGCCGTCGTGTGCTTTGTGTTGCTCGCCATCTCCCTCTTTGTCGAACACATCATCCACCTCATAGAAAAGGTATACTTCAACATGCATTAGCTAGATCCATACACTTCTCCGTTCTTATTTTGTTTCCATTGCGGCTCTCGGAAGATTTGGTGTTGGATTTGTTGAAGCGCATATATACATAGAGCTCTCCCTCTTTCCTTTTACCATCACCTTCTTTTCTTATATAGTATTTTGTAGTAATTAATGGATCAAAGGGAAAGCAAAGAAAGCTTCCATGCGTTCGATATGTCGAACTGCAACATTTTTCGTGTTACTTCGGCTGGTGGGTAACTTACGAGTTGGCTTCTGGCTGCTTTTCTGCAGTGGTTGACGAGGAAAAGGAAGCCATCTCTTGTTGAGGCCCTTGTAAAAGTTAAATCAGGTACATGCTGTTGGTCCTTCGGCCGATCGGTTGATTCGGATCTTAAATGAAAAACGAATTCTAATACCGATTCACTTCTTTGCTTTTCTCTTGTTAATGCAGAACTTATGCTCCTGGGGTTCATATCATTATTGCTCACCGTGTTCCAAAACCCAATATCCAACATATGCATCTCAAGGAGTGTAGCGGAGACCTGGCACCCTTGTAACCGGGCCGCCAAGGTTTATCCTTACGGTCGGAGGCTCCTGGAGTTCTTTGAATCTGGGGGAGAGATAGCCCGGAGGAGTTTAGCCACGAAAGGCATGGATAAGTGCACAGCAAAGGTCCCATGAACATGCACGAACTGATCTTGAAATCGAAATCTCTTTGGAAAATGTTTTCTCGATCGAGCTATGTGCCAATTGGAAATACTTCCAGATCAAGAAACTAAAAGATATCTTCTGTATATAATTAATTTGCAGGGGAAGGTGGCTTTTGTGACAGCATACGGGATTCACCAGCTTCACATATTCATCTTTGTTCTGGCAATTTTCCATGTTCTCTATTGCATCATAACCTTGGCCTTGGGCTCATTCAAGGTGATACCATTTCTTTGGCAACCCTCTTAATTTTTCATACACGTCATATGCATATATATAATGAATAAGTTATTCCCCTCATGGCCACGAATACCCCTTAAATCCATGGATTAAAGGTAACTAAGATTGATCGTATGAATGAAATTACAAAATTATCCCCCCCAACCCGCAAAAAGAAGGTTTCACGCATAGTTTTTAAAACTGGACCGGGCCGGGAACTGGTCAAGATATGGGTTCATGGGTCGGACCGAGAGTTCGATGGGTTGAACCGCATGTTTAATAAATAATATTAATAATATAATATTCCAATAAATTGATATAATATTATAATTTAATTATGATTTATAATTAATATAGTTATAATATTAGTCCCAAATTCAACATAAAATATAAATATAAATCTAGTAAAATAAAATAAGTATATTATAATATATTTTTAATTTTAATTTTATTTTTAAATTGGCCGGTTTTCTCATCGATTTAATTGAATTTATTGGTTCAAGTGAGAACCGGCCGGTTTAATTATATTTGACCTCATTTAAATAATAATTGGATTTTTTGTGAGAACCGGACCGGGTGAGAGGCCATTTCCCAGTCGAACCGGCTGGCCCGGTCCGGTTTTAAAAACTATGGTTTCACGCATGAGAATATACGTGAATGATATGCATTACTAAGAGCTATATAAATAAGAGAAATTTGAACTTATAATTTTACGAAAATTTACAAAATATATGCACGTTCTGTCTAACTACTTGAGATAACCTCGGAGTTGTCATCTTGATTGATTGATTTATTTATTTATTTTACAATTTATTTCTGATTTTTTTCCTTGGATAAGATTAAAGTGTATTTTATATAATTGGAGTAACTAATTAAAATGTGCAGATGAGGAAGTGGAAGGTCTGGGAAAATGAGACGAAGACACTTGAATACCAATACTACAATGGTAATATGTCCCCCTCTTGAATTTAAATTGTTTATCACATATGATCCAGTTGGACCTTTTCAATTTAATTATTATTTTTAATTTGTTGCCAACTTAGAAATTAGTAATTAGTCATACATACAAATCTAGATTGTTTTGCTCACCCTCTGACCAATACATATCTCACCTGTCAATTTGATTATTAGATGCGTGGTAATCACAATAATCATAGTTCGAGGGCTCCTCCTTATGTAATTAATTAGCCTGATACTTGATTTTCGTCGCCTAACATTTTTTGTGTATCGTTGTTTTAGATCCTGAGAGGTTTAGATTTGCAAGGGAGACCTCATTCGGGAGAAGACACTTGCATTCTTGGAGCAGGTCCCCTATTACTCTTTGGATTGTAAGTTTATTTTCCATTTATTATCATCATCTCATGATCATCATCATCATCATCATCATCAACAACAACATCAACAGCAACAAAATGTACAGAAGAACTGTAAAAAAAATTGTTTACCTCTGGCTTTGGTATTCCTGCAGGTATGTTTCTTCAGGCAGTTCTTAGGCTCTGTGACCAAAGTTGATTACTTGGCATTAAGGCACGGATTTATCACCGTAAGTGAAATATGTATACACATGCACGACTATATATATACCTGAACTGCCTGTTTATGATCTAGATATAATCGTCGTCGAACTCCCATTTTTTCCAGGCACATCTCCCACCCGAGCATGAGATGAGATTCAATTTCCAGAAATACATCCGCCGGTCACTCGAGGAGGATTTCAAGGTCGTAGTTAGCATAAGGTCAGCGTTACAAAAGAGAGACTAACTGTCCATAGTTTATGTCGTTCATGCATTGGAACATTTACTTTTCCCCCCTACACATTTGTTACTTATGTTACAATATCACTGCCAAATCTGCAGTCCGGTGATTTGGTTCTCGGCAGTGCTCTTCCTGCTCTCGAATACGTATGGTGAGAAAACTTCACGATGATGTCTTGACAAAAGCAATTCAGCGGTTGTGAAAACGCCTGAAAGCAAGTTTAGATGCGAATTTTTACTGACCGAGTGGCTGATAGAGGGCTGTCATATTTCCGTATGTGCAGGATGGTATTCTTACGTCTGGCTGCCCTTCATCCCCCTAATTGTAAGCATATATAGATGAAGAAATTGACACTCTACACAATCTCTCAGTCGATTCCAACTCGGACAGTATATCAATATTTCATTTACACGTAGAGAGTATCGAGTAATGCCGATTCGAAATGTGAACATTGCAGATAATTTTGCTGGTGGGGACGAAGCTCCAGGTGATCATCACCCAGATGGGACTCCGGGTTCAGGAGAGAGGAGACGTGGTCAAGGGCACTCCAGTGGTTCAGCCCGGTGACGACCTCTTCTGGTTCGGCCGGCCGCGGTTCATTCTCTTTCTCATCCACTTTGTCCTCTTTCAGGTGACCACCAGCTTGAATGACCTGTTTGTTAGTTCAAGATTCATTCGAATTATGGACAAAACATCCATTGCCCGTTAAACTGCAACATAAAAGTCCAAATTATTTCATTTTTCGTGCTAATTGTTTTCTTCCGTTTCGGGCTTTTCTCCGCAGAATGCTTTCCAGCTAGCCTTCTTCGCTTGGAGTACGGTACGAGTCGACTTCTTGAGTGAAATATAAGCAGTTCTTGATTGTTGTGGATCCCAATTGCTTGTCCTGGGATCATGAAGCTCGCCTTTTGTAGGCTAACAATTGAATTACCTCTGCTTTGCAGTATGAATTCAACATTAGAAACTGCTTCCACCACAAGCTTGAAGACATCATAATCAGATTATCAATGGGGTAGGCTTTTTCAGTCAACCATAATCTCAGAATCAATTTATTGATATTTTCGATCCTGTGCTGATATGGAGTTGGAATAATTCAATTTTGTTCAGGCTCATCATACAAGTTGTCTGCAGCTACGTGACTCTGCCACTCTATGCTCTAGTAACACAGGTCAGTTCCTAATTCCCCTACTCACAAGTTATCCGAAAATCAATCAATTATGCCCTCCCACAAGTTTCAAGTCGTCAGGAAAATTGACCATTTTTCCGAGTTCTGCCAGCGTATTGGAGGCGGACTTGGATCATGAACACATTAACTTACTCTTTGATTCGTGCAGATGGGCTCGAAGATGAAACCGACCGTCTTCAATGAGCGGGTGGCCAAGGCGCTGAAGCACTGGCACCAGACGGCTAAGAGGAATGCCAAGGACAGCAAGCACTCCAGCTCAGTGACGCCACTCTCGAGTCGCCCGGCCACTCCAGAGCGTTCGACCTCTCCCATCCACCTCCTCCAAAATTTCCAGCACCGGAGTCTCGACAGCCTCCCGGTGACCGAGAAGGGCTCCCATGTTGAGACCGAGCACTGGGCGGTGACAGTTGGATCGCATTCCCCGCCGCAGCACGGTCACGATGAGGGTGATGAGTCGCTGTGGAACAGGAACGATGACATCAAAGTGCTGGATGGACAGGGTCCGCATCCAATGCCAGGGGCTGTTGAGATCCAAGGGAGTGGATCACAACACGCAATCGACATATCTTTGTCGGACTTCACTTTCAGGAGGTGATACGTAGATGATTAATTAAGATTCAAGCAGAAGCCTTGGGCTTTTATTCTCACGAGATTGCCGCTGTAGCAATCAGGGCAATTTGTGTGATTGCTTTGAAAGGTGGGAGTGTAATCACAGACGTAAATTGGCAGAAAACAAATGAGAAGGAAGAATAATAGTATTTGGCGTTGAGGAGACAACCGATTTATGACATGTAAAAGTTTCCAAGTTCTTTACACGGATAATTACAGATCAATCCTGCCGGGAAGAACAGACTAAATTGTTCGGATTTACGGCATTTGAACCGTATACCAAGAGGGACAGTATATTACTCTTACGCTACATAATGTAATGAGAGATGATCGTACCGTACTATTGATTCTAAACTATTGTAGCTATCCCCTTAAAGCCTTAATCTACACTATATACCTTTGCAAAAACTTGCAGCCAAAAGTGGCAAGAACTTGGATCAGTCTTCTTCACTGAGGTTGATCAGCTGCCGCACCACTCTACTTGGAGTAAGATGAGTCAGCCAGCAAATATCCGATGATGGAATCATGCGGTGACAGCAAATCTTTTCTCAGCAAAAGACATTGGCCCAATGTATGTTTCAGAGAAGTTCACGATAATCCGATGACAAGCCACAGCGGAAGCAGTAAGGCCCATCACGAAGGAAACCCAACAGAGTCTCAGCATCAACAAAGGCTCTCTCTGTGAAGCACGAAATGCTTTCGAGGCAATGATTCTGAGACGTCGATCTCTAAAGACAGTTAGATATTCATCCACAGGTGCTTCTTGGTGGACTGATGCAATATTGCCCAGCCCAACAGCATTGGACATCCACTTGTAGAGTATATCTGCTATTATCCCACAAAGTCGCTGACGGAAGAAGACTGCCTCATTTGATACCATCGCTCGAACCAATGAAACTCCATCCTGCTAATTGCATGAGATAAATGGAACTCCTCCAAAAACGGCAGCAGTAATCATATCATAATTATCATAAATGGAAGGAAGCAGCCTGGTCATCTAACCAGGTTACTTTTCTAACCCATATCTCAGTCAATAGACCAGAATGCATGTGTATCTGAGAAAACCAGAATGAACAGGAGAGTTTACCCAGAAATCAGGCCTGGACAGTCAGATCTTTCCATAACTGACGTCAATCAAGCAATTATCACAATATGGACCACCAAAGGCTCAATATAACTGAGAAATGGGTTGGGTACAGTAACATTATCCTCTACCTAGGACCAAGTGATCCTGGCTTTGGTTATTGTCAGTGAAATTCCTCTTGCCCATTTATTCCCCTCTTGCTCTTATCCCCTCCCAGGCCCATAAGCCTCCTTTTTAACCAGGAAAGGCTCAGTACAACCTATGAATCATGGATCAATGCCTCAATCTGTTCAATTGTCCAATCCAATTACTATTTTATGCTATTGTGGACGGTATAGAGTCATCGTTAGACCAGTGTATGTATTGCAATGTAACACCAGAAACAATCAAGTACATTAGGAAAATCATAAAGCGTAAGAGCACTTACAGCAGTCATTAAGAGTCTTCTGAGCATGACACCTTCTTTAGACGGTAAGAGTCTCAAGACCAAGTTTGCCATGTCCACGACACCAGTACTCCTCTTTGGAGCCAAACCAAGTGAAGCTTCAGTATTGGATGCAACCAGCCCTTGTAAGGTTTTCCTGAGATTAGAAATCGGATTAACTGCCAACCTTTGGAAAAGGTTTCACTTCATATTTTTTTGAGCTAATACTTTGGTGACACAGTGCTGTTGGAAACTAATTACCCAGTCATGTAAAGCCACCTTAGCATTTATCTATAAAAAGCAGGAGATTAAATGTCATATATGAAAGTAGCAGGGAATGTCAGTGGGAGAATTTCTAAAAACTCAAACAAGTTTTTGTCCCCCTTTTCTTCGGCTCAGTGCTACAATTCTGTCGTGATTAGCTTGTTGTCTGAGATAGAAATAGTTCTTAACAACATGAATAATAGAAACACTGAAATATAAAGCACTGGCTTTGACTCACAAAAATTGTTCCGCATTTCCAAGAACAAGAAATCAAATCAAGTCCACTTAAAGTAACATCATTAAGCAGATTGAATTCCAAGAAATATTATAAAAATTACCTAGTTGCACCAACCCTTAGGAAGAGAGAGAGCCGCTTCCAACGAAACTCCTTCTTCTTAGTGAAAACTACCTGGAAGGTGCAGTTAAAAACCAAAGCAGACGTTAATAAAAGAATCATGTTCCATAATAATAGGAAAGACACCATCATCATGGATAACTTGCCGAGTAAAGAATTCTCCTTGTTTCTACTGTATTTTCAGTGAGAAGTTTCCGGACCACGTAAGGATATGCAGCTTCAAATGTCTTAAAATTTTGATCTCCTGCTATAGCCAAGCCTGAAGACCATAATGCAGAGCAACCAATATTCTCCACTTCAGTCAATTATGCTACCAAACATTGTAGTAATTCCGAACAAGGAAAGCAAATTCAATAAGAGTTCCAAACAGATTATTAGTACTTGGTCTATGAAAGTGCTAGAACAACCATAAGGATGCAGAGCTTGGTAAAGTTGATCTTTTCCAAAAGCCAAAACTACAAGAAAAATCTTTGTAAAAGCTAAAATAGCAACCAAATCAATTCAAGGAATCTCGAAAAAAAATCAAGATTTTCCAATTTCTTTGGGATAACTGGGGCCATAAAACCAAATTCATAGTTTTCTTCTAGTTTATTTTGTTAACATTAACTATAATTTTTTCAATATTCTTTGAAGGAGCAGACAGATACTATCTCCCAAAAGAAATAACATCAGTTCCAAATAAATTGGCATGATACAATCCATTTCACAATCATTAATTGAAATTACAGCATAGTTTGAGATGTAAATATAGTAATCAGACCTAATCAAGAAATACTTAGCATGCATGCTTACCTTCCAAGGAAGCTAGTGAGCGTAGCAGCAAAGTGTAGTATGGTGGCATGCGAAAGTGATACTTGAGGGCAATTGACCATATTTTACCTAGCACCTTACAAAAGGATCTTGTGTCAGTCCTTTTTCTTTTACAAACAAACAATGTATTTTAGCATGAGGTGCCATCAACAAGTAATCAGATCCACGAGATCTCACCCGACTGAACTTGACATCAGGAATTCCATCTTGAAGCTCAACCTCTCCTAGAGCATACTCCAAATCCTAAATAATTTTAAGGCAATTCATCAGCAACCCCACTGCTAAAGTTTAGATTAACTATATCAAGCCGTATTCTATTATTAGACCGGAAAATAGGACTGATTTTCAGCAAGTACTGATTGTTTCACAGAAACAATTGGTCCAGCTTATCAAAACTGAGAAAAAAAGGCTGATTCATGTGATTTATCTATATATCTAATTTTTCTATAGACCAGAATGAATAAGGTTCCAGCTTCGATAGGAGACTGGTTATAGAGCTGTTACAGATAGAGAAGAGTTTTACCAGGGTAACTCTATGAAGATTAGTTCCTGGCCTCACAACATCCATTTCAGTCAATGCTTGGACAAGAGACGCCCAGTCCCCATTTACTATATGGACAATCGAAGCAAGCATTGCAAATTGGTGTCTCTTTTCCATTCGACATAGCAAACCAAAATCCAGAAACCTGACAAACAGACGGAGCAATTAGTTACAAAACTAATTCATGGAAATAGCGGTAAAAAATTTTATGATGAAATTTGTTCCAACAAACAGCGTGTTGTCAAAAGGGAGCAAGGCAGGCAAAGGAGGATACCCTAGTTGTCCGGATGATGTGTAACGTAAGTTTCCAGGATGCGGATCAGCATGAAGCAAGCCCGTTTCAAGGAGCTGAATTAGAGATGCCTCCACCCCCTTGTTTACCTTGAACACAATAAAAACAAGAAAGATCCATATGAAATATGGTCACATACAATTATCAAAAAACTCAACACTGTAGCATTGTTCATATTCTGGTTTGTACAAAAACACCTAAACTTTACAATCAAACACTTCATTGCCCACAAGTCTCTTCATGTAAGCTGATACAGCTTTTACCAGAGCACAATCAACGATTCATCTGGGCCCAGAACTGAAAGAGCATGTTCAAATTCGTAATATTGCAATAGATCTATTCAATGTTGATGACATACCATATCAAGAAGACGCCCTCTGGCCTCATGTTTTTGCTTCTCTGAGAAAGAGGTGCCATGATACCTAGAGTCCCCAGTGGAGATTGAGATTAAGTCAGTGGGGCTCTCACCAACTATCCACTCCATTGTCAGAACCCTTTTTCTAGTCAGATGTTTGAAAACTTTTGGTACCCTTATGAAGGAGAAGGAGGAATGAGCTTCCTGAAAAGTAATAAACAATCAGTATGAGGCGGTACAATTACTTTAATAGATCAGACTATAGACAAATTATGCTCCATCATTCATCAACACTATCATAAATACTGTACTAGTTTTTAAATCTTCTAAGCTGTTAACAAAGCGAACTTTTGCTCCAGGTTTTGCACATACCTTCCTAAATTTAGCAAAATTGATAATAGGGTGATGCATTGTAATAAATTGAAGGATTCAAATGGTACCAGAAATTCAGAAGCATTTGATGCCTCTAGAGTATAATCTAGCTCTCCCACTAGTCCTTTCCCAAGCTCATCAGCATAAAGGCGGAGATCACTTTTTCTCTTCGCTATCTTTTGCACTAATCCCAGCTGAAGAATTTTAACAAGTAATTGCCAAAGTCATGCTTATGGACATCTTAATAAATAAAAGAACCCTGATCTAAGAAAGCAGATAGAGAATGAATTGATACAAACCCCGAGACGAAGAATATAGATATCTCGGACCACCACATGACGCAGATTAGGACGCTGAACTTTCACTGCAACATTAAACCCATCTACAGTCTTTCCACGATAGACCTGAAATTGACCCCTTATAAGAATAAATTTTAAAAAAAATGAGCAAAACAAATATATCTGTAATTTACCAAGCACAAAGAACTGATATATCATGGAGGAGAATGTATTGAGCATAAGTTTAAGGCCCACCTGACCAAATGATGCAGCTGCTACAGGTTCATCAGAGATGTAACTGAAGACTGACTCTACAGGAGAATCTAGCTCTTCCTCAATAATTTGCATTGCTGCTTCCCTGGGAAATGGAGGTATTTGATCATGCAGCTCAGACAATGCCTGCAATCATAATTTAGAGTTAAAGGAAAAGGAAAATGGAATAAATCCCAACAGTATGTTCAGATGACACTTGAAGTGGATTATATCACATGCAAAAAATTTTAACCAACCATGAAGTTGTACATATCCAAGTGCAACAATTAGAAAAGACATGGGTTTAGGAAGCCTATTGATACCAAATAACCACCTGATAACATCACTTTGAGACATGTTCTATAATATAACTAGGAGATTCATCAGTTTGGTTAGAAAGGCATCTTCTATCCAACAAAATTATAAATACTAGGAGATGCATCTTCCAGTTTAATGACATCACTTTGAGATGTGTTCCCATATACCTTAACTGGGAGAGGTATCAGCTTAGTTATAGTTGCATTTTCATCCCAAAAAAAACTTGCATCATACTAAAAGATATATAGCTTACTTAAAAAATCATCTCCATCCAATGTTAATTACATCAAAGAGCACCATTTTGTGGTTGGACAAGCAAGCGATTTTGGAATCTGATCCTCAAGAACAATACTCCAATCAAAACAAATGAAACGAGGAAAAAAAAAAAAAAAGAGGAGGCTTCATCTGACCTTTGAAATTTCAGTACCAATTATATCCGGCCTTGTGGCAAGGGACTGCCCAACTGCATCCACAAGCAAAAGCCCAAAATTAGGCTGTTAACTGGTGAAAGGCAGAAAAATGGAAGAGAAGCGAGAACTCTTCGAAGGAACAAGATAATCATGTTCATTGCTGAGAGAGGTGTCATGGTGGGTGGCAATAAAAATGAAGAAACTAAGAAAATACCTTTGATGAAAGTGGGGCCCAAATTTAACATTGTCTCTTTCAAAACCAACCCAAAATCATACTGCGAGATATTCCCACTAGCTTCCTTATTAACTCTGGACCCTATGAATTTAGTGATTCCTGCTGTTCGAATTCTGATTGCAGCAGAGGCAAAGGAGGAAACCACCTTTCAGCATAGAATAGAATAACCTCAGTAAAAGCAGCAAAGTATATCATTTGATGAGATAGCAGAAATTGTAAAACAGGAAGAGAGCATAAGTGCATGTAACTATCACAGGTACTTGTACTTAAAACTAATGCTGACTTCAACAAACTATTGCCAATTGACTAACATAACAATTATCCATTTCTACATATAGTGGGAAAATATAAATTCACCAGCAACAATACTTTGTCAATTAAAATGTTGGAAAATGCATATGGAATAATGATATTGAAAAGATCATTCAATTTTTTTTCCTGGTTTCTTGTGGCTGCCATAAATACTGAAGACAAATATGACTGGTCTAATATATCTTTCAGTGGCAGACAATAGAGCACCCATCAAGGGCAAAGGGTATTAAGCTTGGGAAGGAACTTAGATAAGGTTTTCAAAGAAATAGCTGTGCTGCTATATTTCCACCACACTTTTCTAGAACAATGTGACTTTACAAATTGGAAAGCTGAAAACTTGACAAAGAACAGTTAGACTAATTCTTCTATATTTAAAACATCATACTACCTCAAATAGTCGAAGGGCCACTACATGAGGCCTGCAACTAAAATAGTCAGCAACATCTTGTGGGTCATAAATTTCAGGAAGTGGCTTTGACCAAACACGAGAGAGATAGTAGAAGTAAGAAATGTATGCCTCCAGGGCCCTGAGATCAGCCATAAGCAAGTCCAAACCAGAGAGCTCTGCATGAAGATATCACAATCATTGGCTGTTAATGAAGTACGAAAGGAAAGGCATTTTCTTTCCACTAGGAGGTATCTCCCCTATACCCCTACTAGCTCCAAATTAAGTCATGCTTGAGCTATCAATGCCCTTAACTTGACTTGACCCCAGAACCAATATTTGATACGACTTCAAGTAATCCATGTTCCTAAAAGCTTGGACCTTACGCACTACTTGCCTAAGCTCATCTAGAATTTCATAGACTCGACCCGGAGCAACAATTCCTTCAACACATTACCAGGATAAGACGGCTGCGGCCAAGAAGATGGCTCAACCACAGGCTCGTCGGGTCTTTCCAGTGCCCTAAGCCACAGAAGATCTTCCATATCTCTCGCAGCCTGAGGAACGCGGAAGGACTCGTTAGCCCACTCAACCCCTCTCTTGATTCCCTTCCTCATGAAATCGAAGTCCTTCCTGATCGCGTCCTTGAAGTGGGCGAAATTCCCGACAGCTCGAGCTCGCTCGTGCTTGTTCAATGCCGCCCTGAACGGCCGGGAGCTACGGCTCCGAACGGCCGATATGGGAAGTGCCGCTACTGCGGCCGAAACCGCCATTGCCATGGGCGGCGCCTTCCCTGGCTTACTCCAATCAGCTCGGCCGAGATTTTTGTTTGCGTGTGATGACGATCGGGTAGAGAGTTGGACTTCTGTGGCGGACACAGTAGCGAGCTTTCTTATGGCTGGGGGGCTCTGGCGGGCGGTCGAGTGAGGGTGTGATTGCACGTGAAGAGGGCAGATTTCGACCGGGGCGAGGGCAGGACATCATCAGAGAAGCCGTGTGATGATTGGCCAACACATCTTGGCGTTTGCCACGTGTCACGTTATCGTCGTGCAATCTGCTCCGGCACGCACCCAGTTTGAGGGTGGCTGAAGCCGGCGGCCGTTAAATACCGTTAAATACAGAAACTAAAAAAATTGCGTAAAATTACTCGTACTTGAAAATGTTCACGTGCGAAAAAAAAACATTAAATATGTATAGGAATTCACAGATGATTCATTTACTATTGGATGGACCAATTACATATGCATATAATCTATACTGAACCCATAGTCATGCGCACACCTATTCAGTTGATTTAACCGCCTAAAATGGCATACGCTCAATGCGACTTTTAATGACATCGTCAAGATTTGTTGATACGGTAATCAATCTGAATGTCGCACGGCAAATGTATCAACATGACGCGTGGATTCACAGTCGACTTGTCGTAGGTATACGATGGTCGGGTCTGTTAGGCCCGCGAGACAGAGTGGGCTGGGCAGCAGCATGAGCCAGAAGGCCGAATAGGCCCAATAACAAAGCCCATGCTGGGATCATTGGCAAAACGAGCCCACGGCAGTGGGCCTAACTATTCGTAAGGAGAAGAAAAAAAAAATCATGATCCGTGCTCTTTTCGGGATCACAAACACATGGAAGCCTGTAGATTCAAGTAAGTTCATACGAAATTGGTTTCACTGGGGACTACCTGTTCAGTGAGGGATTCGAATGTATGATCTCGTAAATCAGTGTATTGTATAGACACTGCATTGTCAGCTTGATCTGATCCTCGGATTTTCTTTCCGTACTATCGTTACATCATATCGAACTTCATCAACAACAATACCATGAAAGATGGAGGAGATGAACCTTCCTACTTCTTTCCTCGGCTGTCCATCTAGAGTGGAGTCTAACCATTAATTACGCGATGCATCGCACGGTTTAGGAACGTGATTCTCCATTTAAGTTACCACCATCACGTCGAGGCTTTTCTTCAGGATTATACATACTCCTCTTGAGTCCAGTGACGGATTTAATGGGTGCAAGATGCAGTCAACGCCTGCACTCAAGAAGAAATAACAAAACGGTTGTATGAATTCCCACATGCGTCAGTGAGTGTTGGTTGACTGATCATTAACTCATCGACTGAATGGCTATACGCCGGTGCACGATTGATTTGCTCAGTGTACCTGGAACGAAAGGAAGGACGTTACTACGAGTGAACTGTGAACGGATGAGACGTAAAGTTGTTGATCCATTACTCTCACACTGGGGTGGGACAAATTGGTATGTGGGCACCAATTATGGGAAACCCTTTTGCGGGAGTTGATGGTGGGCTTGAATTTTCTTTTGCCCCACTTTTTTTCCCATTCTTCGGCTTTTGCCTGATCATGCCCAATGATTCGAGTCTGCTGACCAGGAAACACACTTGAAGGACCTGAAGTGACGGAGTTGCCTTCTCTGTGGGGGCAAGGGGGGGAAAGGAAATACATAATCATCATGTGGTAGTAAAAGCAAAAGGAAAGGGCACAATCATCACAATGATGAAGGCTGTTGGGGGTAATGGAGAAACACTGACATGGTCTCTTCGGATTGAAGATGTGAACTCGATGATCTCTGCAACAAAGGGTTGCCTGTAATCATTGGATTCGGATCGAGTCAGATCGGTGATCTATGTTAATTAATCTTGACTTATCCGGCGACCGATTATTTTCTTTCTTGAAAAAATAATAGAACTAACTATGCCGATGCCGATGGAATTGCATTTTGATGAACTAATCTATACTTATGGTTATAAATAAGGTAGGTTGTCAAACTATGTCTCTTTAGGTTTAATGGACTCTTTTTTTTCCGCATGCATCATTCCATATTAACATATTCAATAAATCTTAATTAATTTAATTTCAAATTAGATTTCCATAACCGATGTCACCTCCATTGGAGCTGAACAAAGGCAAAGGCAGAATGTCCTTTTCTAAAAACCAGTCGGCCTGATTGCATGAGCGATAAATGGGCCACACATTCTAATTAGTAATTTCTTCTCAATAAAATGAAATTACATGATGGATAAGAATTTACGGCTAAGTAAAAAATGAAAATCTTGATAATATAAGTTTAATAATAAAAAAAGAGATCTGGTTCTTATCTGTCTCAATTCTTCTAATTATTAATTAACTGGGCACAAATGACTGAGCCAAACTAATATCTAATGAGTCTCTTTCTTTCCTTTTCTTTTCTTTTTTATTCGATCTTAGGGGGTTTGAGACGAGACTTTGAAGGTGAAAATATATCAAATAAAGAGAATAGGACGCCAAGGTTGACATCAAAGTATAATTGGTTCGTCCGCTCGTATCTTAAATGTGTTGCAAAAGGATACTCTTAGTAGCCAAAAATTCTACACGGGTCCGTCGCTATCTTCAAGGAATACACGTGTCATATGCCCATTAATCGAGCCTGATTAACATCCAAAAGTCGGTTCGGTTCTGTCCTGAAGATATTGACTTTTACTCAAGTCTTGAACCTCTGCGTAGTAGGTAGTAGAGCTCTTGCATGTGAACTCAGTTTCGGATGAGTTACTGTCCCGTGATTGAGTTGAATCTGGGCAGGATTTAATGCTCCATTAATTTAGAGTGTATTTTATTAATTACGCGTGCTTTCACTTTGAAATAAAGAGGGACGACTCGAAATACTAAAAAAAAAAGGGGGGGTGGCTTAGCAGCAGCATACTTTGCAGTCTAAAAGATGAACTACGAACACAAATACTGGATCTGCGGGATCCCAAGTTCGTAATTGTGTTCTCGCGAGTAATTAATCTCCACGCAATAAGTTGAAGCTCCACATGCATAGAAGCACCTCCTCACGAGCGATCCATGAGTGCTGAATTTAGATACGGTATCTCGGGGTTGATTGTGTGAGAGCGGACCATTAATCACTCCCAGTGAAAATGACCAAACCAAAGACACATGACACGCCAAGATTACGTGTATATGCACATAGAAAACTCTCCGAAAATATTCTCACTTCTGTATTATTAATTTTTTTTCCCCAGGTCTCCAATTCTTTAAGCTTCGTGCTATAGACGATGAACTTGACAAAAAGCCCTGAAAAGGGCGACTTCTCTCTGTACGTACATTTTGTGTGCATCGACAGAAGAGAGGACACGAAAACGAGAAAACAGATTCTTTTTTTATTATTCCACCTTTCAAGAAAAAGGAGTTACAAGGGAGAACTGTTTTTCCCGTCTCCACAGCAGCTGCTAGAACACGCCTGTGTGTTTGGTCGGGAAGTGGAGAACAGAGCAAATGCGTAAGAATTTTTAAGGTGGGGACATGGCCCCTATAAATGGCAATGGGAGGGATTCGAGGAAAGGAAAAGAGTAAAGTTCAGAATCCTTTTTTTTTTTCCCTGCAGACAGAGAGAAGGAGATGGGCAGCACATGATAGTCTGCAAATTGTAAAAACCCTAAAAAGAAATCAAAACACTGCTCCTCCATGGCTCCTTTTTCATCAGTGATCGTATATTATTATGCGTATATATGTGAAATGATAGCGCGTTAGGGTTCTTGCCGGGCATATGGTGTTGCACACTTTCTCCACCGATTCAGATCACCTCGTGACCAGTGAATTATGTGGTTTGAGTGCGGATGGCTCGCATTTAACATATCAGGAAAGATGGATTGGTCGAGGTGTTCTGGCCAAATTTCGAATAGTTTAATTTAAATCATCAAGAGTTGCACCTAACTCTCTTTCTTATTTCTTACATATATATGTGTATATATTTATAAGTAAGCAAAACCTAAGAGGTACAAAATGTATATATAAGCTATTTGTGGTGTGGATCGTGAAGGGGAGAGAGAAGGGTTAGAGTAGAATCTAACCGTGAGAAGCATGGAGACAAAGGAAGGGATTATCAAATACTGACAGAGTCCAAACACACTCGAAGAAAAGAAAGACAACCGTATATATGCATATACACACGTATGTGATATATTATATATACATATACATATATCATGTGTACGTATCTGTATATATCATCTGACACACCCAGACACAGGTAGAGAGAGAGAGAGAGAGGGAGAGGGAGAGAGAAGTCAGAGATTCTCACACTTGTTGCTTCCAAATCTCTACACGATAAAATAAAAACCCTAAACAAAGGAGAAAGAAACCCTAATTTTTAGTATTGTATTTCCCTTTTTTAGGGTTTTTTTTCTGAAAAAGGTACCATATACACTCTTCCCTTTCGATGCATATTAGAAAGAAAAAGGGAAACCTCTGCAGCCTTTTCAAAGACATGGAAGTACCTTAACCCAAGCTGTTCTCTATCTCCCACCCACCTTTTTGACTGCCTCAATTCTCCCCTCTCTTTCTGATATAATGCAGATTTAATATGCTTTGCGAGATTTCCATTTGATTTTGTCGCGCAATTTGCTTCCACACCGCACAAACATGTGCATGTGCGTGTGCGTGTGTATGTGCAATTGTGAATGTACTCATTAATTTGATATTCGTATCGGTTAATGCCTAAATTATCACTCCACACATGCAATATCTTTATTAATTCGATACCGTACTTTTAAGTCGAGAATGATGTATTTCAATCTTTTTTTTACTTAAATTCTAGTCAAAGGTATAATAAAGATTTTAACTATAAATTCACGTGGTGTTACAACTGTATCCTACATTCATCCTTTTTGCTTCGTACTAAAATATCGGGTCTTGCTCAAAAAATTTCTTTGTCGATAGCATCAGTCCGAACCCATGTGATCGGAAATCCGTCGAGAATATTAATTTTCTGACTTACGAATGAACCTGCACGCATGTTGTGATCGATAAGCACATTAAGATATCCCAATGTACCGATCCTTGTTCCAGTCTTCTCTCTCCAACTCAGATGCAACCTGTATTTCCCTGTCATCAGACAGACCGGAGAGAGGTTAATATTCTCTTGCTGCTTCCTATGGCCATCACACACATGAGTTGTTCTCACGCAGTTCAACATTTTGTGGGCTGTTTTTATGCGCTTGACAAGTACGTGAAGAGGCTGTTCTCTAATTCCTCACGATTCCCAAGATACCTCTCGGATGGGAGTAGGTCAATCGGTGTGTGAAAAATATTGTAAATCGAGATGTAACGGACCATATGACACATAGGATCAAGGCTAAATACCTTGAAACCAAAAGTTATAGACCTCACATGAAGTCTTTATAAAAAGGTTTTTGATTTGCTTAATATTTTATCTGTGGTCATGGTAATTATCGTTTTAGCGTTTAAAATATTGCCCTAATTGCTTCCACCGCACCTTCCACTAGCCCTAAACTTGTTGGTCGGTCAGGTCGTCCGTACTTTGGGAGGTGGTGGGCTCCTGCTTTTTTTGAAAGGAAAAAAAGTGGGATTCAACTTTAAACAAGGTCTCGACATATTAAACTAATCATCAAGTTACATTAAGATCAAGATCGAGGCATTGCTTTGGTCTAATACTCGTAAGTCTCTATATAATGATATTAAGAGATTGCATATTGATGAATTTTTATCGTTATAATGCTCACTCCACTTCCTTATTTCTTCATTTTCTCATATCCCCTTCACGTTGCGTGCATTTTTCATAATTGGAAATATATTTAGAATCGAAAGGGATCTCGCTCTATTTGATAGAAAGCGAAAGAAAAAATAATAATTAATCATTCTCATGATTCCGCATGCCTGTTTCTTAAGGGCACAGTGATGGCTACTGGACAAAATGTTAACTGCCCTACTAATTAGAATAAACAACCGATTAATGATAGGAATTTAGCTCCTTCTACATATCTCATATCAAAACTAATTAAAGATCAACGTGGACTGACAGGTCGATAGTTGTCAAAACAGCTCGGGTGAGCCGTCAAAATTAAGATGATAAAAACGGTAAGTGTATAGTTACAAGTTATTGAGAGTTGAGGCCGTGCTCTTCCCAATTCTTATTGCACTAGTCGAACCGATCCTACAGTCATGACCAATCTCGGTTGAAATGCCTCTAGGCTCTAGTTAGACAGATTTCATGATCCAAGGTGCAGTTGTTGAATCAATCAGATTGTGGATGAACTTATCTTACTACTGATCAATTCTATAAGCATGATGTCAAATTGAGGCAAGCAGTGGGTCGCAAGTTTTTTCCACCCTTTTCCCATACGATCATCACAGTTATTTTTTTTAAAAAATATTATGTTAAGTATGAATTACGATATGGGGGGCCTACACGAGCCAGCAAAATTATCATATTCGAGGCTGCAAATACACACACATATATATACATATATAGGCAGGGCTTTATTGGGAGCACCTGCATTAATGGCAACAGGATATGTATTTTCGACATGAATATATATATATATATATATGACAGTATATGGTCCACCGTGCATGGTCCCATAGGTCCCCGATAAGATCTCGCCAGGTAACCCCCAGATGTTCTAAGAAAGAAAAAAAAAGGCTTTATTTTTCTCAAATTTAAATTTATAACTTTATTTTTCTTTAAAAAATAAAATTTAATACAGTAACATTGTTCTCAATTTAATAATTAAGAAATTATAAATTCGATTCCTATTGTGTGACTTCCTGCACCTATTTAGTTCCCCATTCTCCCTTGACGTTCTAAATTCATTGACCTCTCATGTTATTGAAAGGAAAATATGTGACGATTTTTTAAATATTTTAATTGCCATATTACCGCATGGAAATTATTATTTTTCTCTCTTTAAAACAATAATTTTTTTAAAGTGACGTTCACGAGTCACTACCAAGCTTTGCTTGTGGAAGTGTGACGACCGTCAATTCTCCTCTCGGGGATGATTATCTTTTCCTCATTTTATTTAGTACCTCTCCTCCGCAGAAAACTAAGTAATATGCTGCAAGAGTGGTACCGCAGATGCGCTCATTTTGTTTCCCCTTTAATTATCTAATTAGGTATGTGCATCTTAGCACGCGAGAAAAGTCAAACTCAAATCGTACGTATAATCTTTGGTCACATATTCAAGAACAATATTACCGTACTCAACCCATTTTCTATGAAAATTCCGAATGGCACGTTCTAAAGGTTTGTATAAGTTTTGCTCATAAAAAATGAAAAGATAAATAAATTTATACAGGGAATGGTATAAGTTTTGGTGCAAGTGAATTCTAAAGATTCTAAAATGGCGTATTCAATTATATATTTTTAGTTCCATTATATCATTAAATCATATCGGTAATCGGCATGATAATTTCTACGCTGACGTGTTGTGTTGACGTGACGTAGTGAAAATATGAAGACACGGTAAAATTTATTGCCGTGATACGATGACATGGCACCGAGTTCCTAATGCGTCCATCATTTAAGCATTAATTGATGGCGGTTTACACATATCATCAAAGATTTAACTATATATAGTTGACGGTTTGGGTTTAATCATGTGACTAACTTGAACAGTCAGAACTAAAATAGAATGTTTTGAAATATTATGATTCACTCGTAAAAACAAGACGTACTTATCGAATTTTCGGTATAATTTTTTCAAAATAAAAGTATCAAATGCGGTGGTTCGGGACGGTGTCTTAATTACGTGGTTTGTGTCATCGTATTAGCCACAACTCGTAAACTCGGAAGACTACATAAGGCTAAGTGTACGTACGAAGAGAAAGGTCACGAGGACCATGTCTTCGGATTTCCATGGTCGCGTTCATCGAGCTCTGTCCAGTAGGGAAAAAACTTACTTTGCAAATGAACTGATACATTTCAGTTGTCATAGGACCGACCCTTAAGTATCCATTAGCTTTTCCATACCGTTTGCTGCAATTTCACTCGTATTATTTATCGGCTCCTAACTAGAACTTAACAGCTTAAAGTTAATAATGGGAGAATTAGGGTAGAGATCTCATAAATTTGTCCCCCTTTTTTTTACTTGAATCATATACATTTTAAATCACAATTTCAATTCTATCTATTTAATTTTATAATATACTTAAATTCTAATTTTAACGGTTTATTGACGTGATATTTAATAACACTATACATGACATGATGACAGAATTTTTTTTATGTCATCACATTATATCAGCTGAATTTTACCTTGTTAATATGTCATGTTATATATCATTATACCATGTCAGTGCATTATTAGAATCGTGATATATATATATGTATATTGCTGAAAGGGTAATTTTAAAACTTATAAGATTGAATTGTAAAAAAAAGACAAATATATATAATTTTTATTGTAACTATCTCATTAATAAACTCATCTTAAATGTTGTTACTTGAAATAACCCAACCTAGAGTTCTGGCAATACATACATCTGCTCTTAGTCGTGGGTATTATCCTTTAATTAAGACTAAGAGATCCTACGATTCGACTATTAACGGTATAATTCTTCATGCTCACTTATTTTCTATTTTCTCCCACCTCCCCATATCTCAAAAACTGAAAATTCTCTACTGCAATCATGCAACGGACCTTTTGTAAAGTGGACCGCAATAATTGTCGTGCATGTAGATATCTAAGTTACACTGTTGGAATCATAATTAAAAGTTGACAGAGGCAAAATTATGCCCATTTGACTGTAATTTCTCTTTGGATATGGTTGGTGGGTTGATGCCCTTTCTTCTCAACCTTTTGCCTCAACTTTTTTGACTTTCGGGCTGATGAAATCTTCAAAAATCAAGGGGAGGAAAAACAATGGCTACTCTCTTCCTAAAAGATCCAATTTCTTTCCTTCAATTAATGCTTTGATCTTACCGGTAATTATTGCACTTCATAAGGTCTCATCGCTCGGTCGCTTTTAGTTTTATCCTCAGAGGCAGAGGTCATTATTCGGTCGAGTCGAGTCATGGCGCGTGCGTTGCTCGATATCATTACGTTGTTAATCTCGACTGTTTACGCCGTGAAAGGGGGTCAGTTCTAATCTGTAATCATCGGCAGTTTAAGGGTAACCCGAAAACTTCCCCTTTCGGTGTAGGTGTATCTACGGTTACACCCTCGACGCTCTTGAAGGTATCTCGATCAATTAGCCGTAAGGATGGTTAGCAGATACCTTGGGTGTCGCATTGTCGATGGTGGTGGCTTTTGTTGGAATTCTTGCGGAGTAGAAAAGACGAAGGAATAGTGAAAAAAAAGTTGACGATAAGCTTTTAATGAACAAATACAGTCAATCTAAGTGGAATCTCCCACGTGAATTGTCTTTTAATTGTCACATTTGTCCGACTGAAGTCAGCAACGACAGGTGTGTTGGTACCTCACAAGTACAATAATTTCCCTCTAGTTATCTCCCAAATACGATTTTGAGCTTGCAACCACGACATACCTGGCACACTAAAAAAATTAATTGACCGTGCGATTATAGCATTGTCCACCCATAGTAAATTACCTCAACAGTTTGAACCAAGTATGAAATTAATGCGTCTCGAGTTTAAGAATGGTCAGTGTCAGCACAAGCCTCCCACAGCCTGTACGTGGCCAAATCTCTCCACTTCCTCGAGAAATGACAGTATGAGGGTGGATAATGTATCGAGAATGTAAATTTTAAAAATTTATTCTTTAAATCAGTAAGTTTAATAAAAATTATATTTAACTTTTATATTTAAATTTGGATATTAATTTCACATCTGAATGAACCTAAATCTATCGATCACAAACCTTTTAGAGTTGATCCTTCAATTAGGCATGTATGTGCACAGCCATTGCTGTATCCACACTAGTCTGCTAATAGAAATTAGTAAAAAAATGATCACGAATGATCACCGTGCCATTGCATATTTTCCTAGTTTTTCTCGGCGTGTTTCTTTTTCCTTTCTCGTCAGCCGCACTATAAAAGCTGGGAATTGATTGTTTTATGTTTATATGCATTCCACGTCCCACAATTTATGGATGCATATCCTTCCTCTTTTAATTAAAAATATTACTTTAATAAATCAAATCACTCAAAGCAAATCTTTGATCAGCCTTTCATAATGTGAAGAAATATTTTAAATATTAAAAACTTTTTCATTTTTTGAGGTATCCTCATAAATATATGGTTGAGATTGTGTGTGTAATTAGTTCTTAATTCAGATAATATTATTGATCATATTTCCAAAAATTTACTCAAATATTTGATCGCATAATATCTTTATCTAATAAAACATGGGACTATTATTTGCTCTATTCGTATTAGCGAAATTCTAAAATTTAATTTAAAATTTAACATATTTAAATTTTATTATAATGAATTGCCTATATTTTATGAGACCCCTTGAGCTTCACACCAAGTTGGTAGTGTGCTCAATTCAATTATCCAATTAAATCATTTAATAAGATGAGCCAATTAACTCTTAATCATTTAAATCCACAAAGTCAAAATTGACGTCTAGTAATGTATTATAATTATTCGGATAGTGAAGATTAATAAAAAGAATACCCTTTGGTGATTAGTTCCCATATAATTAAATCTTTCAGTTATAAATGTTTCAAATAAATTAAGGTATAAATAAAATATCAAATCAAAATACTTATTTATATGTATTATTGTTCTCAACTATCATACTCAATTATAAAAAATACTGAAAACTCATTTCTAGTTTTTATTATACTCATTTCCCAAGTCAATACTAAATCGAATGCATAAAGTGTTCTCTCATCTCATGAGGAATAACTGATTCATTATTGATTACTCATCACCTTCTATAAGTCTCATTGTCTCTAGAATACCTTACATGTCTTTATAAAAGTCACATTAAGGAGTAGACAAAATCTCAATTTAATAATTACAAGGTGTATGGTAATCTCTAGTATAATGATTACTTACACCTATTATTACATGAGGAATTACCTACTAACATTTATACAAATACCCATTTAGCTTTCTTCAAGTGAGTTAATTTAGTGAACTTGTTTTGTAATGAGCACCTATACTTTTATATTGATAACTCTTTACATGTAACTGTGATATTAATTATACTCTACTATAAAGTATATAATAAGTGTACTAATTTTGTCGGATTACTGATTCCTAACTCAGTAATCTTAAAACTAGGAACAATATTAAATTGGGATTTATGATGTCTCAGGCCCACTGACATGATTTCATTATAATCCTAAAATCATTTTTCTAATTTACGAGTTTTATTATAATAAAGAAAATACGCAATATATGATAAATAAAATTTCTAAATTATATTTCATAAATATGAAATAACTCTAATTATATTATATACGGTTAAAAATATGGTACTAATACTAACACAATGTTCTCATACTAGGTTCTACGGATCTCTCAAGCTTCTAACTGTGGAGTCAGGGTAAATGACAAACGGAGAAATTGAATAGACAATGGGGAGAGAGAGAGAGAGAGATGTGTATGGACGGCCATCTGACGACCCTTTTTGTTTTCATGTGTTAAGAAGCCCTGAAAATCCAGCGGGGAGGGGCGGACTTGTTTTGGACAAATTACATATACAGCTTAAAAGATTCTCATGAAGACATTGACCATTCGAAGAAAATAACGTTAGGCAGCAACGGAGGGTTTTCCCCCCATGAAGGCCTTGTTTGCAGATATATAACGCTTCATTGAATCTGTTGTATGATCGATCTGGTGCATATGTATGTGTATATATATATATATATTACACACACATATATATAGAAACCCTAGCTGTATGCATAAGCATGGGATTATGTTGGAGAGAGGGATGACCCCAAACTAAGAATACCAACGGTGTGGGGGAAAGAATAAGAGCCATAAATATACACCAGAGATGAAGACACTGCTCCAATGTGACAATTTTTTTTTTATTGAAGTAGAAAAATATGCCAATTAAAATCGCTCGATATCTTTTAGTAAGGGTTCAGATTTGTTTCTTTTACATGGTAAAAATCGATCGTCAAAAAGTTTTACTACCTAATGGGCAGAACTAATTCAAACACAGATTTACTGGAGGCTGTTAAATTTCTAAATTAAAAAAAAAAAGTGATCCATGTTTATAAGGATTATGTAAGTCGCTCTCGTAGGAAACTAGAATCCCATATGGTTTTCAGAAGATGTGCGCACCTCAATTTCTTTCGGTGTCGATTCGTGGGACAAGTAATTCTTCATACGAAAAACATTGTTCATTATAAGAAAATTGGTTTATTTCAAGCAATTCCTTTTAATGCATTGGCGTCTTTATGGAAATTTCTTTTTCTTGATATATTTTGACCTTCTATTAGAATTAAATTCGTGAATTTTTTTCTTCAATTATAATGGGGAACAGTGAATTTAGAAGATGCTGCTGAGGAAAGTAAAAATTGAAGGGGGCACAGCAAGTTGCATCAACCAAAATTAAACATAAGGACATCTCGATCATGATAATCGAATGGCATAAGAAGTTTCAGATACCCATTCTCAAGCTAGCATTGCACATATTCTGGTTTTTTTTAAAAAAATGTGATTTTCCTTTTTTTTCCCTTTAATTTCTCTATGCATAAACTATGTTGATTTTTAACAGGGATGATAGCTGGCATTAGAACGATAGATAGATAGATACAAGAGTATTAGGAAGAGGCATTGTGGTTCAGGTGGCAAAGTGCATCTATCTTGTACTTACATACCGACACGTAAATTAATTTGGAGCCAATTTGAGAAATCTCTCGACATTAATTAAGCAAGAACAAACAAACGAACACACAATTAAAATACATTGTCCTCCTCCTCTTCTTTTTTTCCTCCAAATAATATTTGTAAATATGATGGGACTTGATTTGTTGATATATTTAAAAAGATCAATCTAGTAAAAACAATTCTCATCGTTAGGTACAATTTTCTTCATTTATAATGATTTATAATTGAATTCATATCTAAAATTTCACTAAAAAAATTGCATCAAAACAGCTTAGCCAATCTGTATTTCTAAATGCACGTACTCTTGGCAAGTGTGAGACATGAAAATCTTCTCGATATCCATAGAAGAAGATGGAAGACCAAGTCTCGATGGTAAGGAAAGTGATGTGATGATGATGGAAATTTTAATTTAAGATGCCCCATTTAATTCGAGTTTTGAAAAATTAAATTTATTGATTTGTTTTTATGAGTGGTGATAAGTATGAAAATATAATCAATTAAAA
The DNA here is from genome assembly GCA_900174645.1 of Sonneratia alba. Classification (NCBI taxonomy): domain Eukaryota; kingdom Viridiplantae; phylum Streptophyta; class Magnoliopsida; order Myrtales; family Lythraceae; genus Sonneratia; species Sonneratia alba. Next base: position 3,529,240 of record FWPY01000030.1, read on the forward strand.
GGAGGAAAAAAATATAAGAGGTGGGAGGAATAATAATTGTGGGTTGTATATATATATATATATATACATATGCACACACCTTCCCTTTTATCTGGTATTTATTTTATTTTATTTATTCGTTTGGCTTTTTATTTTAGTTTTTTTATTAAAAGCATAAATCAATTAAAAGAGTTCAGATAAGAAAATAAATCGATTAAAAGAAATTAAAACTAGGGGGTGGGATGTGGTAGTAGGAGGGAGAGAATTGGGAAGGTGAGGGGAATCTAACGTGTTTCCAAGCACTTTCAGACAAAGTGAGGTTCAGAGAGAAGAAAAGCAAACCTCTTTTGCTTTACGACCCAAAGGAAAAGGACATCTCAAATACCATAAGTTAAAGCTTTGCACCCCTTAGCCAACCCAACCCCCACCATAACAAAAAAAAAAAAAAGAAAAAAAAAAGCTTCATCTCCCTCTTTCATCCCTCCACCACCCCACACCCCCACCCCACATGGACTCTATATTTAGAGGCAAGCCTGTGGTGGATGCAACAATTGAAGCCCTTCACTCCACCTTCTTCTTCTTCATCCTCTTCACTCTCCCCCTTTCCCTCACTCTGAAAGAGCTCCTTCAAAAACCCTAGCTTAATGGCTTGCTGGCATGAGGGTCTTGGTCCCTGCCCTCTTCTTCATCTTAGCTAGCTGGCCATGCTTAATTCAGAAGGGTTTCTGCGGTAGAACCCAGTTCTTGATTTCAACCCCTAGCTAACCCTTAATTGCCTTACCTCTTTCTCCATCTCTTGGCCGCTCAAAAGTCCGAACCCTAATCTGGGGTTTCCCTTTTCCTCCTTCCACAAGCTGTAATTGAGCACCCATCTCCTGCGGCTTCTCGTGCACCTAAGCTTTTGCCCAGGCCACATATGCCTTTCATCCCTGAACTTTTTAACTTACGGCTTTGCTAGTGTGTAATATAGACAATTGCACTGCTCGGGCATCTGTATGTGCCTGGCTCCCTGTATGCCATTTGCAGAGCACGTCGGAGAGTCGACGGCCTCCGTGGATGGCGTATGAGGAGCCATGCATATAGCTCACATGTTCTTTCGATGAAGTGCTGTCTAACTTAACTTTAGGCGTCTCTTGCTGTTGATTAAATTAATCAATTAGCGCTATTTAAAGATTATTTCTTCTCTAAAACCATCTGTATGTTACTGCATCCATACAATCGCTGTGGAGCAGCTGATGCGATGGCAAGTTCAACTCCAAGTCTGACGAGGGCCTTTTTTACAGAATCTGGAAAAAGGGAGGAGCAATTTGAAGGTATTCTTCTTCTCATTTCTGTTAATTATATTGTCTTATTCTTTCATTTAGAACAATTCATAAAGGGGGGTTTTTGTTTTCACTATCTATCTAGCCTGGCTACGATTATTGAACGTATGGGAAAGGTTTTCTTCTTCTTTTTTTTGTATATTGTGGTAAATGGTTAGCATTCTAATTTGATTAATTGTGCCTCATTTTATGTCCAATTGATAGTAATTAACATGAATGTCATTCATGTAGAGCCCTAGTTATGAGAGAGAGAGATATGACTGCATCCGAGTCGAGTCATTGTACACCGTCAGATACAATGAAGTACATAACGAAGCTGTCTCAATCCCACTGTAAAAGTCGAGATTGATCGTAGAACTTTGCATTCTAGATTAAGAGTGGTATAATTTTATGCCAATACTTCTCCCTCCTAAAGGTTGTCGATTTGAATTTGTCTTGCGGTGCCATTGATCCTATTATTGATTAAGACGTTTGGTTATTATCAGAAATCAGAATGTGCTCAGAACCGAATTTTTCCTTTTCTTTTTTCAGGATTGTTGTTAAGGCTGTTACATTAACTTTTTCTTTTATACTGACGACGTGGAAGTTACAAATTGACCCTTGTTCTTTTCAAAATTTGTGCATTTAATCCTTCTCTTTTCCCGGATCAATCTCCTCAAAAGACCCGTTTCTCAGTCACGCCTGTCTCTCTCACTCCCATGGACAATCTTTCATGGCTGCCTGTCATGTTTTATGTGCAACGTTCAATGTCTTCCAAGGAAACTTCTCATGCCTTGCAACTCGATGCCCACGAATAAATCCAAATGATGGCTAACAAACTACATTGACCGATGTAGGGTTTTGAAAATATTGCAATCCTATACATCTTAAACCGATCCGAGTGTTACTAATGTTTAAAGCTGATTCAAATCATACTGCCGAGGTATATATATAGATATACAAGCCCTGCGCGTATTCGTGCTTGACAACAACAACCTTTCACGAATATATTCACGAATAACTTAACATTCAAATTAAAAACACCTTCAAAGAGAGGGTTTATTGCGATAAATCTCGTCCTTTGACCATGAACCAAGAGTGGTTTCGCTCTCGTAATTGACAATTCCTATATTTCATGCTCTCCCGTTCTCCTTATTTTGGACTATTCAGGCATGTGCCTTTCCATGTATGTTCAAATTACTTTCCAAGGACAGCTCTCATACCTTCCAGCACCATGCGCTTGAGTAAATTCGTATGGCAGCCAACAACTAATTAATCAATAGAAGGATTAGAAAAACCTTTGAGGAAAGAGGATTCAATGAAAGTGGCGCTCGCCTTCCAGTCGAGAAGATGAAGGATTCCATTTACGTCTTGCGGGAAATCTGGTTTCAGTTCATAAGGAGAAGAAGCTGGGAGTTGAGGTACAAGTGCATTATTTATTTTCTTGGCTAATTAGCTTATTCAAAGTGGAAATATCTAGCTGGATTCATTATTTTGACCACAACTAATTCGCCCAGTCAATATTGCAGCTTTACATTAATTAGGACTGAAAATTTGTCAGTTAGGAGATACGATACATGCCTATGCATCTGTGAATGAATGAATAGAAATTGTAGCTGCTTGGCACCTGCCCATTCATGTAATTAGGTGATATCAAAACAATAAATGAATATGTCAATGTCCAATTCACCGAATGATTTTCGATACATCTTATAAGTCATTGTGCTCCATACATATGTATGTATGTACGTATATCCACTATCAGGGTCGGCAAGCATACACATGAAAACATTAAGTTCTCCGATCATGCCCAACATCAAGTCAGCAATCGCAGTTCATTGGGTCCGAGTCGTTAAGTGAAGGTGAGTTTGATATATATATATATATATATATATATGTTAGTTGATGTGTCTATGTGTGGCATAATTATCTTAAATAGTTCGATTTATAACTATTTTAAGTGTAGTTTTTGCTATTGCTTGTGTAAAGGAAAGATCATTAATGGTGCTTCAGAAGCTGGCTCGTCCATTAGACACAGTAATTTCATCCTCAAGGATGCGAAGAACGCCAAGACAGTCGACATATTAAATTGCACGAGGACCATATGGTAGCACGGGCTCGGGCGTCAAGTTTTTCAGGCCCCTGATGGTACCCGACACATTAAAGTCAAGATTTTCACATTGAAGGAAAGAATTAACCTCTCAACAAGCGTTAGAACTGGAGACCCATCAATGGGAAGATCTTATCAAAGCTACCTGATTCAATAAATTTTCTTCTCAAATAAGTCTCAAACTCAATTATCATAAATGTAAAAAAATTAATTATGTTTAGCAAAACATATAGTGGTTAAGATCTATTATACTAGTTGGAGACATCCATAAAAGAGGATGTAATTAGATACTCAATGTAACCCGTTAATTAATTAGCCGAAAATTTATCATTGAATTCTGCATGTGTCATGAATTCGGGATTTATAGCATCAATAGACATGGAAAAAATAAATTCTTTTTTATAATAAAAAAGAAATTTTATATAATCTTTTAAAAAATTAAAAAAATATAAATCTAAAATATTTTATATTATATTTTAATTTGAGCCCGTGCAAAAGAAAAAAAAATGTTGGCAGGGCTTATTGATGGAGAAAGTGACGGATTTGATGGCTAAAGAAAAGGAAGAATTGGATTCTTTGGTCAAAGTGGTGCTGGGAAATTAAGATTATCGTTGAGCCTAATTAAGTTAATTATTATCTTAAATAAATTGTTCACAATTAACATACGTAGAGATCCAACTGTACATAATGTTGATCGGATCATTCAATGACTACCGAACCATGTATCTTCATGTACTTTATACAAGTGAGACATCTATGTAATAGTGATAGGGTCGAAATCCATGGACAGGTTATTTGTTGAGCACTTCCTTGCAATCACCGTTCCCATCATGGAGATCGGAAGGGCATCTCAATATCCTTCTCCGATACTTAAGTAAAAAACGAATCATATATATCGAATATCGTAAAATAGAATCAGTCCTCAATGTTAATTAATATCTTTTATATATATATATATATATATATATGAACGGAGAACGAGATGAAGATTATAATGGATGAATCCCACTTTTATGCGGTGAATGAATGCGCGATTACATTAGATTAATAGCTAATTAATGACCTTCAATTAAGACTCAATAGTTACGGTATATTGGATTAATTTTATTACCTTCAACGATTAATAAGCGCGCCCTATCAAGTAGCATATAGGCATACCTACCTACCTACCATTGGGAATCTCCATCATTCCTCTTCCACATCTGATCGGCCCATCGGGAACATGCATCATGCGGTCAAAGTTAGGTCATAGGGGGCGTGCGTGGCCAAAAAACCACAATGGCAAAAATAATAATAATAATAATAAATCTTGGCGAGCGACAGGGAGAAGAATCTGGTATCTCTCTCTAGGGTTTAAGTAAAAAAAAGAATAAGAAAAGGATAGGGGGACTTGGGAGATGGGTTAGCCAGCCGGGGGCAAGACCCCCGCTCCCCTCCTGACAGGCTATGGCTGTTTCAGGTTGCGCCTCGCATTGCTAATCAAACCTCGGAAAATCATCCCATCTCTTAAAAGAGGATGGATTCCTCGTATCGTATCCGCTGCCGAGTCGGTTGCTCGCTCGTACCCTCGGCACCGTCGAATCAACTCTGCGCCAAGCGGCCGGGGTTTTCACATTGCAAGGATCTGGACTGAATGAGTTACGGACGCAGAGAAACAATCCGTCCCTTGAATGAACGGGAAAGTTCCCACCCTGCGCCTTGGAGGATGGAGTACTTAAGGTCACCCCGGCGTATTTTCCGAGGATTCAAACTTTGTGCTCTCATCCCCATGCGGGTTGAGGGCCGATCTATGCTCCACTCCACAGAGCTGTGGTGTGAGGCCCAACATCGATGGGTCCAAAATTTTTAAATCCAACAATGGTATGGAATAGGCTCGGTGATTTACTTCAGCTCGCCCAACATCTTTGAGCGCGCCACCCACACCCCAACTTTTTTTTTTCTTTCAATTTTCTTAACGTCGGGTTTTATTCTCCTAAGCCCATAAGTATCTTGCAAGTTCATAAATTTTGGTAAACTCACGTGTAAGCACATATACAAGCGATCTCACCAAGGTTATGTGCAATGCAATGCTTAGTCGATTTTAAAAGGCAACTGACCGTAGCTTATTGGGTTGTTTGAGTGACAGATTCAAATTGGTCAATCATTCTGCATTGGGATTCTTTGTTTGTTTGTTTGTTTGTTTTTTTTTAACGAAGTCTTACCGACATGGGCCAGCTCAGCACGGCCCAATAAGATATCGGCCCAAAGAATGATCACCCACAGCACGGCCCAAATACTTATCAGGGCTCCGGACCGGCCCACTAAAAACTTTTGTTGTGAAATTTGTTTTAAAAAATACTTTTGAATAATTATTGGAAACTAAATTCAAGTTAATTGGCTTTTTTTTTTACCCTTTTAAGTTCCATCAGTATAGCCAAAATATATTAGATATAGTTTAAGAGTGTTAATTTTGCTTTAATATAAATAGTTTTTAAAAATTAAAAATTAAAAATAATATTTCTTACCACACGAGCTGACCAGAAAATTTGTCAGCTCTAAACATAAGATCTAAAAAGCTTATAATTGCCTTCTATTTCAAGCAAAGGGATGAAATGAAAATCGCAATTGATGAAAATTAAATTTAGATTAATTAGAATCTATTAAAATTTTTAAACACTTTAAAGAAAAATGCAACCACCCTTAATCTCATCTCCAGTGTAATTTGGGGAACAGTGGCTACGTGAATGAGTGAAATGCTACACGTTTGGTGAGTTAATTGCAGTAAATAGAAAGGTCAAGGACTAGATTTCAAACACGGATTGTAGGGAAGAGGGCGGCCGAGGACCGAGGTACATGGTACGGCAGCTCATCATCAGATCAGATCCAGAGTCCTGCGGTATCTCGTCTAAAGGAGGCGGCGGGAGCGGTCGGGGAGAGGAATCTGGACTTCCCATCCCCGTGAGGTGGGCCCCACCTGATTTCTACTTCCTGTGGGGCTCCTCGCCACCCACTTCGAATCCTCTCCCTGTCCTTACGTTTTTGTCCTTCTCTCCTCCTCTGCCTCTGCATCTCTCGCGGGGGTTCTGACCCTCAACGGTCCACAAAGGTACTCTTCCTCCTCTTCCTACAACCACTGGGCACGAAGTTCAGAGATCTGTTTTTGTTGTTTGCTTCCTTGGAATCCAAAAAAGTAGGTGGCTTTTCATTGGTTATAATCGAGATGGCAGCTTAGTGCGTCGAGGTTCGGTCTTTCTGCGGCGTTTGAGGCTTGTCCTCTCCATCTCCGTGTTCGGGGTTCGTATATCAACATTGCCCGAGTTGCTACGCTGATCCTACGATTGGGATCTTGACGTTGTGGCTTCCGGGTCCGTCTATTTAGCTGCCATAGAATGATAATAAACCATTAGTCGTAGAATTGTATTGTATTTATGTGTTGGGAAGACGGGTTGAATTCGCTTGGCTTCTTTCATGGCGATAGAAAGAAATAGCTCAATCAAGGAAATAGTGAATGCCAACAGATATCTATAAATACCCGTTTCAGTTGCTTGCTTGGTTGCTCCAATGCTTCTTATTCCCTGTATGCAACACGAGAAAGAGGTGCACTTGCTTATGTAATACGTGGCCGTGGATGATTGGTTGGATACATCTTATCATTACCTTTTCTTGTGGGAGAATGCATTGAAATTTTGAACAGCGATTGGACAACAAAAGGAGTGTAGAATTTTTGGTGATTATTATACTGTGTAGCTGTTTCTGCAGGTTTCTTCTCCTACCTCCTCATTATATTGGAGAGCCTTAGCAAGTGATTGACCATGTTAAGAGTCTTTAGCAGTTTCTGTTGTATCATGTTTGCAGAATTTGGTTAGAGGATTCTATGTCCCCTGCCTGCATCCATATAGCTGGGAATTTGTGTTTCAATCATAATTATGCTGTTGGTCATATAGGTCTGACTTGTATTATGTCATTAATCATATTGTTTAGTCATTTTATTTTGAATATTTTCTTTCTTAGACTTGTTTTTGGCTGGTCTGCTGATCCAAATCGCATAAGCTTAACTTTCAGATAGAGGTCTTATTTGAGAATGGGATGGCTTCAGTTTGGCCTAGAATTTTATATGAAATATATTCCTTGCTTCATTGGACCCTTCTTATTTCACTAATGTGAGTGAAATCTATACTCAGCGTGAATGCATGGGGTCACCCCATTTGAATTTGAGAAAATGCATATATTGCATTTTTATACCCCTCACATTTTTGTGTTGAAGTAAGCATTAAGCTGAGGTTTGACAACAGGTCTGCAAGCTCCTGAGAAGAGATGAACGTGAGATTATGCTCATCCTCTCATGAATTCTCAGCAGTCCCTTTCATTGAAGGTCTGCGTCATTCCAATGCGAATCTCAAAAGGGATCATGTTGAGCCATTTAATACTGCTCATTGTGCAAAGGGCCCTGCAGTATCGTATAGTGTAGGTAGAAAAGGGATCCTGTCAGGCCATGTCATTCCCTTGCATGCGGAAGAATCATTTGTAGTAGAAAAGCAGCGTAAGGAGCCACCTAGGAAGCTCGAATATGTACGGACTTTGTTAATAGACAACTATGATAGCTACACATACAACATCTACCAGCAGTTATCAACCGTAAATGGAGGTAAGTAGTACACTGGAGTTCACATCAGCGACTAATCTTTTTCCTGACCCATCTCATACTTCATGCTATCTTTACTATCTGTTTTGTTACTTTTCACTTGATAGTATAGGCCATATTTGGTGTGAACACATGGAAAAGGAATTCTCTGTGACAATATCATTCCGTCATACTTTTATTCCTTGATTTCAAACATTGTATGGGAAGATGTCTATATCATGTTGATATAGTGCATTTAAACTGTTCTTTGTTTTTCATTTCCCAAGTGTTTCTCAGATAGAAAGAAACTTTGTCCATGAAGCTGCAGTGCATTTACACATTTTTGGTCTTGGTCTCTGTTTACCCATTTTTCTTGAATTTCTATGGTGCCAGTGCCTCCTGTTGTGATCAAGAATGATAGCATGATGATGGAAGAAATAAGGCAATGCCTGTACGAGGAAAATGCATTCGATAACATAGTTATATCACCAGGTCCTGGTTCTCCATCATGCCCAGAGGACATAGGTATTGTACAGACACGCCTTTTGTTCCTCATTTATCTATACTTGCTGTTTTCGGTCATATGACAATTTTGAGCTTTAATGGTTTAATATTAGGAGATAAAACCTCTGCAATTTTTTTTAGAAGCCCATCAAGAATTTGCTTTTCTTTCTTTTTGGATTGGTTGATCATGAAGAAGCAATAGACTTAACTATTTTCAGGTTTGTTGGCTAATCCAGAATAAAAAAAATAATGGGAAATTCTAACAAAAAATGGATAGAAATTTTCCCTTTAAATAATGAATCTAGCCCTGATTTTCTGTGAGGTTATGGGTGATGAACTTATTGTTAGTTGTTGAGGAGATCGCAATAAAGATCTTTTTGTCAGCCTTAGATATATATGTATCTGGTTATATGAAGTAGATAATGATTCCAAATGCTTCTAGTTTGGTTTGTACCAATCATTATCGTATTTGATAATAAACTATAAATTATAATGCTCTTAGGTTTTTGATAAATTTTGCAATGTTTTGCAGGGATATGTCTGCAGCTGTTGCTTGAGTGCAGTAATATCCCTGTTCTCGGTGTCTGTCTTGGCCACCAGGTACTTGTAACAATGTAATCTTTGAAATACCTCATTCACCCTGTTATTGAGCCCTGGCGGATTTAAAATAGTAAGGATTGGCACCATCATTTTGATGTTTGCAAAATTTCTGAATACTGCTTTGACAGGCCTTAGGTTATGTGCACGGTGCTGAAGTTGTCCATGCATCTGAACCAGTTCATGGCCGTCTCAGGTATCCTGTAGTAATAGTGCAGTTTCCTGTGGAATCAGATTTCATTTTAATGAGCATTTGGAGTGTAAATCATTTAGTTTTGTAGTTCAAGAACATTCTCCATGGCATGCTTGCTATAGTGCCATGCTTTTGCCTCATAAATTTTCTGTGTGGTTTCTCAGTGAGATCGAGCATGATGGTTGCAGGCTGTTTAGTGGCATTCCTTCAGGCAGAAACTCAGGATTCAAGGTTAGTTTCTCAACAATCTTTTTGGATGTTAAAATATTTTCTTTAATTTATGTTGTTCATAACTGATGTCTTTAATTTCAGAATTCTCTTTATTCTTAAAATTAATATTTTCTCTCAGGTAGTTCGGTATCATTCTCTTGTAATAGAACCTGAAACACTTCCCAAGGAACTTGTGCCTATAGCATGGACATCTTGTACTGACCCCCTTCCATTTTCCGAGAACCAAAATACCGATATATTCCTCAATGGCCCTCTTTCAAAAGTACCAAATGGAAAATCTAGCCATATCGGTCAATCCAAGGCATCGTCCAGTTCAAAAATCATAATGGGCATCAGGCATTCTACTCGGCCCCATTTTGGTGTTCAGGTATGCTGTACAGGCAAAATATTAAGCCTTTTCTGTTTTCTCTGTTAATTTTTCCCCCTCTTTTCCCTCTCCATTATTGACATGTTTGATCCATAGTTTCATCCTGAAAGTGTTGCAACCTGTTATGGAAGACAAATCTTTAAAAATTTTCGGGAGATGACAGAAGATCACTGGGCGACATGGCAAGCATCTTTTGTACGAGGGCAAAGTGCTCATTGTGCCGGTAAGAGAAGAGCACATTTTGAGGCTCCTGATTTAATTGGTCTCACCTCAAGATATGTCTTGAGCAGTAAAATGTTTCTAGCAAATATGCAGGTGCCCAATGTGAAACATCGCTTGAGACAGGTTTCCGTACGGGATAAGAAGCCTTTGATGAATGCTAGTGGGGACCACTTGCCTTGCTTTTTTGATGTGGATGAGAAAGACCCTCTCTGGGTTGCCAGAAAGGATAATATGATCATGAAGAAGAAATCTCTCAAGTTGAGATGGAGAAAGTTTGATCACCTTGCTGCAAATGTTGGGGGTGCTGATAAGATATTCTGCGACATTTTTACTCGACGTGGCACCAAGGACACCTTTTGGTTAGACAGTGCCTCAACAGAAAAGGTATGTATCTTATGAATTTCTCAAGAGATACAGCATATCCAAACCTTTTGTTTTGATTCCACTCACTGCTGGGACTTTCGATCTAAATATTATCTTTGGTCTATCTGTTTTTCTTCATTGATGCCCTTTCGTGGATGTTCAGGGAAGAGCTCGGTTTTCTTTTATGGGGGCAAAAGGTGGACCTCTTTGGAAGCAGTTGACATTTAGATTATCACATAAAAGGTTCGGATTTGTATTAATCCTCCTGCATTCTCCCCCTCCTTTTGCTATTTGCAATGAAGTTAGAAATATCTTTTGATGGTTGCCTTGTTTCGCATAAACAAAGTATTAAGTCTAGGCTACTGATGAACATGTTTTTCTCCTTATTCTTTCTGATGCAGCAATATTGGTACTAAATTGGGAGGTGATCTATTAGTTGAAGATGCTGATGGCTGTACAAGTAGTACTTTCCTGGAAGACGGTTTTCTCGATTTTCTGGGCCAGGTAATAAAGTAAATGAAAATTTTTTAATATCTTCTTTCATAAGAATAAATTGTTTTCCGTATTAAACCTCAGCAAAACTACTTTCTTATGATGAACTGCCATGCAGATAATTTAACAATAATTTGATCGTGGATTTATTGTTTTGATTTTATTATGATATGAAATATGGTTTCTCTGGGTTACTTTTGTAGGAGCTTCAATCATTACAATATGAAGAAAAAGATTTTGCAGGATTACCATTCAACTTCTATGGTGGATATGTTGGTTATATCGGGTAAATTCTTGAGTTTATCATGAATCTTGGAAACTTTGGTTCCTGTGATACCAGAAAACTGGGAAAGGTTTTTCAAATTATCAATTTCCTTTTTTTTAATTAATGAGAAAAAAAAGAAATGAAGATGTTCTGGATTGTATAAAAGACAACCTTTTTGTATTTCATCATTCTTTGAAGGGGAAGAAATGGAAAAACTTGAAAAATATCATAACACAAATTCCTGTCTAAATCCCTTGCTTTTGTGGCATTCTGTGGATGATGTTTATTTATTCATTTCTATTAATGTCTTAATTTCTGTTTCAGGTACAACCTTAAACTTGAATGTGGAGCAGCCTCAAATCGCCACAAGTCAAAGGCTCCAGATGCTTGCTTCTTCTTTGTGGATAACATCCTGGTAATTGACCATCATAATGAAGATGTCTACTTGATGTCCTTGCACAGTCAAGGCACTGAAGAAACCTCATGGTTAGACGAAACAGAACAGAAGCTTCTCAGTCTAAAGCCTTGTCATTTACCGGAGAAAAAGACGCTAATCACAAAACCTCCAGCTCAAACTCCATCTGAAGTTGGTTTCTACGTTGATAGATCTAGAGATCAGTACAAGAAAGACGTGGAGAAATGCCTCAAATATATAAAGGACGGGGAGAGCTATGAGCTGTGTCTTACAACTCAGCTTAGGAAAGACATTGGGGCGATCAATTCCCTTGGGCTTTATCTTTACCTCAGAAAGCATAATCCTGCACCGTACGCTGCATGGCTTAACTTTGCCAGTGAGAACCTTTGCATCTGCTGCTCTTCCCCGGAACGGTTCCTTCAGTTGGACAGAAACGGCACCCTTGAGGCGAAGCCTATCAAGGGTACAATCGCTAGGGGGACAACGGAAGAGGCAGATCAACAGCTTAAATTGCAGCTTCAGTACAGGTACTACTACGTTTAGTTGCAGTGGTATCTAAATTGTGCAGCCCTTCTCTTGCCCAGTACTCCTACATTCTATGAAATTGAGATGCTAAAAATAATATAGAGCATAAATCGATGTGATATATATCTTATGAGAAATCAGTTTTTGTCTCCTAAAGAATAGGCAATTTGTTGTGTTCCGTGAGTGTTTGGAGGGCCCAGATAACTACTCGAGTATTGAAGCTTGGTTCATGAGTATTTTGCAGGGACCGGATATAACATTTCCTGAGAATATTTGATTCCTGGGAAGATGCAGGATGTGATGCATTATTCGATTTGCTATTACTAGATTCTGGTATATTAGGCTGCTGTGATAGTTTCTTTTGGAAAAGTAATGAATCTCAGACGTCAGCAACTCCCACATTGTTATGTACTAAGCCACCTTATGCGGGGTAATTTCAGTTAGGTGTCCAGGGTGATTTGGGTTGCCCAAGTGTTCTCAAGTACCAGCCCTATGATGGATCACCTCCGAACATGTGATCTCTGGGACTATTTGGTCCGTGCGTTTAGTTTGAGAGTATCCTGGAGTGGAAAGGAAATACAGTTTCACTTCATTGTAAATTGCTCCATACTGCTTTCGGATCATTCCTGAGTGTCAAAGAGACCTTTGTTTCTTTCTGGCTCTCTGCAGTGAAAAGGACCAGGCGGAGAATCTGATGATAGTAGACCTCCTAAGAAACGACCTGGGCCGTGTCTGCGAGCCCGGATCAGTCCATGTCCCGAAACTCATGGAGGTGGAATCCTACGCGACAGTTCACACAATGGTGAGCACGGTGCGTGGCAAGAAGCGGCCGGATGTCAGCGGGGTCGAGTGTGTGCAGGCCGCGTTCCCTGGAGGCTCGATGACGGGGGCCCCGAAGCTGAGGTCCATGGAGCTGCTGGACTCCCTCGAGGGTTGCGCGAGGGGGATCTACTCGGGATCGATCGGGTTCTTCTCCATCAACCAGACGTTCGACCTCAACATCGTGATCAGGACGATAGTGATCCACAAGGGCGAGGCCTCGGTGGGTGCTGGAGGCGCTATCGTGGCCTTGTCTAACCCAGAGGACGAGTATGAGGAGATGAGGCTCAAGACGCAGGCTCTGGTGAAGGCTATGACACAGTTCGAGGATCCGGAGCCATGAAGTTGCAGCAACAATCACATATTTTCACATTTCCATTCATCTCATTTGTTGACCCTTCTTCTTTTCACTGTTTTTGGTGGTGGGAACAGTTAGGCAAATGGAGTTAGTACTTGACTACGTCCTCCCTTTTTTTTCTTTTTTGGTTCCTCAATGAAATTTATTATTCTTTATTTTTCAATTTTTGCTGACGTAAAAATTTTACAATATAATTATATTCAATTAAAAATGAAGAATAAGAAAGTTGCATACGAAATTATATATATATATATATATTTAACTTTTTGGTAGAAAAGCGAATACGTCAACGGATCGTCAGGATCTCTGCAGGATTTCGCTCTTGCTGTGCCTCTGGCACGTGGCACCTGGTTTCACTAGTAATTAAACCACGTGAATAAATATGTCCGACAACGACAGGAAATAGTAAAAAACACTTCCCAGCCACACACAAACGGTGCAAAACAACAGGGACGATGCAAAAAAAATTAATAAAATTAATAAATATTTTTAAAAATAAAAACCGGACTCCCCCTCGTTGCCTTATCCACAAACTACATACCCGAAAATGGACCATCTCTGACACTCGGCATTTTCTACTTTGGTACATGAATTTATCCTTCCCCATCTGTGGACTGAATTTCCCTTTCTCCTCCACAGGAGTCATTCATTGCCCTTGCTTTACCCCGATTCTGTAGTGTTCTTGACGCCGTGTATTAAAAAGTGGATGGATCCGGATCATTGCGGTCGGCTCATTATCGACTTATCAGTATGGCTAGCGGGGGACTGACATGTTCCTTTCCCTCCCTGGTATGAATTATTGTGAAATGGAGTGGAGCTGGTTGAGTCTTAAAGGAGTATAGTAACTGTCAGTGGCTGAGCTGGTGAGGAGTCGTCAATGCCGCATAAGACAACCGCCCCCCACAGTTATATTTGGACCCAGGACGAATAATCATACCAATAGACATATGATTAGATTATTATTAATCATACAATTGACAAAATTTATTCTTTAGTTTAGTTCATCATAGTTCAATTCGTACATGTTTAAGGGTGGACGAGGATATCGTTCTTTGACTTACTTTCACACGAACAACTTTGAGGCAGTGTCTGCCCGCTTATATTTTCGTAAATTTCTTCTTATTTCTTTCAAAAAAGATGCCGGTAATATATGAACTCGAACGCTCTATAAAAACCGCTAAGGAACGACGGCTTTCTCCCTCTCACTCTTCTTGTTCGTCCTCCTGTTCTGCGATAGAGCGCAGGCTTCCAATGGCGTCCTGTTCTGCAGTTTGTCCGCTCGGAGCCTCTCGATCCGGCATCTTCTCCGGCTTCAGTCGCCACCCCACGGTTCAAATATCGAGTCCCTCCCGGTTCACCCGCAAGCTCCGTGAGAACATCCCATCTCTCTAGCTCGCGCACTCGCTAGTTTTGATCTGCTGACAGAGCCAGACCACCTGACGTTGAATCTATATATCTGCATTGACTTGTTTACTTTCAGTATTGGTCAACTAATAGCTTGAGCTTGCCATTGTGTGAATTGTGTGCACTAAATGTAAATTGGCCGAGTCGAATTCCCGGAAGATATGGTCGTGTTATAGATGGAACATTATGGCGTCTGGCAAGGACTCTATGTTGCCTCTTATAACTCAATGACCACAGTAGGCACATTCCATATGGGATTTGATTATTCTCATATATCATTAAGAGATTTTGAAGGGAAAATGACGTGTGAGCCTTACTATAGGAGGCGTAATCTGGGTTTAGCCCATAAGATGTCTTCAAAGGGTTTTGACTTCATGGGCTAATGTTAGAGGATCCCATGAACGGAAACTGGGCTTCGTACATCCCAAAAATAGCCAATCGATTATGTCACAAGTTCGTACAATAAGTCGGGTCGATGACATTTCCCTGTTACTGTTAGCCATCCAACTTTTCGCGTTAGCCCCCCTTTCTCAACTAAAAGCAGGAATTTTCAGCACACTTGGAGATTTTGTTGGATTTTCATCACATTTGAGGGTTTGAGCATGTCTTCTTCTATGTTATGTTGGCTAGGAGGTAACGGAATGGAATGGACCCGAGAGAATAAAGTTGTAGTGTAAGGAAAGAGTAGTTAGTGATTTTATAATTATTTTGATGAGAATATAGAATGTAGTTAAATGAATTAAGGAATAAGTATTCTTTTTTTAAAAGATATAAACTAGCTCATATTCAAGTACCATCCGTTGAATCTAACTAATTTAACTCGTTTAGGAGTAAAACTCTCTTAATGTAAATTCTTTTTATTCATAAAACTCGAATACAAAATATTATTTAAGAAGAAGAGATATCGAACCATCTCACTTATTCATGTTGGTAGAATGGATATTTCTTAATTCTATCGAGGGAATGCTTATTTTAGAGAACTGCAGGGCTTCTGGTTTGCCATAGGGCTACAATCATGACAATGCGAGTTTCTTTGGACACGTAATAAAGCATGATTTTTGGGATCTCTCCATTGTTGGGACCATTCTTCACTGTACTTGAGCATGTAAGAGCTTTGACAAAATATTGACTTTATGTTGGCCTAGTTAGTTAGTGACGTGATTGCAACCCCCAGAATTTTGACTTGCAACTAGAAGCTCCTGGTGGATTTCATTTTACTATCTGGCTTTTGGTCTAAAATTCTCAAATAGGTCGAAAGAAGGAAGATCTCCCTTCTACTTTTGAAAGCTTTCACCTTGGTTTTGAGCTGAAAGATTATTTTTCTATGAATGGTCACAGACATACAGGCATCTGGGAACTCTTTTGGGACAATCTTTCGTGTTACTACATTTGGAGAATCTTATGGAGGTAGTGTTGGTTGTTTAGTTGATGGATGCCCTCCTCGGTTGCCCCTCTCAGAGG
Source organism: Sonneratia alba (assembly GCA_900174645.1). Classification (NCBI taxonomy): domain Eukaryota; kingdom Viridiplantae; phylum Streptophyta; class Magnoliopsida; order Myrtales; family Lythraceae; genus Sonneratia; species Sonneratia alba. The sequence continues at coordinate 3,545,446 of FWPY01000030.1, forward strand.
CTGATGTTCAAGGTGATCTTGATAGAAGGTACATGGATATAACCATCTCCCTTTTATCATATTCATATTCAGGTTTAAGTTGTTTGAGTTCATTCATCATCACCAGTACCCAGTTTCAATTGAGCTGATTATGAAAGCATTAGACAACCAGTTGCCATTATTCCACGCCAACCTTTTCTGTTCATCGTTGCAATTACTTCTGTCTGCCTTCCAGAAGACCAGGTCAGAGCCCAGACACAACCCCTAGGAAAGAGACTGATATATGCAAGATATATTCAGGAGTGGCAGAAGGTCAGATATTTGTTTATATTTTGCAAATTCCTCTTAGAGTGCTCTTTGAGGTTAATGATTGCTCTAAATACCTGCGGAAATGTGACTCTTTTGAGTTCAGCGATGACAACTGGGACACCAATTATGATTTCTGTGCCAAATACTGATAAGAGAGGCCATGTGAGTATCTAGTATTCTGGGTACCAAAGAATTTGTGTTGAAGAAAGGTGGAAAGGAGATGACTCCATCTGTTTAATACCAAAAAAGGAAATAAAACAATATATTTTGGCTGCTTCTGTCACTTTTCTGGATTAACATATATTCATTATCTGTATTCCCTTGGCAAAAGTTTTTGTTAGTCTTCCTTCTTGTTTTCATGCACTGCTGTTCTCTCAAGTTTCTAGCGACTCTGGTGCTTCAGTTTAGTATTGTATGCACTAATGATGCCACAAAGGAGTGCCCTCTATTTGGAGTTCAATTTTCCATAGTCTAAATGGGAACACAATAAGCAGAACTAATTGAAGGTTTATGAAGCCATGTAAGAACAGTTTTTGGTTATTCCAAGATTCTAAAATTCGTATAAAAGCATGGAGAAGTGTCCTTGGCTGGTTTACTCTTTTCTTAAGAAGTTGGTTTCTATGGCCTCTATTGTGAGTTTCAATATCAGCTGCATGCGTAGAACCATCCTCTCCTTGTCTTATAACTTGCATAGTCATTTTTCAGGATTACGATGAGATGACTGTAGCTGATCGGCCTTCTCATGCTGATGCAACTTATGACTTTAAGTATGGTGTAAGATCAGTGGAGGTGCGTTCTATGCATAGATGTTCAAAAACTGTGGTGCTTCTCCAAGAAATATAGTCTAAATGCGCAGGACATAAATCTTACATGGGATTCCACTTTCCAGGGAGGTGGAAGATCTTCAGCCAGAGAAACAATTGGAAGGGTCGCAGCAGGAGCTATTGCTAAAAAGCTTCTCAAGAAAGTTGCAGGAATCGAGGTGTTGATTCTGTCTTTACGGGTCAATTCTGGTGCTGTTGCTGCTAGTGCAATGTATTCTTTAGTTGATTTCTTGCTTTATGTCTTCGACAAATTTCATGCTTTCAGGTGCTGGGATATGTTTCTAAAGTTCATGATGTTGTAGTCCCAGAAGAATTAGTAGATTATGAATCTCTTACATTCGATCAGGTATTGTTGTATGCCTCTTTGACAAACTAATATTTTTTCTTCCTTTGCACTGTCTGACTGACTAGTTTCCTGGATCTTTTCAATTTGGAAATCTCTTCTTTTTCTCATTCGATGTGGTCTGGGTTTTCTCCAACACCAGCTCGACTACAAGAGCGGGGAATAAGAAAATATTTAGTGTCTATAATGATACAGCCTCCTCTTTTGTTCTGAATATTATCTATCCCGTTTCACTTATAGTTATCTCTATTAAACATTGCCAGATAGAGGACAGCATTGTTCGATGCCCAAATCCTGAATATGCTGAAAAGATGAACGCAGCAATTGATGCAGTCCACATGAAAGGCGATTCAGTTGGGGGTGTCGTTGTGAAAAATTGCCCACGTGTAAAGAACCCTTGCTCAACAAAACACTTCCTAGAGTAGGCTTAAGGACTCCAAAAAGGATTATTTTTAATTGCTATATTTGTTTTTTTAGGAAGTAGTTCTCGCAGTATGAATGCTGAAAGTGTCAGAATTTGTTGTATAAGTTATTTCCATGGTTCATTCATCAAGAGAACTGAAAATCAGTGCTCTCAACTCAATGTCAGGGGCTCGGTTCGCCAGTTTTTGATAAACTAGAAGCTCTGCTGGCGCAAGCTCTTATGTCTATACCCGCTTCCAAGGCCTTTGAAGTTGGCAGTGGTTTTGCAGGTGAAAGAACTTCTATTGTATACTGACCCAAGAGCTGTGATCCAACAGCAAACCTCACTTTCGATGTTCAAATGAAATTCCATTGCACCATTCCGAAATTTACAGGCACTAATCTGACCGGGAGTCAGCACAATGATGAGTTCTTCATGGACAAGAGCAGAAGAATGAGGACCCGAACAAATCGCTCTGGTGGGATACAGGTATCATTTCTCTTCCTTTATCATGTACTACGTGTGAATGCCTATTTGAAAAGCAAAAGTATGATATACGAGTGCATTATTAAGAATTTTGTCTTCTCCTGGGTTTGCTAGGGAGGGATATCTGACGGGGAATTCATAGCCATGAGAGTAGCCTTCAAGCCAACAGCTACCATTGGAGTGAGTGCCATTCCTTCTCAACTTTGTTTTACCGAAATGTTAATTGTGATTGTTGAACCTTGTGAATATTGAAGTCTGATTTGACATGTGATGTCTGCAGAGGAAGCAAAGCACAGTTACAAGAGATGGAAGAGAAGTCGTTCTCTCGGCCCGTGGTGTACATGATCCGTGTGTTGTCCCCCGGGGTACAGCTCGGAATACTACACCAACCTCATGCACATTTTGTCCATTATTTCTTATTCATCAGTCGTTAATGTCAATTTAGAAATCGGCTAAAGAATGAAAGCCGAGATGAATGGAAAAAGGAGAGAAGAAGCACTTGTGCTAATTGATCTTTTAGTCATACAATCTGCAGAATATCATCTGCTATCTTGGTTTGTTGAAAATTGAGACCTCACAACTCACATAACGTCGAGAATTTCATTTCTTTATCTCGGTTTGCGATGCAGCTGTTCCAGCGGTGGAATCGATGGTGGCTCTGGTGCTCATAGACCAGTTGATGGTGCAGTGCGCGCAAGGCTATCTGCTCAGGATCAATCCCGATCTTCAGGACCCCATTCCGCTGCTCAGTAACACGGTTACGAACTTTGAAATCGCCAATGTTGAGTAGGGATGGACCCAAACAAGATCCCGTGTCTGATTTCATCCCCTCTCGAGATTATGAGAAAGCGTGAGGTTTACTTCAGCTCGATTTGTTTCATCAACTTTGCTTCTTCTGAGCAGCGTCGGACTGTGCCTGCATTTGTTGTTACTATATTTGTAAGGGCCGGGCCAGGATAAGCGTTGCTAATGTCACAACATAGGCCCGGACCGCATATATTCTAGCGGGGTTGCTGTATCCATGCTCAAGCCGAGAGGCTGACCAATGACCAACCAACTGATGCAGATCCAGCCCCGACTAACCTTAGTCGATGCCTGATCGACATTCACCAAGCGCCCACCTGTACCTGTAGATAGATCGCTTGACTTGGTTAGATATCGATGCAATGAATGACCGGGATCTGGACCCGGTGGCCCTCTTCTCAGAGTGCTTATATCCACTCATCAAGAAATAATAAATAATAGCACGTCCGGTTTCTGCCCCGTACTTTACAATAAAAAAATATTTTTTTAAAAAAAATTGTTAAATTAGGTTCGACCAAATTACTTATCTGAATAATTTATTTGAGCGGTTGTATTACTGTGCACATATAAAATAACATCCTGCTTTGTACAACACGTATATACATATGCTACTAAGTTTGATATATATATATATATATTCATTGACCAATTTTTTTTTGGCTATATCCAGCAAATGACACAAGTGTTGTAGTAATTATTAATATGTTTTTGCGTGCTTCTAGTGATTATTATTGAATAAAAAATTATATATATATATATATAAGATAAGTTGCCAGCAAAGAGTACAGAAGTCTTCATCACACCCATCGCTATATGATTAGTGTTTCTATTATTATAATTAATATTTTAATATAAAGTAGACATAAGTACAAGCAGCTTATGTCCATGGAAAATAAACACACAATTAATTAATATAAAGCTGGGACATATGGATTTGATACCAACGACTACTCTAATAATATCCCCAGCACACATAGAGGATAGGTTAATATATAATCATCATCATCGAGACTGTATGGATTCCTGCAACAAACACTTCACAATGGAGATCGAAGCGTGCGTCGGGGAGAGGTAGGCAGTGACTTTCTAGATACTTGAGAAATCTCGTATATATGCCCGATCAGTCACTCCTGTTAAGCATCAAGATCGACACGGCCGGTGCTTCAGGGAACTGCATGCAATTACACATTCACATGATTAATATCAACCTCCTACGTACAAATCAATTTTGGGTGAATCAATCCGGCGAATCCATCGATTGCTTGGTGGAGCCAAATCGAGGGTGGCAGGACAATGGTGCCCATCGGCATCTCATCGCCTAAGTAACCAAAAGAGAAAGGTGAAGCTACAAGAAGCGAGATTGAGTAATACAAATAAGTATGACCGGCTTTTAGGGTTTCATATAATTTTAAAAAATATGACATTTATTAATTTTTTATCGAACGGTTATATTACGTTAGTATGATACGTGATTGTATAAGATATATTCTCCGATATTCTGAACTGAGAGACGTCGGCACGAAAACCCTTCTTCATGTGCATAATTGCTCATCATTCACCGACACAAGCAGAACCCTCTTGTGATTAGATTTAAAATCTCGCCCTCTCTGGGCCCCTTAAACAGATCATTTCTAGGGGTTCTTTTTTAAAAAAAGATCAATAATCTGGTAGGAATGTACGGAGGCTTTTAACCTAACCCTAGATGATCATATCGATCTTCGACCATATTATGTAGTGGAAAAGGGTGCTCGCCCTCACATCGGGTCCTACGTACCCACTCTCCATCAATCTAACTTCATTTACGGAGGGCTTTAACTCAAATCACGTACGGAGCAGTGTAACTTTCACTGCCGATATTGCGCAAACTGTTTCCAGATGATCGTGGTAAGGATTAAACCGACACTTTCCACTGCACTCTATTCTTCCAGTTGGAGCTGGATCGTACCCACGCGGACCCTCAACAACCCGAGATTAATGCGCTTACGGAGATGGGAGGAGGGATGATGCTCGTTCTCCTGGGTAGGATCCCTGGTAGCATAGTAATTAGCACTTAATCAGGGCAAAAATAAAGCCAGAAATTATGACTCAACAACTGAATTATTTCAATATTCAGTATGCATTGATTTATATAACCCGATTAATGAGTTCAGTTGCTGTATTGGTTCCCTTAATTTCGTAGGCGCAGGATGGAAAGGGTTAAATAGTAGGCCTGTTTGATACTCTAAGGTATCTAATAATGTATAGTTGCGATGCAGAGGAGGGGAGACCTGTTTGTGGGAATTGGCAATTTCCTGTGATCAAAATGTTTCTCAATCAATCCAACACTTTAACATGTCACGAAATTAAAGCAATTGATAGCACAAGATTCAACGGGGGAAGAACTAGATGTGGCGCCATTGGGATGCAGAAACATGCTCGAAAGGCTGTTATCAGTATGGCTCTCGATAGTGCCAAATGGGTTGCTGTGGCTATAAAGACAAAGGACGAGAAAGGACGTAGATGTAACTGGGTCATACGGTCCCGGTCTTGTGGCACCGACATTTCCTTTACAACCTCCAAACTAGGCATCCCACGAGGACAACTTCAACTTCTGTCCGTCCCATGTTGCAATGACCCAACCCAGTTAGACACATCACGGACGTTCTGACATTCATGGGCATGTTCAATGTTCAGGCAGTCTGACATCTAGTCAAAGAGTCGGGTCTCAAGATGAGTGCCTCTTTCGCAACAACATATTTTTTCGTCTGAAGGGCAATGTGCCCTTTAGGTTGATGTCACCGTCGAAATGGGACCAAATGGAAGGATTGTCTTTTGCTGTGGAAGAATGGCATCATAATTCCATCCATCGATCCAGCAAAAGCATATGCCTTCGTCATGTCATGTTAACGTATAGTCGGTTGTCCGTGTCTACCGCACAGACAAGACCCATGTTTTCCCAACCGCTCCAATTATTGTACCGACACTAAGCAGTCCGGATCAAAACATATGTGCCGTTAGTAACGGCATCGTTTAGGTGTCAACGGATTAGTCTGAATTCGCCCACTTTACCCTTATTGAGCCTGTAACCAACTACAATTGCAGAAAGGTCGAGCATGAGGCTGCCCTTTGAGCAATCACGTCGTTCCACGTACACTAGCAGTTATCGAGTCATGTTTATCACTTGCTAGTATGGTCATCAGTAAAGGATCACAGTGAGAAAAGCAGAGTGTACATGGATGACAGGAAGAAAGCAAACTTGACCACCAATGCCAAGTAAAGACAGAAAGCCACCCACTACAGTCCCAACAGCAAAAAGAATACAAAAGAGGAGTCCTGAGAAAATTTTTGCCGACCAAAACAATAATTGTACAATGAGAAGGACAAATACAGCTGAATTTTTTTCAAAAAAAATTTGGTGCACTCATCATGCCTTGGAAAGTCTCCCATACACCTGAGGGCCCCATCTGAAGGCCAGTGGACGAGTCCATATCGTGGAGGGATGGTAGGTGGCTTCAAGTGGGGAATCGAGTGAGTGTAAGTGATGTGAAAACGCAAAATAAGAGGGAACAAATGGGATCGATGGGATGATTTAAGATGATTAACAGGAAATGCATCAAACCGGTATAGTTTATATAATGTTTTTACTGTTTCTTCTAGATTCAAGAGGTGTATGCCTCCCTTGAATCCGTCCATGCCCACACTCTACACTCTCTGCCCTTCAACACTTACAAACCTTAGGAAGAATGAGAGAGACCCAAGAAGGAAAAAGGAAATGATTTCCAGCAGCTAAATCCTAAGCCCACACACAATCCTTCTGTGAAGTTTCTTCAGGGTATAGCTAAAAAGGATCGGATTGGAAAACCCCTTGTGAGAAAACAATGGGAACATGTCTCAGATTCCCCACTTTTCCTTTTCCCTTTGGATTCTAGTCTATATTTATTGAGGGACCAGAAGATGTGGAGACCACAGTGCTTGTCCTATGGCAGGCAACGTATCCCACCAAAGATCTGCCCTTCCTCTTGACCTTTTCCTACTCCCAATTCACTCTTCTTCTTCTTCTTCTTCTTCTTCTTCTTCTTCAAAAGCAAAAGCTGCTATCTGTTAACTATTTCTCTCACTTCCTTTTCATACAATGGCACTCTTCTCCACTTGACCTGCATTTCAAACAGCATGAATTAAACCTTCATTAGAATGAACCCCAAGTTATGTAACATTTACTGAAATTTCGTGGGCCACATATCAACGGTGCCAAAGCCAACAGGGACATAGCCTTAGTACTCAGTTCTGTGGCTCGCTGCTGTCAGCGGTCCAAACCACCCCTTTCTTTCTGAAGGAGTCTTTGTACAAAAAACTCAGTAAGTAAACAAATAGAACATTTTTAAGTTTGACTGCCTCTCTCTTCTTCAATGACCAACAACCAAAACAGAGAAAAAAGACCACTTTTCTTTTCTGGGTCCATAATTTTTGTCCCGTCCCACTCACAAGTTCTAGATGCCCCTCTCTTTCATATTCCCTAGATGCACGCTGGTCCTAGATTCACCATATTGAGCTATTATAACATAACATACCCTTAGCTGTTACAGAAAAAAAAATTTAACTAAAAATGAGATCATCATAGTAAAATAAACGCAATGCTGCAACAGCATGTAAGGACCTAGTGTCTTACTCTATAATCCAGGGGAAAGTGGGTCGCCTCACCCAAGAGTAATTCTGGACTGATAAAAGATTCGATGCCCTACATAATTTGGGTATGTCCTACGCCTGTGCTACAACTTCCGTTGCAGTTTTCATGCTCAAAAAGCCAGACTGCAATGAGAGGATTGCAGTTCATCGCTATTCAGCGGTCTTAAAATTTAGAAGAGCAACAGAAAATCGTGGAAAAGTCAAGATTAACTTGGAGAGAGAACTGCACAGAACTATAGACAATCCTGGTGAAGATGACTAGAGATGCAACACAAGAAAAAAGAAAGTCACCCTGCTCCCAACAGACAAACAGAACATAATCACAGGGGAAACCAACTCCTGCGGAGCCCTTTTCAGGGCTCAGCAGTGAATAGATTCTGAGCTGAAACGAACACAAGATCCGAAACCCCTCGTAGTCCAGCCCCCCCATCAGTATAGCCTTCAATGCCCCTCCCCATGGTGTATATAAAATGACCACATTGCCCCTGTTGTCGGTGGGGAGCAATAGGAAAGGGTCTCCGTCTCAACATTGTCCCACAACTATAATTCCTTGTTAGAATTTTCTTGGGATAGGAAAAGAGCCCGACAATTTCCTTCTACATAATATAAAAAACTTAACAAGAGATCCCATAAGTTAAAGAGCACCTCATAATTAGCCCCTTCTAGGCAACAGATATCTATCGTCACTTGCAGCTACTAACTACACAGAAAGTTTGCGTTTCTAGGATCTAAATAAAGTCACTGGAAGTAGGAGCATAAAAAACCATGAAGCTGTCTTGAGGAGCATAGTGCAGTTACTATGATTGTATCTTATAGGGGGCTCACAGACTAAGAATCGAACTGATAATTGGATCACTTCATATTGGGAGTGCACGGAAGAAAGTTCACCTTTTATACCTTCTCTCTGGGTGGTTCGAGTTGTTTTTGGACAGATGATCCTAACTGGGGTCGGTAGGAGCAGCTTGTTTGAAAGCAACAGTAGGAGCAATCCTACAACTCCTCCTCTGATGCTCCTCCACAAGCTCCCCTGCAAACCAGTCGAGCTTCTCATAGTTGCTCTGCTCGGCGATTTTCTTGCCTCCAAATAGGACAGACTCCACATTTTTCTGCTTCAACATCTCCTCGGCTATCCCGATCAGTGCCTTCACGTTCTTGGGGCTTGCATCGGTGTCAACATTAGTCCCACAGTGTCCGATTGTGGGCCCATTTGCCTGCAATTCTTGATACCAGATTTACATGAGTAATTCTATCATAAACCATTATTTATGAAGTCATAATCAATTCAATGGAGCCAATAGTGAAAATAAAACACTAGTTTAAAATCTTGGACATTCTCGGGGAAAATGAACCACCAGTAAAAGGAGATTAGTGAAATGTTCAGCCTATCATCAAGCTCTCCATTTAACATGATCATAATCAACTAAGAAAGTCCAAAAATCCACTCGCCAAATCAAGAGAAAGGGATTAAGGTTCCACATTTGAAGAAGATCCCACTTCCTTTCCCTGGATCAGGTCTCCATGTACGGAGATTTGCGCATAAATGGGGGAATCTCCATGCCAGGTCAAGGTACATTGACAGCACATAAAATGGTGCCTTACATGACAGCAGCACCTCTTGCAGCAGTTTCTGACTCTGATTAAACTGAATGAGAAAAATGGCCCTTTAATACCACCCTCTCTCTGGGACCATTCACTAACCTTCCATCCTTGCATCCCCCAGATGGTACAAATAAGGGAAAGAAACTCAAGCACACTGTATCAGATTTGAAACCACCCAGGAGAAAAAGGTATATTCGTAATATCTGTTTGGGACAATAACTCAGTGGTTCTCTCATTCTTGTGATAAAAGACAAACATGCAAACAAATGGAGCCCAACTTCTGCAGCAATTTAGCGGACAGGACAAGAACCAGCTCAAGGCCTCCGAGCCTAATCCAAACCAACGCAGAAACCCATTGGCTAAAGATATAATACCTCCAAATGTTCCTAATTCACGACTGGAATTGCTACGAAGCAACTGTGTGATCAAGCCGAAGAAAAACGAAAATAAAAAACTAAAAGAAGCAACCGTGAGACCAGTTTTGCGCCCAAACTAAATACACTACTCGGAAGTAACCTGGACCACCGAATAGAGTGATCATTACCCGAGACAACTATGCGTTTGTGCTTAATTTGATCCAACAATATACCGTCTAGAGTCTATGGATTTACATTTTTTTGGGTAGATACATCCATATAATTCCTATAATGAGTCAATACAAAGTCAACAACCACTTACATGGTTCCGATCTAAAACATGAAATGACTTCACGAACACAGAGGAGTGACCAATGGGGTTGCTATGAAGTATCCCAAGGCCGAGACAATAGCCCTTACTAGCCCACACCAGCCTGGCTTGTCCTGTCCCTCTTGCACTAGAAAACGGGCAAGACACGCTGTCAAACTTACCTTTCCTCATTAAATGCCTCCAATTGCCCGATCCATGGCCCCGCGTAGGAGAACCAAAAAAAAGAGAAAACTATTTGCCCAACGACTTTACACAGGACCTATTTTGTGTGCTTGGTTATAGACTCTAGCATGAATCTAGTTCACTATATTTTCATGGTCTTGTCAAATGGTTGTCTAATATATTGGTAAAATTGTGATATAATCTAAAAAAAAAGTATGTATTATTAATGAATTTTATGTTTCTTCTGCAATGTAACAAACCCATTGACCAAGTTTGTATATGATATTTCAAATATACATTTTTTCTTCACTAAACTTAGGGAAAGTAGCGTTTATATCCCGAGAACAGGGTCAATTTCCATATCTTATCGCAAGGCAAGACTTACTCATGCAAACACAGTGAAAAGATCAAATTTTGTTGGTGGGCATTTGACAATTTGCTATGGGAAGTTTAGCAAAATTCACAAAAGAATGTAACAATTATATCGAGCTGTAAGAACAATAAAATGCTGCAAAGCTGTAAATTCTTTTACCTGAATCCTCACGTAATTGGTGCTCCGGCACTGACCAAAGGCCATCGCAACTGCATGATCAACAAGGTCGGCGGAGCCATCACCAGAGATCCTGGCCATGGGGCGAGCCCAGTCCTTGGCCTTCCATCCCTTCACCTGCTCGTAGTCGTAGATCGGCTCTAAAAGCTGACCGGATCCAATCGACAAGACCAGCAGGTCCTCCACCCCTCGCACGAACGGGAACTCCTGCTTGTTGTGCAGCACATGTGTGATAGCTGCTGCCGCTGGGTTGCTCATCGCGGCCCCACCATCCACTGCCACGCAACTCGTCTGTCCGTCCACGGACCTCATCAGCAGGGGCCCCAACCTCCCCGGTTCTGCTGTCGTCGCCCTGCACACCTCCCACAGCCGAAAGTCGTAGCTGTCCGTCTCCAGTGCGTCTGCCCTCGAGAACAGGAATGGTGCCTTGCTGTTGAGGTCGTAACAGGGTATCAGCACCGGCTTCAGTGTGTCCTTCAGCGTCAGGCTCCGGCCCTTGTCCATGAACGCCTCTTTCATTGCCCTCTCCATTGCAGTAGCTGCTGCAGTGCCTGACCCGCAGCCCCCGCCGCTGAAGACGCGCCGCAGTAGTCCCCCGGAGGTGGACGAAGAAGTCGACGACGACTTACGGAAGAACTTCCTCCCATGGTCCGCCAGAAGTCGCCACGTGTCGTCGGCCGCGAAGATCGGTCGGCGGCGGTCCTGCGTGGCAAAGAGCATGGCCGTGAAGATGCCCCCGACACCGGTCCCTGCAGCGACGTCGAAATAGTCGGCGATCCTCGCGTCGGGGTTGCCCAACTTGGTTTTGAGCGCCTGCTCGAGGTAGGCGAGTGCCTTTCCGGAGAGAACCCCCCTCATGCCCCCGCCATCGATGCTGAGGATGCAGATTTTCCCCCTCTGGTTCTTGGCAGAGGAAACAGCGGAGACAGCGTCTACGGTTTGGCCATTTCCGTTGGGGAGGTTCGCCGGCGGGGGCACGGCCTTGTTGGTGTCGATTTGCTTGGGGACCCATAGCTTGTTGTTCTGGTCGTCGTAGCCAAAGAGGAACTTGCTTTCGAGGATGGAAAAGATTTCATAGCTGAGCTTGTCGGTGTCTATGCTCGGCTCCTCCATTATCGACGACGGGATTTTACATGCGGCCATCACCTAATCACAGTCTCCTCCCTCTGCATCGAATAACAATGAACAATTTACGAAAAGACTCTTTTTCTGGGAAACTATTTTTCCTGATAAGGAAGGCTCCTGCAGTCATTTACTTGCAAGAATCTAGCTTTTGCATCTTTACCTGGAAAGTGGCGTCAATGGCGAATTCTTCTCCGCAAAGTAAACACACCTGAGGAAACTGTATAATAAATGTTCTGAACAATCAATCCTCCTCGTCTTCCTCCTCCTCCTCCTTTTGGATGTTTCTTGTAGTGGTGTTTGCAATCGACCTCCACCAAGAAATCAATGCTTCCAGGGCAATCGGTGACGAAGAACCGTGTTGCAGGGGATATACCCAAAAGGCTCTGTTTTCTGACGAGTTTCTCTACCGAATTATCGGCTTCGAAACATTCCAAAAGCCATGGACTCGTTTGACTTTACCGCAGCGACATGCATCTCGACTTGCCTTGCCGGGATGTCATTGTTCAGTTTCGCGCAACTTGGGAACGACCACGTCAAGCTCCGAACCCATAGGAGGGAAGAGAAGAGACAGCTTTAGAGAGAAACCTCTCGGCCTGCCTCTTCTAAGAGAGCAATATTGCAGGGGGACAAAAAATGGATCAGAGGCACGGGAACGGCAGCCCCTCACCAGAAACAGAAAAACAAATGGAGCCAAAGGACCATTAGAGGAGGACGAGGAAACGAGGCCAAGAACGGTCATCGAGCCTGTCCGTTTATAGCTTATATATATTGACTCTCTCTCTCTCTCTCGTCCATAAATCTCTCTCTAATCTTTATGCCCCTGCAATTTGTTTAATTTAAGTGGGTAAAAAATTAAGTAGTCCGAATTAGTGGATGATTGAATTGGTGAGACTGCCAGGTGGGCGCCGACGATAGGAGATGGAGAGCCCGCCAGTTCAAGCTCGATCGGACGGCTCTAATTGATTCTCCGATTTGCCCGCGATCAACGGTCAAAAGCATGGCAGAAGTCGTAGTTGTTTCTATCTTTTTCTTTTTTTGGAGAAAATCGTGAGGTTTTCGAGAAATAAATCAAAAATTAAAAAAAGTCAAATCAATCCATCCTATGGCGTAGTTGTCCTGTACTGTCTTTCATTTGCCGCGCTTGTGGCTCCCACCTCGACGCGTGGGGCCCAAAGTCGGCGGGAGAAACTAGAAAAGGAAATGCTGACCCACCAATTCTATTTCATGCCCATTTTCTCCCCCTCCTCTCTCTTGAAATCACAAACATACCAAATATATATAATACAATAATATTTTAATAAAAAAGTAATTTATTAATAAATTAATAATATATAATATATTAAGTTTAAAATTTGAAATTTTTAGTAGTTAGGGGAATTAATTATAGATTTTTGATAAATAAATTAATTATTATAATATTAAATATTATTAATAAAAAAATAATTTATTAATATGCTTCTCTATTTATGATTTTTATTTGTAAAAATTTTCGTTCATCATATATCCTTCTAAATCCACGAAACTTCATTGAGAATAAATGCTCAAATTTAATATAGATAAAATAAGATAATTTAACAAAAAAAATATAAAATTAGGTAAGGTTCATATAATTTATAAGTGTTTTTTTAATTTAATAAATTGATCAGCTTTGCATTGCAAGTCCCCCAAAATTCATCCATGAGGACGATGATAGCGATGAGCATGACGGCAGTAAACCGCCTTTCTATTTTTAAATATATTTTTTTGTTGAAAATAAAAGGGAAAAAAAAAGGAGCGGAGTCCACTGTACGTGATGGCGGGTTAACTGCGAGTCAAATGCAACAGCGATTGATTTTTGGTCTTACTGAACCTGAGGCCCTGAGCGCTCATCAGGATCGTAATTTTTTCCATTTTTCCATTTTTTTTCTTTTTAGTAAGATGAAGCTTTTTTTAATAAAAAAGGTCGTATATATAGGTATTATGAAAAGAAGATTTAATAAATAAAATTTTATTTTATAATTTAATTTAAATATAAATTAGTGATTATGACGAATTTTTATGGACAGTGAGTAGTAGACACCGGAAGGACATGTACTAATGTATTCTTTATGACCATGATTTGAAGAGAAGGATTTTGAAAAAAAAAAGGAATATAATATAATTGATATTATTTTTATTTGAAATTCGGATATTAGAAGATGAATTTTCATAATTTATATACCATTTCCCTCTTAGTAATAATTAATTAATTAATAGAGTGAACATAGGGGGAACTCCCCCTCTGCAAAAAGGGGCAAAAGATTTGATGATTTCTTGGCTGAAAAGGACTCTTCACTTTCGCTTCCCATCTCCCACTCTTTTCCTCCCTCCAAAATCGTTCCTCAAATCAAATACTTTCCAATTTATTCCTTGGGAAATCTTTCGAGATGCATGACCTAAATGATCTGGATTCAAGCCAGCTCGAGCTTGATACGTAACTCAGACGAAAGAGGTGCTCGCTACATCATCTTAACCAACCGATTCATTAATGGAAAATCGGTCGATATCTCCGTACTAATTAGAGTTATATAGGAAGATTACTTTCCTAGTAGTTTACTCTTAGATAAACTTCAAGTGATGCCAAAATAACAATAGGAACAGATGAGGAGGAAGCCGATCAACTAGAGAAAATCTTTATATGCATATATATAATTTGTACCACTCCTGGAGCTCTACAGATGGAGGCAAAGTTCAAAACAAGGCTAAAAGGGCACGTCTAATAGGAGCGGGATAAGCTTATGTCATGTTTTCCGGTCTCTTTCCGGTCTTTGGGACGACATCCCCGGGCTCCCCTAAATCCATTTTCGTACTTGCTAACTATTACGGCCGAACCGTTGCCGGAGTAGGCTACACATAATAGAAAAAGAACTATGATCTCAAAAGGGTAGCTCTTTATCCATTGATTGGAGAAGGGAAAAGGGTCGATGAGAGGGGATCGATTGAAAGCTGTATATCGTTTAGTTGCATGTGTATCGACATAAGTAGTCATCGTCTTCCTTTTGTTGGCTCTTTAATCTCCTTTTGCTTTCTTGGTGGGGGGAAATGGAGTTATGCTTAAACACGTATCTCTTTGTTCGAAGGATTCAATTATTAGTGGCAACATGTGTGTATATATATATTATATTATATTATATTTTACATATAAGCCATTAGAGCTTTTGTACTTTTATATATATGTCACTCATTATATTCTCCCTTCCACCATGCAAAACCTGATAATAAACACACACACATATATATTTGTAAATGTGAGTACAATATATATATGTTTTTTTTATTGGGTACGGATATAAAAATTTTCTTGCCCGAAATTGTTAATTACTGCACTGTGGTTGTGTGTGAATCAGCCACTTGCTTTGCATCGAAGTTGATTATCGACAAATCATCATTATGCTGAATAATGTGACAGCTACAACGTACGTACGAACTGCCCGGGAATCGTCAGGACCTGGAGCACGCTGGAAGTAACCCGAGGGCCGAGGTCGACGCCGAGCTTGCATGCCCGCATGCCTGCCGTCGACTCCTTACACTGCGAGTATTTAATCTTGTGCAATTAATGATCTGTGCTCAACAACGTACAGCTGGTAGGCCATGCAGGCCTTCATCCACGACAAAACATGACGTGTAAACTATATATTTTTATTATTTTATTTGACCCAAAAACTACAATTTTTTACTCTCTATATATATATATATATAAAATAACCATATAAATTATCCATAATAAATTTTAGAGTAGTCTTATAAGTTATATATATTAAATTCTATGATATATTAGAAATCTATCAGTTACTCTCTATAATTATCTTACTAACATAGTAAAAAATGCGCATACATGGCAAAAATTGTTGACATGGCAGTAAGTTGCTCATATATGAGCCTTTGTCACATATGCATTAACAAACAGTGATTTATACATGTCATCTAAAATCTAATGGCAGTTGATGGTTTGAACATAATGATATGATGAGCTCGAATATATGAGATTTAATGGAATATTTTGACACATGTAAAACATACTTATAAAAAAAATAAATTTATAAAATTTTCAAGATGAGTTTTTGTCGCACACTGAACCAATGGTGAAATTTTGTGAATAGGATAACTTTATTGCATGAGTTAACGCAGCTAATTTATTCATCCATGATGATTAAATGGACATGACATGAATGTCCAGTTAACCTGACCAGACAATTGGATAACGATGAATACACACGTATATGCATATATATATATATATGTCAGTAGGTATATGTATAGGCTCCGTGTGGTTCCACATAATGTGTTTTGTTTCCTTCCTGAGGACGTGAATGACATCGAGGAGCCTTTTCTTTGATTTGATGGGCATAATAGTGTGTACAAAATATATGTGTATATGTGGACAGTAATGGAAGATACACACATAGAAAATTAATTATTACAACACATACGGTCCAAGCATGTATTTAGGCGACTGAAAGAAAAAACCCCCAATCTGGTCAATTTAATCAGTCGATTATTATTGAAATTAAATGAGGAGAAAGAAGGGACGAGAAGGCATTCACTTACTCGAAAGAGACAAGAGGAAAACAGATATGCGGCCTGTGAATGTGAGCTGTGTGAGTTTATTTTGATGGACATTCCTCTCCCATTCCTCCACCACGCCCCTCTGTTTCCCTTTCCCGCATTCAATTTTGAAGAACCATGTTGCCAACCGGTTACTCCATTGTCTCCCAACGCAAGCTCCTCCCAGGCCTCTTGTTCCCATCATAATTCATCCAGTACGTGTTCTGGAGGCACGCATCGGTGCTGTGCTTTGGACTGTTTGGTGTCGCTGAGGTCATGGAAACAGAAAGCAGAGTCATGAGATTGTTGAGCCGCCCGTGTCGGTTCTCATTTTACCATTTTGGCGCCAGATAGAGATCACAGCTTTTTTACGTTCCTAGTGAACCAAGATGATAAGCACATTGTGGGGAATCTAGGATTGTTGTCGTCGTAGGTTTCCTATTCCTCAGTTATATAAAAAATGGAGATGAAGGCGGGCTAGGCATCATGCAAGATAAAGGTCTGGCCAGGAGGATTCCTCCTATATATATAACTTGCAGACATGTCGACCCAAATCTTGAACTTATTGGACGTATATTTCATAGTCGGGCCGAGCCTAGACGCTGCGTAATCAATTGACTAGAGGCCCATATCACATGAAATGGAGAAAGGCACAAGACCTGACTATCTGTGGAACTTCAATTTGTAGCTTGATTCAGTAGAGGGTCAGCAGCAGAGATTTTCTGTTAGCACCTGTGGATAGTCCCACATTTCGGAACAAAACATACAGAGCTGATGGTCGTGGAACATCCCGACGGGATGAGTTCCCAGTTGCAATCGACGAGCAGAACCAATTAGAGCTGTTTTTTTTATTATTTTAAAATAAAAATGTCATTTCCAGAGAGTGTGGAGTCCTTTTCCTATTGAAAGCGCTTTCCTTGGACTACCCGGTGAGATTCTATGCTTCATGGGCCACTTCCAAGATATTTGGGATCCTGCAATAAATTTCTGGCCACTCATCCAACTTCCATTCCATTCTCCATCTCTCTGTCTCATGGAATCTCAGCTCATGCCTTCGTGTTCCTCCTTGCAGCTGAGAGGCCAGATAAAAGTTCCTTCTGAACCATCATACCATCTGAGGCCAAGACCAGTATATCACAAGAGGATCACAACAACAGTATCACATTCTTGCTCCTCATGTTTCTTTCGACAGAATCATATCCAGGCTCTTGGTTGGGAATCTGCTCCCGTCAAGTCGAAGGAGGGAACTGTAGAGTTGGGAGAAGGAGGAGAAGAAGAAGAAGAAGAGGAAGAAGAGGAAGAGCCCGAAAAGATCGAGCTGTCCAAGAGAACGGGGACTGTTTCAGGTGCTGTTGCCTTGATTGTTGGGACGAGCATCGGGTCGGGTATACTTGCTCTCCCCATGAAGGCTTCCCCAGCTGTGAGCCACTTCTAACACGAAGAACTTTTTTGCCCTGTTTTGAGTTTTCCTCTAGCTCCTCGTTTCAATATCTTGCATTTCCTTTCAAACATTTCTTATTATAGGCATTAGATTGTGTACAAATGCCTTTTACATGATAAATCTATTACCGGACGTGTATCTAATAAGTTCAAAAGGTTTTCAGCTGTTACCTCTTATTATTTTCAGCATATGATATTCAAACTATTGTTGGCTGGTTAAAGGCTTAAACTTGTAAATGATATTCGAATGTTGCATCTTTTATGTACTAATATTTCGGTTAAACTTTACATGAGCCTTTTGTACTGTGCAGGGGTTGATTCCAAGTTCCATATCAATGATGGTATGCTGGGCATTTCTTGTGATTGAAGCCCTCTTGCTCATCAAGATTAACGTCAACCTGATGAGGAAGATGGGAAGGAAATCGATGGGAGAAGAATTGGATGTAATATCCATCAGGACGATGGCTCAGGAGACACTAGGGGAATGGGGAGGAACCTTTGCGACAGTAACTTATGTTTTCTTGGGATACACTTCGATGGTGGCTTACTGTTCCAAGTCAGGGGAGATTCTTTTCCACTTGATCAACCTTCCCAAGCCATTGTTGAATTTCCTCTTTACATCGGCATTCACCACACTCATCTTTGCTGGTGGGACCCGGGCTACAGATCGGGTGAATCAATGGCTCACCACTTCCATGATAGGTAGTTTTCTTGAAGCCCGAGTAAAAGAACTCAGAGCAACTATTAGGTACAAATCCTTTGAAAACAAATCTTAATTTATGAAAACAGAAAGATGGCGATTCTTTATTCTGTGTGAATTTTTACTGCGTCTGTTACCGTTTCTGTCTAATGAGGGAGCCACAACAAGTGATTCAAAGTTTCACAAAACAAATTCTGGGGGAAATATTTCTGACAAGCAATCAATGGACAATGAATGGTATTTTCATGTCTCTGTCTCTCAGGTCTACTGCTTGCAATAGAGATTCTTGCAGTGGTGCTAGGAGGGTGGTCTGGGTTTGGGGGTACTGGAGATTGGGGCAAAGTTCCATCGACAATTCCTGTGATTATCTTCTCTCTAGTTTATCATGACACAACACCTGGTAAAAGATGACTGTATATCATCTGAGAAACAATAAAAGAAATTATTAATGTTTGCTCATTAACTACGAATAGTTTGTGTTTCAGTGATCTGTGCATATCTGGGAGGTGATTTGAGGCGCATAAGAAGTTCCATTCTGATTGGTAGTGTCATCCCACTACTTGCCTTACTTCTCTGGGATGCCATCGCTCTCAGCCTCTCGAGCCATTACTCTGACCCAGCTTCCGATCCGGTCAATTTGCTTTTGAGGTGAGTCAAATGATACTCGACTCACATTCTGGAAAATCGGTCTCTTAACATGGTATCGAAGTGCAGGACTGTAGTCCTTGTGCTCATAGGCCTTGCTCCTATTTCACTGTCCCGTTTTCTTCTGCATTTTGTGTTATTACTGATTATAGCACACATGCCAAGCCTGAGTTAGATTTAAGGAAAACCAGACATTCACATATTGTTTTTGTTGCTGGGCTCCAATTTGAATGCTTCCCATTCTGGTAACGCTTGACTCTGAGATATTCTGCCCGGTTTTTTAACTACATGATATCCTGTTTCTTTGATGGAGTCAAAGAACTACTTGATGTCAGGGTGAGATGGGAAGGAGTTCCATTCATGGTCGAGGCCTTCTCGCTGCTCGCTGTCGGAACTTCACTTATTGGCACTCTCCTAGGATTTTCCGAGTTCTTCAAGGAGCAACTCAAGAACTGCATGTTGGAGGCCCCCTTGAAATGGACTTCAAAGGTAGATATGCTTCAGTTCAAAATTATGGTGCATCACACCAGTCTCTATCTCAATTCCTTCCTCTTTAACATTTTGTCGTACGCGCGTATCAGCAAGAAATAGAACTCTCTGGGCTGAAGAGTTGGTGGGAAAGGAAGAGAATTGGGCTTATGTCGATAGTGATGGTCGTTGCTCCATCTCTGCTCGTCTCGATAACCGTTCCCGATGCATTTTCTGCTGCCACAGATATTGCTGTAAGTTGAAGAAGTAATTTCGTCAAACTTGCTGCTATTAAGTTGATAATGTCTTACCCGATGTGGTACAGGGAGGTTACTGCATGACTATGCTGTATGGGATTCTCCCACCGGCGATGGCATGGGCCACGCAAAGAAGAGAACTTGACAAAGAGTCATTATGGAGCTCGAGGCCTGCACTTGTCGGAGTTGGACTATTTGCTTGTGGAATAGTGGCGGAGCAGTTCCTGCAGGACATCTTATCGTTTTGCCAATGACGCTTAATTTCAGACAAAACCTGTTCATAGCAACACCATGTAGTTGAAGCTTACGAGATTTTTTTGTTTCAAAGATCTTATTCACCCAATTCTTTCTGGATCAGCATCAGCATTTCTGATACCTGCAGTTATATGCACATATCAGGTCAGAAATGCACGGAACCTGAAATTCGTGAATGGTTCACTTGCTTTTCCGAACAAATTCTCAGCAGTCACTGACCTCGAAGTATTGCTCCAGAACTGTCGAATGTTGACAGAGTTTCATGTATACCATCTTCAGTAAACCGAGAAGCAGTTCCACTTGATCTGCCAGTAGATCCACCTGTTTCAAATGATTTCTATGAGGATAATGGAGCTGTAATGTTTGGAAGGTAAACACAAGATCATATTCTTTCATAACCTCGGTTTCTGCCTTCTGCAGATTTTGACACCTCCTGATGAAAGCCTTCTCATAGACCGATTCCCTCTTCCTCAGCAAACCGATTTGTCCAGAAAGCAAATCTAGATGATGCTTCATGTTCTCTAGCCTGCAAAGACGAACAGAACATGTAATTTTCTCTTTAAGCGGGAGAATTTCCTGACCATAGTACGACATTTGGATGTGTTGAAATGACCTCGTATTGTTCTTCGCGATGTAGTTGCATATGTTATGCTGAGAGATTGAGACTACTTCTGAAAATTCCAGGAGAGATTGCTCCACGCTTGATGCTAGCTCCTCAAGCGCCTTTCCAAGCTCATCTCTCATAGAGTTGGGAGTATTTTGAACTTCAACGGATTGATCATACAGATCATTTTCCGTTCTAGGACGCGATATATCATCTTCTGCTCTAGCTTCGATCTGTAAATTTCCGTTTGATCCGGCATCTGTTGTCAGGAATATGCTTCTAAATGTTTCTTCAAAGATGAGTCGATGAATCTCTTCCCTAAAACAACTCTCAGTCTTGTAATGTTCTACCGCATCATTGCACTCCAGATCTTCACTGGTAAGCGAGCTATTCTGGATCACTCTTCTGTTCAGTACGGTGCAGAGTACGCTTTCTCGAATCTGAACCTCTGACTCAAAGTCAAGTAATCGTGTACACAACTCATCTGTAAAACCTCGTAGAAGATCCAAATACAGCTGGCCCGATGCAATCTCTTGAAGCTTCATCTCTTCATTTTCTTGCTTCAGTCTCTGCACTTCATTGAAAAGAGCAACATTCTCCTTCTCTTCTCGATCTGCCATTCCAGACTCAAAACTTTCCTGAACGTCCCAGACGGATCCTTTGATCACCCAAATGGTAACGTCCTTCTCAATGGCCCACCTCCACTGCTGCTCAGCAGGACCTGCCTCAGATGAGAAGATTGCGCCCTGCATCTTCCCAAACGCGAGATCAAGCGTCTCTTTCAGGTTGCTGATGTCCAATCCCATCCGTTCGATTCTCCTGTTGCCAATCTTATCGTTGCTCGGTCTGCTCTTCCAGTCAAGCCCAAAACCATGTTGCTCCTCGGGCACCTCCAGATTCTGCCTTATGTTCGACACTTGCTGTTCCACTGAATTCTTCAGCTCACTGAACTGCAGTTCACCTTCCTTGCTCTCATCAAATCCCTCACTTCTAGCTCTCAGAGACTCCAGCTCTCTTTCCTTCAGCTCCAATGCCTGCCTTAGCCTCCACTCCGTCTCCGCCCTCTCCACCAGCTCCCTGGAATTGCCGAGAATAGAATAGATTCAGAATATGAACTCTAAGGAGATTCCCAAGCACACCAGTTAACTAGCTTATTAATCAATCATCAAGTTCAATACGTTCTATGAATCTTGGTGCATGACCTGTCCTTGTCAGAGATGGCCATCTCCGACTCTTCGAGGCGGCCGAGGAGGTGGTTGCGGATCTCCGCCAGGTCGATGAGAAGGTCCTGGTGGCTTCTGTCGAATCCGTAGGCTTCGGCCTCCTCATGGACGAACTTGAGGCATCCCTCCAGCTGAATGATCGCCAGCTCGTAGAACCTCGACATCTCACTTAGCCGGGCGATCACCCCCCTCGACTTGACCTTCCCGTGGGCCCTGTCCATGGCGTCGTGGACTATGCACATCATGGTCGAGTCCGTGATCGAGAACTTGAGCCTGCTTCCAAGCTCTCCCATAAACTCATCCATGATGACTAATCGGCAACCCCTTCCAGGGGAATCGATTTACCTGTAGGTCTGTTCCAAGATTTTAAATTCATCTGCTGGTGGGTAGTCTGAGATTCTCCCGGGAAGGTCGGCAGATAACTGACCAATTCCAATGCCTCTTCGTCGCATCTTGGCGTGTTTTCCCGTTTGTTCCATGTTTCTTGGAGAACGACACGGTTAGAGCTGCCTCCTCGCTTGCTACACGCCATAGTGACTGGTTAGGCTTGTCGGGCTTCCATCGGGCCCGATGGGCCTTTGTTCCGGGTAGAATGGGCCACTATGTGGGGGAAATCTATGTTGATTGTATCGGTCTTGGGAGTCTTCCTCTTCTTACTTGCTCTTGGTGGAAGAATCCTAGAATTATAAGCTAGCTGGTCATTTAACGTAATATAAGGTGGCATACACCAACAACCTCTTACAAATCTTGTACTCTATCATAACCTTGTCATCTCTCATTATAAACTCGATATATAGCCTGTTACAACATTTGGCGTAGAAGGCCCACGTCCATGCTCCGAGGATGTAAACCTGACTCAGTCAAGAAGAGACCGTCGATGGGATGGTTCCGAGCGAGGGTCCTCTATGCCCCTACATAGGGAGACTAGGGAGAACGTTCAAAACGCTGCCAGCCAACTTGGAAATGGGGATCAGGGGCCTTCGACTATTCTAATTCTATGGGCGGGTCTTTCTTTCTTTCTTTCTTTCTTTCTTGTTCTTCTATCCAAGACTTGTCAAATTTCTTGAATGACGACCCACTTGTCTTGTGTTTAGTTCGATAGCATCGCGTGCTTGTTCCTAGTCATATTACTGAAGGTTCCCATGAGGTTTCGTCCACTTCACGTTGTCTCGGAGAATTCCACGAAGGGTGGAATGCCAAAATTCTTTTTGACCTGTTGTTAGAGAATATTATAAGTCATATTCTTTGCGATATTTTATGATTTTGCAATGTCTTCTCTATCCATAAAATATCTAAATTTTGTATTGGACACGGACAATTGAAAATTCAATTGGCTGACTTTATACTGTATCATCCAGATGCAACCATGGACGCAGAGATGGATTTCGAGGTGAGACGGTGCTTGCTGTTGGCGACGGGAAAAAAAAAAAACATAAAAATTTGCTATGTATCATGCTCAAATCTAATCCTATGATTGGGGATTCGTGTCCCACCATCTCTAATCAGTCCATATCAGAAAATTCTCAACCCATACCCAATCTCTCTACACGTATAAACTAACTAGATTTATCTCTAATTCGAACGAGTGATGGGTTTGGATTCCGAAAGGAAGCACGGAAAACACTGTAAGCCCGCGCTGACTCCCTCGAGGCTCCGCCCAACTTGCCCATGGCCCTCCATGGACGTTCTCCGGGACATCAGGTAATATGTCTGGCCACCTCTGATGTACGGAATCCGTAGGAGTCGTAAAAACAAGATGAATGGAGCACAGGCAATCTCATGGGACTCTTCTACCTTCTCAGGCCTGGACTGGACCATCCTTGGTCGGTCCAGACGGGATATATTTGTGCGTGTGTGCGTGCATTTTTTCCAGTTTTAGGTTTCAGACAAATTCCTTTTTCTCCTTTCCTGGTGAGTAAGCGATCTACATTACAAATTCCAAGCCAAGTTTCTCGAGAGCTCCTGAAAAACGTCTGGCAATCTAGGTGCAGCTTAGGAAATCATATGAGATGGATCAAAGTGGACAATAAAGCCCCACAACATAAGCACAACATCAGTTCACACACTGTTAGACTAATTGACAAGATTCGAGTTAAGGATACTTTTTATTTTAAATATAATATAATAGAATCCTCATTTTATGTCAAGATATTTTATTTTTGGGAGAGTTTATCAGTGGTGTGGAAGCCAGTTTTCTCGACCATGCTATTAGCTAGAGAAAAGATAACTGTCTCCAAATAAAAAAAAAACATAAAAAGTTGGAAGAAAAAATGGATAATATCTAGCAGTGCCTCATTCCCCAGCAGAGACGTTAAACGAGGCGATTTGGCTTGGATCCTATCTGGATCTCCCCTAAACCTGTATCTAACCGTTTTTATTGGTTGAGAGGCGGTTGTGTATTAAGTCCAAGAAATGGGATTATTGAACCGGAGCTGGTTGACACGTTTTCTCATTAAATAAGTTTAGAACCATTTTGAAACCGATTGAGGACCGTTGTGAAATTGGCTTGAATCGACCCAAATTGCCAAAACCCTACAACCAACTATCAATTTTTTTGTCAGTTCAATTTAAAAATTCTTTAAAAAATTAAAAAATTATTCATTTTAAATAATTTTAAAAAATCTAACAAAAAAGGAGAAAAGAGTCATGGCTCATGGTTTAAATCTGTTTGAACCATGAACATGCTATCTTAGGCTTAGTTTCGGGTCAATTCATGATTTCTTGAATTGTAACCTGTAATCAGACCGCCTCATTATACTTGAATGGGCCAAATAATAAACGAGACAAATAGTTTCATGCCAGTTTTAAATGAGCGGCACCACTTATTTCACATCTCTAGTCCCAGCATAAATGACCTAAAATGGAAGGTGCAAGTGTGACTTAGAAACAGAAGAAGTGGGTTGGTGTATGGTAGTTGACGGTGGACTCGGATAATTTAGACAAGTTCCAGTTCCCAGCTGTCAATTTCAACGTAGATGACGACGGTCGGCGGCCTCACTGTCCGCGGAATTCAAAATCAACTCCCGGCCGTCTGGAAAACCTCTGCGGCAGAACAAATGCACCGCTTTGCATATATACCCTGCTGACGCCCCCTAATCGAGTCATCCTAGCTAGTTTTCCAGCGGGGGCGAGCTGAAGTCGAGCATAGCTTCCCGTAACTTAACAATTTCATCTGTTATCGTACACTGTTTTCTGACTCAATAGAAAACGTGCTTCACATCCGATTACACATCATATGTATGTATGTACGTATGTAAGATTTTTCTGGAATAGAAAAATGGGAGAAAATCATTTGCACATGTGCTGGAACATTTAACTGATTCCGATAGATCAGCAGCTGAATTGATCCGACTCCTTACCCCCCCGGCCCCCACACACACAGCGTACCATTTTTTAAAACTCGTGCAGATCTTGTCAGCACATATATCGATCAAGATATACATGTATACCTTCGTTCATAATATATATTGAAAATTCTAGGGCGGTTGGTACATTAGGACGTTTCTTCTTCGTACAATTTCTCACCCATTAGATCCCTGACGACAAAAGCCAGCCAAGATGATGGACTGAGGTCTGACATGTGCAGCACGATTTCTTTTGTTACGTGTAAAACTTCCCTGGATAACTATTCCAATTCCATTGCCCAAAATCCTAAAGAGCATTCAAATGCCAATGAACATATTATATATATATATATATATATATACACACAGAGTCCCAAGTACTCTTTTTTCTATGTATGTTACGTGACATTTAAAAATCCGGTCTAATCGGTCTATGGTAGACATGTAAAAGAATTATTTCATCGGATTAGTGTTCATTTCTGACCAAGAAAGAAAGGGTGTTGGTCATTTGTTTTGAATGTATACCGATCGTGGAAAGAGGGACACTTTAGTGCCCGATGACGAAATTCTCATTTTCCAATCCTCTGATTTGACATATAATTCCACGGAGAACGTTCTCGCGTGTAGGTGTGGTGTTTGAATGACTCTGAATTGTGACTATAGTTTTGTCATTAATATATTTTATTATTCATACGGCTCCATTTAAATGTGTACATTATGTTTTAAAGATTATATATAGGCATATAGATACGTGTATAATATAAGATTGTGCCAGAATGACGGGTTCTCGTCCATACATAGCTGGGGAATTATGCGTAGATTTTGGCTCCATTTCTACACCTCGAGTAATTGGAAACCCCAGCCTCGCAAATCATCCCCACCAAAAGAAAAAAAAAATTCAAGTGCATGATCACTTGGAACGTTTGATGGTTGGCAGGGCATTGATTTCTGTTGTTGTTCCACATTACAGAATCAGAAGACTCTGACATCTATCGGTAGAGACTTGTTTTCTTGGGTTTATGATCGCATCGTAAGATTCACAAGGTACATGGATACAATCTGTCTCCATACGTTTTGTGATGCTAAGATTTTCGTAAATCCATCTCATAAGATGGGATAGCATAACCTAGACCGTTTAAACTCCAACTGTTCGAGTATGTGGATAGTATACAAAAAAAAAAAAAGAGAATTATAGTAGAAATATTATTATTTATTAATTTTTTACAATTAAAATTTATATATTTTAAAATATATTTAAAAAATGGTTCATTCATTTTTATATATTCAATTTTGCAACATACAAATTAAATTATAATATTAATAGTTGGCTGACTTGTAGTATTACATATATATATATATATATAACACCACATTGTAACTTTTTGTTTTGGTTACAAGTAAGTTAATTTTTGACACATCAGCATGATACGTCATCCACTTCCGCTTCACATTATTATAACATGTCAGCGAATAATAGTCACGTTAAGGAACAATTAAAATTAGCACTCAAGTATATTCAGAACTAAATATAGAGAACTAGAACAATTATTTTGATATATAAAGTTCAACTGTATAAATAAATAAATAAATTCTACTATAATTATCTCCTAACAAAAACTTGTGGTATTGGTAAGGAGATGAACTGGGTCAAACCTCCTTAGTTTGTGCATATATCTTTGTGAGGTCACCCCATATATATACTCCAATGTCCCTGGACGGGTGCAAATGTAACATCATGCATATATTATTCATGTTCATGTGAGAATAAACTCATCGGTCCACAACATAAAATAACACGACTGCACGACCTACATGGATGGATCCGTGAATAAATATCTTCAACAGATTGCAAACTCGAATATTTTTGCACACGTATCTCTCAGTGAAATTAGGGGCACATGTACATGCAAATTGGTTTTTATGGGCCCATGCGCCTAGTCCAACCTTCATGATTTGCGGAGAATGAACTTCTGACTATAAAAATGGACCAGTCATAGTATTTAATAAGTGCGGATTATTCGTGAAGACAAACTATGCTAGTATAAAAAAAATAAAAAAAATGGCGAACTGAAGTCAAATAATAAATTAGTATATTATATGTTGGTCCAAAGGCGCTGTCTCATTTTAAAACATAGTTTTAAAAATCGGATTGGGTTGGCTAGGAACTGCCACTCACACGGTCTGATTCATAGAAAAAATCTAATTACACTTTAAATATAGTTAACTTTGGTTAAATCGGCCAGTTCTTGTTTGGACCGGTGAACCCAATTAAACTGGTGAAAAAATCGGCTGACTTAAAATTAAAAAATAAAAAATATATTATAATGTATTTATTTTATTTTACTATATTTATATTTATATTTTATGTTAAGTTTTCATTTATTATAATTGTTATATTAATAATTATTATTATAAATTATATTCAAATTATAATATTATATAAATTTATTATTAATATTATTTATTAAATATACAGTTCGAGCCATTGAACACCCTGTTCAACCAATGAATTCATACCTACACAGTTCCTCATCTAGTTCAATTTGATTTTAAAGACTATGTTTTAAACTACTATTTTAAGGTCGTCCTATTTGTTTTTGAGTCCATAATTTTCGTGGCAAACGACTTGATATAATGTCCCTATGGAATTTGTCCCGTCTTCTAGAAGCCCCTTTTTTTTTGGTTATTTCTTTTATGTTACATTTCAAATTTTCAAATTACTTTGACTGGACCTTGCTATAAGCTTGTCAATAATACATACATATATATATATAGTAAAAAAATTAATTTTCTCTTTATTCACGTCAACATTATTCTCTTAAATAAGATATGAAGATGAAAATTTCAAAATGGAGAAAAATTGTGTTTATATGAGTATGAGGGTTTATAATTCAATGGACCGATTTAACATAAACCCAAAGTATAGTGAGAGATAATTAGATTTCTCAAGATGAGTTTGTACTCTTAAATCTAAGAAGATAAGTTTTATAACAAGACCCATGCTCTAGATGACTCGTATGCAAAGACTAGATAGTCATTTGTTTCTTAATCTAAAGTCGCGTCGTCGATTGTGATTCTTCCGTGTGTGTTTGTGTAGGAAGAGTCAGTCATGCATACACTTTTGTATGTGATAGTAGACTAGTCGTAGTTTTGGATTCCGATTGGGATGGCTGGACTTCTGGCTGATGTATTAACTTGGAATCTCAACAAAGAGTCCTCTTTATACTCTGTGGACTAGAAAAGTACATAAGCCTGGAAAGTGAACAAAGGGCTAAAGACAGATGCCGACAGTCCCATATTGCCTTCGATCTGAAATCTAAAAGAGGATGGATTGATTTACTTAGCAACAACCAATCAATCATGCCATGAAATCTCCGCCATAACCATCTCTTCAAATTAAATATGTGTCCAATGGCCCGTGAACATATATAGAGGAAAGAAGGCAAATCACTAGCAAGTGTGCATGGCCTACGGCCGTAGGTCGGGTGTCAAAAGACAAATATGCCTTCGACATATATATAGAGAGAGAGAGAGAGAGTAATTTCTTTGTCACGAAGGTTCATGGAACTCGCACATAATTAAGGGGGAATTCCGGCTGCTCATCGGCTTGTTTACGTCTCGTTGGATCAGTTTCCTCTTTTCCATTGTCTGGTTTTCTTTTTCATGGAAAATTTAACTTGTGGTGGTTTTCTTCTAATTAACGATACTTTTTTTCGACCGTGCGAAATCAAATATTAGGAATAGGAAAAAGAAGACGTGCCTTCATGGCTTGCGTATCCCAAGTGCTATATGTATTTAAGGACCAGCTCCACCCCCCACAACTTCAACCTCAAATCCACAAAAAAACACAGCAAACGGAAGGAGACGATAGAAGATCGCCATGTCGTCTATCTCCCAAAGCTTCGCCCTGTCCTTTGCTCCCTCGAGGACTTCCCTCAAACACTCTTCTCTACCTCCTGCAGCCAATATCAAATGCCACTCCTTGGCCCGATTCAATATCTGTTGTGCACTCAACAACGATGCTGTACCCACGGCTGCCTCTAATGCTACTCACACGAGAGGGTCGTTGACGAATACTGAGGACATGGCACTCTCGAGTTCATTTCTTGATGATCATAGCGGTGGAAGATTTGATCCCTCAGCTTCGGCCTCTTCTACCATGGCAACAGCTGTTACTCATGAGCCTGATACAGCTAGGGACTCGGCCGAAGGTATTGGGATACTGAGATTCCTTGAGGGCAAGAGCTACTTTATCACCGGGGCAACTGGGCTACTTGCCAAAGGTAAACCTGTCGGTCACTTTCCCGCAAATGCTACTTTGTTTATCCAAAACTTTTTGATGCAAATATAAGTGGAACGTCATTATAATTCTGATCTTCGCAAGATAAAGATCAAATTGTATTAAAAAGGAGTTTTCTGTAAGGTCATAAACGCTTTCATTTTTTTTTTACAGCATTTGTGGAGAAGATTTTAAGGGAGGCCCCAAATACAAGAAAGATCTTCCTCTTAGTGAAGGCGAAGGGCGAAGAAGAAGCTCTTAATAGAGTCAAGACTGAGGTATGTACACGATCATCCGTGAAAATCAAAGTTCAAATACGGATATAGTTTCTAAATGGAGATTGAAAACATTATGGCAGATTGTCCAGTGTGGACTCTTCAAGCGGCTCGAGGAACTGCATGGCGACAAATATAAAGATTTCATGATGAGCAAGCTTGTTCCTGTGGTGGGCAACATGTGCGAGCCTAACCTAGGGATATCCGATACTGAACTAGCCACTCAGGTGGCTGAAGAAGTTGATGTGATAGTGAACTCGGCTGCAAACACAACTTTCGATGAGAGGTTTGTTTTTATAAAAGCTAGGGATACATGCAAGTACTTAAAACCTGCCGAAATTGTGTCACTGTTCTAGTATAGTCGTTCAAGTATATTTTTTTTTCTTGTTGAAATCTCAGTTGTGTCAAATCTCCATGGATATGCAGATATGACGTGGCCCTCAACATAAACACTCAAGGACCTTTTCGGCTTCTAAGCTTCGCCATGAAATGCAGGAAGTTGCGACTTTTCTTGCATGTGTCAACTGGTATATATATTTACATAGAAATAGAGAGAATGCTAGAGCTCCGTAATATATACTTATCCACATGATATCGATTGGCAGCATATGTGAATGGGGAGAGGCAAGGAGTAGTGATGGAGAAGCCATTCTACATGGGACAAAGCATTGCTGAAGAGATGGCCACCGCCTCCGGGACACAACAGTCCTTTTCACTGCCCCAGCTGGACGTCCATGCTGAGATCAAACTGGCCTCACAGATGGTCCAAAATCTCACCAAAGATGAGGCGGACCGCAAGATGAAAGAGTTAGGTTTGGACAGGTAAATTGCTGTAATATTATAAGACATCGGCAAAGACCAACAGAAAGTGTTCATCAGTTGTCCAAGTTGCAGTGTGAACCGGTTGATTTGTAACATGTCTATAGCTGTCATTATATGGTTGATTTGTCAATTGCATGTCTTGATTGAAGCCTCTTACGAAAAATTGAGTCGGGATCTTCTAATTAATCTGTGAAATCTCCGGTTCATTTGACTGCTAATCAGGGCGAGAATGTTCGGGTGGCAAGACACATATGTGTTCACAAAGGCAATGGGGGAGATGATGATAAGCAGCTACAAGGGGCACGTACCCGTCGCCATCATCCGCCCCAGCATCATCGAGAGCACTTATAGAGAGCCTTTCCCCGGTTGGATCCAAGGAAACAGGTTATTTGACCGATCAAATATTCAAACCTTTATCAAATCCCTTATTAAGGATTTCTTATATGAATTATTTAAAATTTTTCTTTAATGTTATATTTTAGTTCCTCAACTAGAGTAAATTTAATTGAGATTTATTGAAATACTAAATATCAGATGGTACAAATTGATAAAATAAAATAAAATATTTTAGCTGAAAGAATTGAAATTAACAGTCACTTCTATTTTCCCCGGGAAATATCTCTTCTTGCGCTACCATTTATTCCCAAGAAAAATTATATTTCCACTAGTATCCTCTAACAAATTAAATTTTTGTTTCACAAAAAATACCAGAATGGTGGACCCGTTACTCTTATCCTATGGAAAAGGTCTGCTTCCGGGTTATCTTGCTGACCCAAAGGCACCGGTGGACATTGTAAGTATCTAGCCAATCCTTTTTTTAAAACAAAAAAGTATGTAATCAACACTTGGCAGTTTACTGACAACATTGAATTTGTCTAATTATTATGCTGACATGGATGGTCTACACGTATTCTCGTTCAGGTTCCGGTAGACATGGTCGTGAGCACGATGGTGTCGGCCATGGCAAAACACGGGAACAAACCCTATTCAGACCTCAGCGTGTACCAGATCTCGTCGTCTGTGATCAACCCTCTGAAGGTCGGCGAGTTTTTTGGGTTCTCATGCGATCACTTCGTGTCTTCACCGCTGGAGGACTCAAGAGGCAAGGAGGTCGCCGTCGAGAGGATGAGGTTCTTCAGCTCCATGGACGAATTCTCGGCTTACATACAGCACGAGGTCTCAGAGAGGATGGGACTAACGGGCGATGAAGCTGCCTTTTTGGACCCTAGAAGACTTCGCAAGCTTCAGGTCATATGCAAGAGAACGGTGGAGAGTTTGATATACAAGGCAAAGATATATGAGCCCTACGCCTTCTACAAAGGATGGTAATAAGCTGTCCTCTTCTCAAGCGTATATAACTGAAGACACTGTCCATTGATCTGAGCAATTCATCTTTGGAATAATATTGTGCTTGAATGTCCAGGTTCCACAACGGGAATACGCAAAAATTGATGGTAGAGATGTCTGCTGACGAGCTCAAGACCTTCCCGCTCGACTTGAGGAGCATTAACTGGAAGAATTATTTCGTGAACATCCACATTCCAGGGCTAAAGAGGCACGTTCTAAGAGGCGGAAGATCGGTGCTTGAATAGAAGGATCAGCAATTTTGAATGTGTGGGGTACAGCCCCGGCAGCTTGTTCGCATATCCTAGAGGAATAACGGCAGATTGTTGGCATATTGCAGGTGCTTGACAGAGTCAAGTGTAATAGAAATGGATACTTGCTAAATTGTCTACACAAATTAATAGAGTCAGGCAGGAGGAAAAGGCAAATAGCAGCTTGGCATCCCCGGGGAACATGTATCGATTAACACAGACATATATACACATATACAACATAAAATGTTCCAACTAAAAGCCGTATCGTCTCTGACCCTCCTAACAGGAATGTCGCCCATCCAAGTAGTCTCGTGAAATCGTCTCTCTGAGGAACAGCGGAGGTGTTTTTCTCCTTGTGATGTGTATAGCAGATTCCGCGTGAATATCAATGCCCACACGGCCCTAGTTGGAAGCTGTAGCAACCTTTTGGTGGCAACAAAAGCCTAATGAAGTCGACCTTGAACGCACGGCGAGTTTGGCATGTCCAAGTAGATCCATTCCCACTGGTCCGAGTGATAATGATAGGGATGGCATGTCCACATTGCGAGTATATACGTAACCCGAAGCTATTTGAGAAGAGACCACTGATGATGGATATTTTCCCAAACGATCCCGTCCTTACACTTCCACAAAAGGAGCCCGCGGCCCCAGGGACACTTGAGGAAAAGATTGAAATGCTGTCAGCCTTGAAAATGGAAGGCTTTCCAATATATACCATGTGACTCTTATCGAAAAGTTGCCATATCTATGCACATGAAAGAGCTACTCAGAAAAGACACTGAATTAATATATTGATCATGGCTAGCTAGTTCAGCCGACTCCCCTCTGGGCTCAGCTCGACTTTCCCTTGGTCCTCCATGGACGTTCTTCGGGATATATAATTCCTTATATATATATATGTGTGTGTGTGTGTGTGGTTTGAGCCTTTGAGGAGAGACGATCACCTGTAAACTATTTTAAGAAATCACATAGTGAGAACTGAGAAGTAGGGGCTTTCATGGTGCCGTTTAGTTCGAAATGGTATTTGAATCCGGAAATATCTTGCTCGATTTAGTTTAAAATATTAAGTTGGAATTACATTCATTTTATTTCATTTTTTCACAAGTAATTATTCATTCTTGTAGCTTGTATCAAAATACACAGTGGGTCAACCAGCATTTACAAAAGTTTCCTAAATTTTAAGGGAATAGCAAGACAGCTTGAATTTAGACGAGACTCGATTCATAGTTATACTCCTAAAGTAAACAACTTCAATGATCCTATGCCATATGTTGTCCTCGATAGCTCTTTTGTTTTTGAATATCCTCATATTCCTCTCGGACCACACAATATAGACATAGGAAGTCCACAATAATCTATACAAAATGAGTCTAAATTATGGCCTCTATTATAACCTTGTATGGTGGGGAGCTCCTCATCCCACTTGCCTGGAGCCTGGAATTGATGAATCTAATGTAGCAACCACCCCCTTGTGGCTCCAGTGATTGAGCGAGAGAAGATGTGTGTCCTTGACTCGTTTGATTTCCCACAAAATTCACACGAGAAGTTGGGTAAAGCTGGCTAGCTGCAAATGCGTTGTTTTGTTGGGAGCTTGTCTGGGATTGCTAATCAATCGACAAAGGAGAATCTCAATATATGGCTCGATGCTACAGCACGGCGCTTATGTTCTATGTTGTCTTAGATCATCATAGGCAAGCCTTGTGGAAAAGGAGAATATCCTCTCCACTGAATGCGGTCCACCAACGTTAATGACACTTTGAAGCTCACATAGGCTATGACTTCCTCAGCTTAGGGGTGCGAGGCCAAGCCCATGAGCCATTCCTTAGGACACTAGCAACAGTAGCTTGATGCCAAGAGAAGGAAATTGAGAAGTTCTCTTGTGACAATTCAATGCAACGCGTGGGTCTAACCTGGACTAATCGTCATGCCAAAACGATGCGTGTTGTCCATTGCCTACTTTCTTCATGATCTTTCTCCAACACCAAGATGCATTAGTCGCGTGGTGTTGTACATTCATTTTTACCAGTTATTTGACCCACGCAGGGGCGGTTCTTACGGGTCTGTTAATTTGCTAACTTTGTTTATATATAAAATATATCATTTAATCATTTAGACATAACCGGTCCAAATTAGCTTTGAAATTTAGGATGAATCCAACCATTTGAAAAACATTGCACTACCAACCTTGGTTCTTACTTTAACAAACGACAATTTAAGAATTGATTTGAACCTTTCAGTTATTTTTAAACTTGTAATTAAGAAGTAAAAAGGGCGAAGCGAGGCGGGGTGTTGAGTTGAGGGTTGGATATTGTCTTTGCAATTGCAACCGTCCATGATCTTCCCCAGCATATATTTATTGGGTTTGTCGGGTCGGTGCCTTCGTCAATCTTATATGATTAGGAGACCAAGCGGGACAAAGTGCGACCCCTACGGATTTTTTGGTTGGTTGATTCTCGAAAGAGACCTCTTGAGAAAAAAAAAAGCCCAAAAATCGCATTAATACTTATGGTTTTCTCGCTTACCAACAATTTAGAGAAAGGGAAAAGGGTTCCAACCAAAACCTACTCCTAACAAGTTGCTAAGTTCGAAGTAGGGGGGAATCCGTTCGATGGAATAATTTCTTAAATGTATTGCCGCACCCTAAGGGTTAGGACCCCTTTTTACAGGCAGTGGAATCTTTATGCCCGAAACCCGTAGGGTACTCCTTCGATGTTGTGGACCATCCCCGGTCGGTCGGGGACCAGATATCCTTCCCCATTTTGTGGTACTCTAATGATTTCATTATCACTTCAAGTGTCTCTCCAAGTCTTGAGAAATAAATAGGTATTCGTATGTACTTTAGGAAGATAATCTGCCCGCCCGATCAGAGTGGAACAGGATTTGACAGTTTTTTAGCCGACAAGGAGTTAGACAAGTTTGAGTTTGAGATATTGTAAAATCTGTGTAATTCAAAAAGATATTGTGAAATTTATCTAATTGAGCATATTTAAGTGTGTATTGAACATGATAACATAATTAACTTATTTAATCGCTTTTATTATTAATTTAATTTGTTATATAAAGTGTATTAATACTTATTTGTTATATTTTATTATAATAATTTTATTATCGTAATCATCTTATTAAAAATTTCATTGTATTTTTAGTATTATCGCATTAAACGTATTAATTATATACACATACAATCGGCACATTTGGACATATTTAGTTTATATATGTTAAAATGGTCGAGTATGTGTTAAGATTTTTTCAACGTGGACCATCTAAATATGACACAACACGACACAAATTGTCAGCCCTATCCACCAAACGTATGCTTGATGCTCAGTTCACCAGCCATTACATTGACCGATGAGAATCTAGCCGATCCAGGATTTTTTTTTTCCGTCTCAAATCTTACAAAATTCACATTCCTCTCGAAGATTTTATCGTTGGTAGAGTCCCTCTAAATTGGACAGGCTCCCATAAAATGAAGTGATTGATTGATAATGAACCACGTCATCTAGTCCAGAGAAAGAACCACTGTGGACAATACCCAAATTTGAAATACGAGAGTGGCTAGCAATAAATGAATTGGATTGCTTTCCTATCCAAGTAGTTTTCAAAAGCGTTGACAGAACTTATTTCTTCCGGATAACAATAATTCCTGGGTCCTTTTCTCTCTTAACAATACCCTTTTTGTCGGGACGAATTAAAAAATTAGGGAAGTTTCTAACATTCTGTTGAGGAAAATATTCACCGTGATACATATTTGCTAATGAGAAGAAAGATATATACTCAAATGGTTCGTGTGGTAGGTGCAAGATGGACGGCGCTCAGATTCAGTGTCCATTTCATATTGTTCATGGTTAGCTAGTCCAACATGCAGTGGAGCATGTGCATGATTCTGAAGGAGCCATTATTGACACAACATGTACAAGCACCTTGAAGGATGATATTTTGAGCTCCAGGGACAAAGCCAAGTCCCCTGCGCCGATGCTCCACTCGATTTGATTGCCGACGGTTCTCCATGGATGTTCTCCGAGATGTCACATGCCTAGCCGCCTATGAGATAGGATTCATCCGTGGTTAGCCACCTTTAAAACCTTTATGTTCTATACCTGCAAGGCAGACCGGACTTCTGCCGCGATATATATTCCTCACATTGCACGGGAAAATTAATAATACTACATGAAACTTGGAAGTGCATTTATCCACTTGGAATGGTCAGAAGCAAGAAGGGGGATAAGGGTGAGATCTTTTATTTGTTGGTTAGTTGGGTTCGCCAATTTTTCGCCCCCCACCCCGTAAGACTTCCTTTTCGTCAAATGGAAATTAATTAATTAGGGTCTTTTTAGGGTTTCTTGGCACCACCAACAACCTCGTGGCGGAGGGATAGGCACCACGGGAGGGGCTACAACCGATGCGCAGGCTAGCCATCCAGTCCATATGTATCAAATTGGATGTCAAAGTATTGAATGATCTTGTCTGGGATAATTCGGATATGAATTGAATTGACACTTATTTCAGATGTCTGTGTCCTTGTCCAGCCATTCAAGCATTGAGAGAGCAGAGTTCAAACCAATAATATTTGCCCTCAATATGAAATAAAAAAAATTTGGACTCAATATGACTTATCTAAAATTTCAAAGGCACCGGTAGATATTGTAAGTAACTAACCAATACGTATATATGTACTCGTCAATTAGTTTATGTGATTTTTTTTTTTGCCTAATTACTTTGCTGATTGGAATCGTCGCTACCTTCTATTCACACGAGAATCTCTGGTTCAGGTTCCAGTTAACGTGGCAGTGAACACCATGGTGTAGGCCGTGGCAAAGCACTGGACTCGACCGGATCTGGATCTCATTGTGTAGTAG
Source organism: Sonneratia alba (assembly GCA_900174645.1). Taxonomy (NCBI): domain Eukaryota; kingdom Viridiplantae; phylum Streptophyta; class Magnoliopsida; order Myrtales; family Lythraceae; genus Sonneratia; species Sonneratia alba. The sequence goes on from FWPY01000030.1 coordinate 3,582,711, forward strand.
GTTTCGTCCTCGGTGATTAATCACCTAAAGGTTCACGAGGCATTGGAGTTCAAGTGGGATTACTGCATGTCTTCCCCATTGAAGGACTCAGCAGGCAAGAAGATCCGCATTGAGAGCATGAAGTATTTCGGCTCCCCAGACAAATTCTCAGCTTACATACGAGACGAGGTTGACGAGAGGATGGGACTACGGGACCGCGAAGCCACTCCGAGATCTTCAAGGTTTCGCGAGATTCAGGAGATATGCCAGAGAAAGGTGAAGAGTTTGATACACAAGCCGTACAACTTCTATAAAGAATGCTAAATTAATCATTTTCCCATTATTTGAAAGTTTGTCCAGAAATAGCATATGCTAAGATTGCTAGAATTTATATAATGAAATTATTGATGGGCTTCGGATTTAATTTCATCAATGAATTACTATGTTAGTTTATATTTTTTTTGGTCGCGATAGTAAATTATATTAATATATGAAAACTGTCCTAGTGTCAAGTATATTTGATATGGTCCCCCCCTCTTTCCTCAGTAAGTGTGTAGGAGGGGATAGGTATAGCTCCAACAAAATGATGGGACTTAGTCCATTGAGCAATGTTGTGGGCTAGGAAGTTGTTTGCTTTGACTATATATTTTACAGACCAACTAGAAAACTATTCAAAAGGCTATGAATTTGATTGAGTAATTCTAATGTTGTAGCAGCTTGAGGGCTATCATGATGAAGGAGTTTCTCAATCAAATCCTTGGCATCTCCTGCGAGATGAAGTTGTTTGGGGTCCATGTTCTTTGCACAAAGGATTGCTTCCAGCAGGGCATGTGCTTCGCCTTCTTTCGGTGTGGCGGTGCTGTTGTAGGTCGACCAAGCATGGAGCAGAGAGCCTCTAGGATCTATGCACGAGACTCCAATCCAAGATCCTTGTTGGCTAACTGCGGCATCAAAAGTAAATAACATTTGATTTCTTTTCCTGCAATTATATAGAAAAGAGGGTGATTTAGAGGAAAATTTATAAGACCAAGCTGATAGGTGCAGTGTAAGACATTGATCTATACAAAAAGCAGCATGCAAAGGGTTAAGAGTGACCAACTTATATCTGTTACTATTGCAGTTCTGCCAGATGTAGTCTACAAAAATAGATGCTTGCAAGAGAAATCCATGCTTTATATCACCTGGGATGTAAAGGGAGTTGTCTAATCCTAATATGACTTTAACCCATTGGGTCAGTGAGATGTCGCCCAGTTGATCTAAACGAAGTGGCCATCTTAGATGTGCCCATACTATCCTTGAGAATAGACATTGCAATATTAGATGCTGTAGTGTTTCATAATGTTGATGGCATAAAGGGACAACATGTGCGCTGTAGTTGGATTCTAGAGCTGATCACTTGTTGGAAAAACATTCCACACTATCTTCCACAGGAGTAGTTTGAATCATTCATGAATGTTTGTTCTCCATAGAAATTTCCATTGTGCAAATTCTAGCTTGGAGTTCCTTGAGAATCTATTTGATTAATCTAGCATGTATGCATCTTTTGATGAGTACTCTCTATTCTTCTTCTTCATCCATGTTAGAGCATCTTGGGTCGGTGAGTTGGGGCGCTTGATCTTTAGAATGTTGCTGGTTGTGTCACAATCGAAGCATTTGAGAAGAGTTTCTCTGTTCCAAAACATGCTTTCAATGTCTATGAGCTCATGTACCCATTGGGGGAGAGTACTTTGTTGCATTTGGGTCTCTGGATTGATAATGGCTCTAAAGTTTGGATTCTTTGGGATCCATGGATCTGTTCAAATATGCACATTGCTACATGATCCTATTTTAAAGCAAGCACCTTTATGCAATATGTCAATGGTAGCAGTGAGACCTTTCCAAAAAAATGAAGCTTGCCTAGGGGGAGTATGATGTATCAATGCTTGATTTCCTAAGTATCTAGACTTTAACAGGTTCAGGTGAGGCTTTTGCTCCTCCTTAGCTAGTGCCCAAGCATGTTTAGATATAAGAGGTCTATTGTGGTCATGCATCCTTCTAAAACCTAGCCCCCCTAATGTTCTAGGCTTACAGAGTAAATCTCAGGCTTTGATATGTATTTTGGGTCTACCCTGATCACTATATCCCCACCAAAAATTGGCAAGCATGGAGTCTAATCTATTACAAATGCATTTAGGGAGCATGAAGGTACACATTGTGTAGGTGGGGATAGCTAAGGCTACTGACCTAATTAGGACACCTCTTGCTGGCTGGGAGAGGGTATTGGCTTTCCATGAAGCCAACTTCCCATTGACTCTATCCAGAATAGGTTGAAATGTTTTTTATTTTTGCTTTAAGTATATGCAAGGGTAAGCCCCAAATATTTTGAATTTGCAATCCCTTTCTTCAAGCCAAGCTTGCGGCAATATTCTTTTCTCACCTGATTTGGCATATTGCTGCTAAAAAAAATTCATGATTTGGCTTTGTTGATGCTTTGACCTGACCATTCTTGATAGATTCTAAGAGTGTTGAATATGTTATTCAGGTTCCTATCATTGGCTTCAGAAAAAAATAGGAGATCATCAGCAAATAAGAGGTGGCTAAATGATGGGCATGATCTACCTATTTTAATCCCATGTATGTTCCCTAAATGCTCCTCTTTTGAGATAAGTCTAGTAAGTGCTTCCGTAGCAAGGATGAATAGAAACAGTGATAGAGGATCACCTTGTCGTAGTCCTCTACTTGGCTTGAATAAGCCATATGGGCTCCCATTGATGAGAGTAGAAAATGTTACAATGGATAGGCATTGTTCAATCCTTTGAATCCATGTGCTACTGAAGCCTAGACAATGCATGATTCCTAAGGGCAAGGGCCATTCAATCCTATCAAATGCTTTCTCCATGTCAATCTTGATAGCTAGATAATGCTTTTTGCCCTTATAATGGGATTAAAAAATGCATGATTTCATGGGCAATTATTGAGTTATCTTGAATGCATCTTCCTAGGATGAATGCAGCTTGCAACGGAGAGATGAATTTATGTAATATGCTCCTAAGTCTTGTGGCAAGTATTTTGGAAATGATTTTGTAAGAGACATTGCACAAACTGATGGGATGATAATTGTGAGTGGTGGCCGATGACTCATTTTTGGTTGCAAGGGTAATAAAGGTTTGATTGAAGTGTTTAAGAGTATGATTACCCCTGAAGAAACTTTGAATGGCTGTCACCACGTCATCTCCAACTGTGTCCCAATTTTTCCTGTAAAAGATACAGGACATACCATCCAGCCTTGGTGCTTTAATGGTTCCCAAGGAGGAAACAGCTTGCTGGATTTCCAAATGGTGAGGAATTGCACGAAGGAAGGAGTTATCATCATAGTTGATTATAGGTGGGAAAAGAGATTGTAAGTCTGGGGGTATTCTTGGGTTTGAGGAGGTATATAGGCTCATGAAGTGATCCGTGAAGGCTCTTCCAATCTCATTTCTATCTGAGGTACAAGACCCGTCTGCTTGTTCCAGAAAATCAATCACATTGTATCTCCGTCTAATTGGTGGATCCACATGCACGCTCTGATTTACTAACTTTCGTATTAATTGGGCAGGGCCACCCCTTCTGGCTTGTAGTATGGGGGCCCGTCTCCTCTATGTTAGTCTATATTTAAGTTCCAGCTGGAAGGTGGATCCACATGCATGCTCTGATTTACTATCTTTCGTATTAATTGGGTAGGGCCATCCCTTCTGGCTTGTAGTATGGGGGCCCGTCTCCTCTATGTTAGTCTATATTTAAGTTCTAGCTGGAAGGTGGATCCACATGCAGGCTCTGATTTACTACCTTTCGTATTAATTGGGCAGGGCCACCCCTTCTTTCTGGCTTGTAGTATGGGGGCCCGTCTCCTCTATGTTAGTCTATATTTAAGTTCCAGCTGGAAGGTGGATCCACATGCAGGCTCTGATTTACTACCTTTCGTATTAATTGGGCAGAGCCACCCCTTCTTTCTGGCTTGTAGTATGGGGGCCCATCTCCTCTATGTTAGTCTATATTTAAGTTCTAGCTAGAAGGTGGATCCACATGCACGCTCTTATTTACTACCTTTCGTATTAATTGGGCAAGGCCACCCCTTCTAGCTTGCAGTGTGGGGGCCCGTCTCCTTTATGTTAGTCTATATTTAAGTTCCAGCTAGAAGGTGGATCCACATGCACGCTCTGATTTACTACCTTTCGTATTAATTGGGCAAGGCCACCCCTTTTGGCTTGTAGTATGGGGGCCCGTCTCCTCTATGTTAGTCTATATTTAAGTTCCAGCTGGAAGGTGGATCCACATGCACACTCAAATTTACTACCTTTCATATTAATTAGGCAGGGCCACCCCTTCTAGCTTGCACCTTTCGGGGATCCATCCTCACCATGCCCCGCCAATCACGTGGCCAAGGAAGTTGATTTCCTCAGTGCAGAACTCGCATTTCTCCTTCTTTATGTACAATTAGTGTTCCCTTAACCACTGGAACACAAAACGTAAATGTCCGAGATGTTCCTCTAGAGATCGGCTATAGACGACAATATCATCGAGATACACAACCACAAATTTGTCTATAACATCATGAAACACATCATTCATGAGATTGCAAAATGTAGCTAGTGCATTGGTCAAGCCAAACGGCATAACCTTAAACTCATATGACCCATACTGAGTCACCATTGTCGTCTTTGGCGCGTCGCCCTCTGCTATGCGAACCTGCCAATATCCCGATCTCAAGTCCAACTTGGTGAAGAATGTAGCTCCACTGAGACGATCGAACAAGTCTGCAATTAATGGCACGGGATACTTGTTCTTCACAGTGACTTGTGGATGTCCCGCATGGATGCGTTAAGGGATCGAGTAGCGGCTTTGGAAACGTCTCTCAGCAACATGTCTGGAGCAAATGGAACTGTGGCGGAAGTTTTGGCAGTGCTAGTTCCAGACGTTGTCCGTTTGAAGGAGGAGGTGAGCGTCCTCCGATGTGCGCTGGCTGCTGGAGTAGCCGAAGCAGAGGGATCTCAAGCTAAGGTAAAGATACCTGAACCCAAAGCCTTTACAGGCACTCGGAGTTCCAAGGAACTCGAGAATTTCTTGTGGGACGGTCCAGATTGGCGATTGGTCGAGGAACATAGACGTCATGATCATTCCTATGGATGATTTTGACGTAATACTCGGTAACAACTTTCTTATGAAAGCTTGTGTTTCAGTCATGCCACATGTGTCTGGTTTGTTGATCTCAGACCCGAAGAAGCCTTGCTTCGTTCGGGGGTTTAAGGGCCTTAACCATGCGGAGGACATTCGGACCGAAAGGGTCTCATCTATGCAAATAGCCAAAGGCTGGAAGAGGGGCCAGCCGACATACCTTGCAGCGATCCACGAGCTAGGGCCCGAAGTGGGCGAGAATGTGGAGATTCCTGACGTGGTGCAAGGGATCCTAGGTGACTTCTGTGACGTTATGCTCGAGGAGCTGCCCAAGGGCTTACCGCCAAGGTGGGCGGTAGATCACAAGATCGAGTTGATTCCGGGAACAAGGCCACCTGCTAAAGCACCTTACCGGATGTCACCTAAAGAGCTGGAGGAGCTACGGAAACAACTCCAGGACTTGCTGGATTCAGGGAAAGTTCAACCCTCTAAGGCACCCTTTGGAGCGCCAGTGCTATTCCAGGAGAAGCAGGACGGCACGTTGCAGTTGTGCGTGGATTACCGCGGGTTGAACAAAGTCACCGTGAAGAACAAGTATCCCGTGCCATTGATTGTAGACTTGTTCGATCGTTTCAGTGGAGCTGAATTCTTCACCAAGTTGGACCTGAGATCGAGATATTGACAGGTTCGCATAGCAGAGGACGACGCGCCAAAGACGACAATGGTGACTCGGTATGGGTTATATGAGTTTAAGGTTATGCCGTTTGACTTGACCAATGCACCAGCTACATTTTGCAATCTCATGAATGATGTGTTTCATGATGTTATAGACAAATTTGTGGTTGTATATCTCGATGATATTGTCGTCTATAGCCGATCTCTAGAGGAACATCTCGGGCATTTACATTTTGTGTTCCAGTGGTTAAGGGAACACCGGTTGTACGTAAAGAAGGAGAAATGCGAGTTCTGCACCGAGGAAATCAACTTCCTTGGCCACGTGATTGGCGGGGGCATGGTGAGGATGAATTCCCGAAAGGTGCAAGCCATTAGGGAGTGGATTGCTCCCACCAAGGTGGGCGAACTATGGAGTTTCCTAGGGTTGGTGAACTACTACCGCAAGTTCATCAAGGGATACTCGAAGCTGGTATCCTCGCTCACCGATCTACTACAGAAAGGCAAATCGTGGACTTGGGATGCGGCGTGTGCGGACGCCTTCGAGAATATCAAGTCCCGGATTGTGGCTGAGCCTGTGCTAAAACTTTCGGACTTCGACAAGCCGTTCGAAGTCCACATGGATGCATCTGATTGTGCTGCAGGCGGAGTGTTAGTGCAAGACGGGCACCCAGTAGCGTTTGAGAGCTGGAAGCTAAAGCCAGCCGAGCAATGCTACTCCGCGCACGAGAAGGAGATGTTGGCGGTTGTGCACTGCTTACGAGTGTGGCGGGTATACTTGTTGGGCACTTCTTTTGTAATTAAGACGGATAATGTTGCAAACACCTTCTTAGGACGCAGAAGAAGCTGTCCCCAAGGCAGGCCCGGTGGTAGGAGTTCTTGGCCAAGTATGACTTCGAGTGGGAGCATAGGCCGAGGCGCCACAACCAAGTTGTCGATGCTTTGAGCAGGAAGGCAGTAGAGACAATTGTTGCGCTGACCCAACTGGAATCCGACTTCGCGGGCAAACTGAAGGATCAAGCGAAGGAGGGTCGAGTATACCAAAAGCTGGTCGCGCAAGTTCAAGATGGTATCGTGCGGAGGTACTAGCTTGAGGATGGCTTGCTATATGAGAAGGGTGGTTGCGTATTCGTCCCCAGTGGAGGGCTGAGGACTCAACTGTTGCGTGAACATCATGATACGCAATGGGCTGGGCATCCTAGACGGGAAAGGATGCTCGCGCTGTTGACATGCTCCTATTTCTGGCCGAAGATGGAGAACGGCGTTGAGCTTTACGTCAAGACGTGCCTTGTTTGTCAACAAGACAAGACGGAACGATGCATTGAGGCGGGCTTGTTGCAGCCTTTGCCTTTTCCAGAGAAACCTTGGGTATCAGTTTCTATGGACTTCATCAGTGGCTTCCCTAAGGTTATGGGTTTTGATGGAGTTATGGTTGTGGTAGATAGGTTCTCAAAGTATGGGATCTTCAGGCCTACCCCAAAGAATTGCTCTGCAGAAACGGTGGCAGAAGAGTTCTACCGCCACTTGGTCAAGCTGTTTGGGATCTCGACGGACATTGTAAGTGATTGAGATGCACGGTTCAGCGAGAGATTCTGGACCCATCTCTTCAATATGATGGGGACGAAGCTAAAGTTCTCAACGGCCAACCACCCGCAGACGAACGGACAAACGGAAAGGATGAACCAGCTGCTGGAAGAATACTTGCGACACTATGTCACTGCCAATCAGCGGAATTGGCTGGAATTGTTGGACATGGCGCAGTTTTGTTACAACTTGCACCGTTCCGGCCGTTGCAGATGAAGCACCCCGAGTGGGTCCTGGGGTCCTTAAGGGACGAACCCTCCGTCCCCTTCCCCTTCCCCTTGTCTCCCTTGGATGGCTTCCCTTTCTCAGCTTTGCCTACACCCTTGCTAGGCTTGGCCGCCTTGTCCTTCGACTTCTCGGCCTGTTTCCCCTTTGGGTCGCTCTTTGATACACGGATGTCAATCAATGCATCTGCCTTTGCCATTGCGGTCTAGAGGTCTTGGACTCCTTGCCTTCGTAGCTCAAGTTGAGCCCACGATTGAAGACCCCGCATGAAGTTGAACAACTTGTCCAACTCAGACATCTCTGTGACATCAAGCAATAAGGAACTAAATTCCTTAACATAGTCACGTACCATACTCGTCTGCCTCAAGTTGCACAATGCATCCCGAGTAGCCCACGAAGTGTTCATGGGAAGGAACTGCTCCTTGAGTTCCTTCTTCAGCGTAGGCCAATCTCTGATGCATGGCCGCCCGCCGGTCGCAGCATCCTGCTCACGGGTTCGCCACCAAAGCTTTGTATCACCCGCCAAGTACATGACTACCATCGAGACTTGTTCCTCTTCTTGAACTTTTCCTGCTTCGAAGTAATGCTCGATGTCCCACAAGAAATTCTCAAGTTCCTTGGAACTCTGAGTGCCTATAAAGGCTTTGGGTTCAGGTATCTTTATCTTAGCCCGAGATCCCTCTGCTTCGGCTACTCTAGCAGCCAGCGCACGTCAGAGGATGCTCACCTCCTCCTTCAAACGGACAACGTCTGGAACTAGCATTGCCAGAACTTCCGCCACAGTTCCGTTTGCTCCATACATGTTGCCGAGGGACGTTTCCAAAGCCGCTACTCGATCCCTTAATGCATCCATGCGGGACATCCACAAGTCACCGCTCGCTTGCTATTCCAATCCTCACATACCGCTGAACGCGGCTTTGATAACTAGCTGTCACAGGGTTCGAAACTTACCCAAAGTTTTCCGTTCCTGCGATGGTGCTGAGCAGTGTCCCGTGCACTCTCAGCCAACCCAAACACACACAGCGAAATAGCTTGGCAAGGTTTAGCAATCAAGGATCGAGATCAAGTAATGCAAGGTAAGGGAAATCTCACTTGTATTCACAAACTCAAATTACAAGAACACGCAAAACCCTTACACGACCTTGCACGGCCACGCCCAAGTATATGCCTCGTGTAGCTGTCACAGGGGTCAGAACTCACTCAAAATTTTCCGTTCTTGTGATGGTGCTGAGCAGTGTCCCGTGCACTCTCAGCCAACCCAAACACACACAGCGAAATAGCTTGGCGAGGTTTAGCAATCAAGGATCGGGATCAAGCAATGCAAGGTAAGGGAAATCTCACTTGTATTCACAAACTCGAATTACAAGAACACGTAAAACCCTCCCTTACACGACCTTGCATGGTCACGCCCAAGTATATGCCTCGTGTCTCCAGCACTTGGATGGGTGAATTTCGCTCCGGGAGTTCACCTTGGCTTTGAGGGAACTGGTCACAATACCACCGGCCTTCCTTTGCTCGACCTTCTATGATTGAGTGATTCCTCTCGACTCTCTTCAGTTGCTCCCTCCTCGACCTTGAGACCCGAGTCCTATTTATCCTTGTAGGGGGGGATCCATGATCCCTAGTTTCTAGGAAACAACTCAGCTTCCATAACCACCCACTCCCACGTTTCTAGGGGCTGTAGTTGGATAAGGTTGACTGCTTGCCAGCTCAGTCATTCGGTCAGCACCTTAACCGAGACTCCATCGTTCCACGACTGGAGTATATCGGGTCTGACTGAGTGCCACCCGCACTCAGTTCGGTCATGGGCACCGCGCCCTTGCCTTGGATCAGTCGCTGATAGCATGGAACATTAGCGCCGCTCGCCCGGGAGCAAGTCTTGCGGGAGGATAGGAAGTCCAGCTCACCCGCCCGTGACTGAGTCTTGCGGGAGGATAGGAATAGTTGGCAGGGCCACCATATCTATATATTCATAGATTGAGATGGTTAATGAGAACTTTTTGTATCCCAAGTGAGGTCTCCATTTTAAATTCTGTAAATAATGAAAAACTATGGTATGATTAGGAGAATTTTACTCCTTAATTTAATTGGCCTAAATTGGATTAAATCATTACCAAGTTAAGGTCATGCATGCATGGGTCAACTAATGTTGCTCTTTGCCGTGTATATTCTGATGGCCTGACATAATATTTGATTCGAAAGGACAAGTTCTTTCTGAAAAATGAAATTTTGATCAATGCCAGGTTTCACAATGAGAATACGCAGGAGTTGATGATGTAAGAGGTGTCGACGGACGAGCTGAAGACCTTCCCGGTCGCCCTGAGGAGCATAGACTGGAGGAAGTATTTTCTGAACATTCACATCCCGGGATTGATGAGGCACGTTCTGAAACACAGAGGATCGATGCTCGAAAAAGATTAGCAAACTTCAGATGTCTAAGGAGAAATATATATTGATTTAATTACCATGAACCCCTGACGTACAATGCTCGGACACAGCTCAGCTCCACCACGTACCACAGTATGGTGCGATGTTGATGCAGCGGAGAGTTGTGGCAGGGATTGAGAGTTGCGGATGGGGACCAAAGTTTCAAGTCTCAAGTGTAATTGGAGACGAGAAATCACTCGTACGATTTCCTTCTGTCACCTTCTAGTCTCCAACGCTCTGTCGCAATCGGAAAAAGAAATTTTGAGCCCATCGACAAAATAATGGTAAAAGATCGACAAACTAAAATTATATAATGAGAAATCAAATCCATTTGTCCTTGGAAGGTGAAACCACATTCTCACATGTGCAATCATGCCTTCGTACTAAGTTAATTAGGCAGGGCCACAGTACCTGCTTGTCCATATACATAAACGTGTGCACATAACTACCACATGCAGGGCCGCATATATAGGACAGTTACCGACATGGATGGACTGTGAAAACTGTTCTTCAGTGCCTCTTTCCCCATAGTAAGAATGTGTGATTTCGAGAATTTCACACCTTTTAACTGCTTAATCTAATTAACATGGATTAATTATGACTTATAAAACTTCGGAACACAGGGTGGTGTGAAAAGGACACGTATGCCCCAGTTGAGGCTGTGGTTGATGTTACAATATTTGTCGTGTGTGTAATTTCATTTGACCGTATATATGAAATAACATTCGATTTAAATAAGTTATCTTTGGTATAAAATTATATTCGATTCCACGTCTCAGAATGAGAATACAAGCAAGTCGATGGCAGAGATGTCCACGGACGAGCTGAAGACCTTCCCCCCCTCGACCTGACTTGAGGAGCATAGACCGGAGGAATTATGTGTATCCTAACCCAGACCTGAAATCTGTAGATGGTTCGGGCTGAGTTTCTACTGGAAAACAATGGAACTCAGCATGTGCTCAATGCTCGTATCATTAGCCCTTACACCGACTAATGAATCTGAATCCGCATTTTGCAGAATATGTGGCAATTTCACGTTCTACTGATGAAGAAGAAGGAATTACGAACATGAAGACTCAAGATCCAATAACCGATGAAAGCATTCGTGAATATCTTAACAGTGGCTGGATTGTCATTCATTCTGATGCAGCAGCAGCATGCAGGCTGAATGGGGTCTGTCTTGCAGGCTCAGCTAAAGACAGGTTGGGTGATCTTTTAGCTTGGTGTAAAAGAAGGATTGTGCGTAAAGTCCACTACACTGCTGAGGCAAAAGGCATTACATTTGGCTATGATGCCACAATCGGCATCTAGTAATTGGAAAAAAGGTCCTCCTTTTTGTCGGATTCCCTTGGTCTTAATTATTCTGTATACTCTTGATCGAGAAATCCCATGGGAAATCTTTTTGCACCGTATGTAATCTGAAGGAGTTGGTTTCTTCTTGTGATGCTGTAAAGTTTGCCTGGCTTAGCGGTGAAACGAACATGGCAGCACATTAGGTCAATTTTGTAACGCAACTGGTAGACGTCCCATCGAAGGGTTTATACAGGGAGGAGAAATGGAGCCAATCTCATCTCAAGATTGGCGATGATCGAGTCCATGATTTGTGGCACGATTGTAGGACGATTACATCAGATCACACCTGTCTCGGACAGCCCTGCGGATCAAATGGGCAGAGGGACGGTTTTGCCTCCGGGTGATTATTTCCATATCAGTTGCCATAGTCTCAAGACTCCACGAGCTTTCAGTTCAAACAAATCGTATTTGTACAGGTAAATTCGACTGCATCTGCCAATGCTTCAGAAATTACTCCTCAATTCTATAAATCGCATGGAAGATCCAAAGAAAGATACATAAGCTATGAAACAAAAACTTCTTGTGTGGATTGCGTAATTATTGTTTGTTTACAGGCAGCTGTGAGTTTTATGAATACAAAGAGATGGAGAAGTCCTGCCAGTCGATGAGAACCAAGTTTAGCATATCTTGATTTTAAGTTGATAATTAATGCTTCTTATATAAAGACACTTTGCAAGTGCAAAGGAGCGATGTCTGAGAAGTTACTGCTCAGGACCATCCGTCATGGAACCAACTTCCTGTGAAGGGACAGAACAAAAACCACTTATCAAGTACGGTTTATTTACTTACATTACAGGTCATATTTTATCGTTTAATAAACTGATCTAAACTTAATATGATTCAATTATAATTCATTGAGTTTCTATATATGACTCGGTTAACATGGAGAATAGAAAAGACATAGGCAAATTTTACTTGAATACTGTGATTCTCGAGTGCTATACAAGGATTAGTTTCATCCCCGACTGTTGTATTCATGTCCGCCACTCCCATAGGAAACATGGCACTCTCGAGCCCATCTGATGGCAATCGTAATGGTAGAAGAACCAACCCCTTTGCTTTGGGCTCTTCTGCCCCGGCGAAAGTTGTTGTCTCATCGGATACTGCGAACGAGCTGATGGACGGTATTGGGATATTGAACTTCCTCGAGGGGAGGAGCTACTTCATTACCGGGGCAACTGGTCTACTCGGCAAGGCAAAGCACAATATTCATTTCCCAGAACGTAAAAAATCAATCGATAAGCGAAGAATGAGCGTTACATAGGTCGTACGTGCTTTCTTTTTCTGCAGCATTTGTGGAGAAGATTTTAAGGGTGGCCCCGAGTACAAGAAAGATCTTCCTCTTAGTGAAAGCAAAGGACGAAGAAGAAGCTCTCAGTAGAGTCAAGACTGAGGTACGTACATGATCATCTCTACCGATATCGAACATAAGAAGAATGTATTTTTCCATATGGAGACTCAAATCTTTGTCGGCAGATTATCGAGTGTGGACTCTTCAAGAAGCTCGAAGAACTGCATGGAGAGAATTACAGAGATTTCATGGTGTGAAAGCTTGTTCCAGTAGTGGGCAATATGTGCGAGCCCAACCTGGGGTTGTCCAGCACCGAACTAGCCACTCGAATGGCTGAAGAAGTAGATGTAATTGTTAAATCAGCCGCAAACACGGCTTTAAACGAGAGGTTTGTTTCTTGAAATATAATTAGAGGATGCTAACCTCATTAAAGTCAGGCGGTGTTCTTGTCTGGTGGTTCAAGTACTTCGATTAAGATACTTCACAATTCTGACTTCAAAAAAATCGGTCGCCCCCAACATGAAATTAAGAAATTCATGCTTAGATTTTCTTCTATGAAACAATTTATGCCCTTTCTCATTCGGACACAACTGCAGTTGCTTAAAACCCAGTGAAATCAGGTATCTCTAAAATCTCATGGACGTGCAGGTATGACGTGGCTCTCAACCTAAACACCGAGGGACCTTCCAGGCTTCTAAGCTTCGCCATGAATTGCAAGAAGTTGCGACTTTTCCTACATGTATCAACCGGTAAAGAAATGCACTCGGAAACAAAGATAATGCTCTGGTGTATACTTATAATACCGTCATTCGTTTCCTCGTTCCTTCTTGTTTATATGTATCTCTCCGACGGCCCTGCTGATTCTTAACCTTTTAAACGTGATGTTCGACTGGCAGCATATGTGAATGGGGAGAGGAGTGGAGTAGTGAGGGAGAGGCCATTCTACATGGGACAAAGCATAGCTGAGGAGTGGCCACTGCCTCGGGGACAAAGCAGTCTTCCCCATTCCCCAAATTGGACGTCCGTGCTGAGATCAAACTGGCCTCACAGATGGTCCAAAGTTTCACCAAGGATGAGGTGGATCACAAGATGAAAGAGTTGGGTCTACTCAGGTACAGCCGCTTCTGCTGTTATAGTCCAACGTAGACCAATTAATGAAAGTGTTCATCGCCTGTACGTCAAAATTGAAGTGTGATCTGTGTAGTTTGTGCTCTATTTGACTATGAATTAGGGCAAAAATGTTCGGGTGGCAGGACACGTATGTGTTCACGAAGGCGTGGGGGAGATGATGGTAAGCAGCTACATGGGGCATACCCCTGTCACCATTATTCGCCCAAGCATCATCGAGAGCACTTACATGGAGCCTTTTCCTGGTTGGATCCAAGGATGCAGGTTATTTGATCGGCAACTCATTTTTTGACTTTTATTAAGCATATGGCGGATGATATTATGAATATGGTGATGATTACTGATGTAATTCGATCCAAGATGAAGCTGGGGCGGTAGTCTCCTCTTTCAATCTTTGGACTTTCATTTTATTTTAGGTTTCTAAAAAATATTTTTTTAAAAAAGATTTTGATGAAAATGAAATAGTTATCTTAATCCCCATCAGATTGCTCCTAGGTAGTGAGTCCAGTATTAGTTTTAACACAAAGTATAACTGGTGGTGAATTTGGTGCAAAAGAAAAAGGCAAAAAGTACATGATCATATGAATTTGGTGTAAATCTGAATTTAGCCTTTTTTTTCCCCTTGCCTGAAAATCTGAATTTAGTTAGTTTGTCAAGTTTTGCTATCAGATCATTCCAATTATTATCACATTAACTAGTAAACTTGTATTTCGTGTGGGATAAAATGCCAGAATGGTCGACCCAGTGCTATTATCCTATGGAAAGGGTCTCCTTCCAGGTTTTTTTGGCGACCCGCAAGGACCCATTGATATTGTAAGTAAACTATATACAATCTTTTTTTATTAAATAAAATATACATATGGAGACATATATAGATATATGTAAACACACACCGCACCTGTAATTAACTCATGAGGATTTCCGGTTCAGGTTCCGGTTGATATCGTCGTGAAACGCAATGGTATTGGCCATGGGAAGGCACGGGACTCAGCGGGATCTGGAGCTCAACGTCTACCATGTCTCGACCTCTGTTACCAATCCACTGAGGCTTCACGAGATGTTCGGGTTCTCATTCGATCACTTCGTGTCTTCCCCACCGGGGGACCCGAGAGGCAACGAGATCGGCATCGGGAGGATGAAGTATTTCAGCTCCCTGGACAAATTCTCGGCTTACATACGAGACGAGGTCGAGGAGAGGATGGGACTGCGAGGCCGAGCAGCCGCATCGGACCCCGAAATATCTCGCAAGCTTCGGGAGACGTGCAAGAGGACGGTGCAGAGCTTTACACGCAAGGCAAGGATGTATGAGCCGTACACCTTCTACAAAGGATGGTAACGTATCCTTCACTCCCATACTTTCTTCTAAACCCGTGCACGTTCTTCATTTCATTCCTCTGTTTATACGAAGAAATTGTAATGAATGAATGCCAGGTTCCATAACGAGAATACGCAGAAGTTGATGGCAGAGATGTCCGAGGACGAGCTGAGGGCCTTCCCGCTCGACTTGAGGGGCATAGACTGGAAGAAGTATTTCGTGAACATACATCTTCCGGAATTGAGGGGGCACGTTCTGAAAGACGGAAGGGCGATTAGCAATCTTTAAACATATGGTACGTGAAAATAAGAGCATGTTAATGCGATCATTTGGGTAGAGAAGCGAGCATCATCAGAGCACACACTTACCGGTTGCAACCGATTTTCGAAACGGAGATGATATTAGCTCCAGTCCAGATGATTCTCTCTCAAGATAAGGATATTCTCTTATAATGTTTAAGGGATTCCCGTTTGTATTGTTCATATGGAAGTGAAGGTGCGAAACAGTTCTTTCTGCCCGCCACTGTCTTCGGGTTGCAGGCATCCCACGACCTGAGCCAAGCCACCCATTCGACCGATCCACCATGGAGACATCATCCGCCTATCATCCCAGCTACCCCGACCCGTTACCAGTTGTTAACTTGTTTTGTACCCTTCGGGCCAGCATTGTCCTGAATCACTGTAAGGGACGAGAATCCCCAAGATCAGGCTCTGTCCGCCCCGTTGGTCTGAAGCACAAGGTTGAGCCATTAGATTTACTTATCAGATGACGCATTGAGAAGGACCCATCGCCTACCCTGGTCAATTTTTTATTATGCCTGCTAGGTCATCATACTCGAACATGGTCCACTAATTCATCCTCAAGCTCTGGACAGCTTCTTTTTAACCTACAAAACTCACTAGTCGGATTGCTTTATACTAGATGACGCATTACTAAAACCAGTAACAAAAAAAAAAAGAGCTCATAAATGGTTTGACAAGGGTTATAGAATTCCTTCCACAAAGAAGGGGAATTGAGAAATTTTAAATAGAAAGACCCAAGAACATTAAAGCCCCGTGACTAACTGAACCTACGAGTGGAGATTATGAACAAAAAGCGTTTTGAGAAAAGTTCATTCATTCAAAGGCAACCGTAAATTTAAGGGGGGAAAAAAAGGAAAGAAAAATGTAGCATTTGAAAAGTGACCGGGAGGTAAGGATTAAGGAACTAGAAGAAAATTTACTCCATAGAAATCTCTTGACAACAAAGAATAGGGGCGCACCCATGATGAATAGCATAAATCACAGGAAATAGTAGCATATTAGCAACGTAAACAGTGAACCATGTCAACCACAGGGCACAGGCACGCAAGTAATATAATTACAGAGGTTATGGAGCGACACTTATTTGTCCAGAAAAGAGATGTTATTCGAATCTGGGATCGCTCACCTTGAAGAGTTGTGGGTACTATCATGCCCAGAGAGTCTCTTCTTATCCCACCATATTTGCCTATACAAAGAAGAACTAAATATACTCAGAACCCATTAATGGGAATAATACAAAAGGTAGAAAATTGATCGGAACATCAAATTTGAGAATCATGTCAGCCACATGCACATCAGTAATAATTTTAGAAATTATGGAGTGCCACCTAAGGACTAAAATAATTAAGAAAATTAAAACTTAGCACTGCGCACATAATTAACTATTGCTTCTAGTCTCCCATAATTTATGTTGGCTAGCATGCTCACTGATGTACTCAACTGGTTAAAAGAAAAAACAGATAACTGAGAGTAATATAGTTGATGCAAAATATATCATGAAACTGTCTTTCTTTTTCATGGGGGATTTACCCCTGAAATTGCCTAGGGTTAGGGCTTAAGCATTATATTAAAGACCTGGAGTTCAATGATGTTCTTGGGCCGCCCCCACACCCCTTAACCTAGCTGTGGGCATGCATTTCCATTATTAATAAATAATATTTATATATAAATAAATGTTGTAGATCCGGAACATGCATTAACTAATTTTGATGGGAATGACTGCCCATCAACTCTGTTCCTCTAGTCCCCATAAAAATATTACCTAGGACCATTCAAGGACAATACAGGACAGCTTCATCTTTTATAGTTCAATAGAATCCTTATTAAACCAGCAAGTCTTGCAATATATTCTACTATCTGCATCCATGGAAATGGTAAAAG